>OZ010598.1:67059213-67111713 GCA_963932145.1 Acanthosepion lycidas
TATATATATCACATTTTGAAGAGCCGAATATACAGACCTGGTGCACTATGTGCCACAAGGTCCCCAAACTACCATCTGCAGGTTTTGAATTCACAGTTGTCATTCTCCTAGACTAGTTCCTATCCAAAGCTATAGAACCCTATCTATCCTGCTATTTACCCATAACTGGAAGGAGAAGAAAAAGATTCATACCTTTCCCAAGGGTATTAGCATGTAAGCAAATGTAATGGATTCAACTGGAATTCGAATTTGGCTCTCTGATTTCTCAATCCTAGCCACTAACCACTACTCCACCATGCCTCCTTTATATATATGTATATATATATATATATATATATATTCAAGTTTCAAGTGAATATGATTATGTGTATTGCATAATTTCTGCATTATATAATAGCAAAGAACTAATAAAAATAATCTTATAAATCACTACAGAGTCGCACACGATTATTATGATTTGAAGAAAACTATGCATAAAACAGATATTAATATATACATATTTTTTAACTGTGAATAAAAATCAGAAAAGTTTTAATTAACCCATTAATGTAAACCAACATCCTTTAAATATTGTTTTTGAGTATCAAATTTCCTCATTATGTGTCCAAGAAATTTCAGCTTTATCTTTGTGGTTCTAAGTATAAGTGTACATTTTGCTTCCATTTTCATCAAAATTTATTTGCTTACATGATCCATCAATTGTCTTCTCAGCATCTTTCCGGCAGAACAATGTTTTTGTTTCCTCCCAGTCTTCTCTTCATCTTTTTTTTGTTGAGTTCACACCATGCAAGGTAGTAAAGCCACTAAGACACAAAGATTTTTACTGTAGAAGAGTTAGAAACAGAAACATTGCTAAGGAGCGATAACAAAACAAGAATAATCAGGGGGACAGTAGATAGTGATTGACATTGCATTTAAACTTTTGCAGATTAAAGTTGGCTTGAAAGCATAGAGCCAGTATGGAGTTCCACAAGTGAGAAGTGCAAGAAAAGAAACTGTCAGCATAGAACTAGTTATATCTAGCCAACACAAATGTAAATTGACGTTACCGTATTGCCAGTCTCGTACTGTGCTTAAACTCAAAGAGTCTAGGCACCATAGTGAACAGTTCATCCAAAAAATTACCATTAAATTTTTTATAGAAAAGGCACAGAAAGACATCTTTATGGTGGTGGGAAACAGACTAAAGCCAAGCCACCGGAGCAGGGCCAATAATATTGTTGATTCTTCTTTAGATTTTATCAAAGAGCTCTAGATAAATAGCAGCAATATTCTAAGCATGGATGAATGGTAGACTTATAGATATGTAAGATAGCTTCTGGAGAGAAAAATTGTCTAGCATGACACAGTGAACAAACTTTCTGACCTAGCAATGCATCCGTTATAATCTTTCCACTCCATGTCAGCTTAGGACATTTTCCCAAGAAGGTTCAATGAGTCACTCTCCTCAAGGCCAGCATCATCCATACTGATGGAAGGCAGAGAGGGGTCTCTCAGATAATTAATTGAGAGCAGTTTAATTTTGGAGTTGTTAAAGTTAATAAACCATCCTTTGCCTCAGTTAACAACAGACTGAAGATCGTTCTGGATATCACCTACCATTTTGACCTTATCAAACTATTGAGACAGGAGCAAATGGTTGTGTCATCAGTGTAGATACCAAGTTGAGATCTGATGCCATCAGGAAGGTCATTAATGAAAATTAAAATTAAATTAGATTAGGACCAAGGATGGAGCCCTGGGGACACCTGCCTTATTACGTAAGGAACTGGAAGAGTGGTCATTACTTTCATGTCACGATTTCAGAGAACAGATTGGATCAATTCAAAAATTTGTCTAGAGAAACAGTAACTTTTCAGCTTGTGGAGAAGACCTCTATACCAAACCCAGTTGTGAGGAAATACAAGTATACACATTACATTTACATCCCATATTTTACAAGGTGCGAGAAAAACTCAGAGCAGAGAGTTACAGACACAGTTTATGTGGATATGTGTGGAAGATAACAGTTTACCCTAGACTTGAACAGGTTAACCTTGTCGTGATCGGGAAAGCATCCTCTTGGGTGTTGGTTTGACAAATCAGTTATTTGTGGGAAGAAGCTGTTTGAGTGGAACTTACATCTCACCAATTGAATGCAAAGGGAATGAGGGTGTTTCAGTACAATGTGCGTAGTATGGTGGGGTTTAGCTGTGAAGTTTAGAACTTGTGGAACTAAGGAATGTAGTTCGGCTGAACACTTTCCATGGTAAAAGTAATAGAGCAACGAGAGGCTTACAACATTTTATCTGTGAGAAAGAGGTTGTAGGGTTAAAAATAATTTGTCACCCACAAGGATGAGAAGGTACTTTGGATTCTGTGAAGACTGGGCAGCACCTCCCTATATATGGTAACAGTAATATAGAAAAACCTGATATTGCATCAGACATTATGTGGTTTAGTTAGTGTCAAGGATGAAACCAACTTGGGATAAAAAATATACTACTGTTATGTTCCTCCAAATAATGAAAATGAACATCATCAATGATGGAATTCAATTGATGGCCCACCATAACCAACACATAATAATAATCAAATGAAGGATAAACAATGTCAGATGAACAAGAGGGGATTATAAGAAAGCTAAACAAGCTTACTACTCTCTTCTTCTTCTTCTACGTTCTGTGTTGCTCCAAGATGTGGTTAATTATAACGCTCCACAACTTCACAACCTTTGTGTCTCTTGGTAAGGTTTATCTTACGGCTATCACTACTAATCCCTGTTTTGTTGACCAATTACAAAATTATAAAAGTCCATTACGTAGGTTATTATTGACTGTTTTCTTCTATCCCACTTACCATCAATATATCATGTGTCATATTCACCAAGCCCTCTTTCCTGATTATATTCCCTAGAAATTTCAATTGTCTCTTTCTGATTCTAAGTACAAGTGTTTTTTGTTTCCATTTTCTTTAAGACTTCCTTGTTGCTTACATGCTTTGTCTATGATATTCTTAGCAGAACCACATTTTAAGAGGATCAATATTATAAAACAGTTCAGTACTCTTTTCTTTGTTTACTGTATACAAAAGTTTGTGCTGATGACTATTGCTCAAATTCTTAGAAAAACTCTTTCAATAAATTCCTTTGGAAAACTTTCATTTGCCTCAGGTCTCAGGTGAAAGACTTGATAAATGGTTGCATCAAAAAGCAAACAAAAAGAAAGAAACAACAACAACAACAACAATAATAATAATAAATAAATAAATAATACAAATAAAAAAATAAAACCCAAAAGCAATAAGTATACCAAAACAACCAATTTGCTCAAAATTTTTGTCTCCTATTCAAGTTAAAGTTTGCTGTATAATTTCTTAGCTATGTATTTTCACGTTGCCTTTCCTGAAAATTCCTTATAATCTTCTTCTCAATTACCTGTAATTTTCCAGGGGAAAATAAGAAATTGCTCCAGGACAGCTTGCAATTCTGTTCTGCTTTAGGTGCAAATCAAGAATTTCATGCCATTAAAACTTGCACTTTTGTCTTCCATCTTTAAATGACTTTGTTGAAGCCTTGTGTCTGTTTAGTTTAATAAAACAGCAGAAAAAAATCTTCCTTTTCCTTCAGAAATTCTCAGTCATCATTACTGAGCAGAGTTCTACCATCTATAAAACTGGCTAAACTAATCTTATTCCTTCAACTTTCACCTGTGAAATTTTCTGAAACACAAGGTATTTTCAGTTGATAATAAAGTTTATCTTCTTGTCTCATGTTTTTGGCAGTTTTATTTATTTATAAACAACATTCTGCTTGTGAATGATGGCTCTAGAAAGTCATTTCTGTCCTTGAGCTCTGAGGATCCTTCTCAAGATCTTGACTCATTTTGAACCAAGATCAAGCAATCATTCAGCTAGTTTTGAGCAGGACTTCATACAACCTACACACACACAAATGACCAGAATTAAAAGAATATATATATATATATATATATATATATATATATATATATATATATAAGAGGATTGCTCTGAAAGCAATGCCATATTTTTATTTTTATTAAAGTTCATTTAATACTAGCCTCGAGAGCCACTCAAGGTAGAGCACTACTGAACGAGGTGTGTGCAATGAATGTAAGTAGAAGCAGTAGGAAATGAAGATTATTATTGTTCCACTTATTTTATAATCATGATTGCAGTTGGTTGTATGCCAGTAGAGACTGAACCTTTCCACCAATGACCCATAATAGTTTTACTTTGTTATGAACATCAGTTGAATGACAGTCTCACAGAAAGGGTGTCTGACATAAAAATGTATCCAAAGCAAAAAATAATATTACTTAATATTCTCTAGGTTAAGATAGATCACAATGAATGCATCTCCCCTTGGAGAGGCTTCGTACCTTGAGAGACTGTTGGGTCTTAAACTCACACCTGACCTCAACTCATCCATATGAACCATTGCTAAAGATGCAGGTAAAATGATCAGCTCTCTGTATCACTTCAGTAAGTACCTGACTCCATGTGCTATTCTTTACTTTTACAAGAGCCAGATGAGGCCAAACATGGAGTACTGTTGTCATATTTCAGTGGAAGCTGACCAGACCACACTCTCTAGACTCAATAGAGTCCAAAAGCATCTCCAAATCCTTGTGGGTGACAAATTATTTTCCACCCTACAACCTCTTTCTCACGGGCGGGATGTGGTTAGCCTCTCACTGCTCTATCGCTACTTTCATGGAAAGTGCTCGGATGAACTACACTCCTTACACCAGGCCTAACCTTCACAACCAGAACCAGCCATGTCATTTAAATAGTAGCAAATCATCCACATTCCCTCAGTATTCCATCGGTGAGAAGTAAGTTCCACTTGAACAGCCTCTTCCTGCAAACTGCTGCTCTGTGGAACCAAATCCTAAGAGGATATTTCCCCAATCACTATAATCTTAACTTCTTCAAGTCTAGGGTTAACCATTATTTTCCCCTCCTATTCATACAAACTGTCTCCTAATGTTATCCTCTACCTTGAGTGTTCTCCTGGCCTAGTACAGGGTGAACATTACACTTAAAAAAATGGATATATGCAAGGTTTGGTACAATGTATTACTTGCTGAGCATTTATGCTGACTAAACATTGGTGTGAGAATCATTAGGTCATGTTTTTCACTAGTGTCAATAACAATAAGATTATTAAACCATGTTTATGAATTATGATGTAACTATTTACATTATTCGGACTATTGCCCTCATCTTTGTTGCCATATTTATTACATTTTGGCTGTTGTACGCTCTGGCCTTCTTCAGGTGGTTGGAATGTCAAACTGAAATATAGACAGATACTGAGATGTAACTGTACGTTCTATTTTAATAGTTTCTTCTTTAGTATTTCTCAGTGTGGAACTCTATTCTGATTTCTTGATTTCCTGTTAACTATGATCTTCAAAAATTTAAATTCATTATCAGTTGTCATCTTCTGTCTCTTTGAATCCTGTTTCATTATTGTTCTCTCTCCTCAAATATGTTTTCCTGGCTTCTTAGTGGCTTTCTCATCTTGTTTCATATCTAAAAAAGGTTTAGGGCTTCCAATAAGAAGTAATGCTTTGAAATACTGGTTTACTGTTTATTGCTCTCTGGTTGGGAGCCTTTTTCTCATGTTATGATGTTTATTTTTATTCTTATCTTATTTATCTGTCTTGTAACTATTTACACTATTTACATTGTTCAGACTATTGTATTCATCTTCATTCACAGTTTCAATCTTGTCCAATCTTCTTCAGATGTGGGAATTTTGAACCAAACCCTTTATTTTGTCCAGCGAGGTAGATTGTTTTAATTCCACGTGTCATGCCTTTTTTGGATATCTCAGCTTTTCAGTTGTTTTCAGTTATTTCCCTTTAGTAACTCAACTTTCCAAGTTTTACTTCACTTCTGTTGTAGCCAGGTATTGAACTCACAACTCTTTGGGTCAAGTCACTGGATTATATCAACCAATGCTTTTATCTACTGGGCCATGTGACCACTACCTTCTTCTTCATTTGCAAGAATTTTGGGTTTACTGTCGAGAAGAATGGTAGAATATTTCTAATAAAAAGATGTCTAAGTTGCCTTCTGTCACCCCCATATTGAATTGAGTCTGTAGTTACAACTTTTTAATGTTCTTGGGCACCTCGGCGTGATGTAATGGTTAGCAAGCTTGTCTTGCTAGATAAGTTACTACTGAAAAGTGAGTTCGATCCTCACTGGATGCCCCATACTTTCGACCTTGTGCCACATCTAAGTTACGCTTGGAAAATCTCTACAACTTTTAATGTCCTTAAATCTATAAATTTATTTTATGCAATTTTAGTTTTTTTCTTTGATCAATATGAATCAACTGTAGTTGGGATTACCAAGTCAACACATATGATTCTTTCCTTAGCTGTATAGTATGTGCTTCATGAGGACTACATGCAGTTTTGAATTCAGTTTTTTTTCTCCTAGACTGATTGCCACTGAAGGCTATAGAATCCAATCTGTCCTGTTAGTTACCTATAGCTGTGAGAAGAAGAGATGGATTCATACTTTTTTCAAGGGTATTATTTGCTTGTAAGTGAATATAAATCATCATACCCAGGACAATCCATTTCTGGGAACCAATTGCAATTATAATTTCATGGAATTTTAAACTGCCAACTTGTTGATTATATATATATATGTGATATATAAATATATCTGTGAACTCATAGCCAAGTGGACAGAATGTTAGCATTCTCATCATAGACCCATGTTCAAATCTCACTAGGGACAATTAGTAAAAAAAAAATTGATGTTTTGATAATATTAAATTGTGGTGACAATCACAGAATGTAGTACCATTAAGAAGTACCTGAAAACCAGTGCCACAAGTTATCACAAACCTTGTGAGGGAAATTGGACTGATAAAAGTCTTTGGGAATTATCACTGGTTGTGCAAGCATTAAGATACAAGCCTTCATTTAATGAGATTTTTAATGAGATTTTAATGAATTTTAATGAAACTATCACTGGTTTTGCAAGCATGAAGATACAGGTCTTCATTTAATGAGAATTTTAATGAGATTTTAATGAATTTTAATGAAAATATCACAGGTTGTGCGAGCATGAAGATACAGGTCTTCATTTAATGAGATTTTTAATGAGACTTTAATGAATTTTAATGAAACTATGACTGGTTGTGCAAAAATGAAGTTACATGTCTTCATTTAATGGACAGTGAGAAACACTTCTGAAAATCTGTGTAGAGATGTTATCTCAATAAAAACACCTATCCCCCAGCAGCTTAAAGAAAAAAATGAACTTTCATGTTTTCAGTTAATGGACTGAGAGAAACACTTCTGAAAATCTGTGTAGAGATGTTATCTGAATAAAGACACCTATCCACCCAGCAGCTTAAAAAAAATGAAGTCTCATGTCTTCACTTAATGAACAATGAGAAACACTTCTAAAAATCTGTGTAGAGATGTTATCCCAATAAAAACATCCCCACAGCAGCTTGACTACTCATGAACATGTGAAATAGGGTCACATGAACTTGGAATCTGCTACTGATAGAAATAGTGTAACAAGCAGCAAAACAAGTTTGATTTAATTTTTAACAAAATGACACTTTCACAAAACAATATCACAATCAAATGCTTAAAACATATAATTTTCTCTTTTTATTTATGTTGATGTGATTACACATGTGCATGAAGTAGAGGGGACACTGAGAATTTAAATTTTGCATTTATTTACTTTTTAGAAATATGTTTTGAGTATAGAGTGTAACCAATTTCATTTTATTTTATTTTTTGTTTGTTTTTTTTTTTTCACTTCTGTTATTAAATGTCCCACATTGGGATAATAGAAGATCTGCCAAAAAAGGTGAAATGTTGTAAGAACTTGGACACAAATTTACTGTGGATGAACAGATGATTAAAGCACTTTCTATATATTTTCATCTCAGTAAATTTCCTTCTCTATTAATTAAAGTAGAATATTTACATCAAAATTATTGTCAAACTCATAATGAGCCACTAATGCATTGTTTCTGTTCTTTTGTAATAGATCACTTTTGTGTTCATATAATCTTTTATTTAAATTTTTTCCACTTAGATTTTCCTAAAATCGTTCTGATATATAAATATATATATATATATATATATATATATATATATATATATATATATGTAAAATGAGAACAAATAGAGTACAATTCCAACGTTCATAACATTTAATTTAAAAGAGGGCTCAATACAAAGTAGAGCAATATTCTTTATTTTAGGGTATGACATCAAAAACATGTAAAAATTGCTACACAATTGCAGTCATGTTTCAATGTTCATATAATGCATCTCATCAGGTGATTTTAAATTACTGGCAAGTGAACAATTTAATCAGATTTAAAAGCAAAATACAGCCTCTTTTTGCAAAAAGAGAAAAAAAGAAAAGATTGAAAGTGGTTATAAGGTTTGTGGGATTTGTTTCGATCAACCAATCAAATAAGACCTTCATAAAATTTAAACTAATGGAAGAAACAAAACTTAAGAAATCATTTTCCATAAATCGGCCATGACCTATAGGTTCGAAATCCATCACAGAGACAGATGTTAAACAGGAGCAGAGGTGGATGGATACAAGTTGCACATTTAGACAATGTCATTTCCTAAGAATAATTAAGTGGTAATCTAACAAAATTCTAGACAAATTATATACTTTGTGAGTTTCCTACATAAAAACCATTTTTATAGTTGATAAATAGTTTCTTTAAGAAATTTAATCTGTAGATTTACTTGGTAAAATAATATGCAAGTAAATATATAGATTTAAATTAAATCTTTTTAAAAATTTTTAATTGTAAGTGTATAGAGCAGTAGTAAAAAGCTGAAATATATGATTTCACCTGAAGTAAAGAGGAAAATTATAAAAAAAAGTACGAGGAAAATGTATGAGTAATGGAACAGTACAGGAGTTCTATATCGACGGTAAATAAAAAATTATAAAATAAATTTGATAAAATGTAAATGTTTAAAAAAATCTAAAAATTAACTGATAAAGTTAATCTTCAGTATCATAGAGTAGGCTATTGTTCATAATTGCTAGGCTAGTTTAGCAGTTGCTAGGATAGCTGTTGTTGTCATCTGAAATCCATGGTTTAGTACTATTTAATTTTTTTTTAATTTGTTTTTTCTTTTGTATTTTATTGTTTGTAAACTACACTTCTTGTTTGACACATTGTTGCATGTGAGAAACCCACAAACACAAAAATAGGTGTGATTTTTAGGCTCCTGGAATGGATCATAAATATTCCCATTAATTTCAATGGGGAAAATTGATTTGAGATACAAGTCTTTTGAGTTATGAGATCAGTCTTGGAACAAATTAAACTTGTATCTCGAGGCATTATTGTATATATATATATATATATATATATATATATATATATATATATATATATATATATATTAGGGGAAAGATATATGACAAAGTAGAGAAAGTTTATGTATGACATGTTTCATCCTTTAGGACTTCATCAGACTAAATTGATGTTTTTTAATAGATTTTATTTACAACCTGACATTATTTCTTATTACAATAAATGTTGAATAGACATCTCTGTAATTCAGTGTCTACTGGCCTAGGTATTTTAGAGTCTTAATATAGAAAATATGCCTTTCAGCACGGTTTGAACCTGTATCCTTCTTATACAGTAAAAACCATTTATGGGCCAGGTCTTCTTTTGACCACTCAACACATATTTTTGATTTTTTTCAACTGATACATGCAAAACATCTTCATGTATTTTCTTCTATAAATTTTTTCACCTGGGCCCCACCCAACTTAAAATTCTGTATCCAATCTGGAGAAAGAAAAAGAATCACTTCTAATAGATTTAATTCAACAGATTTTTTTTATCATCACTTTCATCTTTTCTATTTGACACTTAATTACAGATGAAATCAAGTTGCAAAGGTTAATTATTATTTTTTAAATTTTAGTTTGTTGGCAATTAATAATAATAATATTTAAAAAAAAAAAAAAAAAAAAAACACTGCCTCAGTCTCTTTAATTCTAAGATATTTTTTTAATTAGTGAAAAAGTGCCAAAATGGACAATGAACTTGAAGGCAATAATTGCTCTGTGTTGACCATGCATCAATGTCCAACTGATCTCTTGTTCGTTTGTTCATTCCCGTTTTTTGGTCTTTCTTTCTTGGATGTTTCCTCTTGTTTTTTGTTTTTTTTGTTTTTTTTTATATTCTTATGAATTAATAAAAGCTTCATTACTTTCATTGCATTTAATTTCCTGCTCAGTGCAAAATGTTGTATCAAAGAGAAATAAAGTAAAATCTTATTTCATCCGCGCCTCATACAGTTCAATTCAGAACATTTCAGCAAGTGACTTTCACATTAATTGCTAATATTTTCATCTTCTGTGTAAATAACTTTCACTTTCTCTCTCTCTCACTCCCTCTCTCTTTCGTGCATGGTGGTCACTCATTGATTTTGTTTTTTTGGAAAATCTTTCATGGCCGCAACAGCAATGATCATAGTGAGATCAACATTCTTTCTATACCAGCTGCTTATTGTATATTTGTGCTTAGGAGTTTGATCAATGCTGTCCAAAAAGGTAAGAAAAGTTGGGTTTTTTTTTCTCTATTGACATTGTCAAGGGTGAAAATAGAGGTAACAGCTTTTTTTTTGCTGTTATTTAAGCAGACGTTAATTATTAGAGAATAATTAGTGACTTAGGAATGATTTTAAATTTTAAGTTTTGAGTATTTTGGATGTCTTGTAAACATGATGTTATTTTTCAGCTTGTGGTGTCACGTGATAGAGTTTGGATTCTGAAAATTTAAATACATTTCAGAATGCATATTGAAAGGCAGTCAAAAGGTTGACAGTTAACAAGAACTAATATGAACTGTGAATAGATTGTGTATACATTTAACACCAAGATACTGAAATTAATCTGTTTAACTGAACTTGTCTTTCATATTCCACAGAATGTTTAAATAGTTGCTGACTAGATATACCTGATACACACAAACATATATATATATATATATATATATATATATATATATATATATATATATATATGTCTATATTTCTGAGATGAGGTATTATGTACACTATTTACATTATTCGGACTATTGTCCTCATCTTTGTCGCCATATTTATTACAACGTTTCAGCTATTGTACACTCCAGCCTTCTTCAGGTGGTTGGAATGTCAAACTGAACCCTTTATTTCACTCACTGGGGTAGACTGTTTTAGTTCCATGTGCCATGTTTTTAATGGATGTCAGTTATCAGTTACCTGCTGTTAATTCCCCTCTCCAAGTTCTCCACTGCCTTAACCAGGTATTGAACTCACACTCATTGGGTATCTGTCACTGGATCTAACCAACACCAGAGGACACATGGCAGAGTGGATAAAGGTGTTGGTTAGATCCAGTGACAGGACCCAAAGAATGTGAGTTCAATACCCAGTTAAGGCAGTGGAAAACTTGGAGATGGGAATTAACAGGAGATAACTGATAACTGACATCCATTAAAAATATGGCACATGGAACTAGAAGTCTACCCCACCAATGAGTGAAATAAAAGGTTCAGTTCAACATTCCAACCACGTGAAGAAGGCCATAGCATACAACAACTGAAACATTGTTATCAATATGGCAACAAAGTTGAGGACAATAGTCTGAATAATTTAAATAGTATATATATATATATATATATATATATATATATATATATATATATATATTCTGAGATGAGGATGTTGTCCTCATCTTTACTGTCATATTCACTATGCTTCAGCTGTTGTACGTTTCAGCCTTCTTCAGGTGATATATATTGTAATTTCAAACTGAACCATTTATTTAGTCCACTGGGGTAGATTTTTTTCTCATTCTACATGCCATACCTTTTCTGAATGACAATAAAGATGAAGACAACAGTCTAAACAATGTAAATAGTAAATATATATATATATATATATATATATATATATATATATATATATATATATACCCCTGATCAAAATCTTAAAACCATATAAAAAAAGGTTAAAAAAATATAAAATACTGTTACTTTAATCAAAATATATTTGTGAAACATTTAATTAGAAAATGTAGTTTATCAACAAACAAGTGAAAATTTTAAGCTTTTAATTGATTAATTTAAACAAACATTGAAAAAAGGTTTTTTTGTTGGTCATAAAGATAAGACTATATGTGAAAAAAACAAATTATCAGGTCATCCCATAAGTTCTATCCAAATTTTACCTTTTTTTAAAATGAACGAAATTTAAAGAGTATTTTATAATGTCTAATGGGGCTGAACATTATTTTTATGTTTAGATGCATTTAAACTGATCCAATATTATTTCAGAGAACAATAAAATTAAATTTTGTTTGATTAAAACCCTGCTAACATGGAAGTACCCAAGAATCATTTGAGGCACATAATGCTTTATGAGTTCAAGAAAGGAAACTCAGCAGCTGAAGGGGCTAGAAACATTCACTCAGTTTATGGAGAGGAATGTGTGAATGAAAGAACTGGCAGAAGATGGTTTGCAAAATTCAGAGGTGGAGATTTCACCCTTGAAGATGAAGATTGAACCAGACGTCCTGTTCAGTTTGATGAAAAGCTTCTTGAAGCAGCCCTTGAAGAAAATCCTGCTTTATTAGTTGAGGAATTGGCAGTGGTTCTCAGTTCAAACCATACAACTGTTCATCATCATCTTCAACATCTTGGAAAAGTTCCTATACTTGGAAAATGGGTGCCTCATGAATTGTCTGAAAGCAACCTCAAATCCTGAGTTGACATCTGCTTTTCTCTCCATTCTCACCAACTTGTTTCACCTTTTTTTGGATAGACTTGTGACTGGCGACGAAAAATGGATCTTTTATCGAAATGTTAAGCATTGTAGACAGTGGCTTGGTAAAGGCGAAGGACCCCAGCAACAGCCAAGAAGGGAACTTCATGGGCAAAAGGTTCTCCTTTCAATCCACTTTGAATTCTTACCACCTAATGCAACAATTAATGCTCAAATATACTGTCAGCAATTAGAGCGTTTGAACCAAGTTTTGAGGAAAAAAAGACCTGCTCTAGTGAATCGAAAAGGGGTGATGTTTCATCAGGACAATGCGCGACCACACACAGCAAGAATCACATCACAAAAGATCGAAGAACTTGGTTGGGAGAAAATTCCTCATCCACCTTATTCTCCTGATCTTACTCCTTCAGACTACCATTTGTTTCGTAGCTTACAGAATCATTTGGAAGAAACAGCTTTTGTAACACAGGAAGAGGTTAAAACTGATATTTGTGAGTTCTTCGAATCAAAGCCAAAAGAATTTTACAGTAATGGAATGAGTAAGCTTGTTAATAGATGGAAGGAAGTCATAGCTAATCAGGGAAAATACATTGTTGATTGAATCTGTAATTAAATGTAACATTTGGTCACTTGTTTTCTTTATTCAAAATTCAGACAGAACTTATGGGATGAACTGATACTTGACAAAAATTTTAGAACTAGTCAGCGTGCTCTGTGCTCATAGCTTCAGGCATGGAGACATCTACATAACTCATTTCCAGTATTAAATTTCAGATTTTCAAATGGCTAAGGGTAAAATTTTAACAAAGTTCGAACAGGGCAGGATTATTGAACTTCAAAGACATGGTCTTCACAATGAGCCATTGCAAATGCAATTGGCTGTAGCAGAACTGTCATTGCTCAATTCATTAAAAATCTGGATGTGTATGCTTCTAAAAGGTCAAGAAGTCACCCCAATAAAATCTCACCATCCCTAGACAGACGCATTAGGCGAGAAGTTAAGAGAGATTCAAGCCTAACATCAAATCAGATAAAAGTGAATACAGATGCTCTACAGCTCTTGAACAATTTGCCGTCATTTAAATAAGAAAGGTTTTAAGAACTTGAAACGGCTGCAGAGGCCTCGCCTCCTTCGCCATAAAACCTCCGATTTGTTTTACAATTTGCTTCCAATTATCAAACTTGGAATGTGGATAAATGGAAGAAAGTGTTGTTTTTAGATGAGAAAAAATTAAATCTTGGTGGCCCAGACGGTTTTCAGCGTTACTGGAATGTAAAAGATGTCTCAAAAGAAATTTTCTCAACATGACACAGTGGGGGTGGATTGATTATGGTCTGGACTTCATTTTTGTACAATAGAACTCTTGAGTTACAGGAGGTAAAAGGTCGTCAAACAGCTGCTAGTTACATGTTAAGAAATGATTGCTAATTACTGAAGGCTCTCATCTATGTGGAGAAAACTGGATTTTCCAGCAGGACAATGCTGCAATCCACAACGCTCTTCAGATCAAAACCCAATCGAGAATGTTTGTGGATGGATGGCAAAGGATGTTTATAAACATGGATCACAATTTGAAACTGTGGATGCTCTTCGTGCTGCAGTTTGTTTAATCATCCTGATCGAGCATCCCAAGCACCTTCATGCAGAAGTTAATAATGAGTATGCTAAAATGACTTTTCAAAGTAATTCCCAAAAATGGAGGATATACTGAAAATTAAATTGTCATTATGACTCATTTGTTCTGTATTTGCTATTTTTATTTACATAGTCTTATCTTTATGACCAACCAAAAAAATCCTTTTTTCAATATTTGTTTAAATTAATTCAATTAAAAGCTTAAAATGTTTACTTGTTTGTTTATAAGCTACATTTTCTAATTAAATGTAAATGTTTCGCAAATATATTTTGATTAATGTAACAGTATTTTATATTTTTTTTAACTCTTTTGTATTTGGTTTTAAGATTTGGTTTGTGTGTGTGTGTATATATATATATATATATATATATATAGATATAGATATATAGATATAGGTATAGATACAGGGTGTGTGAATAAATTGTCATTTAAATTATACAAAAATGAGAATAACACTTGCATCTTATTTTAACTGATATATTTACTGAAATTATACAAAAATATTTTAAAATACTAAAGAATAAATTTATTCAATAAAATCACCATTGACTTCCACTATGGCTTCCAGATGACTTTAGAATATCCTGCAATTCTTCTGGATGGTCTCTTTGTTTAAGTTGGTGAATGCTGCCATTATCCTTGGCTTCAGTTCATCTTTGGCATTACAAGAAGTTTTGATAGTCTCTCACTCAACTGTGCCTAACGCATAATAATCAAGAAGGCTTGCAGTCTGGGGAATTAGGTGGCCAGATGTAAGGTTCAATGTGTTTGCAGAAATTGTCTGACAGCCATGACTGGGTTCTGTGGCATGGTGCAGCGTCCTGTTGCCAGAGATAGGGTCTTCCAGCAGCCACCCTCTTGACCCAGGCTAGCACTACCTCCTCAGGAGTTCTTTTCTTATCTGAATGATCAGAGTGAGTTTTCCAAGCTTCTGTAGCTTCATAATCCCTATTAGACTCATCCAACTCTTTCCAAATTCTCTGCACTGTCCCCAAATTGGCCCCCTAACACTGAAATGTTGGTATTGGAGCTTCTGGCATGAAGGCCAAGCAGTACAGCATGCCGTTTCTAAATTTCTGGTGGAGTGAATTGCGTCATGGTGCTCTTTTTCTCACAGATGGTGCTCAACTGACCCTACTATACTGTGCAGTTGACAAAATGAAAAACAAACAATTTGCATGTGCAAAATTAAAAATATATATCGCGACAATTTACCCATCGCACCCTCCATATATATACTGTACATATATTTATTTGTCTGCATAGATTTATAGATATAAGCCTTTTTTTTTCTGGAGTGACCCTCAATCTACCAATCCAAAAATTGTTATTGAAGACTTTTTTTTATATTATTTTATCATTTTGAAAGTCTTTTGGTCTTATATAGTGTGAGCACTGATTGGTTTCATTTTGTTTTATGGAACATCAACACCTCAGTGGGTTATTTCATGCTGACAAGAATTTTAGGATATGTTCATATAAATAGAATATGTATTCTTTTATTTTGTTTTATGGCATATCAGCCTCAATGGATTATTTAATGCCGACAAGATTTTTAGAAGATGTTTCAAAAATGTATTGCTGGTAATATAATTTTCTTTTGTTTTCAACCATCTATTGCTGGTAATATTTTTTTCAATAATGTATTGCTGGTATTTTTACTATAAAAATCTATTTTTATACTTCCATAGTGTTAACTATTTGCCCATAGCTAGGACCATAACAGGTGCTACCACCTCAGGTGAGGGGGAACCTGGGATTAACAGCAATTAAGAGCTGGTTCCACACACTTCAAAACCTTCTGATCAGAAGCCTTGCTGCCAGATGTAGTTTATTGCCATACCCAGGACATCTGAGCATTGAGAATTTAAATACATTTTAGAATATCTATTCCAGAATTATAAGTAATTTCGTTAATTGACTGTTGTTCTGATTTAATAGTAATTGCTTCTAAAATTTGTAATCTTTGTTTCCAGTTTGTTTTGTTAAATTGATAAATCTTGTTGTGAGTTATATTATATAATTCTAATTTTTATGTTTCTATTTTATTTGTTGCCATGACTTTGAATGGAATATAACATAGCATTCCTCAGCATGATATTTTTAAATCCACTGAAATGCTTCCCCAAGCTTAATGCCATTGCTATCTCACAATAACAATGTATGCACACTCTGCTAGCCACCTTATTAAAGAGAAAGCAAAACATATTTCGTCAGGCAACAGTTGAAATTTCCAGGTTGCATAATGAGAAAAGAGGGTTTGGAAAATCTGATACTCACAGGAGAAAATGAAGGCAAGAATATTAGAGAAAAGTATCAAGTATCTGGTCTAATAAGTAAATGGCAAGGATTATGAAAATGGTAAGAAGACAAACATTACTTAAAAGTATATAAGATAGGAAATTGTGAAGAGCCATGATCACTGAAGTAGAAAAACCTTTCATTGAAGTGGAAAGATTATATTGAAATTATTGCTAGGTCAGCTGCTGAGAAAATTGTCTCACTGCGATGTGTTAGGCAATTTTTCTCAGCAGAATCTTTCTTTCTTACATCTTACATATCTATAAGTCTACCATTCATCCATGCTTAGAATATTGCTGCTACATATGGTCTAGTGCTCCTGCTATATATTTAGAGACCCTTGATAAAATCCAAAGAAGAAATCAGCAATATTATTGGTTCTGACCTGGTATCTGAGCTTCAGCCTCTTTCTCACCATCATAAAGTTGTCCCCTTTTGACTTTTCTATAAATACTTTCATTGTAATTGTTCTGATGAACATTTCTTTATGGTACATAGACTTTATGAAGTTAAGTGCAGTACTAGAATTGCAACATGGTCTCATCAATTTACAGTTGAGTTGGCTAGACGTAACTACAAGTTCTATGCTTAGTTTCTTTTCTCACACTTCCAGCACCAATGCTTTCTAGTCAACTTCAAAAATTTAAATGCAATGTCAGTTACTATCTTTGTTCTCACTCCTTAGTAATGTTTCTTCTTTCTAATTCTTCCACACCCAGTAACCCCTTGTGTTTTAGTGACTTTAATGCCTTGCTTGGGGTGAACTCAATTAAAAAATGTTACATGCCCATTAAAAATACTTTTTGTTGATGGACATTGGTTTTTATGGATACTCTGGTTTGGCCTGTACCAATGAAACACCATAAACAGCAAAGACCAATATATTGTGTTGTGATGCAGTCCTTTTTTCACCTTGATAAAAACTGTTTACAATTTGTACCACGGAAGCTCTTCTGTTGACTTATTCTTGGTGGGAAAGCTCCCTTTTAATCCTTGCAGGGAGTTGGTTATTTTTCAGTCCTATGATCATTGCTAAAGTATTCACCACAACTGCAAAGGAACATTCAATGACTATTACATTTAATACGACTCGTGTAATAAAAAGCAAGAGGAATAAGATGAAAGAAATACTAATTAAAATGAATAATAATTGACAATACTTCATCTAAGAAATTCATAGACCATTACATCTAATACTACTAGTGTAATAATGAGTAAGAGAATTAAGATAAAAGAAATACTAGTTAAAAATGAATAATAATTGATAATACTTCATCTAAGAAATTCATAGACCATTATATCTAATACTACTCGTGTAATAATGAGTAAGGGAATTAAGATGAAAGAAATACTAGTTAAAATGAATAATAATTGATAATACTTCATCTAAGAAATTCAAAGACTATTACATCTAATACTACTAGTGTAATAATGGTCAAAAGAAATAACATGAAAGAAATACTAGTAAAAAATTCATAATAATTTTCAGTGCTTCAACTAATACATTCAAAGACTATTTCATCTAATACTACTAATGTGATAAAGGGAAGGAGAAATAATATGAAAGAAATACTAATCAAAAATGAACAAGCATTAATAATGCTTCATCTAAGAAATTCAGACAACTTAAGAATATTACTACATGGTTGAAAAGAAAGAGAAATAAGATGAAAGAAATACTAATCAAAAATGAATAATAATTGATAAGCTTCATCTAAGGAATTCCGAATCAATTGTAATTTAAGATTCTTTCAAATTATGATAAGCATTCTAATTTCTATATTTTCTAACTACAAAATGGAAGAAACTTTACTTTGGTACTTGCAGAAAAATATTCTGCTTAAGTTGGAAAGTAAAAGTCATAAAAACTTAATGGTTAAATCTATTTTTAATAGCAATTTTTGTTTCTCTGAAAACTTGGTAAAATTTTACATGATTTACCAAATTTTCTTATGGCTTCCTCTCTTGAAAGAATTCAGTTCTGTCTTTTAGCAGGTATGCTTTACTTATTTTTTTCCTTTTTTTGATACAGTCCAGTCTATCTACTTGTGCCAAAATGAACTACTTAGGTCATATAGATTTCTTCAAATGCATGGTAGCGTTCCACATGGCTTGCTTTGGAATATCCATATCTACCCATTAAAGCAGACTTTGAAAGTAAAAATAAAAATGAATGTCAACTTCTGGTAATGTATGTTGCTATAAAATGTATATTTCTTAGCAGAAATGCTTATATCTACTGCCAATGATTTATCAATTTCTGTTTGTTTTCTTTTTTGTTCATGCAGATTAAATGTAGCCAATAGATCATAAGTAAGTCAAGAACCTAAGAATGTACCTGAGTCATCTTTAGCATAGCTTTTATATGTATATACATACTAGCTGAAGTACCCAGCTTTGCCTAGTTATCTAAATCTCTGAAAGAAATACAAATTGAACAATCTCAAAATATTTTCTATCAATTGCTTTCAAAAGATGCTGACAATCTTCAATTGATTCAGGAATTTTGATTCTATAAAAATAGTTGCTTACAATCACTAATTCTTGTTTCAGTCACTTATGTACCATGTGTGTTACACGCTTAGGCAAACATGTATCTTTCCTGCAGTAGGTTGCCATTTTTTTCTGTGGTACACCAATTGCTATCTAAGGCTATAGAACCCAGTCTTTCATGCTATTTAGCCATACCTAGAAGAGGATGCATATCTTTCCCAAGCATGTAAGTGAATGTAATGGATTTGACTGGAATTTGAACTCGGCTCTCCTATTCCTCAATCTGGGCCACTATCCATTATTCCACTGTGCCTCCTCTTCTTGTTTACCGTTATAAAAATTGACAAAAGTACAAATATAAACAAACCTTATATGATATTGTAGTGCCTGAATAAACATAGTATCAGCAGCATCCCAAAGTGTATAAAACAAGCAAAGCCTTAAATAATTCTCCCTTCCTGTTTTGCCTCTTTTCAAAGTGTGTGCTATGAACTTTTCACGCTGAAGCAAAAAAGTCTGTCGACAACTTTATACAAAAACATGCCTACAAAGACAAGTTACACTCAGATACATTCATTGACAATTTTTGTTGTGTATTCCATTCATTTCTCGGAAAAGAAACTCTTAAACTTTACTTTTGTTATTTTTATTAAATAAATTTCATCTTGCATTGAAAATCAATTGTTTTGTGCATCTACCTTTTCACCATTATTATTGTATGTATTATGAAATATTCTCAGAAGAAACCTAACACATTAATTATCGAAGGAGCCATTGCATTAAAATATCATATAATACATATTTTGATATTATTATAATAAAATACAACCAAAAATGAATTTCTTTTTTTTAAAAAGTTTTATTTCAGAATACTGTAATAATTTTCATAATTCTTCTTCTATGTGCCTTGTATCTTCACGATGTGGGTGACAACTAACGTCCTCTAAGCCTACATTAATCACATACATGTGGATGTTGATTCCATCAGGAGAACCCTCCACCCCGGGCCAATCTATGAAGCCCTCCACACAGTGTTTAGTGTATACTGAGAAAAATCCTCATACCCCTCCAATGGATTATTAATACTATCTTTGTATTATGTATTATTTTAATTATTCAGTCAATCTAGCTTGGACATTCATGAGTCTCACATGTCAACTGTCACATACCAGCATCAAGGTCAGAAGGTCATTAGGGTGGCATTCTGATTGATAACATAGCTGGTCAATGTAGGTGGCTGCTGGATGACCAACCCATCTTGTGTTATGGCTATGTGTCCAGAGCTGTAGATAACTTGCAACTTCTTGTCTTGCTCAACAGCAGTGTTCTGCAATGTGCATTCTGCATTCATGTAAGATTGTAGAAATATCAGGGATGTTTCCATAGTGCTGTAATTTAGTTGGATGTTGTCTCCAAGAGATGTTAAGTATAGCTCTCAGCATCCAAATGTAGGGTTCAACAAACTTAGTGTTTTAGTTAATGCCCAAGTAGTGGCACCATACACTAAAACCGACTGAAGCATGAAAGAATCTCCGCTTGAAGTCATCTGGTATATTAGAATACTAGATTACATCCATTTTATTCAAAATGGCTCAGCATGAGTATTACAAATTAGTTATATAAGTGTATGGATATTAAACAAAAGGATGTTATGGAGAGTCATAATCACCTGCATATTGTGTTTAGAGAGAGAAACAGAGATAGGTATATGAAGAATTTTCTGTAATATTTACTTGTGCATTAACTGGTCAAAATTTAAATTTTGTTCTTCACTCTCAAAAAAATAATCTCTTGAAAATTCTTTCTTTTCATTAACTCAGATTAATATACATAGCCAGTGTCAACTGATGTATTTAAACTGTTTTTGGATCTGCAGATGATTTTGAGGAATGTAGACTGAAATAGAAAGCAATCTCATATCCAAGTATGATTTATCTTGCAGATTAAAAGTATAAATATTTTATCCCAGTCGTATAGAATTTTCTTCGAGGAAGAGAACCTGTTCAAATTATTTTCAGCAAATTTCATGAATCTGTATCTAAGAGATGTTCATATTTATTTTTGGAAGATAAATTCTGGGTTCTAAGCCATAGAATTCTTATAAATCTTTTATCAAAATAAAAACAACAGAAATCAAACATTATTTTGATTATTTCTCTATATGTTTATATACATATATATATATATATATATATAGTGTGAGAGAGAGAGACATAAGCATAAGCATATATATGTATATGAATACATATTTATATGTACTTGTATATATATATATATTCTATATATATATATATATATATATATATATATATATATGTAATACTTGTGTAAAAGTGTTTGTAGATATATATATATATATATATATATATACATACAAACACATATAAACATGTATAAAAATATTTATAGCTTTGATAAACATGCATTCATATGCATAGAAACATACATACATATATAAATATATATAATAATAATAGCTGGCCACTCATATTTGAGAATACCTGTCTATTAGGGTGGCTAGCCAATCCCTATTGCAGATGCTTGCCCAGGCACATTTATGTTTGTTCAACACCCACAGAGCCAACCTGTGGTTTATAATGCAACTATGCTGAGCAGACCTTAGTTACAGTTTCTGCGAGAGAGCGAGTTATCTATTATGATCAACAATATGAACAAGACCAGCACATTCAAACCCTCGGTCACAATGATTTGTGACTTTGTGCTAGCACAACTATTGATGGCCCCCACAGATTTCATTTACCAATTTCACTCACAGGGCTTGGGTCAACCCATTGTATGGTTTTCAGGCACTTTCGAAAGGTTCTGCATGCTGGGAACACCCTCTCCACACCAAAACCAGGAGGTCTACTTCCTGACAAATCAACCATGGTGAGATTCAAACCTGGGTCTCATGGTCAGAAAGCAAACATTCTAACCACTAATTCTAAACACTAACTATATATATATATATATATATATATATATATATATATATATATATATATATATTACGAGATGTTTCTCTCTTACATCTCACTCTGTATATATAAAGAGACAGAGAGAAACATCACGTAATCAGTATATATATATATATATATATATATATATATATATATATATAATTATTTATTTAAAAATTATGTTATAAAATTACTACAAAAATAGCCATTTTGTTTCAACACTTCTGGTGTCTTATCAAGTGATGGTGTTGAAAGTAGAATATGAAAATCTTTTTATTCTACTTTCAACATCATATATATATATATATATATATATATATATATATATATATATATATATATACCTATGAAACTACTATGTTTTAGACATCATAAAGAAACATTTTGCATTCCATCAGCATGGCTGATGCTAATCTC
Organism: Acanthosepion lycidas; assembly: GCA_963932145.1. Lineage (NCBI taxonomy): Eukaryota > Metazoa > Mollusca > Cephalopoda > Sepiida > Sepiidae > Acanthosepion > Acanthosepion lycidas. The sequence continues at coordinate 67,081,840 of OZ010598.1, forward strand.
TAGGAGACCAACTCATTACACTTTCTTGGTCTCATGATTTCAACTGACATGAACTTGAATGATTATATTGAATCAATTGCTAACTCTGCTGCTAGAAAGTTGGTTCACTGTGTCGTGCCAGCCAGACAATTTTTTTTGCCATAATCCATCTTGGATATTTATAAATCTATTGCTGCCATATCTGGTCTGTTGCACCTGTATTAGATCTCAAGATACTTAACAAAATCCAAATAAGTGTCTGTAATGTTCTTGATTCTGACTTGGAGTTTTAGCTTCAGTCATTTTCTTAGTTGCTTTCCTCCTGTTTTTTCTATAAATATTTTCATTGTAATTTTTTTTAATGAGCTTTTCTCCTTGATATCTCAACCACTTGAATTTAAATGTACTACTAGATTAGCAATTAGGTCTCATTGTTTTACTGTTGCAGTATCTAGATATATCCTTAAGTTCTCTTCCAATAGAGTTTCTTTTCTCACATTTGTCACCTGAAGAACACTTTTCTGGTTTCTTGCTTCTCTGCCACCTACAATATTCAAAAATTTCTACTGCAATGTCAATCGCCATATTAAATTCTTTTATTGTCCTTTTTCCTCACTAATGTCTTCTTGTTTTCTTTCACTCTCAGTAAAACCTTGTATCTTAACAGCATTATTGCCTTGCCTAGGATGAAATGATTGAAAAAAATATGTTTGTATATATATATATATTGGGCTCATGATTGAGGGGTTAGAACATTCACTTTCTTACCATTTATCACAGGTTTGAATCTTAGCATTGTCGATTTGTCAGGAAGGTAACTTTTTGACGTTATCAGTCTGGAGGAGGTGATCCCAGTGTGTGTCACCTTTGGAAAGTGCCCGAAAACCATACCATGGGTTGCCCAAGCCTTGTGAGTGAAATTGGATAGACAGAACCTTTGAGAGCCATTGATGGTTGTGTTAACACAAAGTCACTAGTCATCGTGACTGAAGGTTTGAGTGTGCTGGCCTTGTTCAGACTGTTGATCATGCTAGATAATGTGCACTATCCCATAAACCACAAGTGGGCTCTGTGGGTGTTGCACAAACAGAAATGTGCCTGAGTAGGCGTCTGCAATGGGAATTAGCTAGCTGCCCTGGTAGATAGGCATCCTCAGATACGTGTGCTGTGCCATTTAGATGTATGAAGCTCCAGGTAATTGCGATCATAAAATAAAAATACTGAACAAAATGAAAAATCTTTTAAATAAATTAATACATGTTTAATTTAGAAAAACAGAAATGCTTATTCCTTAAACTTGCCTTCAGAATGGCCTCCTGCCTGGATAAGGTCGTTTTGTTCCTGTTGGCCATTTCATCCATCATGGTCTACTTTAAAATGCTACCAGAATATTTAGTTATTCACATATTATAGAGGGAATGTCATGATCATGAAAATTTTCAGAGTACTGCTGGAACATCTACATCCACCCTTTTGATCCAGGACATTTGACTATCATGTTCAGCATGTTGAGACCCTACAAAGGAAGTGGAATACCACAATTTGTCTCTAGTTGAGACTTTCTAGAACCATCTGCCATTGCACATGTTCACCTGACCATTTTCACGAAGTTCGCTATCACTATCACTGTAAATGATAGCTAGTTTCACAAGCATGACTTTGCCTTTTCATTCCATGTGTCAAAAACTATCATTTAAAATTCAGTTTCCATTTATGAGCTGTTAAATTTTTGTTCTCTATATGTGAGTGTCTTTGAAGATGTATGTGTGCATACATGTATATAGAAGAGCTATAGGTATGTATGTGTGTATGAGGAGTGAAATGATGATTGGTCATACAAGTGGAATAAGTTGTGTACATGAAATTCCCCAAGAAACATTTTCTATTAACATTGATCATGTAACTATTTGCAGATCCAAAGGAAATAAAAGCAATATTTTTAGCTTTGAAAAATGGTTCCACCTTTTCAAAAGACAAAAACAATAATTTCTTCATCATTTGTAGCTGACTTTTAAAATAATTGTGGTAGAAATAAACTTGATGCACCAAAGTAAATTTCCTCAAAGAAAAATTTATTTTCCCTGATATTTTATTGGCATATTTGTTCAAATGAATTATTTTGTTTATCTCATCAATATATGCTTTTTAACAGACGTATCCAATAGCAGATAATAAAAATGTTTCACTAGTTGCAATGAAAAATGGACTCCAGTCTTATACAGAATTTGTTCAAAATTCTCAAATCAGTCATTATTCCACATGATGTTTATCATGCTTGTTGCTTTTATTACTACATTATTGCACTTGTATTCTTCAGCCATTCTCATTGCCCCAAATTCTCAGATCAGCTAAATTCATTATTCCTGAAGATGTTGATTAGTTTATTTCTTGGCAAGTATTGTAAATGCAATTCAACAATCAATTATGCTACAATCCAAACAATTTAAACAAAATTTTACTGATTTTATTTTTTTAATTTTTAAAAAAAATTAACACACATGTTATAAAAGTTTATATTTTCGTATTTTAAAAATACTAACTATTGTTTTTGTCCATGACATGAATAATTAATATAACTGTTTATAACAACATCAGTAATATGGATTATGATTATGATGATTGTATGCACTTCCAGTCATGTTTTGGTATTTTAAAAATACTATCTATTGTTTTTGTCTATAACTTTGAAAAGAATGTTGGGATTGCTATGAGTTTGAATTTGGTATCAAAAGGTTTTTATATTAAGATGGTTAGTTTATGAGCATGTTCACCATATTAATTCGCAACAATATAGAATATAGACATTCAAAAACGAATCAATCAAAAGGCAATTGAGTAAGAAACACCGATTATGAGATTTCAATAAAACAACATGCATTTATGTACAATTAATATACAATTTGAAAACTTTTATTTTTGATAATGCAAGAAATTGACCATTGATAAATTTTGGTTTCTTATTGATTTACTTTTCAAAATTGTTCAAGTGTTTAAGAACTGGTCAAACAGAGTAAAATGGAAAATATTATTTATACAGAAATTTGTGTAGTTTGTATGTGTGAATAAAGTAGGAGTTTGCATGCATGAATAAAGTAGGGTTTAATTGTCTAAATTCTCCAGAGTTGTTTACCTTGGATTGTTCTGTGTTTGTTTAAAATACAATTTCTATTTTAGTAGTGTGTAAGAACACTTTTCTTAGAAAGTTGTAAGTGAGGTGTGAGAGCTTATGTTGATGTTGACGCGCGAAAAGTATCTTAAGTCAAAATAGTGACACGCTTGGATTTGTGTGACAACTCTCTGAAGTTTATTGACTGACTGGCGAATTGGGTTGAGATGTTCCTTTTTTTTTTGTTTGTGGAAACCAAAATAGGCTGCATCGAACTGGGCATGAAAACAGTTTTTTGACAATTGTTACATGTCTTGACCAATAGAAAGTCGAGATTTCCAATGCGAGGTGTTGGTCGGTTAAAACTGATTCTGATGGAAGAGTGTATTTTATCTCCGAGGTGAGTATGAAATATGAACGATTCTATAAGAGTAATTTATATAACTGTTTATAACAACATCAGTAATATTGATTATGATTATGATGATTGTATGCCCTTCCAGTCATGTTTTGGTATTTTAAAAATACTACCTATTGTTTTTTTCTATAACTTTGAAAAGATTAATTAATATAGCAATTTATTAAGATTAGCTTAGATGTTAAACAAGGCCAAAAGTAAGGAAACTCACTACTCAGTTATAATTAATCTAGCAAGACAAGCTTTATTTTAATCATTACACCATATTGAAGTGCTGAAAGAGTAATTAATATATACAACCTTGTTCAGACACTCAGATCACTTTGTATAATTGATGTTTTTAACACTATTATTAAAAAGAGTCATTAATATATCAAACATTGCCTCGATGGTCAAATCTCATTTTTTTATATTTGATTTTATTTGCAATTTAGAGCAAAGTTTCTGCACCCAGGGACACTAGTGGGCTCTAAAACATTACCAGGTGCATCCCAAGTTAACAGAAGAGTAATTTATGAATTATTTTTGTATTTAAAAAAGATTTATATTTTAAAGAGCTGGAGACACCAAGTGCATGGCTTCCATGTTTAAATCAAGTCTTTGTCATTTGATATTTTAAACCTGATGCTAAATTTCTTAATTTTTCAAAAATAATTATTACAATTATTTTATTTGATATTTTATAGTTTTATGAAACATTGGTCGTCATTTGCATGCAGTCTTGGATCTTTAAAAATAAGAAGTTAATTGAATGTGAACTAAAGAATTTACTTTTTTATGAAATGAAACATATACCTGAAGAAGGCCAGAGTGTACAATGACTGAAACATTGTGAATATGACAATGGAGATGAGAACAACAGTCTGAATAATGTAAATAGTTACAATACCTTATCTCAGAAATATAGACAAATATTCGATATGTTAATAACTCTTTTCAAAGTTATATTAACAACAAAGATTTTTAGGCATTCACACAATGTCAGGTATTATTGACTCTGTAGCACTGTTTCTCAACATTTTTTACTTCAAGACAAACTTGTAGTATGACTAAAACTCTGGGGAGCATTTTTAATTTTACTGAGGAAAAATTAATCATGAAATCTGAAATTTTAGTTTAGCATTCCCAAAGAAGATTTAAAGGGATTTAGGAAGAATTTGCTATTTTTTAAATATTATTTAGAGATACTGATAATGACTGATTTAAATCCCTTTAACAATACATTAATAAAGGGCACATTAATAAACTAATACTTGTAAATATCTAGGTTTTAATTGCATCATTTTAAATTCTGAATGTTGTTTATGCAAACTGAGTCCAAGAGTGAATTTATATTAGACACACTTTTATTATTATCACACTCTGCTTGAAAACCGAGGCACAACTAAGAGATGATATGCACCCCTATCAGGGCATCAAAAAAATGCCTCCCTAATGAGGAGGGATGCAACACGTTCAAGCTTAATGTGGAGAACCTGAATATGTACAATCAGGTCAAGTACAACATTCTCCAAGCTCCACAACTTCCACTGGCCTCAGGGGCAACCACCAATCAACCTCTCTAGTGCAATGAGAGGGTCCACTCTTGGAAAGCTGTTCCCCAGGGCTAGGCACCTCAAAGTATTATTTTTCTCAGCTGCATTTCCATCCACGGACAAAGACCACACCTGAGTTGCACTCTGCCTGCAGACCAAGACGCAACTGAAAGTTGACATGTGTTCCACGGCATGGTCACAGAACTTTGTTTTTATCTGTTTTTGAGGCCTCTTTATATTCTAAATCAGTCTTATAACAATGCTGGTTATGCTTTTTCTTCCAATTGTTTTTAAAAAATGTGGGAGTGCTGACAGGATACAGCATATATGCCATCACTACTCTGATTCCAATTCCAGATTAAAGTTTCTGCTTCGAAAGGTTTATCAAGTCCTACTTCTTGGAACATTTGGCAAAGAATGTTGATTCTTTTCTTTGTTTAAGATCATTCTTTAGAAAATACCAGTGTGAAAGAATTAGACAAAGATACTGCTGAATGCACTCAAAACATACTTGGGAAGTCGAACTTGCTTGTTACAAATGGCTGCCATAGTGGTAAGAAAAACTTTTAAAGATCTTTTAGTGCATAAAGCATTGCAATAGGTTTATTGCTTGTAACTCAATTTCAATGGTTTTTATTGAATCATGCTTATAGACTTACTTGTGCATTTGCACTGAAAACAATTTTACATTTGTGATAATTCAATTTCATTTCTTTATTTTGTTATTACAGTAATCGACTTGTGGCATAAGCTTGTACTTTTCTCCACTGCTAACTGCAACCAATTGTAACTAATTATCAATGATGAATCAATAATAATCTTGTTAAAACATGCACATGTCTTTTTATTTGCCTTTTAATTGAGATAAAACAAGGCAATAGCAAAGCATCTCCCAGGCAGAATATTGCTGCATCATTTGCGCAAAATATTTCAGAGTCTTTGAAACAAGTAATGAAACAATATTTTTTGTTTCATCTCTTGGACTTCTTCTCCTTGTTGTTGTTGTTCTTCTTCTTTTTCTTCTTCTTCTTCTTTTTGTCATTGTTCTCCTTGTTCTTTTTCTTCTTCTTCTCCTTCTTCTTGTTGTTATTCTTCTTCTTCTTTTTCTTCTTCTTCTTTTTGTCATTGCTCTTCTTGTTCTTTTTCTTCTTCTCCTACTTTTTGTCGTTGTTGTTCTTCTTCTTTTTCTTCTTCTTCTTTTTGTCGTTGTTCTTCTTCTTCTTTTTCTTCTCCTTCTTGTTGTTGTTATTCTTCTTGTTCTTTTTCTTCTTCTTCTTTTTGTCATTGTTCTTCTTGTTCTTTTTTTTCTTCTTCTCCTTCTTTTTGTCGTTGTTCTTCTTGTTCTTTTTCTTCTTCTTTTTGTCGTTGTCCTTCTTGTTCTTTTTCTTCTTCTTCTCCTTTTTATCGTTGTTCTTCTTGTTCTTTTTCTTCTTCTTTTTGTCGCTGTTCTTCTTGTTCTTTTTCTTCTTCTCCTTCTTGTTTTTATTCTTCTTGTTCTTTTTCTTCTTCTTCTCCTTCGTTTTGTCATTGTTCTTCTTGTTCTTTTTCTTCTTCTTCTTCTCCTCCTTCTTGTTGTTATTCTTCTTGTTCTTTTTCTTCTCCTTATTTTTGTCGTTGTTCTTGTTCTTCTTTTTCTTCTTCTACTTTTTGTCGTTGTTCATCTTGTTCTTTTTCTTCTTCTCCTTTTTGTTGTTATTGTTCTTGTTCTTTTTCTTCTTCTTTTTGTCGTTGTTCTTCTTGTTCTTTTTCTTCTTCTTCTCCTCCTTCTTTTTGTCATTATTCTTCTTGTTCTTTTTCTTCTTCTTCTCCTTCTTGTTGTTGTTATTCTTCTTGTTCTTTTTCTTCTCCTTCTTTTTGTCGTTGTTCTTGTTCTTCTTTTTCTTCTTCTTCTTTTTGTCGTTATTCTTCTTGTTCTTTTTCTTCTTCTTCTCCTTCTTGTTGTTGTTATTCTTCTTGTTCTTTTTCTTCTTCTTCTTCTCCTTCTTCTTGTTGTTATTCTTCTTGTTCTTTTTCTTCTTCTTCTCCTTCTTCTTGTTGTTATTCTTCTTGTTCTTTTTCTTCTTCTTCTTTTTGTCGTTCTTCTTCTTCTTTTTCTTCTTCTTCTTCTCCTCCTCCTTCTTTTTGTCATTATTCTTCTTGTTCTTTTTCACCTTCTTCTTCTTCTTGTTGTTATTCTTCTTGTTCTTTTTCTTCTTCTGCTTCTTCTTGTTATTCTTCTTGTTCTTTTTCTTCTTCTTCTCCTTCTTCTTGTTCTTTTTCTTCTTCTCGTTCTTCTTTTTGTTCTTATGATTCTTGTTTTTCTTTTTCTTCTTCTTTTTGTTCTTATTCTTCTTCTTCTTCTTGTTCTTCTTTTTGTTGTTCAACTTATTTTTCTCATTCTTCTTGTTCTTCTCTTTTTTCTTTTTCTTCTTCTTCTTTATCTTGTATTTCTTCCTGTTCTATTTTTTCTTCTTCTTCTTGTACTTCTCGTACTTCTTCGTGTTGTTTTTGTTCTTTTTCTTTTACACATTGGCAGTCATGGTTTTCCACAATATGTAAATTTTGTCTTTTTTTTTTATCTCTCCTAAACCCTGTTCTTCCATTCATTTACACAAGCTGGCAAATTATTACTCCTTCCTTCAGTATGTCTTGTGAGTGTCAAACTTTCTAACCCATTTTTTCTCATAGTGCCCTAGAAATTTCACCTCTCTTATTTTCTCTAAAACTTCATCCATGCTCACATGAGCTAAATATTGAAGCATTTCTAGTGTAAAATGCTGTAGGATTTCCTAAGATAAAATATTGCAGTATCTCTCAAGGACTACCAATGAAAACAGAAATCTTTACTAAAACTATAAATGCAGTTTATTTCTATCACAAAAAAAAGAAAGCTTTCAGGTTGCGTTTCATTAAAAATTTATATTTGAAATAAAATTATAGTACTAATTTAATTAACTACTCTGCTCACAAAAAATAGTGAAAATATTTTGAGGGAATATTTTTGTAGACTACCATTCATTTTGTAGACTACCATTCATTTTGTAGACTACCATTCATTTTGTAGACTACCATTCATCAAACCTTCAACAAATTACTACATTTATCAGAACTGGATAATATTGAATTTTTTTTATCATATTAGATCAGGATCCTGTTCATAATATAAATACAGTATCAAGTAATTTGTACATTTTTTTTATTTTTTTTTCATCATTTCATTCCAAAGAACTCAATAAAGCCACTAAGATACAAGTAGTAACTGACTGTGATAGTATATGGGGTAAAAAAAAGATTTTATTAAGGAGAGAGGACAATAAAAGAACAGGAATTAAGGAGGCAGAAGATAACGATTGACATTGCATTTAAATTTTTGAAGATCAAAGTTGACTGGGAAGCAAGAAGCCAGAAGAGAGTTCCACAAGCAAGAAGTGCGATAGAAGAAAAAATATAGACATTATATATATTTCTATAGTTTCTATAAGTTAAATATGGGTGTAGGTATAATTATGATTACAGAATAAAATCACATTAAACATTGGCTTTAAAAAATAAATAAATAAAAATGATTTCATATTTTGTAACAATTTAAAAAGTTACAAACACAAAATTCAAATAAGTTCATTAATTATTAATCAATGAATCACAAAAGTATTTTCATTAATACCTCATCATTGAATTACACAAATATTTATCTTAAAAACATTGCTTTCCTGGAAACAATTTTTTGAGCAGCATCAAATAAAACATGTGAGTCAAAATGGTATCATACCAAAGTTTATTTCCCTGAAAAGACTTATTTTTATTTATTTTTTAATCATTTAAAAAGGTAATAGAGCCACTAAGACACCAGGGGTTACTGGGTATTAGAGAACATCAGAAAAAAAAAGTCTATTAAGGAGAGAGAACAATAAAAGAACAGGAAAATAGAAGATAATGATTGACATTGCATTTAAACTTTTGAAGATCAAAATTGACTGAAAAGCAAGAAACTGAAAGAGAGTTCCATAATTATTATGGTCCAGGTTAGGACCCAGGAAGAACAACACGAACACAAGAGTAGAAATAACGAAGGTATATTACACGAAATAATAATACAAGATGTGGAAGGTATTAGCATGACTGTCAGTCTGGTTTGGAGTGAACTACTATCAACTCGACTCTATTCAACCCTCTCTCTTGAGAGGCGTAGTATACATAGTGTTAGGAAGAGTTCATTCTGTAGTTATAGGTAAGGACCCATGACAATAAGTGAGTCAGGACTCTCATACAATCCCACCAATTGAATCAGGACACTAATACAATCACCCCATCTGAGTTAGGACACCCATACAATCCTACCACCTCAGTCAGGACACTCATACAATCTCACCACCTGAGGCAAGACAGTTATACAATCCTACCACCCAAGGCAAGACAGTCATTCAATCCTACCACCTGAGTCAGGACACTCATACAATCTCATCACCTGAGTCAGGACACCCATACAATCCTACCACCTGAGTCAGGACACTCATACAATCTCACCACCTGAGGCAAGACAGTCATACAATCCTACCACCTGAGTCAGGACACTCATACAATCCCACAACATGAGTTAGGATATATAAAATCCCACCCACTTAGCCAGGGCACTTATATAATTCTATCCGTGTACATATATTAGGCTTATTGGATTTTTCCATGAGACATCTGGCCTAGTGGATTAAAGCGTCCCATTCAACCCTTTTGTTCCTCACTTGCAAAAAGGCATAGCCAATGGTAGATTGAGTGATTTGTTTTTTTAGGTCCTATTACTCTTTTTACATGTTTTAAAACCAGACAATATTTTGAGAACATAAGAAAATTTAAAGATTTACTGATAAAATTCCTTGTAATTAATCCATAGCTAGGGGAGAAGAAGTAGGTTCATACCTTTCCCAAGAGTATTTGCATGTCAGTGTATATAACAAACCCAACCGGAATTAGAACTTAGCTCTCCCAGCAAATGGTGGCGACTACATGGGAAACGGTGCTTTGCAGCAGAAACCTGCTCTCAACAGTGTTACTATGTTTCTCTCTATTCATTGTAGTTTCTGTGGAAATAAATAGGAAGCATTACTTTCTCAGAATGCTTCATAATTATATTTGACAGATGCCATTTTGGTGTATCAGAAAAACAGCTTTGTCAGCTTTCTTGGAGAACTCTAAAAATATATTTTCTTTTTCTTTTTCCAGAAAAAATATAAATTTATCACATTTCCTGCAGAATTTAAGAAACCCTCAGTGAACTGATTCTGATTTCAGAAAGAAAAATCTTAATACCATGTTTAATTTTAAAAACATCTAAAGTATTTTTTACTCAATTTATATAGATTGATAAACAACACTGAATAAATTTACTACTTATATGCAATTTTTAAGCATTTAATGGATTTATTAATTCAATATTATTTCTTATTTTTGTAAATGTTATACTTAATGAGTGCATGTGTTTGAGTAGACATCTCTGTTTTTTAAATAAAGAAGATAATGTATACTGGCCTCGAGATCAAGAAATTATGTTAACCAATAGAAAGCAAATTTTCACTCCCTTTTACAATCAGAGAAACCATTTTAAGACAAGTAGTCGTTTTTTCATTTTATATGCCATGTCCTTTCAGGACGTAGGCAATCATAGCTATCCACCTCCCTCTATCCCTTGCAGCTCTCAACAAGTTCCTTCTTTCTGCTTCCTCCCCCAGACCACGTTCTTCATCCACTTGCTTAAGCCCACCAGGTATGTCACATGTTGTTTTCCCTTGTCTCTCTTTCCCTCTATTCAACCTGTGAGTATTAGATTCTCCAGGTCCTCCTTTCTCATTATGTGTCCCAGAAACTTCAGTTGTCTCTTCCTGATGTTAAGTAGAAGCCTCCTCCTTGTTTGCGTCCCCTCTATGACTTCATCTTTGCTCACACGCTCGGTCCATGATATCCTTAGCATCCTTCTGTAGAACCACATCTCCGTCGTCTCGAGTCTCTTCTTCATCTTTGAGGAAATCATCCAACATTCGCTGCCATAAAGAAGGACAGATGTCACGTAACAGTTTAGTATTCTTTCCTTTGCTTTTCTGACCTGAATGACTTCTAAGTTACTCAGTAGAGCTGCATTTTTGCAGGTTGCTCTTTCCAGAATAGATTGCAATTACAATATATGAGAAATATTATTGAAGAATTAGTTAATATAAGTAATGCTTCAGCTATATTCCCTTCTTTAGCTTTTATAAGTGTACCAAAAATAAAGCTTTAAACTTGTCGCAATCAATGCCTACAATCAGTTTCTTCTCTCTCATCCATGACACAAGTAGCCAGATCAACACAGTAGTCTACTATCTCCCATGTTACCTCGTTTTTCCCATTTTTAAGTACCATTGATAGCCATAATTTGCATAGGTGTAAAGATAATCTCATGAGAGACTTACTCTGGGATCTAGCTATTTTAAATATGTAACCCACAAAGCTGCCATTTCTTTCTCATTTGGGTAGTTTACACCATAAGGCAAATTTGAATCTTTGCTTGCACTGGAGGCAAGTTATTTTATTCTTTATTTTATTCTAGCATTGCAAAAAATACATGTAACCCTGGGCCTCTTTGTCCTCTGCAGTAGTCCACTACAATAGGTCAGTGTTCTTGAAAATCGTATTCATATTTGAACCCTTTGGGATTGGGGTATTGTTCTTACAGTTATTTTTTTTAATCAATTTTATCCCAAGGAAGCCACTAAAACACAAGGTGTGGAATAATTAGAAACAGAAACATTATCATTGAGTGGGAACAAAGAATAATCAGGAGGACAGTAGATAGCAATTGACATTACCTTTAAATTTTTGAAGATCAAAGCCTGGAACCGAAACAGAGTTCCGCAAGCACAAGTGCAAGAAAAGAAACTGATAGTATAGAATTTACAGTTACATCTAACCAACTCAACTCGAAGTTGATGAGACCTCATTGCTAGTCTAGTACTGCAATTAAATTCATAATGTCTAGGTACAAACAGTAACCATGAAAGTAATTATAGAAAAGGCACAGACAGGCAACTTAACATCAGTAGAAAAGTGACTGAAGCTGAGCGACCAGATCAGGACTGATAATATTGCTGATTCTTTTTTTGCATTTTATCAAGAAGTTCAAGGTGAATAACAGGAGCACCGGACCATACATGGCAGTAATATTTTAAGCATGGGTGAATGGTAAACTTTTAGATGTGTATGATACATTCTGGAGAGAAAAATTGTCTCACACAACACAGTGAACAACTTTCTTAACAGCTGGCCTAGCAGTGGATTTAATATATAGAGTATTTCTTGTCTGACATAATTTCTGTCTCAACTATGGAAGAGCAATCACTGTTTTTGTGTTTTTCTACAAATGGCCTTGAATCACTGTCTCATCTGAAAAAGTGTATTGGGGGAAACCAAAATATCCCCTTAGAATCAGCACCAAGGGGAAATAGAAAAATATAGTAAAGCAGGCCATACCGAGAGAGAGAGAAGAGCACACATTATCCTCTCTGGGATGAGGTCCACATAACTGGCAAGGAACACTACTGGAGAGTGAGAAAATTGAAAATAGTAGCAGATATTGGCTTGTTGGCCAAATGCATAAGTCAGGCTAGTATAGATTTCAGCAATGTGTTTTTCTTTTACCTTAGCCAAAGTGTTAAAGAATTTCTCTGAGGATAGACTGGAATTGCCTGAGGCTGGATTTTGTCTATGTCATTAGCACTGCTGAAATGGTCTGATCTGGTTAGTGTATTATCGACCATTTTTCTGCCTGACTATATTGTGAAGAAATTGGCTACTTTCTTCTTTTCTTATGGATTATATTAGACCTAAGGAAAACTGAAGAATGCATTTACATTTATCAACAGTTTCAATGCAGTAGATTCTGTCATATATAATGCCAAATAATATTTGTTTCGATAGTTTAATGTTCTTTGAAAAATAATAAAATTCTGCTATGGTTAGTTTCAAAATAAATTAACTTTCTGTAAAAAGTAGGAAGGTTGTACTCATTTATAGGAGAAACTGTACATAAGTATGCAAATATATACATAGATATGTCTCCGCACCCCGAACATGTATGTGTTATGTGAGTGTGAATTCTATATATATGCACTGATGGAAAATAAAATTGTGAAATCATGAATATATGTTTCAATTTAGCTAAGATTAAACAGACAGATAATATAGCTAGATTACAATAAATATATTGTTCTGGTGAACTGTCCTCTGTGGAAGCTAGACTTTATGAAATTAAACACAGTATTAGATTGGCAGCAAGGTCGCATCAATTTGGAATTGAAATAGCTAGATGTAACCTTAAGTGCTATATAACAGTTTCTTCTCTCGCACTTCTTGTTTGTGAAACTCTCTTGCAGCTTTTTCGTCCCAGTCAACATTGATCTTCCAAAAATTTAAATGCAACATCAATCATTATCTTTTGTCTTCTTAATTCTTATTTTTTTTATTGTCCTCTCTACTTAATAGTAGTTTTTCTCCTGTTTTCTAAAACTCAGTAACTGCTTGCATCTTAGTGGCTTTATTGCCTTGCTATGAGTGAAATAATTAAAAAACATGAATATTATATTTGATTGATTATAGGCTTATAGCCATATCATGTTGAAACAAAACACTGGTTCTTGTACAATCACCTAAGTTAAGCAACATTAAGCCTGGTCAGTACCTAGATGGATGACCACTTAAGAATACTAGGTACTTTAAGATGGGATGTGCAGGGTAGTGTAATGAATAATGTTTCACAATTGAAAACTGGAAAGCCAAGTTTCAATTCCAGTCAAGTTTGTTATATTCACTTATGTGCAAATACCCTTAGAAAGAGTATGAATTCAACTCTTCCCCTCACCTATGGGTTAATTAGTAGGGCTAACATCAGCAAATCCTTATTATCTTAAAAGAAGTGCAGTACTACATTGCCAGTAACATCTTATCATTTTACAGTTGAAATGGCTATAGGTAACCATAAATTCTATGCTAACAGTTTCTTCAATCACACTTCTCATGTGTGGAACTCTCTTCTGGCTTCTTGCTTCCCAGTTAGTTTTGATCTTCAAAAAATTTAAATGCAATATCAATCATTACATTCTGTCTTTTTAATTCTTGTTCTTTTATTGTTCTCTCTCCTTAATAGTAGTTTTTTTCTCCTGCTCTCTAAAAATCAGTAACCTCTTGTGCATTAGTGGCTTTATTTCCTTGCTTGGGATTAAAAAGAAATGATCATGTATTTTTATACTATTCTTCATCCAATACAAGACCCATGATTTATTCAAGGTAAATAGTTACTGAATGAGGTTGTTTTATGGTCATAAGTGGAGTAGGTAAAAAGAACAGATCATAAGGATAGGTAGGATAGCTGACTTATAAGAGTAACATTACAGCGATCAGGGAAGCATCCCCTCAGGAGTCTATTCCACAATGCAATGTCTCTGGAACTATCTTACTGATAGAATAAAAGAGGTTAAGATCATAGCATAGTAATCCAGAGAGCATCCTCTCAGGAGTCTGTTCCACAAAGTAATAGTTCTTGGAAAAAAAACTGTCTGGGTGGAACTTCCTCCATACAAATGGAGTACAAATGGAACAAAGATGAGTCGGCCCTGTGTACATGGAAGGTCTAAACTAGTGGAACTAAGGAATGTAGCTCATTCAAACATTTGCTATGGGATAAATAGGGACATATTAGCAAGAGGCTACTGGATAGCAATATTTCAAAATGGGTTGTAGAGTTGAAAAACAAAGCCTTATGAACAGTTTTGAACTTAAGGCTGGCTATTGGGCAGCTCCATACCAAATATTGGAGCAAAATTCCATTTTTAGTCTGATCAGACTCTTGGAATTGTAGAGAATGGCAGGACGAATACAAGAATCCAAACATTTTTAAAACATCTTTGGTGATGTTTTGTATATACTTGAGGTCTGGAGTGAGCTTGAATCCCAATTGATGTTCAAGGCAAGGAGACTCATTGAGAATACAACTGTCCATCAGGACTGAGGAAAATTTATAGTCTTTTCGATGATCATATTACTAGATTCATTTTTTGGGGGAGGGGGATTTGCTCTCATTACAGAACACTGCAATGTTTTATTCAATGATGAAAGTTTTCCTCTCTTAATACCACTGATTGACTGATTTGTTTGTTTAATGGCATATGGGTCATTTAATACTGAAATTTAATTTTATTGGGTACCTTGAAGTAATAAAAATATGATATATCTTATTCTACTTTCACAATTGAATACATGGCAGATAATATTCAGCTTTTGTGCATATATTGAAATAGTTAAATGTAACCAGCACTTCTACTCCAAAAGTTGCTTTTCTCACACTTCCAGCCTGTGGGACTCCCTCCTGTTTGCTTGATTCCCTTATAACTACAATCTTCAAAAATTTAAATGCAATGTCAACTGCCATCTTCTGTTGACATGAACCCCATTCCTCTTTTTTCCTTTTACTAAATCCCCCTTATACTCAGTTTCTTCTCTTGCTTTCACCCTGTAATCCCTGTGTACAAGCGGCACTCCTGTCTTGCATGGGGTGAAATTATTAAAATAACTTATACATGTTTGTGTGGACATAATTACGAGAGGTGATACATGTGTTTTATGTTGTAGTTTTATTGAAGTGAGATATATATATATATATATATATATATATATATATATATATATATATATATATCACTTCAGAGAGAGAGAGAGAGAGAAAGAGGGAGAGAGAGAGAGACATGTTTCATTCAATAATTTAGACAAGTTTTGTCTACTTATTTGGATCCTTTCTTATTCACAGACAAACTTTTTGGTGTTGTTTTTTTTTTCAAGACAAATATTGTAGTGTTCATTTTCAATGACAAAATTTTAGCTTTCAGATGAACACAGCAATTTTGTCTTTGAAAATGATGAAAACTTTAATATTTGTCTTGAAAAAACAACACCCTCCCTGATGATGACATTGTGCTAATATCGAAAGTACTCAGAATAAACAATATGTATCAACACAGTAATTTTCTCTCTTCTTTTAATAATGACACCAAAAAAAAAAAATCTGTGGATATGAAAGGATCCAACAGAAACTAAGTAGACAAAACTTGTTTAAATTATTCAATGAAATATGTTTCAATGAAAACTGACTGACCACCTTGCAAGGCATGACACCTGTTTGAACTGGAGTCTTTCATCAACACTGAATCTAATTGCAGTTCATTATAATCTTTTCTTTCTTTTCAGTCTTTGACCATCATAAGATGGTCTAATATTGAAAAAGATGAGATATTGTAACTATTTACACTATTTACATTGTTCAGATTATTGGCCTCATCTTTATTGTCATATTCTCAACATTATGGCTGTTGTATATTCTGGCCTTCTTCAGGTGATGTACATTGGAATTTTGAACCAAAGACTTTATTTCATCCACTGGGGTAGATTGTTCTAGTTCCACATGTCATACCTCTTCTGGATATCTCAGTTTCAGTTTCTGTTATCTCCCTTTAGTAACTCATCTCTCCAAGTTTTTTCACCTCTGCTGTGGCCAGGTATTGAACTCAAAACTCTTTGGGTCAAGTCACTTGCAAACTTCAATCAATGCTTTTATCCACAGAGCCATGTGTCATTGGGGATGAAATAAAGTGTTCTTTTCAAAATTCTAACGTATATCATCTGAAGAATGTCAGAGCATATAACGGCTGAAACATTGTGAATATGACAATAAAGGTGAGGACAATAGTTCGATCAATTTAAATAGTCTAAATAGGTACAATACCCCATCTTAGAAATATAGACAGATCCTGATGAAGACTGCAATGTACAATTGAAACCTCATGAATATGACAATAAAGAAGAGGACAATAGTCGGAACAATGTAAATAGTGTAAATAGTTACAATACCTCATCTCAGAAATATAGATAGATCCTGAAGAAGACTGCAATGTACAACTGAAACCTCATGAATATGACAATAAAAATGAGGACAATAGTCTGAACAATGTAAATAGTGTAAATAGTTACAGTACCTCATCTCAGAAACATAGATAGATCCTGAAGAAGACTGCAATGTTCTGCTGAAGCCTCATGAATATGACAATAAAGATGGGGACAACAGTCTGAACAATGTAAATAGTGTAAATGGCTGTTTTATATTTTGTGTATTGCAGGTTCTTTTGTTTGGAGATCTTTGAAGTATTTTTTCTTTCTCTGTTCCATCTTTTGCTTTTTATGAATCCTATCAATGAACACATATTTCATCTTGTTACTTGTGTTATTCTTTTGTGCATATATGTCTTGTCAAATTCAATATGCAACATACATGTCGAGAGTTCACCTCCAACTGCAAAAAGTGTTTCAAATATTGAAAGCTCTGATAGAAAATAAATACCAAGCATTAATAACATTATGAACATAGACACTTTTCAGTAACTTTTCAACTGTCTACAATAGCATTTATATACCATTTGTTAGAGTAATTGACGTAACCTAAGGAAGGCTACTGAATAGAATAATCAAACAAAGGTCAGTAATGAATGATAATACATAGGACAAGAACAACACATATAAGATTCACCAGCACAGAGAAGTGGTAGTCAACTGCTAGAAGTGAGTCAAGTGAATTCAACAATGAATCACCAGCTCCAGACCAGCATACAATATTTACCACTAATATTTATGTGAATGGGGACATACCAATTATCGTCCATAGGTATGCTACAACAGTAATAAAACTAAAATCTTTGAAAAGGAATAATTGAATGGCCAAAAGTACTTGGAATCAACAAATTTCTGAACATTTTCTACACTCTACAGAAAAGAAAATTCTTGTCCACATACAAAAAATTATAATAAAAAAATTAAGAAAATACTTTGTATGTCTTAATAAAGTAAGGATTGCTTCCTGAATACATTGTCATGTCTGGTCTTGTGCTCCTGCTGTATATCTTGGGATTCTCGAAAAAATCAAAAAAGTGTCTGTAATGTTATCAGTCTTCACCTGGCATCTCAGCTTGAGTCATTTTCCCGCCACCATGATGTGGGTTCCTTCTATCTTTTTTATAAATATCTTCATGGCAGTTGCTTCGCTGTCACCGGACGTGTATCGTGCGCCTCAGCTGGGCTGCCGCCACCAAAACTCATGCTCTGCCACACCAAATTGGCAAACTAGATCTCACCTTTTTACTGTTGGAATAGCTAAATATAACCATAAGTTCTATTCTAATAGTTTCTTTCATCACACTTCTCACCTCTGGAAGTCGCATCTGATTTTTTGCTTGCTTGGTACCTCCACTCTTCATAGATTTACATGAAATATCAATCACCACCTTCTCTATTACTAAATGCTATCCTTTTATTAAGTTTTTTTATTCTCTTTAATTTTCAGTAAACCTTTGCATCTTAGTGGCTTTATAGCCTTCTTGAGGGTGAAATGATTAATATATATATACATATTAATTAATGCCTGTTTCATTAAATAATACAGACAAGTTTTGTCTATTTATTTTAAGTAAGTTCCTTTCATATTGTACGATAAGCTTAATCACATTATCGTTGAAAGACGAAAGGAAAACACCATATTGATACATGTTTAAATCCAATCTAAGCTTTCAGCTTGCACAAGCCATTATCAAAGATGACAATTTCAATAAATCAAACAACACACTGACGAAACCACAATGATAGTCCGTCCTTGCTGCTTGAAAAATTTCAAAGTAACAACAAACTTGTATATATGAGACGCGGAAGCTCATGACGTCACACATGACCACGCGAGAGTGAAAAATGAGAAGTATTAAGTATGGGAAGCCATTGATATAAGCCAATGGCTCCTGTTATAAATTATAGGCATTTAAGAATAATAACTTCCCTATAAAAAATGCATTTTACAAGCATATTTTTGCAGATTACTGCTCATTATGTCCACATAGCTATCTGAAAGTTTCATTAAAATCCAACATTTAGTTGATTTTTCAATAATTGCCAAATTGCCATGTTTTTCACCTGAAAAAAACCCACAAAAACACTGATCATAAATTTTATGTTGACCACTGGTGCAAAAAAAACAAGATTTTTAACCAAAATTTTGAACATACTAGAAAAGGTTAAAAAATTTAATAAGTGTTGAAACTTGACTAATGCATAGAATAATAATGCAACACAAAATGTACTTAGAACAAAATGTATTGAAACAAGAAAGTGTACACAATATTTACATATAGTCTTTTGTATATTCCTGGGAAGACCGTTCCTGGAGAATGTGTTGACTGAGTCGCAGTCAGGCAGAGTCTCTGGTTGAATCTCTTCCTTCCTTCCTGGTACCAACCATATTTATATGGTCGGTACTCCACTATGCAAATTAGGTGGATCCTACCACAACAATAAGAGAATCAAGAAATACTTTGGTTTTCCTCTTAATAATAACATAAACATTTTGAAAATAAAACTTTCTTTTCATTAAGTTTGGGGCCTTTTTTCATCATGCTATGCTGGTTTGTTTTTTTCAGTGACAAGTGGAGCTACATAGTCTTTACTGGTCAACCTCTAAGAAAGCAGTATATTAAACACAGTGTAATATTCACATATTTTTTCTAAGGGAAAAAATGTTCAAATTATATGTCAGGAGTGTCTAAATTCTATAAATTTCTGATCTCTTTTAGTCAAATTTAATCCTTTAACAACATTCTTAGTACCACATACAAATTACTTATTGGCAGTAACAAAATCAAACAAATCTCGGAAATGTATTAACAGAAGACGGAAGTGATACAGTGTGAGAGAGTCAGAATGTGAGGTAACCGCTTTGTAGGAGTCACAGTTGCGAGCACATAGACTCAGAAGAAAGTCATACTTCGATACTGAATTTCCCAGACTGTATATATATTATTATTGCTACTAACCGCATTCCTGGATCTACTAACCGTATAACCAATTGTATTATTACGTCAATACATTTATTTGCTATATTTCATTCCTGCGTTTGTCATTCATTTTGAGACCGGATTTCATCCCAGAATCCACAACAGAAACTGAACTGTTACATGATATCAGTTCTCGTAATGCAGGACAATGTCTTCACAAATGAAGAACAGGCTTGAAGTAACAAAGAAATGAGTACTGAATTGTTATTTAATATCAGTACTCATATATGGCAATGAATGGAAGTCAATCTCCTCATAAATGAAGAGGACACTAAATGCAGTTCTATGAAATGATGCTGAGAATGACATGTATTGATCATGTGATCAACAACAAAGTTCGAATGACAGTCACAACAAGAAGAACAGTTTAGTATCAGTAAGAGTTGAAATTTCTAGGGCACTTAATGAGGAAAGAAGGCTTAGAAAATTTGATACTCATAGGACAGTTTGAAGGTAAGAGGCCCAGAAAAAAAAGCAATGCACAACCTACCTAAGAAAGCAATAATGAATGGATGGCAGGTCAGGTTTTGGGAGAGATAGCAAAAAGACAATTATTAAGAGCTACAAAGATAGAAAGTAAAAACAAAAAGCAGAAAATTGTGGAGAACCATGATGGTTGTCATCCTGAAGGGACAAGTCACATAGAAGAAGAAGAAGGAGTAGTAAAATAAATCCAGTTTCAGAAGATTTGTTTATTTTTAAAATTACTAGAAAGATGACTGAAATTAATAGATATCACCACTTTGTACTAAAATAGATGTTCCAAGAGGATTGTTGGTCGGAGTGATTTAGTTTGGTTTTAAAAATAAGATCACAAATTAACTCTACCATAAAGGTTTTTCTAAAGAAACTGATTGATTTCTTTCTTGAATATTTCAGTCTGTTGTTAACTGAGGCAAAGAATGTCTTCTTAATTTTAATGGCTCCAAAATGAAACTGCATTAATCATCTGAGAGACCCCTTTCTGCCTTACATCAGCATAGCTGATGCTAACCTCCAGGAGAGTGACTTATTGCACCTTCTTGGCTTAACCTTCTCAGCTGACATGAAGTGGACAGAATCCATTGCTGCTAAAAAAGTTGTGTCATGCTAGACAGTTTTCCTCTCTAGAATCTATATTTCATGTTTATCAGTCTACCATTCGCCCATGCTTAGAATATTGCTGCCACATATGGGCCAGTGCTGCTGCTATATATTTAGAGATTCTTAATAAAATCCAAAGAAGACTCAGCAGTATTACTGTTCCTAACCTGGCATCTTGGCTTCAGTCACTTTCCCACCACCATAATATAGATTCCTTGTGCCTTTACTTTCATAGAAATGTTTGGATGAACACTGCTGTGATACCTAGACTTTATAAACTTAAGTGCAGAACTAGATTAGCAACAAGAACTCATCAATTTACAGTTGAATTGGCTCGATATAATCTTATGTTCTGTGCTAACACTTTTTTTTTTCTTGCACTTCTTGCTTGTGGAACACTCTTCCAGATCCATGCTTTCCAGCCAAATTTGATCTTCAAAAATTTAAAAGCAATGTCAATAGCTATCTACCGTCTTCTTGATTACCCTTCTTTTGTTCTCTCTCCTTAATAATGTTTCTGTTTTCTAATTCTTTCAAACTCATTAACCTCTGGTGTCTTAGTGACTTTACTAGCTTATATGGAGTGAAATGATTAAAAAAATCATAGTTCATTGTCTGAAAATAAAAAAATTATCATTTTTTAAATCCTTAACATGTAAATGAAGAGTATTTTGAAAATTTACATCTCATCTTTTGTTTACATGCAGAGTCCAAGAATAGACAGTGAAAATTACCTAGAAACAAAATCGCATTACTGAAAAGCAGCTATCAGAGCAATGTGCAGTGGATAAAATGGTGACAATGTGCATCTTTCAAAAAGAGAAAATTAACATTTATAAATTAATAGTTAAAATAGGGGAAACATTAATTAAAATATTTTGGTTTTAGGCATAACTACATATGCTCCATTTTGAATATATTTGCTTCCATTTTAATTTTCGATGTTTTTTACATAGAAGAAATAAAAAATCATACTTATATTGTAGATAAATATTTTTAAATGTCAACAGTACAAAGTCTTTACAGACAACCTGTATGAGGAATGATAGGCGGAAATCTGTTTTCCTTTCCATTTGGTTTGATATTTCTATCTTGCATGGAAGACATGATATTCCAAAAGTCAACAGCACAAAGACTTTACAAACAGCTTGTAAAACATATCTCCATTCAATCATATAGATATAGTTTTCCTTTAATAAATCAAGAGTTGTATAGACCCTTCTGAGAATTTATTTTTTTTAATCATTTCACCCCAAAACCACCAAGAGACAAAAATAATCCAATATGAGAAAAAGAAAATATTATTAAGGAGAGAGAACAATAAAAAGTAAGAATTGAGAAGACAGAAGATAATGATTGATATTGCATTTAAATTTTTGAAGATCAAAGTTGACTGGAAAGCATGGAGCCAGAAGAGAGTTCCACAAGCAAGAATTGCAAGAAAAGAAGCTGTTAGCATAGCACTTATGCTTACATCTAGCCATTTTAACTGTAAAATGATGAGACCTAGCTGCCAATCTAATACTGTGCTTAAATTCATAAAATTTAGGTACCACAGAGTAAAGTAATATTTATTTAATAATACAAAAATGCAGCACAAGGTCAAAAGTAAGCATAGGGGAAGTCTGGTCTTTAATCTGTCTTAACTTAAACTTAGCTAACCACAATTATGACTCAAAAATACCACAGTATTATTCCTTACACCAAAACTTACCATTCTTACTACAGCCACCATAATGCCTCAAAGTCACTATGAAGTCCTAACTACCTACTCATGTATCATGCATCTTTTAAAGACCTAATTTTGAAGCTAAATGGATATATAGTTTGATCAATGGCATAGCCAACAGTAGATATGCTAATTTTATATCTCATGTATGATGTGACCACCTTAAAATTAGCTTCAAAATTAAGTCTTCAAAAGTTGCATGATACGCGAGTATATATTGTAGTTCCCATATGTACAATTGTCTGTGGGGAATAAAAATAACAACTTTTAAAAAAATGGAATCTCAATGTATAACAATGAGGAAAGCAATATTTGTTGTGAAAATACAAAACGTGGCACAAGGCCAGGCTGGTCTAGTTCCCATATGTACAATTTGTTTGTAGGGGAGATGGGGAATAAAGATAATAATGAGAAAAGTTCATCTGAACAATTACCATGAAAAAAAAAACACAGGAAAAACTATATTACAGTGATGGGAAAGTGATTGAAACCAAAATACCAGGTCATTAATATATTGAAATATATATGAAAATTAATCTTGATATTTTTTTCAATGAATTTTTTAATTATATATCCTGCTGTATTAATTAAATAACATTTTATTAGATAGTATTAGGTTGGTGCAAAAATAATGTCGTTTTCTCACATAGTAACATGTGTTAGAAAACGACATTATTTTTGCACCAACCTAATATTTAATATTTCATGATTATGTATATAAGCATTACTGTTGCATTTCTATTGCAAAACAATAATGCATATAACAGTTTATACAGGCAGTTCATGTCATCATAGATGCACAAGTACTATTATACAAGATTTATTCATAATACAGAGATAGTTCGGATTGAAATGCTGCAACAGAACTTCAATGCCTTGTCAAGCAGATTCTGTATTCTAGAAACGGATTTGCATACTAGCATTCATATTCCAATACAGTTGAGCATCTATATGCACAAATGCACAGTATTGGCAGATTCATGAAAACATTTATTATTGAATTTTTCCTCTTTTCTTTTTATGCTTCTAATATTGAAATGTATCTAGCAGAAAGGATAAACTGAAAAGAAAGCTGGAAAAGAATCGGTAAACAATTTTGTGGTATGCTGCACTCTTTTTTTCTCTATTGTATGACAAACAAAAAGATGAAATAAAAAAAAAATTGCTGTAAGAATTTTAGTCGGAAAAAGTTTCGGAAAATCAATAGGATCAGGGGTATGTAGAAGCTTTAAGTGATGTCTTCATAGACAACGGCTACTAGATTACTCACCTGCTCTTCTTTTCTTTCATACACTCTCCTTTTTGATTTATTGCTTTACTCCTCGCTTTAAAAACAGCTTATCTCTATTTGTCCTTCCTATCGACTATGTTACTTAATTCATTTCTTGCCTTTCACTTTCTCTCTGTCAACAACTCTCATTTACTTTCATACTTTTTCTCTTATTTCTCACTTTAAAAATTCTCCTCCCTCTGTTTTTACATCCTATCTATTCTTTGTATCTAATTCACCTCTTGTTAAATTATCTCCTCTCTCTGTTTTCACTTTCCATGTATACTTTGTAACTAATTTACCTGTTTCCTTCCACTTTCTCTCTTTCAACACCTCTCTTACACACTCTTACCATTTCTCTTACTTTCCACTCTAAAATATCTCCTCTCACTGTCTTCACTTTCTATCTACTCTTTGTATCTAATTCACCTGTTTTCTTTCCTTTTCTGTCAACAATTCTCTTTTATTCACTTTCCTTTTCTCTTGCCTCTTTCTTTAAAATGTCTCCTCTCTGTCTTTAATCCCTATCAATTCTTTGTATCTAATACACCTCTTTCTTCTCAAAAATGTCTCCTCACTTTGTCTTTATTTTCTGTCTACTCTTTGTAACTAATTCACCTTTTTTCTCTCTGTCAACAATTCTCTATCACTTGCTTTCCTTTTCTCTTGCCTCTTTCTTTAAAATGTCTCCTCTCTGTCTTTACTTTTTATCTACTCTTTCTAACTAGTTCACTTCTTTCCTCTCTCTGTCAATATCTCTCTTATACTCTCTTCTTCTTCTTCTCTTTCTCATAAATGGACAAAGGGACCAATGTCAGGAACTGCAAGGCAGATCAAACCTTGGGCAGAATGTGGGCACATGTGCTGAATCAACACAATATCCAACAGTCCACCAAGCTCAAGTTCTACAAGACAGTTGTCCTCAGCAGCCTTCTTTATGGATGTGAAACCTGTATAGAAGGTATATCAAACTGGAGCACTTTCATGTGTGAAGCTTGTGCTCTATTCTGAGCATTGGGGGCCTGGACTGCACAAAAACCACTAACATTGAAGCCATGCTCTTGAAAGCCTAAATCAGATAGATGGGTCATGTCTTCCAGATGGAACATGACAAAATCCCAAAGCAACTTGTTTATGGTGAGCTCTCTAAGGGAAAGAGGAAGTATGGTAGGCCACTGAAATCTTTCAAAGACTATATCAAGGCCAATATGACACACACTTTAATAAGCCATAAACAGTTTGAAGAGTATGGACAGGATTGAACTTATGTGCAACAGAGACATTTGAGGACAACCAAGGTTAGAGCATCAATGAGACCCATGCAAACAGGACAGTAGCAGTAGAAGTGCCCAAACATCCAGGCCAGTTTCTGTCCCCATTGCGGATGTCTTTGCTATTCCTGCATTAGGCTCCACAGTCATATTTGAGTTCACCCCAGCACATAGATGCTATTGTTAAACTTGATAGTTACCTCTTCCATCTCATTTTCTCTTCGTCCTCTCTCATATTTTCATATTTTTTATCTTTTATCTCACTTTAAAATATCTCTCTTCTCTTTTTTTTTTTTTTTTTTTTACTTCTGACCTATTCTTTGTAACAAATTCACCTCTCTTCTCTCATTTTCTTTGTCTCTTATACTCTCTTCTACATCTTCTCTTTCTCTGTGATTTTTTTAAGTTTCTCTCATTTTCTTTCTTTCTTGTTTTTATCACTCTCCACTTTCTATTATCTCTCACTACCACCCACTTTTTGTTCTTACTCTTTTATTATTTTCTTTGCATGGATTTCTTTCTCCCGTTCTTTAACTTGTTTTTACATCATCTTTCTTTTCTTTTCTTTCCTGCTCTTTACCGAGTTTCCTTTTTGTCCCTCCTTTTTCTATTATCTTTTTTTTCTCTTCCCTGTTCTTAATTTTGTTTCTCTTCACACTTTTCTTATTTCATCATTTTTCTTTCCCTCTCTCTCCTGTTCTTGCCTTTCCTCTCTCCATATTTCTTCATCTTTCTTTCTTTCCTTCCCTGCTCTTTACCTTATTTCCTTTTTTCTCTTCTTTTTTCATCATCTTTCTCACTTTTCCTTTCCTGTTTTTTACTTGTTCCCTCCCCTCTCTTCTTATTTCTTCATCTTTCTCTCCTTCTCTTTATTGTTCCTTCTCTTGTTTCTCTTCCTTTTCTTAATCTTTCTCTTCTCTCTCCTGTTCTTTAATTTGTTTCTCTTCATTTTTATCTTTATCTTCTTTATTCTCCACCTTGTTTTCCTTCTCTCTCTTCATTTTTCTTAATCTTTCATTCCTTCTCTTTCCTGTTCCCTCTCTTCTTCTTTATTCCCTTCTATCCTTTTCTTTCTTGCCTTTTACTTTGTTTCCCTTTCCCTCTCTCCTTTTTTCTTCATCTTTCTCTCTCCCACTCTCTCATTCATTTCCTATCTGCCTTTCTATATACTATTTTATTCTATACCTTAGATTCCTTCTATCTCTTCATCTTTACCTATGTTTTTCACTTAATCTTTCCTTTTTCTTCTTCTTTCTTTCTCTTTGATATTCTTTACATGCTTTCCCTTCACTTTTTTACTTCTACTTTTCTTACCTATTTTCTACCGTCTTTATTTTCCTGTATTTCCTCCTCTCTCAGTTTTGTCACTTAACCTCTTTTTTTCTATTCTGTTTCTCTCATATTTTCTCCCCCTTTATCTCCTAATTACTTGTCCTTCTATCTATTCTCCACCTTCTTTTCTCTCTCTCTCTCTCTCACACACACACACTTCCTTTTCTCTGATTTTCTTTCTCTCTATCTTTTTTTTCTTTATCTTTCTATTTTCTTTCTTTTTCACCTTCACTGTTTTCTCTGAGTTAATCCTTCTTTCTATAATTGTGTATTTATTTCTTTTTTATTTTTTATTTTCTCCCCCCATCATCCTCTTATTTTCCTCTTCCCCTAGTGAATGTCTATCTTTTCTGTCTATCTCTCATTTTTCTTCTTTTTTAGATTTTCTCACTTCTTTCATCAGTCTTGTTTTTCTTTTCTGTCTCTGATATTTTCTCTCTTTTTCCCACAAACACAATTTTTTTTTACTTTTTCTTTCCTTCCATCTTTTCTCTTCTTTTTCCTTTTATTCTCCTTTCAAGTATTTTATACAGTGAGTCCCCCATATTTGTGGGAATTAGGGACCCAAACTGGCCGTGAATATTTAGAATCCGCGAATACTTGTAACCCCACTAAAAGTGCTTATAAGTACCTATTTTGATTGTAAAAAACCCCATATGCCTTAAACTTTCATACTAACCACTTTAAAAAGATTTCAGACCCTTTTTAAAACATTTTTGAAAAAATAGTATTGGTGACCATACAATTAGTGTAAATTTTCTTTCACACGTAAAATAACCGTTTTTAATTACACATAGATCAATACAACCATTGAAAATACTGTATAAAATATGTGTAACAAGACATAAAATATAAATTTTAAAACATTTTCTAAAAACAGAACTGTGATGATGTCCCCTGATTTAGCATAAGCCACTTTTAAGACTCCAGCCACAGCCCCTAACAAAGAACAAAGTCCAAGCACTATGCATGTTTTTTTGCATTTGTTTTTTACAATGACGATGCCAATTTTTACCATAAAAATGGTCTGTTATATATTTTAAGTCACTTAAATAACAAGAAAATAATACAAGAATATTTTAAATATGTTCTATCAGAAAATACGTGAATCAAGGGAGTTCTCAGTAAATAATTTGTACATATGTTCTTTAGAAAAACATGCGAATATTCAGGGTTTCTGTGAAATACAAGTACATATGTTCTAAAGAAAACTTTGCGAATGTTTGAAGCCGTGAATGTTTGAAGCCGTGAATGCTGAAACATGAATAGGTGGAGACTCACTGCACTATATATTTTATACTTTATCCTTTTTCAACTTATAATCTCCACCTTCTCTTCTGCATCATTTTTGTTGTTGTTGTTGTTGTTGTACATTTTATTAATTTTCTTTCTTTCTTTTTCTTTGCTTTTTTGTTTTCCTTATCCAAATACACTCCCTCACTTTCTTCACATTTCTTTCTAACTCTTCCTCACTTTTCTCTTACTTTTTTCTCTCTTATACATTTCTGTAGTTTTCAATTTTTCTTTGATTTGTCCCTTTATTTCTCTCTTAATCTTTCTCTCTTTCTTTTGAGTCTTTCCTCTTCTGTGCCAATCTCCTTCTCTCCATCTCTTCCTCACATTTTTCCCTTGCCTTCTTCTCTTGTATATATTTATATTCATTTCAGTTTCTCATGTAATTTCCACTTTATTTCTTCTCTTATTCTTCCTCTATCACTCTATCTTTTGCCATTGTACCCACCATCTCTCTCTCTCTCTCTCTCCATATATATATATATATATATATATATATATATATCAATACCTTCTACCAATTCATGTGCAAATTCTAGCTGGACTTTCTTTGACAGTTATCAGATCAATATTTTTCTGGACATGTTGTGCATTTTTATTGAATTCTTCGACTTTTTAGGACTAGATATTTTTTTATTAGGGTTTTTGTGTGCTTTACATGCTCTATATTACAAGCACCTATTTTATATAAACATTTTATAAATTGCTTTTAAATAACTGGATCTATCTATGAAAGCTATCAGAATAGTTTTTGATGAATGTACATTTCAGTCTTTTAATATTGTCGCATGTTACATTTTATTCAAACCATTCCACCGTTAACCATTTGTATGGAAACAAAAAAGAGAATTAACATCAGAAAGGAAGAGTTGAAATTTCTGGGGCACATAACGAGGAAAGAGGGTTTAGAAAAATTTTACACTTACAGTACAAATTGAAGGCAAGAGGAACAGAGGACAGCAGAGTCGAGTAACAAAGAAGAAAAAGAAGAAACAGAAGCAACATCAGAAGAAGAAGAACCAGCAGCAACAGAAGAAGAAAAAGCAGAAGCAGCAGAAGAAGCAGCAGCAGCAGAAGAAGAAGAAGCCACAGCAGAAGAAGAAGAAGCAGCAGCAGCAGAAGAAGAAGAAGAAGCAAAAGCAGCAGCAGAAGAAGAAGCAGCAAAAGCAGCAGCAGAAGAAGAAGAAGCAACCGCAGAAGAAGAAGAAGAAGCAGAAGAAGAAGAAGAAGAAAAAGAAGAAGCAGAAGCAGCATCAGAAGAAGAAGCAGCATCAGAAGAAGCAGCAGCAAAAGCAGCAGCAGAAGAAGAAGAAGAAGCAGCAGCAGAAGAAGAAGAAAAAGCAGAAGCAGCAGAAGAAGTAGAAGCAGAAGGAGCAGAAGAACAAGAAAAAGCAGCAGCATGTGTAAATAGATAGCATGGATTAGGAAAGACTTGAAGCAATTGAAATGTGATTCTACAGAATGATGCTGAGAATACCATGGACTGAACATGTGAGTCATGACAAAGTCTTAAAGACAATGTAAACATAAGGGACACTTATACTTAACATTATACAAAGATAGTTGAAATTTCTAGGGGTACCTAATGAAGAAAGAAAGCTTAGAATATTTGACACTCACAGTACATACTGAAGGTAAGAACAAAGGAAAGCCATGCATAACCTGCCTAACGACTTTGTGTAATTGTTTGGCAGAACAGGGCTTATGAGATAGCGAAAACTTACTAAAAGCTACAAAGGACAGGAAATTGTGGTGAGCCATGATCACACACAAACAGACATGGCACATAAAAAAAGGAGTAGAAGAAGAAGAAGAAGAAGAAGAGTGTTTATGGATGTTAATATCTTCTCTCCTAAACTTTAAATTTCTGATTGAAGACAGTTTGCTATAGAAATTGAAACATACTTAAAAGTTTTTAACTTAACCTTTCATTATTATTATAA
>OZ010598.1:67116713-67241713 GCA_963932145.1 Acanthosepion lycidas
TAAGAGTTGCTTATGATAGATTGATTGATTTGTTTGTTTAATTTTTACTGCTTATCAACCTTTTTGCAGGTTATCTAAACCAGAAAATATTTTATTGTGCATCAGAAATGAAATGTACATAGAGCAGCCAGTTGTTACTGATAACAGTACCCACCCTGATCAGTGAAAAAAGATAATGTTTAGTGATCTGTCTCTGCAGAAAGACAGCACTGGCTGCCATGCCAGAACAGACACAGTGTAAACCTTGGAATGTCTGGTTATAAAGGAAGAAAGTGTCTACCGGCTTCCCCATGAGATAGTCAGGATCGTTAGCTACGCAAAGGATTCTTTTGCTAGCTAACCACTGAAGTTTTAGGCTACATAAAAGCAGGCACATTTTCACCGAAGAGGCAGAGCTTCGTAGTATGCTGTGTTGACTGCGCAATGGGATTGCCATGTGTTACCAAGGATTTTTGTTTGTGTTACCCAAAGTCATTTCAAATTCATTCATCATTGTTTATGTTTCTAGTGTTCCAGCTGCATCTGTCCCTTATGTGTGGTGTTCCCATGTAGAAGTCTTATCTGTGCCCTGCTTGTCATGATCCAGTGTTTGATTCCAGTGCTGCTGAGTTTTCCATCCCTCTTTCTTGGGAGATACCCAACCAATAAGAAGAAAATCCCTTCAGATTGTAAGGATTTTTTGGAGATAATAATAATTTATTGATGCAAGACCTACTAATTAACCCATAGCTTGGGGGAGAAGAAATGGATTCATACCTTTCCCAAGGTTATTTGCATGTAAGTGAATATATTGAATCCAAATGGAATTGGAACTTGACTATCTGATTTCCACTTCTAAGCCATTGTCTACTACACCACCTGCACATCCAAGATTACAGTACCTGGTATTTTGAAGCAGTCATCCATCTAGACTGACGTTGCCTAACTTCATGGAAAATTTTGTCATATGTCTAAAAGGTTTTAAACTGTTCTCAGCATAAACTGGGCAACAATTGTTTTCCTTAAACTGCTAACAAAGTTTGTTGTCTCTGTTATGCTAGATGATTCTTCTTACCAAAATCTTTTTTGCATGTTTAGAAATCTGCCATTCATCCATGCATTGAATATTGCTGCTATATTTGATCTGATGCCACTGTTATACATCTTGAAATATTTGACAATGTCTAAAGAAGGGTCTGCAATATTATTTTTCCTGATCTGATATCTACACACCAGTCAACTTCCCACCACCATGATGTGGCTTCCCTATGCTTTTTCTATAAATATTTTCATGGCAATTGTTCTTGTGTGCTCTCTTCCATGGTTGTTTTATTCCCCTCTCCCCCCACAGACAACGAATTGTAAATATCGGGACTAGTTAGTATTTTCATAGAGACAAAGAGGTATTATGGTGGTTGTAGTAAGAAATGTACGTATGAATGTGTTGTTTTGGTGTAAGGAATATTGTTCGTACGATTGGGTCAGTGTTTGCGGCTAGCTAAGTTATAGTTAAGACAGAAGAAGACCGTCCTTTCCCCAATCCCCTTTTTGGCCTTGTGCCACATTTCTGTATTGTATAGAATAAATATTGCTCTCTTCTATGGTACCTTGACTACATGAATTTAAATGTACAACTAGATTGGCAACTAGATTTCATCATTTTACTGATGAAACAGCTAGACACAACCTTAATTTCTATTCTAATACTTCCTCCTCTCACATTTCTTACCTGTGGAACTCTCTGCCACCTATGATCTTCATAAGTTTAAATGCAACATCAATCGCCATGTTCTGTCTTCCTGAATCCAATATTTTTTTATTGACTTTTCTCCTCACTAGCATACACACATTTATATCACTCTCAGTAAACCCTTGCATTTTAATGGCATTATTGGCTTGCATGTGGTGAAATGATTAAAAAAATGTGTATGCATTCAGAAAAAAATTCATGTTACTTGAACCATAACTCCAGTCTTCCTCAGGGTGTTACACAGTGACACTTCCTGATGACATTTAATGTTTGACAATTTATACATTCTTTCTCTTCACCAAGCAAGTAGGAGGTGCTGACATCATAGTAGACATATTTTCAAAAAATCAAGATCATAAAACTCTTGCAGCTGATTTCTATTTGCTATTTACATGGCAAATGTTCAGATGAGCTCCATTCTTTAGTTCCACCAGTTCGGACCTTTACTACTAGGAAAATGCCATACAGTTTCCCTGTGTCCCAAAGGTTAGAAATAGGTTCCACTCAAAACAGATATGTCCAAGAACTGCTACTTTGCAGAACAGACACCCACCTGGAAACACATTTATCTTGACCACATCAAAAAAATGGTAATTCATTATCTATCCTCTTTATCCTCATAAACTTCATTTTTCTGAACCTTCTTTTTCATTCACATACACACCTCATTTATTATGCCAGTTTAACAGTAACCCACTTGTTTGAATGGCTCTTATGCCTTGTTTTGGTTGAATTCTAGTATAAGGAAAAAACATCTATCCAAAAAATTTAGAACTATTTCATAATTTTGCTTTCACTATTGTGTAGAGAAATACAACAGATACAAAGTCTTGAATACATACAATTCTGAACAAATATTGGTATGGCTAATGGCAATGAAATGAAGAACATATTTTTTTTCTTCTTTTGCAAACAATGACCTATTGCTTTATTTGTGGAATTCTTCTTTGTTGGCATTTATGCTATAAAAAGTAAAAACTGGCAGCAATTTATTGAGAGGCTTTTGTTCTTCACACTTATGAGTGACAATCATTGAAAATAGATAGATAGATAATGAACATTCTCAGATAGATAGATAGATAGATAGATAGATAGATAATGAACATTCTGAAATAGATAATGAATATTCTGAGATAGATAATGAATATTCTGAAATAGACTGATAATGGACATTCTGAGATAGATAGATAGATAGATAGATAGATAGATAGATAGATAGATAGATAGATAGATAGATAATGAACATTCTCAAATAGATAGATAATGGACATTCTCAAATAGATAGATAGATAATTAACGTTCTCAGATAGATAGATAGATAGATAATGAACAGTCTCAGATAGATAGATAGATAGATAGATAGATAATGAACATTCTCAGATAGATAGTGTTGTAACCTAGAAAAGTTTACTGAATGAGCAATATCCAAAACAGAGGTTGAAAATAAAATGATAATCTTTATAACATCAACAAAATGCAATACTTGCCAGCGGCATGAAATAGGTAAACCACTGCTAGTGGTGGACTACTTAGACAGGATATTACCCCCACTTACAATACAGTCCAATGTATTTATGAAGATTGGGACATACCCATTAGTGTTCATAGGTATAGTATATAACATATAGATAGATAAATAGATAGATAGATAAACAGATAATGAACATTCTCAGATAGATAGATAGATAGATAGATAGATAGATAGATAGATAGATAGATAGATAGATAGATAATCAACATTCTGAAATAGATAATGAACATTCTCAGATAGATAGATATGAATAAACAGATAAATTGATAGATATGAATAGACATAGATAGATAGATATGAATAAAGATAGATATGAAAAGTGTGAGAGCATCATCAAATTTATTGATTTCATGCAGAAGAAAAGTTCTGATGTTTGATCATTTTTATTTTATTTTATCCTAAATTTCACTTCAGAAAAGGCTCAAGAGTCATTCAAAGTAGAGGATTACTGAATGTGCCATGGGATATGAACATAAGAGGAAGAATTAGGAAATGGATATTGTGATAATGAGGAGGATAGATTATGATTAACCCTTGACTTGAAGAGGTCAATATTAAAGTGTTCAGTGAGGCATCTGAATAGCAGCAGTTCTTTGAAAAAACTCTGTTTCAGTAGAACTTCCTCTTTACAATTGGAATATGAAGGAATGAGTTTGATTCAACTGCATCATAGTGGCATTGCATGTCTTAGCTCCAAAGGTCTGAACTGTTGGAACTAAAGAATGGAAATCTTCCAAATATTTGCCATAGAAATTGTCAAAGAGATGGCTTGAAATGTTGTGTCTGTGGGAAAGAGGCTGCAGTTGAGGTGGGCCATAAACTTTTCAATAATCCCTTTTAAAACTGTCATTACTTATTTTCTTCATCTTGATCAGCTAAGAATAATTATGATTCAAAGGAAGAAACAGAAATTATTTATTATTTGCTACATATTAAATAGAATCACAAGACACTGTTTCTTGCCAAATGCTGGTTTTCTCATTGCTTTTATTATCATCTTAAAAGACCAATTGCAGAGAGGCCTGTATCTAGACATGCCAAGCTATCCTACTGATAACAGCGAAAACCTGAATGTAACTGATGTTTACAGAATGCATAGACTAGCCAAAAATGGTAAACTTTATCATACTAATCAGAATCTGAGTGGCGGTGGTTTGAACTCTGTGGATATGCAATCCTGACAATGATGTATTGACTTGTTTTAAGTTTTAATACCAAAAAAGCACAAAAATAGTAATGTTGCAGTAGTGGAAGAGTGAAAACTTCTCATTGCAGAAAGTAGTTTGAGACAGACCACCACATGATGACAAGAATTTGGCAAAACTGTTTCCGTCTTTCCTTTCTCTCTCCCTATTTTCTCTCTTGTTTCCTCAAAGAAAGAATGCTATTGCTATTAGCCCCCACCCAACCCCTGAAAAATAAAATGAGTAAAATCTTTCTTATCTAATCACAAAATTAAAGTTACTCCTCTAGATCTTTTTACATTAATGTAGGTATCCCTCAGGGCTCTGTTCTTGTGTCTACTTTGTTTCTAATTTTCATTAACAGCCTTCCTAGACCTGCTATTTATGCTGATGACACAATTCTTTACACCTGTCTTAATGAAAAGTCTATTTAATAGATTTGATGAGGTTAAATTAGCAGATAATCTCAAAAATAAACTTCAATCTGTTGTTAACTGGAGCAAGAAATGGCTTGTTAATTTTAATACATACAAAACAAAACTGCTCTTTTTTAATCATCTTAAAGAACCTTTTTTGCCTTCCATCAGTATGGCTGATGCTAACCACCAGGACAGTGAATCATTTTGCCTTGTTGGACTAATGTTTTCCACGGACATAAAGTGGAATGATTATATTGAATCAATTGCTAGGTCGGCTGCCAGGAAAGTTGGTTCACTGTGTTGTGCTAGATAGTTTTTCTTAGCAGAAACTATCTAATATTTATATATTTCTACCATTTGTCCATGCATTGAATATTGCTGCCACATTTGATTTGGTGCTTAATCCAAAAAAGAATCTGCAGTGTTATTGATTCTGACCTACAATCTCAGCTTCAGTCACTTTTCCACCATCATAAGATAACTTCCCTGTGCCTTTTCTATAAATACTTTCATGGTAATTGTTCTGATGAACTTTTCTCTTTGGTACCTACACTTTATGGATTTAAATTCAGTACCAGATTGGCAGTTAGGTTTCATCATTTTACAGTTGAAGTTTCTAGATATAAACATAAGTTCTATGCTAACAGTTTCTTCTCTCACACTGCATGTTCATGAAATTCTCTTCTAGCTTATTACTTTCCAATCAACTTTCAAAAATGTAAGTACAATGTCAATCATTATCTTCTGCTTCCTTAATTCCTACTCTTTTATTGACCTTTCACCTTAATAATGTTTTTTTCTCACATTCTTTAACTCTCATTAACCTCTTGCATCTTGGTAGCTTTATTGCCTTGCTTGGTATGAAATGATTAATGATTAAAAAAAATAGTAACCCAAAGAAATATGTCTATTGTTCATTCAGTCTGTAATGCAATGTTGTGGTCCTGATATGCCAAATTGCCAATTGACCACTAGAAACCAAGATGACACCAATTTCTTTTGGCATACATAACATCTATTTATGCAAAGAGTGTTTAAAATATTATTTTCACAGTTATTTATTTTTGTTTCCTTCTGCATTGAATCTGTTCACAATATAAGGTAACAATCTGCAATTGATTTTTTTCAAGTGTTTCAATATATGACTTTATTCACTTACCTCATGTAAATCTCATGTAGACTTATTGGTTTTATTAAGCTATATGTTTCTATCTGTCACATGAGAGAATGGGTTTTGATTTTTTTTAATGTCAAGAGAAAGTGCCATCAGTTTTAGACCTTCACTTTCTCTACATATGTCGATAAATATAATATCATTTTAAGACTATAATATTTAGATTAAATTGATTACAAATGATAACACTGATGGCATTATGCCTCAGATGGACAGAGAAACTCACATTATAGATTTATTTTCGAGAAATTTTATTTTGAGAATCTTCTGTCAAAATACAGTCTCTATGCATTGGCTTCATGAAGCAAATTCCCTGTGATCCATATTTTACAGATTAATATTCTGATAAGCAATTATCAATGTTCTAATTCTTCTACATTTTTCTTTTAAATTTTCTATCCTTTTAGGCAAACAACTATTCCTTTCATTCTGTAAAACTCATGCCAAAAATTTGTAATCCACTGAGATAAAAAAATTATTTGATTTATTTGTGATAATTGCTATAAGCAATGAAACTGAATAGCATAGTGCAGTGAGGAACAAATGTATAATTATTCTTAGTATATATATATATATATATATATATATATGTGTGTGTGTGTGTGTATATATAAGATTTAAGATTTAAGAAACAGCAGGTATTTTTTATATATAGTGCTCAATATTAAAAATATTAAAATAATATTAAAAATAGAACATTAATAATATTATATGAAAAGATTACTTAACATTTAAATATCAATTTTATCCCAACTTCAAAGTTTCTTGGTAAAATTTCCAGTCTTCTGGTATTGTGGTTTTAAATTTTGGAAATTTTACCAAGAAACTTCGAAGTCAGGATAAAATTAATGTTTAAAAGTAAAGTAATCTTTTCATATAATATATATATATATATATATATATATATATATATAAACACTGTGTGGTGACTGACCACTTTCATGCCTCAGTGCAATCTTCAAACTAAGTGGCCCCACTTCTTTAGTGAACTCTATATATAAGTCACTGAGGGATTAAGAGAAGTAGGGAATGGAGGAAAGTGGCCCTTCCCTGTTCTTTAGTTTAAAACTAATACTTTGTGTTATTTATCTTCAAAACTACCAGATTGCTTATTTATATATTTATATATTACCATCACCTCTTTTAATCTGCCAAAGAAACTATATATACAGCCTACTGAAGAAGTAATGCCACTTGGTCTAAAGATTGGCATTGAGGTGTGAAACTGACATTCACTATGCAGTGTTGATTTCTATTTCTAAATTGTATATATCTATAAAAAGTTTTATCTATGATACTGAGCACTTACCTTACAGATTTTATATTTAGTATATTTATTTATTTTTGCTTACTGGCCTGAATACTTGAGAAATTTTATTAAAGAAAAATTTACACATTATTTAATAAGATTTCTCTAACATTCAAGCAGGTAGATGAAAATAAATAAATATACTACTCAAATATAAGTATCCACTAAAAATAATGTTTAAAGTGATAAAAAAAAATCATTCATTAGAATATATATATATATATATATATAAATAAAAAGAAAGAACAGTAAGATATATAATCCGGTGTTCTTATAGATATTTTTATTTTTACAAAATAGTGCTCAATGTAAATTTACAGAGCATTAATATTATAAATTAATTGATTTAAAATATATGATTCTAATACATTTACTTGTTCTTAAAAGAAATATAGTATATTAAAAATTAATAGTGAAAATATTTTTCAAATTGTAGTTAAATAAAACGTATTCTAACCTGAACACCCGCCTGCCCCAAAAAATCTTTAAATACACAAATAGAAAAAATGCCGTAAGAATTTTTGTCGTTAACAATAAAATTTTAAAAAATCCAGACGACATACATTTAACGGATGTCAGATTACATTGAAGAATACATCCCTACCCCTACCAAAACGTAACTAATAACGGATACATCAAAATACAGACATAAAGAACATGCAGACATCCCTGTCTAGTGGAAGTGGATTTATCTGTAACCTTGGCAACGTGAATTATGATTTTAGCTGTGTCTTTAAAACCCAGTAATTTTAAAAGTTACTCCAAAATTTGCTTGAAGATGAAATGGAACTAATGTCTTTAATTTAATTACAAAATTAAATTTGGACCTTCCATTTTTGAAACATGGCTAGAACTGTGTAGGGGAAAAACCATATTTTAAATCAATTAATTTATAATATATATATATATATATATATATATATATATACTAGCATGGCCCTACGTTGGCCGTGCTTGATTCAAAAATCGTACGACTCATACAGCAATCGCTATCACTTGACTTATCCAAACAGATAACTGAAAGTTTTATATGATCAGCGTTTTCATTTAAAATACTCAAATTTTAGGAATACGTTTTGACAGCATCGCCCACTTGATGACAACGTGACCATGTTTAAACGGAACGCTGATCATATAAAACTTTCAGTTATCTGTTTGGATAAGTCTTGTTCTTATGTCCATCGTCTTTGTCATGTTGAATTGATAATGTTAATTATATTTTATGAATATGTCCTGAAGATGGTTTATTAGACTGAAACGTCCGACGTTGACATTATATTAACATTAAAACAGCATAATTGCATATAAGGATTTTTGTTTGTTTTTTTCCCGTATATTTTTCTTCATACTGTCGGATCTATATCCATATATTTGCTTACACACTCTGTACCCAGAACATACTTGTTTGAACACAAGAGAAATTAAATAAAAACCTTAATCACAATACCTTGTCTGTCATCAACTCACCATCTCCTTCAATGTCTTCTTTCTCTCCTTCCCATCTTTTCCCTCTACATCTCTCTCCTTTTCCATCTTTTCCCTCATTCTATTCTTTCCTGTGCATTTTTTTTCTATTCTCCCTTACCCATCTTTACCCATCATCATTTTTCTCTCCCCAATTTTCATCTTTATCCTCTTCTTTCTCTATTCACACCTTTCCTTTCCTTTCATCACCATCATCTCTCTCTCTCTCTCTTACCATTCGCAAGTACATTTATCCTCTTCTCCCTCCCACTCACATTGAGTTTTGCATCCCCTCTCTATCTACTTTCCATCTTTTTCTTCTTTTTCTATTCTGATTTCACCTCTTCTCCCTCATCTTTTCTTTTCTTCTCTCTCTCTCTTTCACTGTTCACACATTTTTCTATCTTTTTTCTACTAACAATTGGCCTCAAACTTATTTCCTCCATGGACTACCCAACACCAAAGAATTTTGAAAGAAGTCTAATTGATACAAAGATTTACAATTCTCCTAAGTACTGCACACACACACATTCACACCAGCAAGGATACACGTTTATACACACCAATGCACAAGTACACATATGGTGGGAAAAAATGCAGTCACATCCATATAAACACACCCTGACATGCACATGCACATGCAAATAGATAGTTTTTATTCATATATGTTTTGGCAAAATACAATCTTTTTCATATATATATATATATATATATATATATATATATATATATATCATTTCACCCCAAGGAAGGCAATATAGCAAAGATTATTGAAAGTCAAAGAGTCTGAGAGATACACATACACACATATGTGCATGTCTTTATGGAGATATATATATATATATATATATATGTCCATAAAGACATGCACATATGTGTGTATATGTATGTCTTTATGGACATATATATATATATATATATATATATATATATATATATATATATATATACAAGTATATGGATGTGTGTATATATATGAATTTGTGTGTGTTTATATATATATATATATATATATATATATATATATACACATTTATATGCATGTATATATACATGCCTGTGTATATGTATATATATATATATATATATATATATATATATATATATATATATATATACATATACCCATATAAATATATGCAACTGCACATATCTAAGTATAGAATTACATACACACAGGTACATGCCATAGACATATATACACACAGATACAAACAGAGAAACAGACAGATACACAAACATACCTAGCCATATACTCACATTCTTCTTAGTTGTATGACATCTTGGATTTTTTCCTGAATTTAACGAAGCTATTTTTTCTTTTGCCATTTTTATTCAAACCAGCAAAATAAATAGGAACCATTTATTTGTTTGGCTGCCAAACTGGATGGGGTCAAATGGCATGTGCTGACCAATAAGAAAAAGACCAAATAATCAATACAACATTTCAACAAGAAACGATTCAGGTACATGATCCAGTATATTTTATTGAAGTAATGATGTGTCTGAGTGGTTAAAACATTAACATTCCAACCATGAGACCTGGGTTCAAATCTCAACATAGTTAATTTATTAATGAAAATGACATTAAAATATTTATAGAAAAGGAAAGTTATGTTAAATCTGCATGAAAGTTACTGAAACTGAGATGCCAGCCCAGGATCGATAACATTGCAGATTCTTCATTGGTTTTTGTTAAGAATCTCTAGATATATAATAGAAGCACCAGACCAGATGTATTTGATGCAGCTAATATTTGATACACAAATGAAAGGTAGAGTTATTTGATGTGCAAGATAATATTCTTGCAGGAAATTTTTTTAGTACAACATAACAAACCAACCTTCCTAACAGTAGACTTAGTAATTGATTCAGAATGGAAAACAAGAAGGAGCAATACCTTACTTTCCTTGAGATTAGTATCATCCATGCTGATGGAAGGCAAAAAACAGTTCTCTAAGATTATTAATAGATTGCAACACTTTTAGGATTATTATAGGGAATGCTGGGTAATTGCCTCAAAAATGAAGAATAGACTTGAAGCAACAGGACTATGTTTCTACAGAAAGATGTTGAGGATACCAGTCAATCGAAGATGTGATCAACAAGAAGGTTTTGGAGAAAATGGAAATGAAAAGGAAACTTATACTCAAATCAGGAAGAAGTAGTTGAAATTTCTGGGGCACATGATGAGGAAGAAAGGTTTGGAAAATCTGATACTCACAGGACAAATTGAGGGAAAGAGGAACAAAGGAAAGCAGCATGTAATATACTTGATGGATCGTAGTTTGGGAGAAATAACAAAAAGACAAAACTCATTAAGATCTACAAGAAACAGAAACATGTGGAGACAGCACACATGAAAGAAGGAAAATTTTCGGGCTTGTCCACTCTCTCAAAGAAATGACTTCATATCACAACAGAGCAAAAGAAAAAGGACTTGGCCTGGGCAATGCCAGGTATCGTTGCTGGTATGTTATAGAAATAACTTACATATTCTTTCTCACCCAGCCTCAAACCATTAATTCATCATGAATGGAAACACTATGTAGGAATGGTTACCAAGCTTCTCACAGAACATTGCTACAGTATTTACATTAATCCTCATAGTGTACACCCGTCCCTCTTTACTTATGACCATATTACACTGAAACACTGATTCTCGTACAATCACTGAAGTTAAGCAATGGTCAGTACCTAGATGGGTGTTCATGAATTCCAGGTGCTGTAAGCTTGGATGTGTTGCTGATGTTATCGATAACAGATTGGAATTGGAAATTAGAAAACCAATTAAGTTCTTTTTATTTACTTATGCACAAATGCCCTTGTGAAAGGTATGAATCCACCTTTTCTCTCCCTAGATATGGGTTAACTAGCAAGACCTGTATTAGTAAATCAATAATATCTCTAAAATATTTTGACAATCTAAAATTATTTTCAGGCCTTAAATAACCTGCAAAAGGTTGATGACCATAACAAACAAATCAATTAAACCCACTTGTTGTGTCATGCCAAACTACACTAAGCTTTTCTTCATCACTGTCACTTTTTTATTGCCAATGAAACTTCCAAAATTTAATGTGAAGTGGGAACCTTGTGACCTAAGGTCCTCAGTTTTCTTGTGTATTGTTTAGATATATGTGTAAGTGATATCTTTTCATGATCTGCAATGGAATATTTTCTGTACCTTCATATGAACAACAAGGATAATAAATATGAATAATAGTTTCACAAGATATTTTATTGCCATATTTATTACTGTACAGTGCTATCTTGTGCATAATGCAATACCCGTTTTTGTAAGTAAAAAATAAGAACATATCTCATTGTTATGTATAATGCAATCCTCACTTTCCTCTGCATAGAAGCTGTGAAATGTTCTGTTTTCAGTTTGCACGATGCATCATCTTATCCTTAAGACAATTTTAGAAGCCATTATAAACCCTGGGTTTGGATATCTTTGGACGTTTAAAAGGAAGTAAACATAAGGGCATCTGTCACAAAAAAAAACATACATCCTTGATTGCATATGCTGGGTGGCTACTGATAGCTTGCTTTTAAATTAACACTGCAAGTCATTCTAACCAAACAGAAGTAGTTGCATCAACAGGTATACAATTTATAAGAAGACCAGCTTTATAGTTGTACACAGCATTTTTTATTGCTCTTCTACTTCTATATGACATGTCACTCCAGGACATAGGCACTCATGGCTCTCCACAATTTCCTTTCTTTTTTAACTCTTAATAAAATTTTTCTTTTTGTTATCTCTCCTAAACTTTGTTCCTCCATCCATTTGCTCAAACTCGTTACGTAGGTTATGCATCATTTTCCTTTATCTTTGCCTTCAATATGTTCTTGGAGTATAAAATTTTCCAAACCTTCTTACCTCGTTGTTTGTCCTCAAAATTTCAACCCTTTCTTTCTGATGTTAAGCATAAATATCCTTTTTGTTTCTATTTTCTCTAAAACTTCATCATTGCCCACATGTTCAGTCCATGGTATTCTCAGCATTCTGCAGAACAAAATTTCTCTTGCTTCATGACTCTTCTTCATATGCAAGGAGATTTTTCAGCATTCACTACCATATAGGAGGGCTGATTTAAATATTTGAGAAGCGTTTTAACAGAGGATGGAAAGTGTGATACTGATATATAAAGATGCGTTGGGATAGCCAAAGATGCATTCTAAAAGCTAAACAAAGTTTTAACCTTTTCAGCTCTGCATTCCTGAGAAATTTTAACCCTTCTGCCTGAGCTCTGGAGTTAAAATTCACAAATAATTAGTATGTAATGTTTCACGGTAGATATAAAAGTAGTTACAAATGTTTACCCACCGTTCAGCCAGTGGCTGGACATTAAGTCATTTTCCTCCTCCACTGTTCAACCAGTGACTGGGCATGGCATCATTTTTCTCTACCACTGAACTCAAAGAGTTAAGAGACAGGAAAACTTAGGGTACCCAGACTCCACTTGTAATTGACTTACATTTAAACACTAGTACAATCACTGAAGTTAAGCAATGGTCAGCCTGGTCAGTACCTGGATGGGTGACCACTTAGTTATATCAGGTGCTGTAAGCTTGGCGTTATTGATATCAACATAGAATTGGAAATTAGAGAACCAATCAGGTTCATTATATTTATTTGCACACAAATGGACTTGGGAAAGGCATGAATCTACCTCTTCTCTCCTCAGCTATGGGTTAATTAGCAGAACTTGTATCAGTAAGTC
Organism: Acanthosepion lycidas; assembly: GCA_963932145.1. Classification (NCBI taxonomy): domain Eukaryota; kingdom Metazoa; phylum Mollusca; class Cephalopoda; order Sepiida; family Sepiidae; genus Acanthosepion; species Acanthosepion lycidas. The sequence goes on from OZ010598.1 coordinate 67,130,257, forward strand.
ATTATTATCTCCAAAATATTTTGACAATCTAAACTTATTTTCTGGCCTTGAATAAGAAAAAGGACTTGACAGATATAATTGCAAGTATTTTATAGATATAACAGGAAAAAAAAAAAGAAGGACTGCAGGTGACATAGAGGTTATTGCGTGAAAAAGAGAATACATGAGCTGAGTTCAAATTTCTGCTTAGTCTGCTGCATTTACTTTTACACAAGTGCCCTTGCAAAAGGCGCATGAAAGAAGAATAATTTTGGAGCCTGTGAAAATCTCTCAAAGTAAGGACTTCATATTGCAGCAAAACAAAAAAAGTATCATTGCTGGTATCTTATAGAAATAACTTACATATTCTTTCTCACCCAGACCCAAACCATTCATTTATCATAAATGGGAACACTATGTAGGAATGGTTAAATAGGTTGTCTTTCAAACCTTCTTTTGAAATTCAGACAAGGATAGTTCATCCATATTACATCCAGCATCTTGTGTGAATTGGTCAATATACGTCTTTGAAGGATGCCCAGTAATGTTATGCATGAGTGATGTGGGATAAGTGTCTTGCTATTGAGAAAGTTACTAAGGTGTAATAAATCTTTCAGTGGCAATTCTAACTATGTTTGTAGCAGTAACTCAATTCAGGAACGAGAGGATCCTAGCATTTCCAGCATTGCATGTGATTCACTCTTGGGTATAGACTGAGAATGAGATTGACTCCTCTGTCAAATCTGATCAACCACAGGCTTTATAGCATGGCTTCTTGTAATTCGCATTTAATCTGATCCCTACCCTCTGACCTGCTGGGCTTGATTAAATCTGCTGGGCATAATACTCCTGATGATATAGCTCTCTCTTTGACTTGCTGGGATATGAAAGCCCCACTATCATACCAAGGTTATCATATTGAAACACCTGTTCTCATATGATCACGAAAGTTAAGCAATGTTAAGCCTGGTCCATACCAAGATGGGTGATCACTTAAGAACATGAGATATTATAACTATTTACACTGTTTGAACTGTTGTCCTCATCTTTATTGTCATACATGGCCCAGTGGATAAAAGTGCTGGTTGAAATAATTCAGTAACTTGATCCAAAGAGTTGTGAGTTCAATATCTGGCCACAGCAGAGGGGAGCAAAACTTGGATAGTTAAGTTATTAAAGGGAAATAACTGAAGCTGAGATATCCAGAAAGGGCATGGCACAATTTACTCACAGTGAATGAAATAAAGTGTTTAGTTTGAAATTCCAACGTATATCACCTGAAGATGGCTGGTGCATACAATGGCCGAAACATTGTGAATATGACAATAAAGATGAGGACAACAGCTCATTACAATACTTCATCTCAGAAATATAGACCCAGGTGTTATAACTTTGAATATGTGCATGGTGTAATGTATAACAATTGACAAGTGACTGAAGCTGAAATGCCAGGTCAAGACTAATAACATTACAGATTCTTTTTTGGATTTTATCAAGAATCTCTAAATATGTAGTAGGAGAATCAGACCAGACGTGGCAGCAATATCCAAAGCAAGGACAAATGGTTGACTTATAAATACGTAAGATAGGTTCTGGCAATGAAAACTGTCTAGCATAACACAGAGAACCAACTTTCCTAGCAGTAGACCTAACAATTGATTCAGTATAATCTTTCCACTCATTGATTCAGTATAATCTTTCCAAACATGAGTCCAAGAAGGTGCAATGAGTCACACTCTGGACGTTAGCATCAGCTATGATGATGGAAGTTAAAAAGGATTCCATCAGCTGATTAAAAGAGTGCAGTTTTATTTTGGATACATTAAAACTAACAAGCCATTCCTTGCCATAGTTAACAACATAGTGTAGATCATTTTTTAGATCAGCTGCCAATTTGATCTTATCAAACAACTCAGACTTACTATTAAGAAAAGAATAAATGGTTGTGTCTATCCAGACTTTGCCAATGTTGGGGTCTACAAGATTAATGAGAAAACATAATGATAATAATAATAATAAAAAACCACTAAGAGATGGTAGGAGCACCAACCAGACACAGTTACCCAAAATAACGATGTAACTATCCTCTAGGACATGCCAATTTAAACTGTCAGTGAAATAAAAGCCAACAGACCTGATATTATCATAAAAGACAAGAAATTCACCCACTTGACTTAGCAGCCCTTTAACTTGAGTGGCTGTTGAGCCTTATATTAGCATAAAATTACTAAAAAATGTAAATACAAAGTGCAATATACCCATCATGATACCCAGTCTGATGAGGAAAAATGAGGCACCTTATTATTATTATTATTATTATTATTATTATTATTATTATTATTATTATTATTATTTTATTTCCTTTGGTTTCTGGTGTGTAGACATTTCTTTCTGGGTCCCAACCAGCGACCTAAGATTAGAAATGGCATCATGACATTCTGCACTGATCAACTAAAACAAAAACACATACACACAAATTTACATAGATATATCCCTTTGTGAGGTGTGGGTTGTACCCGTAAGAACAATTTTTTGTATTTCTTTAAGGCATGGGCTTCCATAAATCCCTTCAATGAGTCTGCTGGAATCTTTTCCAACCAATCCGAGGGCTCCAACTACAACATGGATTACTGATGTTCCCATGTGCCACATTTTTGAGATTTCAATTTCAAGGTCCTTGTATTTTGCAAGCTTTTTTGAAAATCTTCAAAGATACATTGTAGTCTGCAGGGACTGCCATATCAATAAGAAGGCAATTTTTTTGTTATTATTATTATTATTGTGAGAAAGTGACACAGCAACAAAGTGTTGCTGGAATGCAAATATATAAAGCCAAATATACCCATCATGACGCTCATATGCATAATGTAGTTAATGCAGTGCATAGCTTTGCAGGCGGGGTGCAGTTAGAAATGTCTTCAGACTGGATTACCAAGTCTGCTCAGACAGTCTCCAAATGAAAGTGTAATAAATTCTTTTAAGATTAACAAAAGATGAAGCAAGAAAAAGCCAAAATGATGATTATAATTTACAGAATTCATGTTGAGTATTCGTCAATTCTACACAAGAAAAATTTCATTTGTTCATTTCTGCTCAAATTATTTCATATGATCTTACCACAACCTTGCATGTGAAATTCTTTCTTTCTTTTTAAGTGCCATGTCCTTTCAGGATGTAGGCGATCATGGCTCTCCACCTCTCTCTATCCCTTGCAGGTCTCAACAAGTTCCTTCCCTCTGCTTCCTCACCCAGACCACATTCTATCATCCACTTGCTTAAGTCTACCAGGTATGTCATGCATTATTTTCCCTTGTCTTTCTTTCCTCTATTCAACTTGTGAGTATCAGATTCTCTAAACCCTCCTTCCTCATTATGTGTCCCAGAAACTTCAGCTGCCTCTTCCTGATATTAAGTATAAGCCTCCTCCTTGTTTGCATTCTCTCTAAGACCTCATCATTGCTCACATGCTCAGTCCATGATATCCTTAGCATCCTTCTGTAGAACCACATCTCTGTGGAACATAAAAGTGATGGTCCTGCCTATAATTGTCAAAATACATTAGAATCAAGATTGGATGACTGGAAATCAAATAAAAGAACTGAAACTATCCAGACTTTGCCAATGTTGAGCTCTACAAGATTAATGAGAAAACAAAATAATAATAATAATAATAAACCACTAAGAGATGGTATGAGCACCAACCAGACACAGTTACCCAAAATAACGATGTAACTATATTCTGGGACATGCCAATTCAAACTGTCAGTGAAATAAAAGCCAAAGGACCTGATATTACCATAAAAGACAAGAAATTCAGGAAGTGTATGCTTATTGACATAGCATTACTATCTGAGAGAGACAGCTCCATGATAATTATCAAGAAATTGTCTAAATACAAGATCGAGTTTAACAGGATGTGGGAATGAAGACTGAGACTGTACCAATAGTAATTGAAGCTCTGGACCTTGTGAGGAAAGGAATGGACAATTTTACTAACAGTGTCCCAGGTAACATCAACTTATAAGTTGCACAGAAGATCACCCTACTAGGGACATTTCATATACTCAAAAAAGTGCTATTATTAGGTTGGTGCAAAAATAATGACGTAATAATGTCGTTTTTGACATTAAAAAATACGTCAAAAAACAACATTATTACGTCATTATTTTTGCACCAACCTAATAATTAAATGACAATTCTTGTATAGGGCCCAAGTACCATAGTTTGGATCCATATCTACAGGATACAAAGCAGGAAACATGAAATGCACCAATAATAATAATAATAATAAATGCTCTAATTGTGCATAAGGGATGGCTCTCATGGCTGCAGATCTTAATTAGTTATGATGGCTTTCTGTAAATATCTTTTTCCTGACCATAACTAGTTGGACACACCCCTTAGGTACTGTGCATCACTGTTCATGAACAGGAGTAGTGTAGAAGTAAGATGTTCAGAATTTGTTTTTTTAATTTGAAGGCAACTTGAGAGTCACAACTAGATACTAATCCCAGCTGGATAAGTATCTAGTTGTGACTCTCAAGTTGCCTTGGCAGACTTATCTTTCAAATTTAATGGGATGAAAAATGGGAAAGCAAAGTTTGAATTCCACTTGGTTTCATTACATTCACTTATGTGCAAATACCTTCGGGAGAAATATGAATCCAGTCTTCCCCTAGCTATGGGTTTAAACAGTAGGACTTATATCTGTAAAAATCATTGTTATTCTCAAAAAATTGTTATTGCAATATTCACTTGCAAAAAAAAGAATTATTCTTCCAATCTAAATGTATTTTGACTTTAAATAACTTATAAATGTTTGATAAACCATAAAAAACAAACAATCAATCTAGAGAAAACCAAGTATATATATATATATATATATTTATATATATATATATATATATATATATATATATATATATATATATATATATATATGGTCTGATGATTGTGTCTCACATGAAACAACCTGTCGCCTCTAAGTGTTGACTTCAATGTTCACTTTTATATTTTGATATGTCCCGGAAAGGGATATATTTGTTCGAAGTAGCTAAGTGGTTGTTGACTACTGTAACTGAGAGGGATAGTCTAGCAGATAACCGTAATGGACTGGTCCTCGTCGTAGTGGTAGGCAATAGGTACCTCCACATCAGAATCACAAAGAACTGTACCAAATAACAGGACTTTCATCAACTGCAACAACCAAAATAGATATCACATGTAACTCGAAGAGGAAATAACGACATAAACAAGATGTTAACATTCCACACTAATTCAAATAAAAGGTTAGGAAGGAAACCCCAACCAGTACTGGAAAGAGTAATAACAGCTACTGGACCTGAGAAACCTATTTTGTTGAAAAAGTTTTTAAGAGAATGATTTTATAAATTTCTACTGATAGCTCAGTTAATGAATGACAAATATTTCCTTATAACTGGTTCTCAAACTTTTTTCTCTGGGACACATTTTATATAAAAATACATTTAAAAATAAAAGCAGTGGGTTAAAGGGAGATAAATAACTCATTCCTCTAATTTGCAGACCCTAGTTACTATATTCTTAATACTTGATATAATGCAAAAATATCACAATGATAAAATTGGTCAATGATTATTTATAACTATTTATATTGGGACACATGCATGCAATTACAAATAATCAATAATAATATTTTAAATTTTAAAAGTTTATTTTTGGTAAAGAAATTTTTTGTAACTGTTTCTAAATCTTTGATTGTCTTTCAGTCATTCTGTCTCACCTGCTATTGACTTCCTCCACACCTCTGAGGAGGACCACACTGTTTGGGAACCACTGCCTTATAAGGAAACAGTTAATATTAGCAGTACAATTAGTATAGATTCTGATATCATTTTATTTCTTGTCTCCTTTAATTTTTACTTTATGTCTGCACGAATTCTCTTGCTAGTTTTTGGAAATTTTAAAATTCTCGTTTTGCTTTTGGCTCAATGACTTATAATTTACCTCAGTGCCTGCATGTTACTCAATGAAAACAAATCAAACATATAATAACATGATCTTTGCTGTTTTTAAAAATGATGTCTGTATTGGCATGGTGACTGATGCAGTTCCTGTTTGGAGTCAAAATGAAAACTGTTAGGAGGCTGGTTTATACTTCTGATACAGTATCGTTATCTCCAGGTGTTCTGATGTATCAGACATAATACAAACACTACAGGTAACCTCTCAATCAAATCAAATACAAGGAGACATAGCAATTTCTTTCTTACTTTGTAATATTTAGCAAACTTTGGCAAGTTTGATATTCAAATGATAAGAAAAGAAAAATGCACTTTACAACAAAGGATCCAATAGACTTTTATTTTACCAATGTATTATTCAATTTTTTTACCATTCTAGTAGTGAATACTTTAACCGATCAATTATAGTTTTTTTATTTTAACATATAACATAGCTTCTCTGTACCTTTCCTACAAATATTTTCTGATGAACTTTCCTCTATGGTATCCCCCCTCCTCCACACACAAAGACAAATTGGACATATGCGAACTAGGTAGAATTTCATAGAGACTTTGAGGTATTATGGTGGCTGTAGTAAAAATGGTAAGTATCCATTATATCATACACACATCCAAGCTTACAGCACCTGGTATTCCCAAGCAGTCACCCATCAATGTACTGATCAGGTTAAACATTGCTTAACTTTGGTGATTGCATAGGAACCAGTGCCCTAAATTTTTAGTACATAAGTACTGGTAAGAAAGTAATGAGCATCAATAATTTTGGATTAATTGAAACATCTGGATAACAAGGAAAATGTAATTTCTCAGATACTATCTTTTCCTGGAAAACTTCTTTTTTTTTTTTATTGAATTTATCCCAATGAAGGTACTAAAGCCACTAAGACACTAGGGGTTACTGGGTTTGAAAGAATTAGAAAACAGAAAACATCATGAAGGAATGAGAACAATAGAACTCAGGAAGACAGTAGATAATGATTGACATTGTATTTAAATTTTTTGTTAGCTCCTAAACCCTATTCTGTCATCCACTTACACACCCTCATTAGGTGTGTTATGCACTGTTTTTCCTTTTCCCCAACCTTGCCTTCGATCCAAGCCCTCTTTCCTAATTATATCCCCTAGAAATTTCAACTCTTTCTGGTGCTATGTCCTTTTCGTTTCCATTTTCTCTAAAACTTTGTCATTGCTCACTTGTTTGGTCCATCAAATTCTTAGCATCCTTCTGTAGAACCATATTTCTATTACCTGAAGTTTCTTCATCTGTGCAGTGATTGTCCAGCATTCACTGCCATATAAGAAGACCTATATTACATGACAATCTAGTACTCTTTCCTCTGTTACTAACAAAATTTTTCTGTTTCTTATTATTTCACTTAGGTTTTGGAAGGCAACTTTCACTATCGCAACACACCTTTTGATTTTGGTATTGCAGGGTAAAGCAAAGTAAAAATGGAACCTTTTATTTACTGTTCAGAATCTAGCCATAAGGAACTAAAAATAAAGAACATTTTCAGCTTCTTTTGAATATTTTTCACTATTTTTTTTCTAATTTTTTTTTGCTAAAGATAAGGAGAAAAGATCTATGAAGTGATAAAATATAATCATTTTGAAATGATTGCTTTTTTTTCGTCATCAGTAAAGAGTTCTTTTTTCCTCATTATTTGAAGAGCACAAAAATACAATGTTACTCAGTACCAACAGGTGTCTACTCAAAAGAGTTTGTAATATTGAATCACCTTTGCTAAAATATTGTAATCTAAACAGATTTAGAATAACAAACTGTGCTAGGTAATCATTTGTTTACAGGCCAAGATTACATCTGCAACAAGCAGAAATAGCTAATATAATTTTCTCTGCTTTGATGTTTGCTGTAAGGATTTGTGACAAATTACCAATTAACAATGCAAAAAGATCTGTTTTAAATGAACATAGTTTTTCCTGAGATCAATATGTTTATATATATATATATATATATATATATATATATATATATGGATAAGCACAGTTCAATCTCACAGCATTTAAAGGAAGACTCATGCCCACACTCACAGTTTAGACGGATATTAATTAAAAATACATCTATATTACATAAAAATAATAATAAGCAAAAACTAATAATCCTAGAAGCCCTTTATATAAGAGAATTAAAACCCAAAATAAATAAAGTCAGCTATGAGTATAGTAACAAAGTTCTTAAATGTTTGTAGCAGCAAAAAATTTATACACACACACACACATATATATATATATATATATATATATATATATATATATATATATAAGAATAATAGACAAATAAATAAATAAAATGAAAAACTTACCTCCCTTATACTACGGAAAAAAAATCTGAATTTTGAATTTTTAAAACACTCCATAACACAGTTAAATGAACAGTTGAAATGTTTTGAATTTGCAGAAATACATATACACATTCACAGACAATTTAACCCCCACTGAAGATCATCTCAGATGAGATTGAAAGTACTTAGGAAATAAAAATTATTTGAAAGAAAATGTTGGTATTTTTCATAATCAGTTTTCTAAGGCAGCCAAGAAATGAATTTGTGAACTTGAAAGGATCACAACCAAAATAAATTGGCATATGTCTAAATTATTTAACCAAACTTGTTTAAATGAAAATATGCTGCTTAAATACATGCACACATATATATATATGGGGAAATATGTATGACAAAGTGGAAAAAGTTTTTGTTTGACATGTTTCAGCCTTTAGTATTTCAGTGGACTAAATTTTCTATGTTGGTGAAATTACATATGCACATGAATGAGGGATGCTGGGAATTTTATTTTTTTATTTAAATCTCGCTAATTTCATTTAGATTCATTTTCTTTCTCTTTTTTTTCCATCATTTACATCTAAATATTTAAGAATCTAAATGAAATCACCTAGATTTAAAAAAAAACATTAAAGATTCCCAGCATTCCTCTTTTGTGCATATGTGGTTGCAAAATAGCAAATTTAGTCTGGTGAAGTCCTCAAGGACGAAACACATCACACAAAACTTTTTCCACTTTGTCATACATTTTTCCCCAGTATTGTTCCCAATATATAAATATATATATATATATATATATATATATATATATATATATATATATATATATATATAAAGTGTGCAGGTATGCAGAATATAGAAAAGAACACGTTGGGTAAATAATCCGGAGTTCCTTAGTATTTTTGTTTTTATTTTTAAGAAGACAGTGCTCCATACAGATGTAGAGCTTTATTATAATATTTTTTTTTAATTTTTTTTGTTTAAAAATATGATTTCTTCGCTACATAAGAGTTCTCATGTTTCAAAAACAAGAGCCGAAACCATTCAAATAATTATTAAAATTAAGTTGAATTGAGGTGTTTAGTCCCATTTCATCTTCAAGCAAAATTTTAGGAATCATATTTTTAGACAAAAAAAATATTATAATATTATATATATATATATATATATATATATATATATATGTGTGTGTGTGTGTGTGTGTGTGTGTATATATATATATATATATATATATACAGTGGAGGGAAACAAATAGTTGTGTACATACAAATTTTTAATTTATTGTATTTTGAACTAATGAATAAACATACTTTTCATATAATTAACTGTACACAGATGTATAACTAAATATGCATAGAAAACAACGAATTTGATTTAATAGAAATAAATCCCATTTACCCATTTTAATGGGTGAAAAAATATTCGTACATTACATAGAAGAATATATAATCTTTATTTAATACTTTGTAGAATAGATATTATTCATTTCTACAGCCACCAACCTCTCCTGTAGATCTCAATTAATGATTTGCAAATTTTAGTTGATATTTTGTTTCATATGGTCTTCAGATCCAGGTTGTTTCTTCAAGCTCTCAATTGGAATTGAATTTTCAAATAACACCACAGATTCTCGATTGAGTTTAAATCTGGGGACTGACTTGGCCACTTCAGGGTATTTACATTATTTTCAGCAAGCTATTTCTTCAAAGATTTTGCAGTGCACTTAGGATCATTATCTTGGAAGATCCAATAAGGAGGGAGTTCAAGATTTTCAACTTAAATCATTAAATTTGCTTTCAAAATATTTTGATATGCTGCAGCATTCATTCTACCATCTATTACTGATATGTTGCCAGTACCTTTTACAGAAAAACGTCCCCAAACCAGAATGCTGCCACCATCAATTTTCACTGTTGAAACCATGTTCTTTTGTTTGAAGGCATCGCCATCTTTCCGCAATATGATTTCTAGAATTATGTCCAATCAACTCAATTTTAGTTTTCATCTGTCTATAATTCTCTTTCCCAATATGATTTTCCTTATCCTTATGTTCACAAATAAATTTCAATCTGGCATCTCTGTGTCTTTTCAATAGAAGTGGAGTTTTCCGAGGTGAGCGTGACTTTAGATTGTTCGTATGAATTTCATTGATTATTGTCCATTTAGAGACCCAGACTCTTGATGAAAGCAAATCATCCTGCACCTCTTGACAAGTAACAATTGAATTTTGTTTAATTTGACACAGTAATTTCCTTGAGGATCTTGAAGAATTCTTCTGTGGAGCAGTTGTTCTTCTTTGGTTTTCCACAGTTTTGAGTTTTTTATACTTTGCAATGAATGAATTTAATGGTAGTAAATGAAATATTCAGGTTGTCTGTGAATTTCTGGTAACTTTTACCTTCTTTGCAAAGCTTTACAATCAGTTCTTTTTGTGAATTTATCAATTCTTTACCTCTTGCCATGATGAAAACCTTCTTGCACAAATATCAATTACAGAATTTTCTGTTTGTATTTGTTAGGATAAAAATAACTAATAACATTATTAGAACATTCTAGAATATTCTACTTAAATAATCTAGAGTATTAAAGCAATTTGAAAATTTTGAAATTTGCATTGTATGAATACTTTTTTCAGCCATTAAAAGGAATAAATAGGATTTATTTCTATTGAATCAATTTTTTTCTGTTTTCTATGTATATTTAGGTATTATGTATCTATGTACATTTAATTATATGAAAAGTATGTTTATTCATTAGTTGGACATACGATAAATTAAAAATTTGTTTGTGTACGCATATTTGTCTCCTCCCACTGTATGTGTGTGTGCGTGTGTGTGTGTGTGTGTGTGTGTTGGAGATTATGATGCTCTTAATTTAATTAATTAAATTAAATTAAGTTCTCCCAAACTTTCGGTTCTGTCTGGAATCATCTCACAGTTGGGTGCATGGGCGCTCACACTCATATGCTCATGCAATGTAAAGTGCATATAAAAAAGAAAAATCAAAAGTATAAGCCCTCAAGTGCTGATGCCCCTGACATGTGGATGGAGTGATTCCCAGAGAAGTACATTTATAAAATTCTGGAGCCAGGATGCATATATAAAATAGTGCAGGTGGTGTAATGGCTAGCAGCTTAGATTAAGAAATAAGAAAGCTGAGTTCAAATTACAGCTGAATTTGTTGCATTCACTTTCATTCCAATACTCTTGGAAAAGATCTGAATCTATCTCTTCTCCTATGGGTTAAATAGTCAGAGAAACAAAAGGAAATCAAATGTTTACTTGCCAACTTTAATTTGGTGTGAAGGATTCTGGGTAATAAAGATGGAAAGGAACAAATATTTCTACTTCATCAACGAGACTACAAGAGGTGAATCAGAATATCTAGTATGATGTTAAATAGGTTTTAATCTGTTTAAATATCCCTCAGTTAAATCCACTTAGACTTTTCTGTCATACCCCCCTAAATTCCCTTGATCTGCTTCTTACCGCAGCATCAGTATCAAGTAGATTGCTATTTGAATTGCATGAGGACATTACTAATCTTGTGTTGTCGGACATTTTCATTGACTTTCAGAAGCAAATTAACCTTCTGCTTCATTGAAAGATTAAAGAATGCTAAAGCCTTGATATTTATCTTCCATTTCAATACAGGTAGACAGATCATTACTGATTACACCATTGACTTGTCACTCTGCCCAAGATAATGGTAATTCTGCTAAAGTATTTTCAAATTTTGCTAAGCATTCTTATTAGCATTTTTCAAATTAGCTGCAATAAATATAACTCATTTCACTTGGTCATGAATAATTTGGGTCTCTTTATCGAAAATTGAGATTGACTTAAAGAATTTTGACAATTCTTTGTGGAGGGAAATTTAGAATTCATTCACAGTATTGAATGAAATCCTCACAGATGATCTTCTTCGAAATGACAGCCAATGTCGTTCTCTAACTATAAGATAGGAAATTCAGGAATGGTTATTAAAAGTCATTAGGGAAAGCTGTTGAAAGATAATCAACACAGACAAAAATCACAGCAGTTTATTAACACCCCCTCGAATTTTGCAAAATCCTCAAAGCTGAAGCCATATTGCTGTGATATTAAAACTCTGGATGATATTACTGGCCAAAAATGTGTTGCAATTCGAAGAGATATTTATGAGGGAAATGTCACATGATAGGATTTTTGACAATTTGATAATTGGAACTTTCACTGGACCTTTTTTTCCAAGAGGAACAGAGAAGAGTCAAGGCCAAACCAAAGGTTGTAATAAAAAACAACAATTAAAGTAATGATCTGTCATATTTTCTTGTGTATGGGTTCTTCTATTTCAAAATATGTGCTTTCATTCTTAACTTGAGGTCATGCTTTAAATACTGAAATTATCAATAATTAAAAGATATTAGATCTCTTTCTATCTCTGCTCACATTTTCTCTTTCACTCTCTATGCACATATATATATATATATATATATATATATATATATATATATATATATATATACATATATATATATATATATATATTTATATGTATATATATATATATATGTATATATATATATATATATATATATAGAGAGAGAGAGAGAGAGAGATTTATATAATTAGAAGAAAAGATATTAGATATCTGTCTTTCTCTCTCTCTCTTACTCCATATATATATATATATATATATATATATATATATATATATATATATATATGAGTTAAAGATCAAATGCAGATAAAATATGGATTGGAATTTGACAGGGTGATAAGATTAAGAACAAGTAGGAAATATTTATCAATATAACATGTTTCTCTTTTATTAAACTTATTAAAATATATATATATATATATATATATTAATAATGTTCATATGTTTACTTTAATTTCAGGTGAAAATAAAGACAAAAATTACATTTCAAACTACTTCCAACATATTACATAGCATCTAGACATATGGTTCTGTTGTTAATATTTTCGCCTTTCATGTGGCACGACACTGTCGAACACCATCTTGAACTTACGACCTGTGACTGCTACTCCATGACCATTATCATTGCATGGCAATCTTCTATGTCAACATAACAGAATATCATTTTTGATGCTGAATATCTTTGTTAAAATGTCCGTATAAGATACTCTGAAGATGGCTCATGTGAACTGAAAGCTTAGATCAAGGACCAACTTAATAAAAAAATAACTAAATGTTGGATAATTTTTGTCTTTATTTTCACCCAAAATTAAAGCAAACATAAACATTAGAATGGCTCATGATCAGACATAATAGACATTCATTGTCTGTTATATTTAATAATATATTAATAATTACACATATACATACATTTAGTGTAATGTAAACTTGGTATATATGTAATCATTAATATTTAGTTTAGAGCTCTGATTACCTAAACTGAGCACAGTTTTGTCTACACCATTGGTTAAGTAAATAGCTATTTGCTCACCTGTATGTTTATGTAATTGCTCATATATGGTTGATCATATCTCTTTATTTAGATCATTTATATATGCATATATATATATATATATATATATATATATATATATATATATAGAGAGAGAGAGAGAGAGAGAGAGAGAGTGAGTGAGTGAGTGAGAGACAGACAAACAGGTAGGTAGGTAAGTAGGTAGATATAATTCTATAATTAAAGGTTTTCTTGTATATATTCTACTGTTTCTAAATATGTGCATTCATTCATGCTTTAAATACTGAAATTCCCAATAATTAAAAGAACAGATATTAGATCTTTTTCTATCTATCTCCTCCCCCTGTCACTTTCTTCATATATATATATATATATATATATATATATATATATATATGTATATGTATATAGTGAGAGAAATGGAGAGAAAAAGAAAGTGAGAGATATATTTATGTTAAGAAAATATTAAATCTCTCTCTCTCTCTCCCCATATATATATATATATATATATATATATATATATATGTAGGAAGATTATAGTCTGGTTGGTAACACAAACATCATATATAGATCCCATTACTGAAAACATCTCACTATGAGAGAAGCCCTTTATATAAAACATCTGGCAACCAGTATAAATCTCACCTTATTTATGAGCAGAAATTATGTGTTGAAATTTTTTCAAAATAAGAATTCCGGTTACGTTTAACTCACATGGCTTGGAATAAACCTACTACTATTTAGACACCACAAAAACTATATCTTAAACAGACAAACATGAAAAGAAATTAGCACTTAGCAACAAAAACACCTTAAAAATAGCTACGTTAGTTGCCAAAAGCACTTGGGACAATAGACACTATGGACAATTATTATACTTCCTTATTCCTACCAAACAAAAAAATGTAAGAATACTAGAAAATCTAAATAAAAAAATCATCAAATTCTCCTTGGCTGTCATATTCAACAAAACAATTTTTTTGTAAGAAATGTTGCTGCCAAAATATACATTAATTATATATATATATATATATATATATATATATATATATATATATATATATATATATATATGTAAATGATCTAAATAAAGAGACATGATCAACCATATATGTGCAATTACAGGTGAGCAAATAGCTATTTATTTAACCAATGTTGTAGACAAAACTGTGCTCAATTTAGGAAAACAGAGCTATAAAGTAAATATTATTACATATATACCAAGTTTACATTACAGTAAATGTATGTATATGTGCAATTATTAATTAATATTATTGGATTTACATATCTTTCTATCCTCTCTCTCTCTCTATATATATATATATATATATATATATATAAAACAACATATATATATATATATATATATATATATATGTTGTTTTATATATATGTGTGTGTGTGTGTGTGTGCATAACACAAACTAAAGTATTAGTAAATCTTGTAAATGCAACTCTACCAACGCAGAGCCTGTCAAATGAAAATTCTTTAAATCTTGAAATGACAAAAGAAAAGAAAAACAAAAAAAAATGACAAAAAAAGGAAAGGAAACAGACAAAAACAAAAAATACAATAAAAAATAGGGTTTTGTTGTCTGATGACTGCATTGCAAGAACCTCAAATTTGGACAAAGTGCCTTTGTGTTGTTAAATATATTTTTACAGAAAATAAAAATTACATTGAATTAGCACTCTTGTGAAACAATGCAAGCATAAGCTGACTAAGATTCAAACACAAAATATGTCATCGAAGCATGTGACACAGTGAAAATTCTTTATACCATGCCTTTTCCAAAATTCTGTATACCAAGCCTTTTCCAAAATTCTGCATACCATGCCTTTTCCAAAATTCTGCATACCATGCCTTTTCCAAAATTCTGTATACCATGCCTTTTCCAAAATTCTGTATACCAAGCCTTTTCCAAAATTCTGCATACCATCCCTTTTCCAAAATTCTGCATACCATGCCTTTTCCAAGCCGTCTTTACTCATTATATTAAGATGGGCTGAAAAGCTCATCAACTGACTATGAAGCAGTGGTGATTTTATGGCTGTGAAATTTTGCATGCATTAATTTCAACTCTTCTTATTAATTGAACAATCAGATGTCAGTTTACCTGGAAATAAACAATGCAATTATTAATAAGAAAAGTTGAATGCTTGCAAGATTTCACAACTCTAGCATCCCTTATTCATAGTCAGCCTATGAAGTTTCCAGTCTACCCTCATATGCACTAGAAATTTCAACTGTGTCTTGCTGATGCTATTTAAAAATGACTATTTTAATTCCAATTTTTCTAAAACTTTGTCATTGCTCCCATGTTCAGTATACGAGATTTCTCAGCATCCTTCTGTAGAACCACATTTCTGTTGCCTCAAGTTTTTCTTCAACTGTGAGGAGATTTTCCAGCATTTACTGTCATACAAGGGCACTGACACTGCATAACAGTTCAGTACTTTTTTTCATTCTTTCTTACAAGATTTCACCATTGCTCAGTTTTTTGGAGAGCATCATTCATTATCCCAATTTGCCTTCAGATTTCACTGTCACACTTTCCATCTTCTGTTAAATCTAAATCTTTGTACTTTGTTTGATTTTGACATCTCCAGTTTAAATTCACATGTTGGGCTGTTTCTTTTGCTGACAACCATGTATTCGATCTTCTTGAAACTAAAGTCCTTTTTCCTCACTTTCCTTCACTGCCTTCTGTAGGAGTTCTTGTAGTTACCATTCCATATCTGCTATCAATACTGTGTTATCTGAATATCTTATGTTGGTAAGACAGTGGCCACCAATCTTTGAATCTTGGTAGGGCTTTTAATCCTCTCAATATTGCCTCACTGGATAGGTTGAATAAATCCTGGGAGAAAATGCTCATATCTGAACTCATTTTCTATCTGTATACAGCTAGTTTGCTGCCATATAGGTTCTAGATTATTCTAATATCCTTTCCAAATATGTCAAGGTTACAAAGCACTTAGAAATGTTTACTGTCCTTTTGCATTTGAACTAAAAACTAAATCAATTTAAATCTTTGGCTGATAAAGGGAGGAGAGTTCCTGATGCCTGTACCAACATTCAATAGAATATAAATGTTTCTTCAGGACATTGGGGATCATGGCTCTCCAAAATTTCCTGTCTTTTACAGATCTTATAACTTTTTTTTCTTATTTCTCTTAAACCTTTTTTATACCACCAACCACTCAAGCTCACTAAGAAGGTTTCTGCTGGTCCAAGTCATCCTCTTCATCTGTCATAAAAGAGAAATGAAATCACATAACAGTTCAGTAGGCTTTTCTTCATTTCTAACATTTTTTTTTCTGTTTCTTCATACTTTTCCTAGCTTTTGGAATGCATTCTTGGCTATCCCAATATGCCTTTAGATTTCAGTGTTACAGTTTCTGTCGTCTGTTAAAACACTTCTCAGATATTTCAATTGTTGTTCTTGTTTGATTTTGGTATCTCCAATTTATAATTTGCATGTTGGGCTGTTCCTTTTGCTGACAATCATCTTCTTGCAGTTGATGTTTAATCCTTTCTTCTCACTTTCCTTCATTGCTTTCACTGTAGAAGTTCTTGTAGTTACCATTCCATATCTGCTATCAATACTGTATTATCTGAATATCTTATGTTGGTAAGACAGTCGCCACCAATCTTTGAATCCTAGTAGGGCTTTTAATCCTCTCAATATTGCCTCACTGGATAGATTGAATAAATCCTTGGAGAAAATGCTCATATCTGAACTCATTTTCTATCTGTATACAGCTAGTTTACTGCCACATAGGTCCTAGATTATTCTAATATCCTTTCCAAATATGTCAAGGTTACAAAACAGTTAGAAATATTTATTGTCTTCTTGCATTTGAACTAAAAAAAAAAACTAGATCAATTTAAATCTTTGGCTGATAAAGGGAGGAGAATTCCCGAAACCTGTACCAACATTCACTGCCATATTGGAGGATTAATATTACATAACAGTTTCGTACTCTTTTCTTTGTTTCTAACAATATTTTCATGTTTCTTAATACTTTGGTTAGCTTTTAGAAGGCATCTTTTGCTATCCCAAAGTACCTTCTTATTTCAGTGTTGATCCATCGTCTGCTAAAATACTTCCCAAATATTTAAATTGCTGCATTTGTTTGATTTTGGTATCTCCAATTTGTAATTTTCATATGGGGCTGTTTATTTTACTGGCAGCCATACATTTTATTTTCTTACAATTAATAGTTAGTCCTTTCTTCTCACTTTCCTTTACTACCTTCTGTAGAAGTTCTTATTGTTTCCTTTCGGTGCATTCTATCAACACTGTGTCTTTTGCATATCTTAGATTGTTAAGATTGTGGCCACCAACAATGAATCCTGGTAGGACTTCATATCAAATCATTTCAAATGCTGAATTTTAAAGCAACTTAACCCTACATAATTAGAAGATTAGTGTACCATACTCTTCTTATTACTAGTCCTTTCTGTGCCATACTAAGATGAACCTAATAACAAAAAGTCAGGATTCAAAATGCTGATTTTCAAGGCAAGTACAGAGTTCCTCCCTACTTAAAAGTTTGAATGGAGATAATAATTTTTTTTGTGTACTTAGCTTTGTGTCCGACTAGATCAGTGTCAATGAATGTTAAAAATGTATGATATTAAATCCTGACGTTTAATTCAGGCTTACCCTCCCCATTTTAAAGATTTTGTAAAGCATAATCTTTATATATTTAGCCTTGTGTCAGACTAGATCAATGTTAATGAATATTAAAAATCTAATATATCAGATGCTGATTATCAAAGTAGGCTGGATTTACTTATTTGAGAATTTTGTACAGCATAATCTTTATATATTTACCCTTGTGTCAGACTAGATCAGTGTTAATGAATATTAAAAATCTCAGATATCAAATGCTGATTTTAAAGGCAGGCTGGCCCTCCCCATTTGAGAAATTTTGTACAGCATAATCTTTATATATTTAGCCTTGTGTCAAACGATGCCTATCTTAGTAAGCATCAAGAAAAGGCCTTTAATTAACTCAGTTCAGCTGCACATCATTATAGATTGTAATCTTTGAGTTGCCCACAAAAAAGAGGGGTACAATATTATTTTGCCTGTGTTCTGTTCCCTTAATTGTAATACTGGTCACAGAGAAATGAATAGTTGCAAGGTGATTCAGTTAAAATGTGCTCAAACCAGAATCAGCTTTGCTCTGATAGCTTTCTCACTGAAAGAAAAGAATCAATAACTTTATGGCAGTAATAATGAGTCCAGCATGCTTTTCTGTATTGTGTCTTTTGTCCAAAACTTCTCTTTTGTCTTTTATTGCTCTGATTCTCTTTCAAAACTTTCTCTGACATGAGTCTCTTAAATCCTTCCCTACCAGACTATCAAAATTTTGTTTCTTCTTTACTGACTCAAGGAAGAAAATTAAATTATTTACACTGATAAAGAATTGATAAGGTTGTCCAAATTCTTTAGATGGATAGATTTTATGAATGAATTTTCATTTTTATGCTCTACTTCTATCTATCTTTACATCTTTTCATGTATGCAGGCACATTTTTGACATGTCTTGCATATACAGTGCGCAATGGGTAAATTGTCGCCATTTTATATCTTTAATTTCACACATACACATTGGTTTTGATTTTGCCGACTACACAGTATATTAGGATCAGTTGAGCACCATATGTGAGAAAAAGAGCACCATGACACAATTCATTTGACCAGAAAATTGGAAATGGCTGTACTAGTTGCCATTCATGCCAGAAGCTCCAGTATAAATATTTCAGAGTGTCTAGGTGTTTATCTGAGGACAGGGCAGAGTATCCAAAAAGAGTTGGATGAGTTTAATGGTAATTATGAAAGTGTTTATAGTGATGGCAACATCATGCCTCCATTCACCTTCCCACAGGGCCTCAGACTAAACATTAGAGGCCTACATCAAGTGCCATGAAGAAGTACTGCTGCCCTGGGTAAAGAGGATGGCTACTGGAAGACTCTCTATCTGGCAAAAGAACTCTACACCATGCCACACAAACAGGAGAACCCAGTCATGGCTGTGTGACAATTTCTATGACCACATCATACCTTACATCTGGCCACCTAACTCACCAGACTGCAATCCCTTGATTATTATGTGTGGGTCACAGTTGGGTTACAGACCAACAAAACTTTTGTAATACCAAAGATGTACTGAAGGCAAGGATTATGGCAGCATTCACCAACTTGAACAAAGAGACTGTCCAGAAGATTTGCAGGAAATTCCAAAGTTCTCTGGAGGCTGTGGTTGAAGCCAATGGCAATCTTACTAAATAAATTTACTATTTACAATTTCAAGATATTTTTATGTAATTTTAATAAATATATCTGTTAAAATGAGATGTCAGGGTTATTTTTGCATAATTTAGATGACATTTTTTCCAGTGTGCCCTGTAGATGTATACATCTATGTAATTTTGACATCCTTGATACACTTATAAAAGTAAATTTCATTCTTTATGCATATCATGCATCAATATTTGAATGATTGATTTGTGTTGCAAAGTCCTAAGTCCTATGTGTTACTACTCAATGCTCATGCATAGTAATCCTCCCCCTCCTAATTGGAGTAGTTATATAGCCTGTGTATTCTATGTTAATTGGTTAATCTACATATCATTAATTTTTTTTTTTATATGGCTTACAGGTTATTTAAATAAAAAAATATTTTTAGATTGTAAGAATATTTTTTTAATATTTTTTTAATATTTTTTGAAGATAATAACAATTAGTAGAAATGGATAGTGGCTCAGGCTGATGAATCAGAGAACTGAGTTCAAATTCCAGTTGAGTTCATTACATTCACTTACATTCTACCTTGAGAAAACTATGAACTTTTCTCCCCACAACTTTTTTTTTGTTTTAATCATTTCACCACAAGGAAGGCAATAAAGCCACTAAGGCACAAGGAGGTTACTGAGTGTTAGAGAATATGAAAAAAATATGCTATTCAGTCTACCATTGGTAAGAAGTTAGTTGCAGGGCCACTGTATTGTGAAATAGACTCCTGAGAGGATACTTCCCTGATCAACATAATCTTACTTCTCAAGTCTCAGGTCAGCTATCCTACCTATCTTTATGATCTGTTCTTTTTACCTACTCCACTTATGACCATAAAACAACCTCATTCAGTAACTATTTACCATGAATAAATCTTGAGTCTTGTATTGGATGTATAAAAATACATGATCATTTCTTTTTAATCCCAAGCAAGGAAATAAAGCCACTAATGCACAAGAGGTTACTGATTTTTAGAGAGCAGGAGAAAAAAACTACTATTAAGGAGAGAGAACAATAAAAGAACAAGAATTAAAAAGACAGAATGTAATGATTGATATTGCATTTAAATTTTTTGAAGATCAAAACTGACTGGGAAGCAAGAAGCCAGAAGAGAGTTCCACACATGAGAAGTGTGATCGAAGAAACTGTTAGCATAGAATTTATGGTTACGTATAGCCATTTCAACTGTAAAATGATAAGATGTTACTGGCAATCTAGTACTGCACTTTTTTTGTAAGATAATAAGGATTTTCTGATGTTAGCCCTACTAATTAACCCATAGCTGGGGGGAAGAGTTGAATTTATATCCTTCTTAAGGGTATTTGCACATAAGTAAATATAACAAACCCGACTAGAATTGTAACTTGACTTTCCAGTTTCCAATTCCAAAACATTATTCATTACACTACACTGCACATCCCATCTTAAAGTACCTAGTATTCTTAAGTGGTCATCCATCTAGGTACTGACCAGGCTTAATGTTGCTTAACTTAGGTGATTTTACAAGAACCAGTGTTTCAACATGATGTGGCTATAAGCTTATAATTAATCAAATATAATATTCACTTTTTTCAATTATTTCACTACAAGCAAGGCAATAAAGCCACTAAGATGCAAGCGGTTACTGAGTTTTAGAGAATAGGAGAAAAACTACTATTAAGGAAAGAGGACAATAAAAGAATAAGAATTAAGAATAAGGAAGATAACGATTGAAATTGCATTTAAATTTTTTGAAGATCAAAGCTGACTAGGACACGAGAAGCCAGAAGAGAATTACACATGGAAGAAGTGTGATCAAAGAAACTGTTAACATAGAATTTATGCTTATGTATAGCCATTTCAATTGTAAAAGGGTGAGATGTTGCTGATAATCTAGTACTGCGCTTAAATTCATAAAGTCTATGTACCATAGAGGAAAATTCATCAGACCAATTACCATGAAAGAAAAAGATACAGGGAAGCTATTTTATGGCAGTGAGAAAAGGAACTGAGGATGAGATGCTAAGTCAGGACCAATAACATTGCAGATTCTTCTTTGAATTTCATCAAGAATTGCTAAATATATAGCAAAAGCACCAGACTAGACGTGGCATCAATACTCAAAGGAAAGATAATTGGTAGACATACAAATATTTAAGATAGATGAGGAGTGAAATTGTCTTGTATAACACAAAGTGGGTAATTAGCAGGATGGACTGTGTTCTATCCTATAGTCTTGGTTAGAAGAAGGACAACTCTGAATTCAAAACCTAAGTTGTTTGGTCCCTCCACCCCCAGTTATGGGTTAATTAGCAGGACAGACTGAGTCCTATAGGCTATAGTCTAGAAGGAAACTCTAAATTCAAATCAGCCTGGAGAGAGATGAGCTCCTTCAGGCTATCTTACCCAGGAAACACAGCTGCTGCTGCGGCTGCAATGCATGCAGTGCCCCTATGATGTTACAGGAGCCATGATCATGATCGAGTATGATTACCATAGCTGAGAAAAAAAGAGATGGATTCATACCTTTCTCAAGTGTATTTGTATGCAAGTGAAATAAACTTGGGCATTATCTGCTCATCTTGAAAGATGACTGGATGGGACATATACATATCTACTTAGAAAAATCCAGAGCATCAGTTGGAGATCCCATGCAATGCTTAACACAATTTACAAAGAACAGAGACCAATCTCTCTCAAGCTCAAAAATGATTACAGTTTACCAGTCACTGCCACTGAGCAGACAGAGATATCGTCTCATCCTTAATCCTATGGCATCCTTCTGGAAGTGTCTTCTCACAAAAATTGACTTTCCCAGACACAATAGCTCAGGACTCGGGGTTGGATATTGGGGATCTGGAGACAGCAATACAGGATCAAACAGTGTGGAAAGGGATTGTCAATGGAGCTCTGACCAATCATAGAGAGGTTGGAGGATGATGATGATGTAAGTGAATAGTAAATGGCGACTTACCTTTTAAAACCAAATGACAGCATGTATCGTACATCAAAAAAGCAAGAAAGAGCATGCATGAACTCTTATTTCTATATGAGAACATCATTCAAATTTTTGCTCACACCTCAACCAATCACTGACTTCTCAACCTAGATATAAACATATACAGCAAGTAGCCGGGAAATCATTTCTACAGGTTGTTACACTGCATGAAGCAGATTTCTTGAGACATGTGACTGCTGGATTGAATTTTATCCCCACATAAAATTCTACAACATGAATATAATGAACTCAGCTGGAATTGAAACTAAAAAAGCATCCTTTTATTTTGTTTTTGTTCATCATTTGGAAAGTCTACACTTACAAATTGATATTTGGATGCATATTTAATAAGATTATTTTTAATTTTGTTCACAATAATAGTGATATCTGGGGGAGGTTGCTAACTTTCAAATAGGTAGTGTACTTAAGTCAATAGGTAAACATTAGTGCTGTTTATACTTGAGCCCATAGGTAAACACTGGTCACCCATATCCAAGTTTGCAAGTACCCACTCAGTAGGTAACCCCTTTTGAGGGTTTTTATCATTCTACAGAGAATTCAGTTGGCATATTCATGGCTCCACTTACAGGACAGGTAATGTGTTTTCCTACAGGAATAATTACTGAACAAAGAGAGTTAATTGGTACTTATAAGAGTAGAAATCAATTTTGGCAAATGTTCTTTTTGGTCGAGGCCGTAATTAAGATTCAACAATAAAGAAAAACAATTAGGTATTCATGAATTTCTGCAGGGAGAGAGCTTGAGGAATGGTCATAGATGGAAGACAATCTTTTCCTTTAGAGAAAGAAGATTCATTACAAAGTTTGCTTACAAGTGAAATATTTGCCTTTCTTTTAGGAGAACAATTGCTTTAGACAAACAGAAAGAAAAAGAAAACCTGTTCGCTCAAAATGATCTTATATTCGATAAGATGAAACAAATATATGGATCCAATTATTTCTATTTACCAGACATTGCAGAGTTGTTAAATAAAAAAACAATACACAACTGTGATTATTCATTTAGAGAGGAAACCTGGAAGCCAAACTTCATTAAAGAGGAAATTAGCAATTGTGGATGATCTCATGTATTTTCTTTTATCTTTCTTACACCAATTTACTTTGTAATGAAACAGGAAGATGCATCTAAATAGAAAGCATGTTTACTTACATGATTCACAGTCAGACTAATGTCTTCATCTTTGTTGTTATTATCACAATGTTTTGGTTGTTGTGTCCTCTGGTCTCCTTCAGGGGTCTGTCAATCCCAGTTACTTTCTAGGAATTTCAAATTGAACCCTTTATTTTATGCATTATTCTAATTCCACTGTCCATGTCTAGGGATATCTCATCTTTTTCTTTTGCTGTACAGCTCGGTTATTGCTAGTCATATTTTGACTGCGATGGTGTTTGTACTACCCAGCATAGGGACTGAACTCAAAATTATAAATTGAACCCTTTATTTTTTGCTTAGGGGTACATTATTCTCGTTCCACTGTCCATATCTAGGGATATCTCGTCTTTTTCTTTTGCTGTACAGCTCGGTTATTGCTAGTCATATTTCAACTGCGATAGAGTTTGTACTACCCAGCATAGGGATTGAACTAAAAATTATAAATTGAACCCTTTATTTTTTGCATAGGGGTAGATTATTCTCATTCCACTGTCCATGTCTAGGGATATCTCATCTTTTTCTTTTGCAGTACAGCTCGGTTATTGCTAGTCATATTTCAACTGTGATAGTGTTTGTACTACCCAGCATAGGGATTGAACTCACAATTACTCTATCATCAAATTCATAAACAAACATTTTATTCCTCTTGGCTTTTGTCAGATGAAAGAGATATTAGGGTTTTAACAATGTTGGATATAGAGGGTGTCCCAAAATTCACACTACTACTAAAAAACTGTGTAAATTTTTTATTTATTTACAAAATGTTTCTGCATGTGAAAATATATTATTTGCAAGTTTTATTGGTTTGATTATGGAAGATGATGTTAGTTGCTATTTCACAAGTGTGTGTTTTCTTTCAAATGCGGCATGACTTTTGGGATACCCTGTATTAATAATCCTTGTCAATGGTTTTAACAGTAACTTTCTATATTATTAAAAATGAGTAACAATTTAAAATTCTAACACTTAACCTACTAAATTTGCATTTTACTCTTTCTTTCTTATTATGTGCTATGTCCTTTCAGGACGTAGATCATCATGGCTCTCTATCCCCCCTATCCCTTGCAGTTCCCAATAAGTTTTGACCCTCCTCCCAGGCATTCTGTCATCCACTTGCTTAAGCCCACCAGGTATGACATGTGTTGCTTTCCTTTGTCTCTCTTTCGCTCTGTCTGACTTGTGAGTATCAGATTCTCTAGGCTCTCCTTTCTCATTATATGTTCCATAAATTTCATCTGCCTTTTCTTGATATTAAGTATAAGCTTCCTCCTTGTTTGCATCATTGTTGTTCACACACTCAATCCATAATATTCTTAGTATCCTTCTGTAGAATCATATCTCCATTGCCTTGAGTCTCTTCTTCATCTTTGAGGAGACCATCCAACATTCACTGCCATATAGGAGGACAGATTTCATGTAGAAACTCTTTTCTTTGTTTCCAAAGAAATCCTTCTGTCAAAAATGAAAATAGTCTCTATTGACTATCAAAAATATTATATTCTGTGCTAATAGGAATATATACTTAACCTAACATGGTGGATAAAATAAGTAAAGGTTTATTGTAAAAACCAGTACAATAAGAATAAAGGTAACAGTTATGCACAAGGTTGTCGCAAGTCAATGCAGTAGTGAGTGCTACTATTGGAATGTCGGTAGTTCTCACATAAGTCTGAGTCGATCCCAACTAGACTATGTAGTCCATTGACTTACCGATACTTAGAGGTAATTACTACATGGAGGTGACAGGTTATTCGATTACATTAAAAAACCTATAGGGTATTTTTTTTCTTTATTGTACATGATCTTTGCCTGATCTGTAAATTACTTCACCTTTTTGTTTAACTTGTTTGAGAGAAGTTACAACTGTGTGAAGTATGTCTAAGGCTTTTATTTGTCAAAACATACTATTGCAGCTGTGAAAACTGTAAATAATTAAAACAAAGACATTAACAAGTATGCAGATAGAAAATAATACAAAATATCATTTAACAAACATGCAAACATACAAAGAATACGAGAACACTGCATCTTAAAGCCACTTGTGGTACAAAGAAATGGCAAAAAATGTGAAAAATACTCAAAATACAAGGGAGAGAAATATTTATACATTAATACAATATATAATAAATGATGCGTGTATAATACTAACTTCTACAATTAAGGCATAAAAAAAACATACTCCTTAAATTTACTACCAAACACATTAGGTGTAAATAAATAAGATTTCACTTTACCAGAAAGGAAAGTGGTAAAATAGTAAATTTACAATTTAGTAAAAACACGTAATATGTTTACGGTAAGAAGAAATATTGTTTATCTCATTGGCAAGTAGGTGGAAAGCAAATTAGGGTAGCGAAAACAAAGAAACTACTGACAGAGTTATGCTCAATTCTGTCTAACACCAAGACACTAAAGTTGTCTCCTGGCCAGAGTCTGACTCCAAAATTCTCAGTTAAAATTGAATTGCTGCTATATAAGGGCACATAGAAATAATGGTAAACATGAGTACCCAACAACTCAAAAAATAATTTAGGGTCAGCAACATACCAATTTTATAAAAGTCCATTAATTCTTGAAAAAGTGTCAACAACTACTGAACTAGAGAAATCTATTTTTCTAAGAAATTGCCTTAATAGAAAGATTTTATTAATTTCAAATGAAATCAGCACTGGCTGCTCAGTGAATGAATGTCGAATGTTTCCTTATAAGGAAACAGCAAATTTTACCATTAAAGATGAAGAGAACAGATACTACACTTTGATTCCAGCTTCATGATCAGGGAGTGAAGAAAAGTGTAACTTGAGTAACACTGACTGCTCAGACAATGAATGCCGAATGTTTCCTTATAAAGAAACGGTTTTATTTTATTATTACCATTACCAAAATTATAATTTATTTTCTTTGTAAATCTTATTTCATGGAATATAAACCATATTGTTTCTGTCTAAAAGAATTAACTTCCATATAAATCTTGCTTTAATAAGATACTTGATAAGTATAGATTTTCACTAATGTTCACTCTATATAAGGCCCAAGAGTCACTAAGACAGAAGGTGATTGAAGGAGGTTTTTGTATAAGCAGTAAAAGTAAGAAGTAAGAAGTGCTTTTTATGAGTATATGTGGGATACGTAATGGTTAACCCTAGACTTGAACAGGTTAAGATTGCGGTGATCAGGTCCTCTTGATTCGTTGTTTTATTTTAGTGGCATATCATCATCTCTATGGGTTATTTAATGATGAAATATAAATATTTTGTACACAATTTCTTTTTTTTGAGATTATAATGGTTTTAGTGATTAATTACTAATTGACCCATAGCTGGGGGAGAAAGAAGCAGTGTATTCATACCTTTCCCAAGGGTAGTTGCACGTAAGGGAATGTAAGAACCCAACTGGAATTAGAACTTGGCTTTCTGATTAACAATTCCGAGCCATTATCCATTACACCACCGACACATCCAAGCTTACAACGCCTGGTATTCCTAAGCAATTCAGTGGTCAGAAAAGCATTCTCTTAGAAGTTAGTTCTATGTAGAACTATATAAAGGGAATGCAGATGATTCAACTCAGTGTATGCAGTGTGGCAGTTCCTAGCTACGGTTGAACTAAGGAATGTAGCTTACCTGAACATTTTCCATGGAAATATCAATAGAGTAGAAAGAGGCTTGCAACATTTCACCTACTGGAATGTGGTTGTAGAGTGGAGAACAATTCATCACTTACAAGACTGTGTAGATATTGTTGAACACTATTAAGATGTGAATGTAAAGACTGGACAGCTCCAGCCCAGATATAGCAACAGTAATACATTTTCTATCTGACCTGGCTCTTATAAAGCCAAAGCATAGCAGAAGGGGTCAGTTACTTACTGGAGTAATACAAGGAACTGACTATTTTTCCAGCATCTTTAGCGATGGATCATATGTACAAGTTCTATGAGGTCTGGGTTGAGCTTAAACCCCAATTGGCATTCTTTTGTTCACCTGCATTATTCTTGAAGATTTTGCATGCAGAATTTATATTCAACCTAGTTATATTTATACTGGAGTCTTTCTAGTTCTTTTGTTCTTTGAGGTGTGTCTAATTTTGAAATCAGAATCTGTCAACCTTTCATATGGGACTAAAAAGATTCTTGATTTGCTGTTTGAAAATTAACTCGAACCATAAGTGCATATACTTTTCACATTCCAAGCTCGTTGTTGTTCTTTCGGCAAATGTTTGATTTCCATCACCTTTTATCAGTGTCATGTTAGCGATTGTTGGACACAGTTTGGATGGCGCTTACTGACAAGAATAGTTTTCTATTTGTGTTCATCTTGTCTCTCAAAGTTTTCAGAGCATTGTCCACACATAACTCTGATTTCCTGAAGGGTTGTTTAAGGTGCCATCTCTTTGCTTTTTTTTTTTTTTTTTTTTTTTTTGCTTGTTTGATACCCAATTATTTAAAGAATTTTCCTCCATTTTCTATTTCTTTCTTTCTTCTTTTTTCATTCTTTCTGACCTTTCCATCTTTTATTTTTATTTTTTTTTTTTTATTTTCTTTCTTCCTGCTCCTATTTTTTTCTTTTTCTTTCTCTTTCTTTCTGTATTTTCTTTCTCTTTCTTTATTTATATTTGTGGCTTTTCTTTTTTCTTCCTTTATAATTCATTTTTTTCATTCTCTTTCTCTTTACTTTTCTGCTTTTTTCTCTTTCATTATTTTTCCATTTTTCATTATTTCTTTGTACTTCTTTATTTCTGCTTCTTTCTTATGTACTGCTGTTGCTTTCCTTCTTTTCTTTCTCTTTCTTTTCTTTTCTTTTCTATTCTTTCTTTCTTTCTCTTTCCTTATTTTTCTTTCTATTCTTTATTTCTTCCTCTTTTTGTAGCTTTTCTTCTTTCTCCATGTTTATTTTTCCTTCTTTCATTATTTTATTTGTTTCTATTTCTTTATTCCTTGCAATATTTACATTACTCTGACTATTATCCTCATCTTCATTGCCATATTCACAATATTTCAGCCATTATATGCTCTGATCTTCTTCAGGTGATTGGAATTTTGAACTGGACCCTTTATTTTATCCACCAAGGTAGATTGTTCTAGTTCTACATGCCACGCCTCTTCCAGATGTCTCAGTTGAACCAAAACTTGGAGAGTTGAGTCAAAGGGAAATAACAAAGACATTGGAAATAGGTATAGCACGTGTAACTAGAACAATCTACTCCAGTAGATGAAATAAAGAGTTTGGTTCAAAAATCCAATCACCTGAAGAAGGCCAGAGCATACAATGGACGAAACGTTGTGAATATGGCAATGAAGATGAAGATAACAGTCCAAGTAATGTAAATAATGCAAGTAATCATAATACTTCATCTCAGAGATATAGACAGATATTCTTTATTCGTCTGTTACTTTTCTTTCTTTTCACTTTTTTATTCTACTTACTTTATCCTTCACTCTTTCATCCTGGGTAAGATGATAAACTACATCCAGCAGCAAGGCCTCTGTTCAGGAGGTTTTGAGGAAACACCTCTTAATTGCTGGTGTTCCCAGATCTACCCTGACTGGGATGGTAGCACCTGTTAGGGTCCCAGCTATGGGCAAATAGTTAACCCCCAAAATGGGGTCAAAACACTATAAAAGTGTAAAAATAGGTTTTAATATCAGAAATACTTTGTAAAAACTTATTGCCAGCAATAAATTTTTGAAAAATGTATTACCAGCAATACCTTAAAAAAAACAAAAAAAACTTACCAGCAATAAAAATTTTGTCGGCATTAAATAACCCATTGAGGTTGATATGCTGTAAATCTAACCAAACCAAATCAAACCATCTTTCTTTTTTTTCTTTTTTCTTCTTTCTTTCTTTTCTTTCCTTTCTTTCTTTCTTTCTTTCTTATTTCTTTCCTTCTTTCTTTCTTTCCTTCTTTCTTTCTATCTTCTTTCATTTTGTCGGCATTAAATTACCCATTGAGGTTGATATGCTGTAAATCTAACCAAACCAAATCAAACCATCTTTCTTTTTTCTTCTTTCTTTCTTTCTTTCTTTCTTTCTTTCTTTCTATCTTCCTTTCTTTCCTTCTTTCTTTCTTTCTTCTTTCTTTCTTTCTTTCTTCTTTCATTTTGTTGGCATTAAATAACCCATTGAGGTTGATATGCTGTAAATCTAACCAAACCAAATCAAACCATCTTTCTTTCTTCTTCTTTTTTCTTCTTTCTTTCTTTTCTTTCCTTTCTTTCTTTCTTTCTTATTTCTTTCCTTCTTTCTTTCTTTCCTTCTTTCTTTCTATCTTCTTTCATTTTGTCAGCATTAAATAACCCTTTCTTTTTTCTTCTTTCTTTCTTTTCTTTCCTTTCTTTCTTTCTTTCTTATTTCTTTCCTTCTTTCTTTCTTTCCTTCTTTCTTTCTATCTTCTTTCATTTTGTCAGCATTAAATAACCCATTGAGGTTGATATGCTGTAAGTCTAACCAAACCAAATCAAACCATCTTTCTTTTTTTTCTTTTTTCTTCTTTCTTTCTTTTCTTTCCTTTCTTTCTTTCTTTCTTTCTTTCTTATTTCTTTCCTTCTTTCTTTCTTTCCTTCTTTCTTTCTATCTTCTTTCATTTTGTCAGCATTAAATAACCCATTGAGGTTGATATACTGTAAATCTAACCAAACCAAATCAAACCATCTTTCTTTTTTTTCTTTTTTTTCTTTTTTCTTCTTTCTTTCTTTTCTTTCCTTTCTTTCTTTCTTTCTTATTTCTTTCCTTCTTTCTTTCTTTCCTTCTTTCTTTCTATCTTCTTTCATTTTGTCAGCATTAAATAACCCATTGAGGTTGATATGCTGTAAGTCTAACCAAACCAAATCAAACCATCTTTCTTTTTTTTCTTTTTCTTCTTTCTTTCTTTTCTTTCCTTTCTTTCTTTCTTTCTTTCTTATTTCTTTCCTTCTTTCTTTCTTTCCTTCTTTCTTTCTATCTTCTTTCATTTTGTCAGCATTAAATAACCCATTGAGGTTGATATGCTGTAAGTCTAACCAAACCAAATCAAACCATCTTTCTTTCTTTCTTTCTTTCTTTCTTTCTTTCTTTCTTTCTTTCTTTCTTTCTTTCTATCTTCCTTTCTTTCCTTCTTTCTTTCTTTCTTCTTTCTTTCTTTCTTTCTTCTTTCATTTTGTCGGCATTAAATAACCCATTGAGGTTGATATGCTGTAAATCTAACCAAACCAAATCAAACCATCTTTCTTTTTTTCTTTTTTTCTTCTTTCTTTCTTTTCTTTCCTTTCTTTCTTTCTTATTTCTTTCCTTCTTTCTTTCTTTCTTCTTTCATTTTGTCAGCATAAATAACCCATTGAGGTTGATATACTGTAAATCTAACCAAACCAAATCAAACCATCTTTCTTTTTTCTTCTTTCTCTCTTATTTCTTTCCTTCTTTTTTTCTTTCTTTCTTTCTTCTTTCATTCTTCTTTCATTCTTTCTTTCTCTCGTTCTTCATTTCTTTTTCTTCTTATATTTCTTTTTTGTTCATTTCTTCCAAAACAGAATTAAACATTTTCTGGTAAAAAATTTGTAAGCTTCAAAAGTCTTCTTCATTCTTAACAACACCTTAAGTATTATCTATATATTTCCATTTAGCAGAATCATTTCATAAATTTATTTTAAAATACCTTACTTGATGTTCAATCAGGGAGGGCATATCAGGTGGACGTTTTCTGGATACATGCAGCACCACTTAATTACCTAAATTCCCTCACACACACATGATAGTATTTTTTAGAAAACATTATCATTATCATCATCAAGAGGAATGGATAGTAAGGAAGAGAGAGAGATTTCAAAGATTTTACAGGTTTTAGAATCTCTTGAAATTATTTTTCTCTCTAAAAGATATGTATACCTTTGCATGTGCAGGTGGTGTAACAGATATTGGCATGGAAAATGGAATTAGCCAGCCGAGTTCAAATTCTAGATTCATCTGTTGCATTCACTTTCACACTGATACTATTGAAGGAAATATATGAATCTCTCTCTAGCTATAGATTAAATAACATGGTAAACTGAGCTCTCTAACCTTGAGTAGCAACTGAACTAAAAGAAGAAAATTCTGAATTTCAAACTATAGAGAAAGCAATGGGAAACTACTCCACTATCTTTCCTAGGAATACATGACAGTTCTCATATAAGAAAGAAAAAGGTATCTCTGGAGAGTCATGATTGAGTATGTTCTCAATGGACATGGGATTTTTTACTGAAAAAAAGTAATAATAAATAAATTTGTTATTGCTAGCTATCAAGCAGGTAAAATATTCATTAGTTGTGTGCAAAATTCCCAATGGTCCGTTTTTAAAAACAACTTCTATATACTACATCCTTTCAGGACATTGGCGATCATGGATCTCCACAACTTCCTATTCTTTGTAGCTCTTAGTAAGTAACAATAGATTGAATAAACAGTTGTGAACTGTTTTTTAAATTTTATAGACAACTAATATATTTACAGTGTAACCTGGATATAAGAGAGTTGTCGGGACCGGAGAAGAAGTCTCTTATATCCGGGTTTGGTCTACTTTGTTTAGTTAAGTATGGCTCTAATTTGGGACCAGAGAAAATCGCTCTTATATCCGGGTTTATCTTATATCCGGGTCTCTTATATCCGAGTTACACTGTATATACATATATATATATATTTACATTAAGGTTCAGCCTGTACAGGGCCTGTGGGACCCTCAAGGTAGATGGTTATGTTAAGAGGCAGTTTATATGAATAGGTGGGAAGACAATGGTTAACCCTAGACTTGAACAGGTTAAGATTGTAGTGATCAGGGAAACATGTTTTTGGGAGTTGGTTCCACAGAGCAGTGTTTCCTGGGAAGAAGCTGTTTGGGTGGAACTTACTAGAGGAATACATAGGTAATATGTGTATGGCATAGTGGGTACTAGCCATGAAGGTTAGAACTGGCAGAACCAAGGAATGTAGTTCATCTGAGCACTTTCCATGGAAGTAGCAATAGAGAAGTAAGAGTCTCGCCATATCCTAAAAGGTGAGAGAGATGTTGGAGGGGGGAAAATAATTTGTCATCCATAATAATTCAGAGATGCTTTTGAACTCTATCAAGACCAGAGAGTGAGGACTGGGTAACTTCCACCCAAATATGGGAACAGTACACCATTTTTGATCTGATCTGGCTCTTATAAAGTTACAGGATATCATACAACTAAGAACAATATATGAAAATGATGAGAATTTGGTATATTTTTCAGGCCAGTATCTAGTACAAAAACTCCTGTTTTCGATACACTATCTTAATCTATAAAAAAAAAAGAATCCTCTCATTCCTAATAGATTATACACACAAAGATGGCTGGAGAATGTATTGGCCAAAATATTATTTTATCAGCATCCACAACACAATTTAATTTTGTAGAAACAAATCTTAAAGCCAAAATGTGTCCTTTCAAAATTTACAAAAATAATTCTATCTTTAGACAGTGCTTGTACTGTTTTCTTTTTAGACAAAGACAAAAATCTCTCACAAAATTAGCTGGTTTGATTTTTTTTTTTTTTTTTTTTGCTAATATTTCATACAAATATGAAATAAGTTTGATTTATATGCAGATTTAAAAACAAAACAAAATCATTTCAATGTAAAAGATGTTAAATTTATTTGTCAAGAATGTAATTGTACTATTATTCTGCTTGGTTGTATGTAAGAATATTAAGATTTGTTCAGCCAGCAATATGAAAATGTCTGTCGACACAGAGTCTCAGTATTCTTAAGTTTTAATATCTCACAACTCTTTTCTTTCTTAATATTTTCTTATTCTTTTTTCTTTCATAAAATTTCTCTACTCTTCTATTTTAATATTCCTTGCTTTTTTTCTCTTTCTTACTTTCTTTTTTCTTTCTTTCTTAATATTTCCCTAGTATTTTTCATTCTTTCTTTTTTCTTTCTTTGCTTTTTATAATTTCCAATCTCTTCTTTCTTTCTTTCGTTCTTTCTTTCTTAATATTTCCCTATTATTTCATTCCTTCTTGCTTTCTTTCTTTCTTTCTTTCTTTCTTAGCTCTTTACAATTTTCCTGCTCTTCTTTCTTTCTTTCTTTCTTTCTTTTTTAATATTTCCTACTTGTTTTCTTTCTTTCTTAATATTTTCCCTATTTTTCATTCCTTCATTGTTTCTTTCTTAGCTCCTTATAATTGCTCTGCTCTTCTTTCTTTCTTTCTTTCTTTCCTTCTATTTCTCTACTATTTCTCCTATACTATCTTTCTTTCTTTCCTAATGTAGTTATTTTTATTTGTTTTTTATCAATTTTTTACCTATTTTTTCATAAAATTTTACACAAATACAAATGTGCAAATTTATATATAATATGCAGAAAATAACCCTATTCTATCAGTAATTGCTGAAATCTATATGCAAGAGGAATGATGGTATCTGAGTTGTCAACATCTGTGATATTTCCACAATTCCAGCTCATCATTACAATTAGCAGTAGTGAAAATACATGATGGATATATTTTCTTTTTCCTTATTGAATCTGGGATTCTGGATGAGGAATGCTGAACTGATCTTTCCCTTACATTAAAAGCTTTTTCCACTGAGAAATTGTTCCATTCATCTGAATAAATGAAAGCCTTAAGGTGTTAAATCCAGTGAATAGACGTAATGAGAAAGATATTCTTAATGATTTGATCTCTTCTGGAGTTTATTGTACCGAGTCATGCATTGGTAATGGTAAGAGTGAGATTAGCTGTTTCCTTATAAAGAAGCATTCAACATTCATTGGTCAAACAGTTAACATGACTGTCAGTTGAAATTTATTAAATCTTTCTCTTAAAACAATATTTCTGGAAAAGATGTTTCTTGAATCCTTAACTGTTACCCATCTAGCACTGATGGTGGTTTCATTGCTAAGCTTTTGCTTTAGGTGATGTGGGAAATCCACATCATGATTATGTCATTATTTTCTCTTTGAGTTACATGTGTTGCCTATTTTAGCTGTTGAAATCTTCAAATTTTTGTTATTTGGTAAATTATTGGTGGTCAAAATCTTAACAAGATTAGATATGCTGATGAATCGGTGTTGATAGCAGACATGGAAATGAAACTACAAGAATTCCTACAGAAGGCAGCAAAAGAAAGCAAGAAGAAAGGACTAAACATCAATAGTAAAAAAACAGAATGTATGGTTGTCAACAAAAGGAACAACCCATCATATAAATTACAAATTGGGGATACCAAAATCAAATGAGTATAAAAATGTAAATATCCAAATAGGGCTTTAACAGAGGACAGAAAGTGCAACATCAAAATCTGATGGAATAATGAAAGATGCCTTCCAAAAGCTAAGCAAAGTATTAAGAAACAAGAGTTTTTTGTTAAAAACAAAGAAAAAGTACAGAAATGTCATAGAATATCAATCCCTTTATATGGCAGTGAATGCTGAACAGTCACCTCACGGATGAAGAAGAGACTTGAAGTAACAGAAATTTGGTTCTACAGAAGGATGCTGAGAATACCATGGATTGAACATGTGAGCAATGACAAAATCTTAGATAAAATGGAAATAAAAATGACACTTATCATCAAAAAGAAGTAATTAAAATTTCTAGGGCACATAATAAGGAAAGATAGCTTGGAAAATTTGATACTCACAGGGCAGATTGAAGGCAAGAGGGACAGAGGAAAACTGTGCATGACCTACCTAACAGGTTTGGGTAAATAGTTGGTAGAACAGGAGTCAGAAGAGATAGCAAAAACATAAAATTGACTGAGAACGACAAAGGACGGGAAATGGTGGAGAGCTATGATTTCCTTCATTCTGATGGGACAAGGTACATAAAGAAGAATAACAAGAATGATCTTGGGTAAATTGTTGGTAGAACAAGGATTAGGAGAGATAGCAAAAAGAAAAAAATCTAAAAAGAGCTACAAATGACAGGAAATTGTGGAGAGCCATAATTATCCATGTCCTGAAGGGACATGCCACATAGAAGAAGAAAAAATCTTAAATCTAGTAGTCTGTCATAATCTCTGAGATGAGGAATTATCATTATTTATATTATTTATACATGTAGTATTGTCCTTGTCTGGCCTATGTCAGGTGCTTGTTGATCATCATGGAATTTCAAACTGAACCCATTACGTCATCATCATTATTATCAGCAATGATAAACGATTATTTAATAGTCTTTCACAGTTGAGTTGTCTGACTTGATTTCAAGGCCTGGGTGTATTTGACTATTCACTGAATAATTGAAGTTTCCATTAATTGCTATGAATTAACCAATAATTACCCCTGCAGCATGAATTGAAACATACTCAATTAAACTGTCTTTGACTCCAAGATGGCTAGAATTTGGGTATCATGC
The DNA here is from genome assembly GCA_963932145.1 of Acanthosepion lycidas. Taxonomy (NCBI): domain Eukaryota; kingdom Metazoa; phylum Mollusca; class Cephalopoda; order Sepiida; family Sepiidae; genus Acanthosepion; species Acanthosepion lycidas. Next base: position 67,166,770 of record OZ010598.1, read on the forward strand.
TCAGTTGAATCTGAATATTTTTTTTTTAAATCCATTTCAATCTCTGTAATTACTCAGTATTACTTCACAAGCTGAAACAGAGTCACTCTGACAAACCTCTTCTTGGTATGTCAAAACAATGTTTCAGTTGATCAATTTTCCAACCACCTTCAGGAAAATCTGAAGAGTAGTTTAGATATTGTGGAGTGAGTGGCCATAGTTAAATGCAAAGTAACAGTAAGTAGCAGACCTGTTTGACAGTCAGAATTGATAAGGTTTGCAATAAGCACTAACAAGAAAACGAAAACAACAAACCAAAAAATAATATAAAGAATAACGCAAATTAACAACAATAAGACAAAGCAGCAGTAAGATGGCAAAAAGTTCACATAACTAAGAATTGAGGTTGACACACAAAAACAAATTCAGACAAATAAACGTAAGGTTCAGACTTCGAGACAAGACAGACTAGAACTGAGTCAGATGAAACTGAGAACTGGCCTATTTTATTGGCTAAGAAAAAAATCACATTTGTATGCTTTTGTCTATAAATTGGGGAGGGACAAGTGTTTTACATTCATTCCTCTATGGATTGAAACTAACAAATATTAATGTTATTTCTAGTCATGATGTTGATTGGTTTCCTGATTGTCCTCAGAGACAAGTTCACAAATTCCTTTCACATTTTCTGGTATTTTATTGATAATTTGTTATCTTGAATGAGACTAACACTTGGTCAGCCTTTAAATATGCATATTTTGCTGTTTTTATCATAAGATTGTCGTTCTGACAGTAAATATTTCCATTTTCTAAACAGCATCTTCATTACTTTATTATTTTTCATCCTAATGCTTTGTGTTTTTAATTAATTGATTCATTTTCTATGACTTATCAAACTTTTGCAGGTTATTTAAAGACAGGAAATATTTTTAGATTGTAAGAATTTTTGGGGGTGATAATAATGATTTTACTGATACAAGTTTTACTAATTTTTTTCTTTTTGTATCAGCCCTCAACACTATCACCTGCCTCTCTTATATTGCCAAGATTATACCTACTGATAATAAATTCTGGTTGTAGAGGTTGAATAAATCTGAGAAGACATATTTCAAGTGATGCTAATTGAACCATGAAAAGTAAAATAATTTAACTTTAAAGAATATTCATATTTTTTCAGATATCATAAGAAAGACAAAGCATCTTCACAATCAGAATTTTTTTAAAAAAATGAATAATCTTCCAGCTACTTTGACAATCATGATTCTTTTTTTATTCATGTTTTGACAGAAGAATTCCCACAATAGTTTGGTCTTACTTTCTGCTGTAGTTGCCAACCAAATCTATAGAACCCAAGTTGTTCTGCTATTTAACCTATAGCTGGAGGGAGAACAGGTCGATTCATACCTTTCCCAAGGATAATTTTGTGTAAGTGAATATAATGAATAAAATGGGGATTGGAACTAGGCACTCTGATTAACAATTCCAAGACATTATACATTACGCCACACACACATCCAAGCTTACAGAATCTGGTATTCCCAAGTGGTCACATACCTAGATACTGACCAGGCACATTGTTGCTGAACTTTGGTGATTTTATGGGAACCTGTTTCAGTGTGATGTGGCCCTAAGCCACAATGCTTTTTCTGAGGGTCTGAGGTTTGCCATTATTCTGCACAGTATCTTCATTGCTTTTTATCACAATTCTTTAGAACACATACATACCTATAGCAGAATTATCTACTGCTTTGAGCTCAGACTAATTCTTAACTCACAAACCTGAATTCAATGATGAATATTACTGACTTATGTCAGACATTACACTGTGATAATTTCAGATCAAAATTTAGCCAAAGCTATAGTACCCAGTCTGTATTGCTATTTAACCCATATCTTTGGGGAAGAAGTGATGGATTCATACATTTCTCAAGGCTATTTGTGTGTTAGCAAATGTGATGACCTTGACTCTCCAATTTCTTATTTTGAGTCTTTATCACACCACCCACACATCCAAGCTTAGAGCACTGGGTATTCCAAGCAGTCACCCACCTAGGCACTGGCATTGCTTAACTGTAGTGGTTGGATGAGAAATTGTGTTTCAACATAATATGCCTATCCCAGTTACTGGTACTCCTTAAATTAAGCAAGTACAAAAGCTGAAATATCTAGAAAGTGTTTTATCAGAGGATAAAAAATATGACACTGAAAACTGAAGACACATTAAACTGATGAAAGATGCCTTCCAAAATCTAAGCAAAATGCTTAGAAACACAAAAAAATTGTTAAAAACAAAGAAAAGAATGCTGGATTTCTATCCTTCTATATAGGAATGAATGCTGGACAATCCCCACATAGATGAGGAAAAAACTGGTGGCAACAGAAATCTGATTCTATAGAAGGATACTGAGAATTCCATGGATGGAGCAAGTAAACAACAAGGAAACTTTAACGAAAATGGCAACAAAAACAACACTTATACTCAAAATCAGTAAATTTCGTTTTCTTATCTGCCCTCACCTCACAGAAAAAATATTTCCAATATTTAATTTGGAATAAAGCTAACTACCACAGAAGTGTCAGACTGCCATTTCCACAAAGGAATTATCTGTTGCAGGCACTGTTTATTGCATCAGTTTGTTTTGTCTTGGAACAATATTACCAGAGATTTTTTGAAGAACTTCAAGAACAAATTTCACTATCTTTTCTTGACATGCACATACAAGCTTGTGAATACAATATGGCACTCTCTAATAAAGAAATGAAAGATCTCAGACTTCCTGAGTTTTCTATTATTTAGAAGTTGTGAGTTCAATCCCACGGTAGGCAAAAATCACAGGGCATGAAGAAATAGATATTTTTGCTTGAAATGCATGGTGTGTCATTAATGATGAGTAAGATAAAAATCTATAACAGTGTTTTTTTTCGTTATTTGGTTACTATAGTCTTAAAATAATCATATTGCATTTTAGTGGCAGCCAGTAGAGAATATTCTTGAAAATCATATTCATAATGCCACAATAGAAGCAAACTTATTTTAGCTGAAATCAAATTTTTTCTATATCTCCCCTTTAGAAAAAATATACACTTTATTGTTTTTCTCTTGTATTCCAAACTGTGGGAAAAACAGAATTTTTGAAATTTTGGTTTCCTGCAGCTTGGAATACCACAAGAGAAAAACAGTAAAGTATATATAAAAAACAAATATTCAATTTTGTGGGTGTGAAAAGTGGCATTGATGTAATAGCAGAAAGTAATTTATAACCTGAATTGAAGCCTTTTAGTTTATTTTGGGATATTTCCTCTTTGTCTACATTAAGATAGATGATGAAAAACTGAAGTTATTAATGGGTGTCTTGGTTCAGCTACATATTTCTTTAAAGAGGCTAATTTCTCTGTCCACTCTGTAGTGTAAAATTCACTTTCTCTATACTTTTTAAACTGATATTTAAAACAGATATTTGGCAAATGAAGAATCCATGACAGACATGACTTTCCAACTATGACAGATTTCTGCATATCTTTCTATTTCTTTTTTGTTGATTCAGATTTGTATTCAGATGTTTTCTCCAATAAGAATCAAACAATTGAGAGAAAGGGAAAAATATTCAATATTTCCTCACATATGCCATTGTGAATCCTTATCTACCTTTGTCATGTTCAGTAGAGAAGGTAGAATTGTTGCATCACTGAACTGTTATGTAATATTGATCCACCTTACATGACAGTGAACCCTGAACAATCTTCGCACAAATGAAGAAGAGACTTAAGAAAACAGAAATGTGGTTCTACAGGAGGATGCTAAGAATGACATAGACTGAACATGGAAAAGTTTTAAAGAAAATGGAAACGAAAAGGACACAAGTAAAGAGACCTTGAGAATAGAAACAAACAGGACATTTATACTTAACATCAGGAAGAGTTGACATTTCCAGGGCACATAAAGAGGAAAGAGGACTTAGAAAATTTGACACTCACAAGACATATTGAAGACAAGAGGGATGAAGGAAAGCAGCAAGTAACCTACCTAACAAGTAAATGGTTAACAGAATAGACAAACCTTATTAAGTGCTACAAAGGACAGGAAGTTGTGGAGGGCCATGATCTTCCATGTACATAGAAGAAGGATAATAATATCCCTAAAATGTATATGGAGATGACATAAAGCAAATGATGAAAACAGTATGTACTAAAAAAGGGTTCAGCCAGCGTTTCTTAAAGGTCATCATGTACTAACCATGATGTGGACGAAAGTTTGAAAAGATGGATTGTGTAGTAAGTGCAACAACACACCTAAGTTTTTAAAATTCTTCTTCTTTTATGCATCATGTCTTTTCATGATGTGGGAAATTATGTCTCTCCACAACATCCTGTCCTTTGTAGCTCTAAGCAATTTTTTTTTCTCCTTACTATCCATCCCACTTGATGTTCTGCCATCCATTTGCACAAGATTGTTAGGTAGATTACATTTGGTTTCCTTTTACTCCGAAGAGGGTTTGGAAAATTTGACACTCACAGGACAGATCGAGGTTTTGAGATAATCTTTTGAATTTTTAAAATAATTTGTTAGCACCCCTACCTGATTGTTTTCTGCATATATTACAATATAAAATTATAAAAAAAATGAATCTGATTGTGGTGTTAGTGGTGATGCTTGAGGAAGAAAAAGTGGGTTAATTGACTGACTGATTTGTTTTTTATAGTGTTCTGTTTTTTTTTTATAGTGTTCTGTTTTTTTTTTTAAATCAATTCACTCAAAGAAAGGTGATAAAGCCACTAAGATATAGGTGATTACAGGGAGTGAAAAAGAAAGACTTTAGTGAGGTGAGGTGAGGAAAAGGACAATAAAGGAACAGCGTTCAGGAAGACAGAAGATGGCAATTGATGCTTCATTTAAATTTTCAAGAAATCAGAAAAGAGTTCCACTAGCAAGAAATGTGAGGAAAGAAAATATTAGACTAGAACATACAGTCACATCCAGCTGGTTTAACACTAAAATGATGAGACCTATTTAGTAATCTAGGAACATTGTTTAAATTTATGAGGTTCATCAGAATGTTGGGTTTGTAAAATGTATCTGGGCCTTATTTCACTTCACCAGATGGGTAAGTCAATCTGGCTTATTTTCTCTATATAGGAAAGGATGTTTCAATGTATTTGTAATATATTTCATTTTTCATATGCTCTAAATCTTGGTGGAAAATATCTGTTGGGTCTGTAAAATGCATCTGCTCCCATATATAGAGATAGATCAAATAATATGGGGCAGTCTCTCATTCATTAATTAAACCATGTGAGTGTGAAAAAAGCTGACCAGGGGAAAAAGAAGATTCAGACATGCATGGAATTCTCTCCACCGTCAAGGGTACCAACTACCAGGGTTTACAGATACAAGTTATCTGGCCCCTATTTCACTCCTCTGGATGGATAAGTCAACCTGACTTATTCTCTCTATATAGGAAAGGACATTGTGTTTATATTAATCCTGATATTTATGTCTTAAAAGTAAAATAACTTTATTAAATGTTAATAAAGCTTTCATTCTTATCTGTGTTAGCCCCAAAGTAAAGTGGGATGACCCCAATAAGAACAACTGTGATGAAAATATTGGTAAGAAAGACAGAGAGAAGCCATGTCACATTGGTGAGAAATGTATTGATACATATATATAAATTATCCAAATTTCCTTCACAAATATTGACTGATACATATTGATTTATTCTTAATTCCAACTTCTGACTCATTCTGCTAATATAGTCTGCATCCCACTGGCTTTTAAAATAGTAAAATTACAGTAGTAATATGATAAAGAATTAGAACATATTTTTTTAATCAGTATCACCCCATGCAAGGCAATAAAGCCACTAAGACACAAGGGGTTACAGGGTGTGGAAGAAAAGAACAGAAACTTTAATAATGAGAGGAAAAGGGAAGAGTAATCAGGAGGATAGTAGATAGTGATTGACATTGCACCAACACCACAATCAGATTTATTTTTTTTATAATTTTATATTGTAATATATGCAGAAAACAATCAGGTAAATAATTTGTTAGCACAAATTATTTTAAAAATTCAAAAGATTATCTCAAAACCTCCAGCTGTCCTGTGAGTGTCAAATTTTAAACTTTTACAGATCAAAGTTGACTGGAAAGCATGGAGCCAGAAGAGAGTTCCACAAGCAAGAAGTGTAAAAAAATAAACTGTTAGCATAGAATTTACAGTTACATCTAACGAACTCAACTGTAAATGGATGAGATCTTGACACCAGTCTCGTACTGTGCTTAAATTAAAAAGCCTCAGTACCATAGCAAAGAACTCATCCAAACAATTACCATGAAAATATTTACAGAAAAGAGACAGAGAGGCAACCTTATGGTGGTGGGAAATTGACTGAAGCTGACCCACCATATCAGGACCCATAATATTGCTGATTCTTCTTTGGGTTTCATCAAGGAGCCCAAGGTAAATAGCACAGACGTTGGACTTTATGCGCCAGCAATATTCTAAGCATGGTAGACTTATAGATATATAAGATAGAAAAGTTAATTAATTAGTTAATTTTGCTTATTTGTATCAGTGAAATAATTACTAGATGCCAGGATTGATTACATTATAAGATGTCTAAATTCTGAGATTCACAATTTTCATGATTAGTTGTTTGAAGAAAATTATTTCTTCGTTTTATGATTTCTTTTTATCAGATTCTTGGTTACAATATCTTAGCAGCAAATATAAGGGGAAAAAATGGTGGATGCTGAATCAAATATTACTGGAACTTTATCCATTTTCACTATTTGGCCCAGTTCAAAACAAGTTTCCTTTAGTGAATTTATTACAAATTTATGAAATTCTAATATTTTGGAAAGAAAATGGCTGACCAACATTGTCGAGGTTCTGAAGCTTAAACAGATACAGGCAGCCCTTTGCAACCAGCAGCAATAGATTTAAGGACCCAACTGCAAAAATGTAGGCTATGAATAGATTCTGGTGAGTTCAAGGAGCCCATACAGCTGAGGGTTCAGGCGTTTCAAGGCCATCAAAACATTTTGAAATTTGACCATTTAAAAGGGGAATTTTGAGGCAATATGAAATGTGTATTGGACCATATTCTAAGGCCAACCTACTTCGACCTATTGGCTTCTGATTTTATTACTAAAATGGCTTTATTTTAATAACAAACACTTTTAAAAAAACCATTGAAAAATTCACTCATTAAAAAAATGTTTCTTCAGGCCACTCTGTTATTAGGGGCCCTGAAGCTTAAACTTCATTAGTTTCATAGTAGATCCACTACTGCTTATATGTCATCAAATGGAGTATATATATTTATACATGTACAAAGTAAGAAGTTAGAAAGAAAATTGAAAAGAATTCAATTAAAGAAATAATTTTCTTGAATGAACAGCAGACTTACAGAAAAACATGTTTGGTTTAAATTTGAAAAGATTGATTCTTTTTTTAAATAATTTTCTTCATTTGATAACTGGTTTTTATCGTATTCTTCTCTGACATTTCTTAGCAGTGAATATTAAGCAAAACATAATGGAATGTTCCATCAAATGTTCTTGTGTCTTCATCCATATTCCCTCTTGGATTCAGTTGAAATGAATCTTTTTATACATTTATTAAATAAATAAAACATTTTTTTTTATATATACCACCAAACAAAGTAATAACATTCTTCTGTTCTTCTGTCATGTCCCTTTAGGATGCTGGGGATATTGGCAGTCATGGCTCTCCACAATTTCCTGTCCTTTGTAGCTCTTAATACATTTTGTCTTTCTGTTATCTCTCCTAAGCCCTGTTCTTATTAGTAAGATTAGACATCACTGCCATTAATGTTTATTCAGGATATTGGCAGTCATGGCTCTCCACAATTTCCTGTCCTTTGTAGCTCTTAATATATTTTGTCTGTTTCTTATGCCTCCTAAGCCCTGTCCTTATTAGCAAGATGAGACATCACTGCCATTATTGCTCATTCAAAATATTGGAGGTCATGGCTCTCCACAATTTCTCTTAATATATTTTGTCTGTTTCTTATCTCTCCTAAACCCTGTTCTTATTAGTAAGATGAGACATCATTGCCATTGATGTTCATTCAGGATATTGGCAGTCATGGCTCTCCACAATTTCTTGTTAGTAAGAGGAGACATCACTGCCATTAATAAATTCATTCAGGATATTATTTCTATTTTTGATTTACGACAAATGAAAGTGAACATCAATTCTGACATGATGAATAACAAGATGATCATTTCCCCTAAAAAGGAAATAACAACCATAAGGAAAAGATTAATTATTAAGTAAGCTATGTCTTCTTGAGCATTTCATTCCTGGGATTCTTCTCCTTTTATGCACCATGTCCCTTCAGGACACTGATGATCATGGCTCTCCACAATTTCCTGTCCCTTGTAGCACTTAATAAATTTTGTCTTCTTTATTATCTCTCCTAAACCTTGTTTTGCATTTAATCAAGTTTGCTAAGTAGGTTATGCATTGTATTCCTCTGTCCCTCTTGTCTTATGAGTATCAGGTTTTCCAAGCTCTCTTTCCTCATTATGTACCTTGGAAATTCCAACTGCCCTGCCTCTTCATGATGTTAAGTATAAGCATCCTTTAAGAATTGAAAAAGAAATGATTTTAGTCAAAGAAACTGGTATTTAAAACATAAGGCTGATATAGTGATTACCTAAGCATAGATTGGTTGTGGCACAAGACTGACTAGATTAAACTTACTATTCAGTCATAATTGATCAAGTGAGACAAGCTTGTTAAATATTACATCATGTTGAAGTGCCCAATGTAAAGCTGACATAAGAGGTTTGCTTGTGTTTATTAAATGATGATTAGGTTCTTTAGAGATTCTAAATTGACGTATTTTTCATTATTATCTACTTTTCTTTTTATATTTTTATTCCTTTTGTTTACATTTTTATTCAGAGATTAGATATAAGGAGTTTATTTTTGAGGACGTGGGGATTGTGTAATATTTATCATTGTTGGAAAATGAAATTTTGAAACCGAGGTCAAATTCAGGCCTAGTCTGCTTGATCGATTGCTGGAACTTCATCTATTTTCACTATTTGGCCCTAGTTCAAAATAAGTTTCTTTTTGTCCATTTATTACAAACTGAAGATTTCTTTTTTTTGCAATAATGTTCACCCTGTACAAGGCTCGAGATCCACTCAAGGTAGAGGTTACAGAGTAAGTGGCACAGTCTATTGGGATATATAAGGAAATAAACAGTTAATCCTAGACTTGAACAGTTTAAGATTGTACTCATTGGGGAAGCATCACCTTGGAATTAGTTCCAAGTATTTAATGGGAAGAAGTTGCCTGGGTAAACTTTACATCTCACTACTGGAATATGAAGAAAATGAGGGTGGTTCACAAAAATGTGCATGACATGGTGGGTCTTAGCCATGAAGGTTAGAACTGGTGGAACTAAGGAATGTAGTTCATCTGAACACTTTCCATGAAAACAGCAATAGGCCAGTGAGAGACTTACAACATTTCATCAGTGGGAAAGAGGCTGTGGGTATTTGTAGGAAAGAAAAGTGTCTTACATGCAGTGGCAAACCTACATTTTTGGGTCCTGAACCTCAAACAGATATGGGGGCTCATTTTCAACCAGCAACAATAGATTCAATTGCAAAATCCTCCATTCCAGTTTTGCAAGGTGCATCCACTCTAATCAGAGTAACACTGGCATGCAAATGAATAAATTTGCTTAATTTCTATCTTTTCATAAAGGAATCTGTGGAGAGCCACGATTGACAGCTACATGAAGAGACATGGTATTTAAAAGAAAAAACAAAAAATATGTATTCCTTGACACAACTTCCTGTTTTGATCAAAAACAATATTCTGACCAAAGTGATAGGGTATCTGTATAGAAATATTGGTAAAATGAAGATGATACTTTTGCCAGACATGTTTAAAATACCTGTAAGCAGTGTCTAGCACAACTTGCACATTAGTGAGGAGGGAGATTTTCTAACACCATCAATTTTTCCTTTCAAAGGAAATCTTATAAAGTAATAATTTTTTTTAACCACCTCAAGTAGTTCATTGAAAATTAAGGAAGCACATATATATATATATATATATATCTGTCTCTGTGTGTAATATTATTAAATGTATGCAAAAGTTCTCAACCTTCTTTTTTTTAAAAGTGGAAATGGAATAGAAAGTTGAAAACGGCTTTTTCAGTAGGAATTTTTGCATGCACATAATATATATATTTATATAATTATAATTTTGTCTCCTAATGAATGTATGTCAGAGTCTGTGAAATTCTAAGTAGAACTAGCAATATAGTAGAAAGTTTATAGCAGCAGGAGAGCTATGGTAGAAAGGTTTATTCTCCCATTTTATTTCCCTCATTATGGCTATTACAGTGTAACCCAGATATAAGAGAGTTGTCGGGACCAGAGAAGAAGTCTCTTATATCCAGTTTTCTCTTATATCCGGGTTTGGTCTATTGTATATACATTAACACAGACTCTAATTTGGGATCAGATAAAATCTATCTTATATCCGGGTTTCTCTTATATCCGGGTTACACTGTACTATATCCATGTTATAACAGCACCTTAATTCACAGATGGAATGGAATGGCTGTAAGGAATATATATATACATATATATATATATATATATATATATATATATATATATATATATATATATATGACATTATATATATATATATATATATATATATATATATATATATATGACATTATATATATATATATATATATATATATATATATATATATACAGTCAAAGCTATAGGAACAGTGAAGCCAATTCCTTTGCTTTTGTTGTTCACTAAAGATATTTGGGTTTAAGATCAAAAGATGAATATGAGAAGAGTTCAGAATTTCAGCTTCTATTTCCTTGTCTGTACAATTAAACGTGTTAATAACATCCTTTTGTTGGAAATCAACCATTTTTCAAGTTAGCAAAACTATTGCAACACGTGTCTGACAGGTGTTTCTTGTTGCCCAGATGTTACATTTTAGATTGATTGTTTAAACATTAAATAGCTCTGAATGACTACGTTTTGGTTTTGGGTTTCACATGTAAAGACTGCATTTCTTGTTAAAAATGATAAAGCAACATGAAGACAAGAATGCCGTCTATGATATGAAAATATGACTTTTTTCTTTCTCAGCTCAAGTTATAACATTTTTGACAATGACCTTTTTTACCTAAAATGTAACACTTATACAATACACTTTGATCATTTAATTACTACATAATGTATTTTTTAATTAAAATATAATCATTGACCTTCTTAAAATATAACCTCCAGACTATTATACAATAAACTTTGGACCTTCAATTACAACACAATGTATACAATTTTTTGTCCTTGATGTCTACACTTGGTCATGAAAGGAAGATAATTTCAATTTATTTGAATCAATAAAATCAATATTAATTTGTATTAAAAGTCAGCAGTCTTAATATTTATTCTTTTAGTAAATTGTATATACTTTAAAATGAATTAACACATTGATAATAAAAACTAAATTCTGTCAGGAGCCAAATAATTTATTTCAGCAAAATTCTGTACAAACAAAATATCACCTTTATTCTCTTTACTGTTTTCTTTGTTGTAAAGATAAACTAAAAATATAAACAGTACTAAAATTTTAATCAAGACATACTAGTGTTATTTTGATTAATAACCATATAATAAAAGCATTTGCAATAAACAAGAGAATCCAAATAATTTTGGAAACAAAATCAAAAACCAAAATAGGGAATCACATTATACCTTAGAGTCATATTTTTGCAATCTTGGTTCCTTATATCAGTGAAGTAATTGCTACATATAATGGCCCCCTCTTAAAGGGTTCTACTGATAAATAGCCAGCCTACATTATTCTTACATGTGCCATGTCGCTTCAGGATGTGTTAAATCTTGAACAAAGTCTTTACAATTTCCTATCCTTTATATCTCAAATGATAGACCACTTACTACATGGATTCTTATTTTAAGTCCTGTGGGTATCAAATTCTCCAAGCCCTCTTTCCTCGCATTTTTATGTGCTGTATGCCTATTCTTTGTAGGTTTAAGTAATGTTCATCCCTTTACTAACCTGCCCTCTTGTACATCTGTTATGTGCTGTTTTTTTCTACCCATCTTCCCTCAGTATATTCTGTGAGTGTCATATTCTCTAAACCTTCTTTCCTCATCATGTTCCCCAAAAATGTCAACTATCACTTTCTGATTCTGTTTGCATTTTGTTTGTTAGATAGGCTACACTGTTTTCTTCTGCCACACTTGCATCCACTATGTCCTGTGAGTATCAAATTCTCCAATCCTGCTTTCCTCATGTTTCTCAGAAATTTCAACTCTCTTTTCTTTTTCTAAGTATCTTTTTCTGTTCTCATTTTCCTTAAAACTCTTGTATTATTTGCATATTCCATTCATTGAATTCTCAGCATCCTTCTGTAGAAATATTTCTCTGTTGTCTCGTCTCCTCTTCATCTATAAGGATATATTTCAGTATTCACTGACATATAGGAAGAGTGATATTACATAGAAGTGATTGATATTTGTAGTGCCTTTGTTCACATGCTCTGTACAGGGTACCATTTGCATTCTTTTCTAGATCTACAACATTGTTGCCTCAGGCCTCCTATAAGATTGCTTTTACTTGGTTAGAATAGCTTGCAATGTTAATTTACTTTTCCTGAACAGCCACCTGATCTATAGTTGGTGGATATTTCTTTTAAGAAAACAAAACTCCTTATCTTTAATCCCATTTAAGCATCCAAATATATCCAAGGCCAGGATTTACAATGGCTGCTGAAATTGTCTTAACAATAGGACCATTCAATGCACAAATAGAAATTAATCAACTCACACCTTCCATGAGAGAATAAGGCAAGGATTATATTATATATACTTTTTAAATCATTTCCCCTGCCCAATATCTTTACACTGCAGGGCTTTACAGGGAGTGAAAAAGAATGAGAAAACTGAAGGGAGAAATGAGGAAAAGGACAATAAAGAAACAGGATACAGGACGACAGAAGATGGCCATTGATGTTGCATTTAAACTTTTGACAGTGGAGTAATGAATAGTGACTTGGATTGAGGAATTGGAGTGCTGAGTTTGAATTCCAGTTGAATCCATTACATTCACTTATGTGCTAATACCCTTGGGAGAGGTATGAATCCTCTTCTTCTCCCAGCTATGGGTAAATAGCAGGACAGACCGGGTTCTATAGCCTTGGATGTTAACTGGTCTACCACAGAAAAAAATGGCAACCTACTGTGGGAAAAAAACAATCTGCTGCATTAGTCATGTATTGAAAGATACACGTTCACCTATGCATGTATCATGCATGGCACATAAATGAGGTGGTGTCATATCCTTAAAAATATACATAAATAAAAAAATTAATTATACTGTTAAAAATAATTATAATAAAATAATTACCCAAGTGTAAGGTAAGTTAGTACAAATACCCAAACATTATATTTTAGAAAGTGCTCAATACAGAGTAGGGCTTAATAATAATAATAATAATAATATTTATTAACAGTTATAACAAAAATATGTTATAAACTGCTACATAAATGCAATCATGTTTCAGCACCATATGTGCTTCTTCAGGTAGTGGTCACCTAAATAAAAAATAAATATTATTATTAATAAAATATTTATATTGTTTGTTTGTTTGTTTGGGTTTTATGGCATATCAACTAGTGTGGGTTATTTAATGCCAAATCCAGTTTATATGAATTTTAAATGCCTATTTTGTATGGAACATTTTTAGCAACCTAGAGCTTATTTGCTTGCACACTGCAAAGTAATCCTAGGTATTTTTGTTTAAGTCAAGTTGGTTGGTTGGGTTTTATGGCATATCAACCACTGTAGGTCATTTAATGCCAAATTAAGGTATATATATATATATATATATATATATATATATATATATATATATATATATATATATATATAGACACACACATATACCCATACATATATTAAATATACAGTACTATTAAACATATAGCTGGCAACACTGTTTCAAAAACACATAGCTGGCAACATTGTTGTTTCAAAAACACATAGCTGGCAACATTGTTGTTTCAAAAACACATAGCTGGCAACATTGTTGTTTCAAAAACACATAGCTGGCAACATTATTTTTCCGAAAACATTATCTGAAGCTTTGTTGTTGGACGTAGTTTATTGTTATACACAGGACACAAAATATTTATAATAAATAAATATTATTATTATTAATAAAATAATTATAGCAATTATAATTATCATTAATTCACTCATTCTAAACCAATGAGAATCAACTCCACTTTTCTACTCTATGCACACAAACATGTGACATGCTTACTATTGAACAAGCAGTTCACACAGACAGGTCATTAACATGTGCATCAACAAAACTTTCATCTCCTTTTCCTTTTTCCAGACATAATATTAGCATTTATCTTTTAGTATTCAACAAAAATTTGATGTAAGAAAACCCCAGACACTTCTTCCATGTCTTGCTTTTTCTCATTTTTACAAGTATTTTTGTATATATAAATGTTAGGGGGTTTATAATTATTTACTCAGAGTTATAACTCCTCGGCAGTGGCAGGAAAGCAAGAAATTGAAAGAGAGTTCCACGAGCAAGAAATGCAAGAAAAGAAACTATTAGAATAGAACAGTCATTTGCATCTAATAGTTCAATATTAAACAGTATATGATGAAGAGTTTGCCCAATTCTTTTACTGCTCATGTCAAGACTTCCTCTTCAGAATATAGCAATAAAATATATTCATGCATTTTACTTATGAAAATAGACCATTTCAGTTTTCACAAGGTTGTGTTGTTATCAATTAAAATATGTCAAATATTAATAAAAAAAAACAATCTGTATACTTAATTATGAAGAAAAATATACGGACAAAACAAACAAAAATCCTAATATGCAATTATGCTGTTTTAATGTTAATATAATGTCAACGTCGGACGTTTCGGTCTAGTAGACCATCTTCAGGACATATTCATAAAACATAATTAACATTAGACTATATTTAATTCAACATGAAAAGACGATGGACATAAGAGTAAGACTAATCAAAACAGACAACTGAAATTTTTCAAGATCAGGGTTCTGTTTCAATATGATCACGTCGGCATCATGTGGGCGATGTTGTGAAAACGTATTCCTAAAACATAGTATTTTGAATAAAAAATGAAAAGAATTTTATTTTAATTTAAATCATATATATACGTTTCTCGAGCATTAATCTTGCTAGAAAAGGGGAAATATTAAAGAAGCCAAGTCTAGTATTCACCATGCGTGAGATAGATATTATGCCTGCCTCATAAATTAAATATAGTCTAATGTTAATTATGTTTTATGAATATGTCCTGAAGATGGTCTACTAGACCGAAACGTCTGACGTTGACATTATATTAACATTAAAACAGCATAATTGCATATAAGGATTTTTGTTTGTTTTTTCCGTATATTTTTCTTCATACTGTCAGATCTATATCCATATATTTGCTTACATACTTAATTATATAATATATTCTGGGAAGTATTTTAACAGTGGGTGGAGAGGGTGACACTGAAACTCCAAAGGCACATTAGGATAGAAAAAGATGCCTTCCAAAAGCTAAACAAAGTATTGATACAAAAAAATCTTATTAGAAACAAAGAGTACTGAATTATTAGATCATGTCAGTCCTCCTATATGGAAGTGAATACTGGACAATCTCCTCACAAATGAAGAAGAGAATTGAAGCAACAGAAATGTGATTCTGCAGTGCCATGTCCCTTCAGGACATTGACAATTATGGCTCTCCACAATTTCCTATCCTTTGTACCTCTTAATAAATTTTGACTTTGTGTTATTTCACCTAAAACTTGTTCCAGCGATATACTCAAGCTCTCTAGGCAGGTTATCCATAGCTTTCCTCTGTCCCTCTTGCCTTCAATCTGTCCTGTGAGTATCAAATTTTCCAAAGTACTTTTTCCTCATTACGTGCCCTAGAAATTTCAATTGCCTCTTCCTAATGTTAAGGTATATTATAGTGCTTATTGTACTTTTATTTTTAATTTTAATTTTTGTGTCTACAGGGAAAATATACGCCATGTTTATGGACAATTATTATATTTATTTTGCAAATACATCCATGTAAAGTTAACCTGTAATAATGTTAAGAATCAGGCTAAATGATAAAATGTGATAATAGGGTTGAGTTTAAGTTTCCCCACCTAAAAAAGAAAAAAAAGTACAAATAAAATAAAAACGACAAATAATTAAACTATACAATACTTAAGGAAAAGGGTTAAACTTAGGAACATTAAGATTACCTCCTCGGTTATCCATTGAAACTGCAATCCACCGAAATAAGAAAAGATGCCAGTCCCCACCGTGGGCCATTTAAAAGATAATTCGCACAGCGGATTGCTTGTTACAAACACCCAATCGGATGTGCGGAATATGTAGTCTTTCTTCCTCTCATTCTTTAAAAAGGCCAGAGTAGCTGTTAGCATTTGACTGTGAGGGGGAATCAGGGATTAATCTACCCTGATTGGGTCGATTTGGTGATGGGGAGTATGATGTTGAAAGACCCGGAACTCCCTGATGAACCACGTCAAAACATCACTGACGACCCCCCATCGGGCGCCTACTTAAAAGCGTATTTTTGAATTGAATTAAGCATAGGTGTCTTTTTGTTTCCATTATTTCTAAAACTTTGTTGTTGCTCCCATGTTCAGTCTATGATATTCTCAGTATCCTTCTGTAGAACCACATTTCTGTTGCTTCAACTCTCTTCTTCATCTGCAAGATGATTGTCCAGCATTCACTGCCAATTCAGTACTCTTTTCTTCGTTTCTAACAAAATTTTCTGTTTCATAATATTTTATTTAGCTTTTGCAAGGCTTCTTTCACTATCCCAATACGCCTTTGAATTTCCGTGTTGCATCTTCTGTCCTCTGTTAAAGCACTTCCCTTATATTCAAATTGTTGTACGCATTTGATTTTGATATACCCAATTCGTAATTTGGGTTGTTTCTTTTGCTAACAACAATGCATTCTAATGTCTTCCAATTGATGTTTATTCCTTTTCTCTCACTTCCTTTTGCTACATTCTGTTGGAGTTTTTGTGGTTTCTTTTCTGTGTCTGCTATCAACACTGTACCATATTTATATGCATATCTTATGTTGCTAAGATTGTGGCTGCCAATAATGAATGAGGACTTCTAATTCTAAAAAATTGTCTCACTGTATAGGTTGAATAAGTCTGGTAAGAAGACACATTCTTGCCTTACTCCCCTTTCTATTATGGTATATTTACTAAATTCATTTTCTATTCATATGCAGGCAGTTTGCTGTTAGTGTAGGTTCTGGATTATTCTAATCTCCTTCCCAAATATGTCAATGTTATCTCTCAGTGTTACTATTTTTCATCGTAATTTATCAATGTTTCTTTTTTATGACAACAAAACTACCATATTTTCCAGCATTCATTGTCATATAGAACTGTTTTTATGTAATAGTTCAGTACACAAAAGTTTTCTGTTTCTTAATACTTTGCTTCGGTTTTTGAAGTCACCTTTCCCTATTCAATGTACATTTAGAGCAACAAAAAATAGGAAGTTGTGGATAGCTGTGATCATCCATGTTTTGAAATGACTTGGCACACACTGTTTGGGATAATAGAGAAGAAAAATGTCAGAAAGTTGTTGGGGTGGCAGTAATTTAATCCTTTCAAGTGATCATTCCATAATTTTGTGAAGGACTTATTCAATGAATAAAAGTACTTTTATTTTATCTACATTGATGTGGACACTACTTGTTTACATTCCATAATTTCTTAAGTTAGGTTAAATAAATATAAATATCTCTCTTCAGTCACAACATATCACTTTTTGTTATACACAATGTTTTTCCAGCCAAATCTATATAATACTAAAACTTATATGTATATATGTTCCTGAGATACAGCTTAAATGATATACAATACTCAAACCAATTTACAACCATATTGTACGTTGAACCCCTGCTAAGTGTAGAGTTAAATTTAATTAAAATTAGACGTGTTCTTGAGCTTGGGCCAGTTTTCTGTTTTTGTCATTTTTCATAGGAAATTCAGAGTTTGTTTTCGATACAAATTTTTATATCAATTCTTATATATAAACAAACATTTGCATATTATATTCTAATTATTATGTGTGTAAAAAATAAGAAACATTCATAATACATTATAACAAGATTATTAAATTAATTCAAATACACATTGCACAACATACAATTCACTACACTGCATTAGAACTTTTTTTTATAAAAATATATCTTTGACAAATACTTGATAGGTGAAAATGTCATGTGGGTGTGTGATTGTAAAACATAATCTGTATGGCTGAAAAATTGTGTCACATGACCTGAGGCTAATTAAATAAATAGCTGGACGCTGGTTTGCCACCATTACATATTTTGAAATAAATGTGAAGCAGAAACAAGTATATATCATAAAAAATATAATTATTATTTAATTTATTATTGTGTTATTGTATAACGTGAATAATAATAATTATTATTACAATAACTTGTATTGCAAATACAAATTAAAATCTGTGTATTTTATAATAAAATTGATAATATAGTTACCACATCATTTTGTATCATGAACTGCTTTTAAAAGAAACACAGCAGGTTTATAAATGGTCTATGATTTCTTTAAAACATGAGAAAGGCATGCACCCACTTCTCCCTCTATTCTATATATGCACCAAATAAAGGTGCGGAATATCAAACAGGTTTATAGATGGTCTATCATTTCTTTAAAACTTTTCTTGAAAAAACAAATATTCTTTTATAATGGTCTAGTATACTTTTAAAATTTATTTTGCCAATAATGAAAATGTTGCATAGCATAACAGCTACAGCATGAGAAAGGCATGCACCCATTTCTCCCTCTATATATGCACCAAATAAAGGTGTAAGATAATAGAAAATAGCATTGACAAATAAAGTTCAAATTTTGCCAAAGGGTACTTGTGTTAACTTAGCACTATTATACTGGGAAAGGCATGAATCCCCTTCTCCCTGTATTCTATATATGTATCAAATGGAGGTGTTAGGTAGCAGAAGAGTTAGCAGCATGGAAAATAAAATTGGCAAGCAAAGTTCAAATTTTGTTTCAGGCTAGTCATGTTAACTTTACACTAATATCCTTAGGAAAGGCATGAATACACTTCTCCTTGTATTCTGTATATGCATCAAATGGTGGTGAGAGGTAATATAAGAGTTATCAGCATGGAAAATGGAATTAGCAAACAGTGTTCAAATTTAGATTGAGGTTACTTATGCTAACTTTGCATTAATATCCTTGGGAAAGGCATGAATACAATTCTCCCTGTATTCTATATATTTACCAAATCGAGGTGTGAAGATGCATAAAAATTGGTATAGAAAATGGAATCAGCATACCAAGTTTGAATTGAAGCTGAACCTTTTTACATTAACTTAGCACTGATACCCTTGGGAAAGGTATGAATACTTGCCTCCAAGCAATGGCCTCATCATCAGATATTGCAAAAAGAAATATCTTGCCTCTGGCATACATCTTGCGCTCTGGCATACCACAATGATGCATAGAGAAGGGAGTAGGTAAATGAACATTTGGGAAAACAATTCTCTGGTTACACCCATTGTCAATGTTGTCAAGAGCCAATACACACACACGCACGCACAAAGAGAGAGAATCAATAAATCTATAGCCTCTCACAGCTGAAAATACTTATAGACTCACATATAAAAACCAGACCTATTTCTAAGTATAAATGTGGATGTAGCACAATGTTGAATGCGAGGGGCACCCAGTAAGGATCAAACTCACTACTCAGCTATAATTGTTCTAGTGAGACAAGCTTGCTAAAAACTGTGCCACATCAAGGTACCCATAGTGATTTTTTATGTGTAATTTAGATGTTCCACAAGGCCAAGAGCATGGGGCACTCAGTGAGTATCAAAGTCTCTGTTCAGTCATAATATGTACCATTTTGAGTCTAGTGTAAACTATAACTATGTATGGTACCTACTGCATCCTACGGATGATAGATCCAAAAAGAGAAAGAGATGGTTTATATCCCTTCCTTTTATATCCCTGAATGAGTAAAGTTCATTGGAAGACAAGTTGAGGTAATCACACAATTTCCAGCAAAGCCAAGCAACAATGTTATAATAGTGTAGCAGTGAAAGGGTTAAATATTTTTCTATGTGATCAAGTTATAAGGTTACCTTTTTCTTATAACTGACAGCTAATTAATAAGATTGTAAGAAATTACTAAATCACTCCCAAACTGCAAATCTAATTGGCTGATATGTTAGAAATATATTTTCTCTTTCTCTCATTTGTTGGAATAATAATGGCTGGCTGCTTATATCTGAGGATGCCTGTCTACTAGAGCAGCTAGCCAATCCCAGTTGCAAACACCTGCTCAGATACATTTTGTATTTGTTAAACACCCACAAAGCCCACCTATGGTTTATACGGTAACTATGCTGAGCAGACCTTAGTTACAGTTTCTTGGAGAGAGTGTATTATCAGGCGTGATCAACTGCCTGAATAAGGCCAGCACATTCAAATTCTCATTTACAATGACTTCATGCTAGCACAACTGTTGACAGCTCTCAAATAGTTCTGTCTACTCAATTTCACTCACAAGGCTCAGACCAACCTTTGACCATATGAAGATTTGAACCCAGCTCTCATGGTCAGAAAGCAAACATTCTAAACACTTGGCAATGTGCCTATAAATATAGAAATATTTGAAATATATTACTGTTTATTTGTAAGATATAGCACCTGAATTAGCTTTTTCAAAACTAAACATCACAAATATTTTTTTGTCTATATTTCTGAGATGAGATATTGGAATTATATACAGTATTTACATTGTTTCAGCCTATTGTCCTCATCTTTGTTGTCATATTAATGATGTTCTTCAAGGACACATTGTCCAGTGGATAAAAGCATTGGTAATCCAGTAACTTGACCTAAAGCGTTGTGAGTTCAATACCTAGCCACGGCAGAGGTGGGCATATGACTAGGAGAGTTAAAGGGAAATAACTAAAATATTCATAAGTGGCATGGCACATGGAACTAGAACAATCTTCCCCAACATAGACAAAAATAAAATGGACAAAATAAAGTGTTCAGTTCAAAATTCCAATCACCTGGAGAAAGAATTATATTCCTAACATATCCACATAAGCTGTGCCTCTTACATTGTAACCCTCTACATCAGGTGGCTCTCCAGCCCTATACAGGGTGAATCTAATCCTTGTAAAAAAACACAAAATAATAATAATAAAAAATACCTAGAAAACTGAAAAAGTAATTAGGGATAATTGGAATTCAGACCAAAATAAGACCATCTGCCTAGTGGATAAAAAAAAAATCATCAGTTGATGTAATCTGCTGACTTAACCCAAAGAGTTGTGAGTTGTGGGGTAAATAGAAAATGGCAAGTTGAGTTATTAAAGAGAAATAACTGAAACTGAGTTATCCAGAAGAGGCATGGCACGTGGAACTAGAATAATATAACCCAGTGGACTAAACAAAGTGTGCAGTTCGAAATTCTGGATATCACCTGAAGAAGGCTGGAGCACACAACAGCTGAAACATTGTGAAAATGACAACAAAGATGAGGACAATAGTTCGAACGATGTAAATACTGTAAATATTTTTTCTATTATTTAAAAAATGCTCTCTGTATTTTCTTTTAATCTAAGGAACAAGAACAATTTCAAATATTTCTCCTATGAAATTACGAAATAGTAACATTATGTGTTTTCTTGTTTCTCTGTTGCTATTGTGGAAATATCTCCTGCAGCTAAAACTCTTCCCCCCTTCTATTGATTGATCTCTGCTACCAAATGTAGTTTAGTTTTCATTCCTCTGCTACTATTATGAGCCATTATTTATTCTTGGAACTTTCAATGAAACCAGTGGAATGGTGAAATTGGTTTTGTTAATGAAAGCTAAAAACTTCTTTTTTTTTTTTTTGCGAATCTTCTCTGAAAGTTTAAACCATGAGTAAAAATAAAAACCAGATTTCTTTATTTAAAACAAGATGACATGTCATTTGTTGGGAAGAATATAGTCTTGGGCCATTATCTTCATCAAGTTTCTTCATTGACTATGCTTTTCTAAGTCTGGCACAAGGCCATATCTGGCTTACACTACTTGATGTTTCTCAGTGTCC
Organism: Acanthosepion lycidas; assembly: GCA_963932145.1. Lineage (NCBI taxonomy): Eukaryota > Metazoa > Mollusca > Cephalopoda > Sepiida > Sepiidae > Acanthosepion > Acanthosepion lycidas. Next base: position 67,189,015 of record OZ010598.1, read on the forward strand.
ACTGATGTAGGAACTGTTCCAGTCTATTGTTGATTAGGTTGCTGTTCATATAAGAACCAGTTCTTTCTTTATTTCTAAAGTCTTATTGAGTCTGACTCAAGGCCAGTAATTGCTTGCTCTAACTTTTGTTTCTCACTGCTAAGTCGTCTATGACCTAATCCAGTCTATTGTTGATTAAGTTATCGTTAAAATGAGAACCATTTTTTTTCTTTCTTTAATAAACATTATCAAATCTGGCACAAGGCCAATAACTACTTGCTGTTTCTAAGTGATCACCCATCTAAGACCTAATTTAGTTTATTTCTGCTTAGGTTGCAGTTATAATAACAACCAATTTTTGCTTTATTTCAAAAGTTTTATTAAGCCTAGCACAAAACCATAGGCTACTTGAACAGCATATTGTTCCTAAATGGTTAACCATCTAAGTCCCAGTCTGTTTCATCACTGTATAGCTTGGTGATTAATAAGGACCAGTTCTTTCTTTATTTGTAAAGTTTTATTAAGTTTGGCACAAGGCTATGATGTGCCTATATTATAAGATGTCTCTAAATGATTATTGGTTCTCAGTACTAGTCTGATTAATCACTGCTTAGTTTCATGATAAATAAAGATATCAACTTGAGATTTTTCTTGTTAAGAAGTTGAATAACTTTAATACATTCAAAATTATGGGTAAAAAAAATAGAGAATTTTATATAGTGTTTTTTTAAGACTTAGCATGAGCAAGAGAAATTCATAAATTTGAATGAAAAAACGCCCTAGAATTACATCAAAACATGTTGTTTAATTTGTAATATATATGTAAGCAAACGTTAATAAGATAGAGTCACAAAATACTGCTCAGGGCCCCCAATTAAGCTTAGCCCCTGAAACCTTCATACACACCAGCCCTGGATTAAAAAAATAGTAGTGATTTTAACATGACTGCTTCATACTTAGTTTCTTTTTCTCTGGGCCATGTCCTTTCAGAAGTTGATGATTATGGCACTCCACAATTTCCTGTCCTTTGTAGCTCTTAATAAATTTTGTCTTTTTATTATCTCACCTAAACCTTGTTCCACCATGCAAACTCACTAGGTAGGTTATGCATTGTTTTCTTCTGGCTCTCTTGCCTTCAATCTGTCTTGTGATTATTAAAGCCCTCATTAGGTGCCCGAGAAATTTCAATGCTCTTTTTATGATGTTTAAACAAAATTTATTAAGTGCCGCAGAGGACAGGAAATTTTGGAGCACCATAATCACCACCACCCTGAAGGGACACAGCAAATAGAAGAAGAAGAAGAAGAAGAAGAAGAAGAAGAAGAAGAAATTAATAATAATAATAATAGTGTTGTGATACCACCATTTCATTTACACTCTTTATCTCTCTTCAGTCTAAAATATCTTTCATTGTTGCCACCTTCAATCACAATCTTCTATCTTTTACATCTTTAAAGTAATCAAAGCAGCCATAAGATTTTTATTGTCTATGATACAGTTTATTTATAACCCAAAACAACTTAATATTTCCTTTATTATACCAGCAATATAAACAGTCAAGCAGTACTATAGTCTCTGCAGACAAGATTGACTTAATTACCCATTTTATTTTTTTCCTGATTGCCATTATACAAGACAATGATTTCAGTTTCTCAAAAAATGATAAAACTCCCTTGAGAGCTTCCATCAGGGAAGTTAGCAAAGACTGTATTAGATAATAACTTAAGGGAACATTATTTTTGTTTTACAATTTTAAAAACAAATTAAAGAATGTTACTATAGATCACACCATTAATTCTTCTTAATCTTCTTCTTCTTAACATGTGATCATGGCTCTCCATAACTTCCTATCCTTTGTAATTCTTTTTTTTTTTTGCTTTATTTTAGATTTTAATTTAATCTTTAAACTGCAAGTAGCCTTTCAACTTAGCCAGACCAAATTATCTTTCATGATGATATTCAAAATGTGATGTTATGGATCTTGATTTGGCTTCTTGGTTTCAGTCAATTTCCCACTTTCTTTCTTTTTAATCATTTCACCCAAAGCAAGAGAATAAAGCCACTAAGATGCACAGGGTTAGTGAAAATATGAGAAAGAAAAATGTTATTCAGGAGAAAGAACAGGAATTAAGAAAATAGAATGACATGGCATTAAAATTTTTCAAGATCAAAGTTGACTGGGAAGCAAGAAGCCAGAAGAGAGTTCTACAAGAAACAGTTAGCATAGAACTTATTTTAAGCAAAATAACCAACAGTACATTTTATGTGTAGTTGGAGGCATACAATTGTGTTCAAAACATATTTAGCTGAAGCCATACAATTGTGTTCAAAATATTTAGATTTCAGTACTAAGTAACCCATAGAGGTTGATATGCTGCTTGACAAAATCAACCAACCAACCATTTTATAGTTAAAATGGTGAGAGGTTATTTTGCTTTAATATGTATTGTTGGTCATTTGGTTTCAAAATTGTATTGTTGGTAATTTTACTATAAATATGTATTGTTGATAATTATTTTTATATAAAAATGTATTGCTGGTATTTTTACTATAAGAATGGATTTTTATACTTTTATAGTGTTTTATTTCCGTTTGGGGATTCACTATTTGTCCATAGCTCGGACCCTAACAGGTACTACCACCCCAGGTCAGGATGGACCTAGGACCAGCAACAATTAAGAGGTGGTCCCACACTCTGCAAAACTTCCAATCTCCCAATCAGAGGCCTTACTGCCAGACGTAGTTTATCGTCATACTCAGGACTATCAACTAAAAAATGATGAGACCTTACTGCCAATCTAGTCTTCTTTTTCATGAATCCTATCCCTTTGGGATGTAGGTAATCAGATCTTTCCACAATTTCTTGTCACTTGTAGCTTTTAATAAATTTTATCTTTTTATTTCTCCTATCTCTTCATCCGCCATTCATTTACTCAAGCTCTATACGTAAGTTATACAATGTCTTCCTCTGTCCCTCGTGCCTTCAAACTGTCCTGTGAGTATCAAATTGTTAAACCTTCTTTCCTCACTATGCACCCTAGAAATTTCAACTCTCTCTTTCTGATGTTAAGTATAAGTGTCCTTTTTGTTTCCATTTTCTCTAAAACTTTATTGTTGCTCACATGTTCAGGCCATATTCTCAGCATCCTTCTACAGAACCACATTTCTGTTGATTCAAGTCCTTTCTTCATCTGTGAGGAGATTGACCAGCAAACACTGCCATATAAGAGGATTGAGATTAATTGTGCTTAAATTCATAAAGTCTTCGTACCATAGAGGAAAGTTCATCAGAATCTTAGTAAGATTTGTCTTACGCAAGCTCATTAGCTTGGTTACTCACTGCTTTCCTTTACTCGTCTTTCCTTCAATATGCCCTGTGAGTGTCAAATTCTGCAAGCCCCCTTTCCTCATTGATTCAAGAAATTTTAACCATCTCTTTCTGTATTATTTACACTTTTAAAAAATTTTTTTCACCCCAAGCAAGGCAGGAGTGCCACTAGCACACAAAGGGTTACAGAAAGTGGAAGCAAGGGTGAGTGAGAGAGGAAAGGTTGAAGAGAATGACGGGGAATAGATCAAGGCATGTGGAGATATCGATTGACATTGCATTTGAATAGTTGGAGATTATAGCTATCAGGGAAGCAAATAAGAGGAAGAGAGTTCCACAGACAGGAAGTGCAAGACATGAAGCTATTAGAGTAGAAGAGATGACTACATTTAACCGTTTCGACAGTGAAAGGGTGAGAGCAAGATGCTGACCTAGTGGCATGTTTAAATTCATGTAGTTTAGGAACTAGTGAAAATAGCTTGTTGAAGCAGTTACCATGAAAGTATTTGTAGAAAAGACAGAGGGAGGTGACAGCACATCTGTGAGATTGTCTTCATCTTTATAGTTATCATAACATTTCAGCTGTTGGGACTTTATCAGACGTAGAATAATCTGGTTAACCTACTGGGAATTCCTAACTGAGCCTTTTATTTTATCTATGGGGATATCAGGGAAGCAATTAAGAGGAAGGGAGTTCCACATATGGGAAGTGCAAGACATGAAGCTATTGGAGTAGAAGAGACAGCTACATTTAACCATTGCAACAGTGAAAGGGTGGGAGCAAGATGCTGACCTAGTGGCACGTTTAAATTCATGTATTTTGGGAACTAGTGAAAATAGCTCATCAGAGCAGTTACCATGAAAGTATTTGTAGAAAAGACAGAGGGAGGTGATGGCACATCTGTGATATTATCTTCATCTTTGTTGTTATCATAACATTTAGGCTGTTGGGACTTTATCAGGAGTAGATCAATCTGGTTAACCTACATGGAATTCATAACTGAGCCCTTTATTTAATCTACAGGGATAGACAGTTCTTGTTATACTGTCCATGTCCAGGGATATCTTCTCTTGTACTTATTTTTAGTCTCTAGACATGGACAGTGGAACAAGAACAACCCAGAATTCAAACAAAAAAATTGCTTTCTGATTCTAAATATAAACATGTGTTTGTTTCCATTTTCCAGAAAACTCCTCATTGTTCAGTCTGTGATATTCTTAGCATCCTTCTCTAGAATCACACATCTGTTTCCTCAAGTTACTTCTTCATCTGTGATGAGATTGTCTAGCATTTACTGCCATATACAAAGACTAATTTTCTTAATCAAAAACTTTAGAATTAATTTCATGTTGACAGTTATTATTCCATTCCAAGCACAGACATTACTAAATGTACATCCATATATCTGGGTATAAAATCGGCATAGCTAGACTATACACCTTCCCAGGTTAGAATTATTGTCAATGACCTTGATATCATTAGTTCTCAACATGGTATCTCTACCAATGACACAACTATTTACTCCTGTCTTAATAGTAAGTCTGATCATTTCGATAGAATCAAATTGGCAGCTGATCTCAAAATTTGTTGTTAACTGGGGCAAGGAATGGCTTGTTAATTGTAATTCCTGCAAAATGATACTGCTATTTTTTAAACATCTGACAAAATCCTTTCTGACTTCCATCAGCATGGCTGATGCTAACCCCCAAGAGATTAATTCATTGTGCTTTCTCAGGTTGACATTTTCCACTGACATGAAGGGGAATGATTATACAGATGATATTGAATCAGTTGTTAGGTCTCCTATTAGAAAATTTTGTTCACTGTGCTGTGCTAGACAATCTTTCTTGTCAGAATCTATCTTACATATTTCTAAGTCTACCATTCGTTCATGCACTGAATATTGCTGCCACATCTGGTTTGGTGCTTCTGCTACATATTTAGAGATTCTTGATAAAAGCCAAAGAAGAATCTGCAATGTTATTGGTCCTGAGCTGGCACCTTAGCTTCAGTCCCTTTTCCACTGCCATAACATAGCTTCCCTGTGCTTTTTCTATAAATACTTTCATGATAATTGTTCTGATGAACTTTGCTAGATAGCTGGCAAAATCTCATCATCATTTTGTTGAAATGGCTAGCTGCAACCATAAGTTCTATGCTAAGAGTTTCTTCTCTTGCACTTTTCACTTGTGAAATTATCTTCTTGCTTCTTGCTTTCCAGTCAAATTTGATCTTCAAAATTGTAAATGTAATGTCAATCATTATCTTCTATTTTCTTAATTCCTGTTCTTTTATTGTTCTCTCTGCTTAAGTGTTTTTTTTTTTTTTTTCTCATATTCTCTCACACTCATTAACCCTTGAATCTTAAAAGGTTTATTGCCTTACTTGGGATAAAATGACTAAAAAAAAGAATATACCCACTCCTTTTCCCATGTAATAAGAGATACTATTGTATACACAAATGATATTCAGGAATACTATGGAACATGTATTCATATGTCTGCTGAGAATTCTTGCATGTATTCTACTGTACCCAGTTTTATTTTGATTTCTTGGTTTGCCCATTAGTAGGTCTAAACTCAGAAAGTCTATTGATTTTGGTCAGCTAATACCTGATTTCATATCAGCTATTATTACCAGTTTGTAGACTGGAGCCATCACATGACAGGTGTTGATATTAATAGTAAAAAGGAATATAAACTAGACTAGCTAATATAGTTTCTCAACCAAGGGGAAATTCAAGGTTTCAGTAGTGTGGGAGAAAAAATCTTTTACTTTTTTACAACTTTCTGATTGACTGTAATCTTCATCAGAATAAATGTTTTAAATACCCTTACTTTTTAATGAGCTTTTTGTTCATTAAATTACAATTGATCCTGGCAGTTTATTGAAGTATGCTTTAGTTTATTTTTTTAATAATTACCCTATTTGATGCCATATAAGGTGCACTTTTCTTTACTAAAAATATCTTTTAAAATACCCCTCCATCTTATGTGCCATATGTAGGTTTAAAATTTGTAATAGTTGAATGAAATTAGCTACCTGGCAACTACCATTGGCTTAGACTTAAACATGAATGAGCAATGGAATACATGGATGGCAATACTTGATCACGACCCTTACACTTACAAGGAGAATAAAAAGACCCAGTATTGCACAAGTCTGTGAATGGGTGAAGCAAGCTTGGGATAAAAATTAGACCAGAAATTGTTGTGAAATCTTTTAAAAATGCTCTCAATGGAATGGAAGATGACACATTATTTAACGATGATGATAATAGTATTGAAAATGAGTCTCAGAGTTTTGATAATAAAGACGACAAATTTTATAGATTTGAAGATGAATAAAATTTAAGTGGTAACTCTACTGTTTTGCTCAATTGTAATAATTGCTTGATTTTTATTTTGTTTTCTTACCTTTGGAAATAATGAAGTTTTTATAGGCTCATGTTCTTTTTTTCCTATTATTTTTCATTTAATAATTTTAATCATGGCTTGTTTAACCAAAATAATGCCTCATAAATATAACAGTGGCTGTACCACTTAGTACTAATTTTACTAATTACTAATATCTTAGTAGCAACTCTGACAGATTTAAGAAAACCTGGCAACTACACTTGAAAAAGACCTCCAATCAGTGTTTACAAGGGGCAAGAAATGGCTTGTAAATTTTAACACCTCCAAAATAAAACTGCTTTCATTTAATATCCACAGAGAACCTTTTCTATTTATGTGGTGGAGATATACCTCACCAAAGCAAGAGAAAGCTAATTGTCAGTACATATGCTTGTAAACATTGTAGATCTGCCAGGTGAACTTCGGCAAATCAATATTGAAGTGACACGGCACATGTGTTATCGGTGAGAATAAGGCTAAGACAAGCGAGAGATCTTGGTTTCTTGTCCAAGACAGAGGAAAGATAAAAAGAGCTGACTTTTTGTTTCATAGCAGTTTGTTCTTTGAGACTGGTGAACATTATACCCATATTGCAGAGAAAGAGCAATACTGTTGATTATGTTGTTCCAGTATCCATGTTAGCTGTCAGTGGGAACAGATTCAAAGTGGAAATTTATTTTTCCTACCACCCAATTTTCATTTAAATCTCACAGCCTACCATCAAGATAGCTGATGCTGAAACTCCAGGAGAGACACTCTATGCCTTCTTGGCTTCACATTTTCCATTGACATGAAGTAGAGCAACTATATTGAGTCAATTGCCACGTCTGCTGTGAAGAAGGTTGGTTCACTGTGTTGTGTTAAAACATTTTTCTTGTCAGAATCCATCTTGCACATTTATGAATCTACCATACATCCATACATTGAATACTGTTTCCATATCTGGTCTGTGGCTCCTACTGTGCATCACAAGATTTGACTATATTTGAAGGTGTGAAGTAGGTGAGCCTCAGTCATATTTTTGGGATTATTTTTCACTAGTCTAAACTATATTGAAACTCATACATATATTAAATTAAAACATTATAATAAGCATTCTTGAATTCATGTTTCACTGGCATTTATAGTTACCAATAATGATTTGTGTTCATTTTTACTTAATTAGCATAAGTGGCAAAATCATTTATTTGAAATTTAATCTTTAGTACTAAATCTTTTCTAATTTTTTTAGTAACAAATTTACTATTAATTTATAAGTACTTCTTCTTTGTTGAAAATGTCTCCGAAGAAAAACATTCCTGAAACTAAAAGGGCTGAAATCATTGCATTGTTCAAAGAAGGGTTATCCCAAGTCAAAATTGCAAGACAAGTGAAATGCTCAAGAAATGGTGCACAAACAATCATTAAAAGATATAATGAAACCAATTCTTTCAAAAGTCATGATGGTCAAGGCCAGAAAATGTCTACAAACTCAATGGAAGACAGAGCTAACAAGAGTATCTCTAGGTGATGGGGAAAAAAAAAACTCTTCTAATGTGACTGTTGAATTTTGAGAGGCAACATGATATCAACTCACACAGGGAGAAGTAGGTAAGTAGATGCTTGTCTGAGTGGGGATGTAAAGCTAGAAAAAAACCATTGCTGCCTGAGGTTAATAAGAAAAAGAGACTTCCTTTTGCAAAAGAGCATGAAAATTGGATGGCTGAGGATTGGGCCAAAGTTGTCTTATCTGATGAAAGCAACTTTGAAGTAAGTTCCTTTATTAGTTGAAACTAATTTATTGAGCATAATTGATTTTATTATGCCTATTAATACTGTATTTTTATTGAACAGAAAATTATCCCTAAAATTTTTATTTTATCAGATTTTTGAAATACCTGGAGTTGTTTATGTTCATCAAAGAGTTGGGGAAGCATATGATGCTCAATGTATTGCCCCACCTGTTTGGTTTTCATTATACATTGAGCACCTGTTTTGGTGCTCGATGTATTGCCCCACCAAATTTGGAGGTGGGAGCATAATGTTTTGGGGCTGCATTTCATCTTCTGGGACAGGAATGTTATTCACATGAGAGAGTAGAATGAATTCCAACACTTACACAAGCACTTTCACTGGAGAAAATTTTCAACAATAATATACCAGATGGAGTAATTCTCCAACAAGACAACACACCATGTCACACATCCAGAATTTCAGAGGGTTGGTTTGAAAAGAAAGAATTGAGGGTAATGAAGTGGCCTCCTCAATACCCTGACCTGAATCCCATTGAACATCTGTGACCATGCTTAGGTAGAAGAGGGAGGGTGCACAAATATTCTTCAAAATGTAAATTAGAAGCCAGACTTCATGAAGAATGGCAGAAAATCGCACCAACTACTTGTACTAAGCTGGTTTCCAATATGCAAAAGTGCATAAAGGCAATTATAAAAGCAAAAGTAACCTACACCAAGTATTAAATATATGTTAAACTTACTTTAAAAGCTTTGTTATTTTTCTTTAAATGATAAAATAAATGAGTTTCAATTATATTTCTTTTATTATATGTATCTGCTCCATAATTTTGTCCATGGCTGTATATTCTAGGAAGAGTATTACTTATCTTCACTTTTAAATCTGAAAAGTTCTAGCTTAAAGATGCTTATTTTAATTAAAACATATTCAAAAATTGTATTTCAATTCCAAAATTTCATTTTAATATAAAAATATTCATCCTGAAAGATTATTATAAAGTCACTTATGCTGATATTAACTATGCTGACTCATGTCGTCCTACCAAGGATTGAACTCACTATCTTTGGCTAACAAATTTCTAAGATATTAAACTCCTACTCCTCAACTTAATCAATGTGTTTTAAGTAGTGGCAGTAGCAGTAGCAGGCTTGTCTCCCTTCCTGCCAAAGTGACTTTAACCTTTAGGCTTTATTTAAGTTTACTGAAATTTCTCCTCGTGGTGAATTTTTATATTTTTTGGTGAAGTACTGTCATTCATTTTATTGATCAAAATCCTGTTTTATCAATTGGTATTTTCAAATCATCATTTATTTTTTTTACTGAAATTCCTTCAATGCAAGAAAAAATATGGTTCATTAGGCTGATTGTCCAATAGTTTTTGCATTCATTTGCACCTGGTTTCTCATGCAGGTCTATGAAAATGGATTGACTTAGGTTTTCCAGTATATCACCACTGTCATTATATTTATTATGTCTGTAATTTTGTCAATGCCCAAATCATCCAAACCTGCCAGCATCCCTGTTACAATTCCATCTGGTCCTGCTGCTTTGTTCTTGTTTAATTTGGCCAGTGCTGATTCCACTTCAGATTTTAATTTTTCTGGCCCTTTGATATTTTTGTCTATTGTAGGTTGTCCTCTTTCATCATAGTAGTATTCTCTGATGTATTTGATCCATCTTTGAAGTATTTTTTTCTTTCTCTATTATCAATGTCCTATCCAGGGAATTAATTTTCTAAAAATGTTCTTTCATAAGACCCATTTCTTTCTTCCTTAATTACGCAATATTTTGAGCTCTCACAAATAGCATTTGCTTTGAATTAAAACCTCTTTATTGTTGGTTAATATCAGAACAAGGTCACCAACAAAAATATGATAATAAATGCTTCTTTATAAAAATGTTTGGACTTTCATCTGCAGTCAAAATCATTGCATGTTTATTTTTTTTTACTTGAAATGTGATTGGTTCATTTTGCACTTTTTTTTATTTGAATTTTGATTGGTTCCTTTTATTTTCATGAAAAAATCTCAATTGTCAATCACGTGAGCTAATTTTTCATTATTCTGTCAGTCTTATGAATAGCAAAACTTGTTTGAAAAAGTCATCGAATGATTATAATGACTCAATTCACAATTTTCAACAATATTTACACAATTAAAAATGAAAAAAGAATCAATGTCTCCATTCTTGTTTCTCTATATATTTTTGTGAGCATTTCTTCTTTGTTTTTTTCCTGTTTTCATTTTCTGTTGCCAATAACCATTTTCAGATGACAATGAAAGAACTTTAGTTTTCACAAAACAGCTAAACACCACTATTTATTTAGTCTATGAATCAATTATTATTTGCTTATTGGTAACTGGTGAGAAGTCAGACCCCCAAAAGTAGCTACTACCAGGTGGATATTTGCAGTATAATCCTGCCCATGTCTACCTTTTCGACTCAAGTCTAATCCAAAACTATGTCTTTCATTTTTACTCTAGTGTAAACCAGACCTATGTCTTTCATTTTTACTCTAGTGTAAACCCGACCTATTTCTTTCATTTTTACTCTAGTGTAAACCAGACCTATGTCTTTCATTTTTACTCTAGTGTAAACCAGACCTATGTCTTTCATTTTTACTCTAGTGTAAACCAGACATATGTCTTTCATTTTTACTCAAGTGTAAACCAGACCTATGTCTTTCATTTTTACTCTAGTGTAAACCAGACCTATGTCTTTCTTTTTTTTACCTGTAGTGTAAACCAGACCTATGCCTACATTTGTACTCTAGTGTAAACCAGACCCATGTCTACTTTTTTTACTCTAGTGCAAACCGGATTTATGTCTACCTTTTTACTCTGGTGTAAACTGGACATATGTCTACTATATTGTAAACCGAACATGTCTTTCTTTTTAACCCTTGTGTAAAACGAACCTATGTCTACCTTTTTTCTCCAGTGTAAGCTAGACCTATGCTAATCTTTTTACTATAGTGTAAACTGAACCAATGCCTATGTTTTTAACTTTAGTGTAAACCATAACTTTAGTATAAATCCCATAAGACTCATATCTGATAATTTAATGTTTTTTTAAACACAAAAAAATTGAATGTCATTAAATTAACCCACCTAGACTGTGGTAAATTTTATATCTTTAATAAAAATATGTTTTATTTTCAGCAGCTTTTTCCATGTTTTTTTTTCTCTGACTGATTTGACTCTAATCTATAACAATATTTACTAGTTGCACAGCCTGATCTCTCCTGTTTAATAATGAAATATGCCATTGTTATAGTAATGGGAGTTTTTACTTGATGCCAATAAGCAAACATGATTCCTGTCTTTGAGATTCAATTTCCTTACTATTGTTTTGAAAATATTTCATGGAAATGTTTTTGGGGAAAGAAATAATCTGCATTCTTTTTATTCTAACTTTTGAAAGATAAGTTTGATTATATTAAATAATATCTTTATTTTTGTTTCATTTCAACCTTTTCATTCTTGAATCAACAAAGTATCTCCTGCTGTTGTACAGTAAACTTCATATGAAAAAAAGATACATAGTAATATAAAAACAGCTGTTGATGTTTGCACATTATAAATTATCTCATGTGACATGCATTCATTTTTGGTTATGTTCATCATCTCAATGTAAAATGTCACCTTTTTTCCTATGTTCATTATATTCTTAATTCCCTTTTCTAGCTTTTCTAGCACCCTTAAAATACTTTTTGAAAACTGCTAGCTTTTCTCACCTCTTACTGGAGGAGATTGCAGGTCTGGGAACATATTCTTCGAAAGAGACATTTTTTCTCCCCCTTCACACTTGAATATGCTTCATGATAACTTGAACTCTAAATCTGCAGGTCTGTTGGCAGAAAAAAATATCAATTGACAATTTTGAGAAGTGAGAACTAAACAGACTCTTTTCCAAAAACTCTGAAATGTTTCTTCATTGCAGAACTATTCCTCACATACCTAAATTTACAGAGCTTGCATCAGTGAAAAAAATCATCTTCACTGCAACAAAAACTTACATCTTGGTTTTATTGGAGTCATTTTTCGAATGCTAGTTGCCGTTTACTTTATTATACCGTTATTATTATTATTCTGTATGCCTTCAGTATGTGAGTGATCATGATTCTCCATAATTTCCTATCCTTTGTAGCTCTTAATAACTTTTGTCTTTTTGCCATCTCTCCACTGCTCTGCAATCCATCCACTCAAGCTAGCCAGGTTGGTTGTACATTGCTTTCCACTAGCCCTTTTATCTTCAATCTCTCCTATGGGTATCAAATTTTCCAATCCCCCTTTCCTCATTATGTGCCCCAGAAATTTCAGCTGTCTCCTCCTGATGTTAAGTATAAGTTTGCTTTTTGTTGCCATTGTTTCTAGAAATTTTTTTTTGTGTACATGCTCAGTGCATGGTATTCTCAGCATCCTTCTGTAAAACCACATTTATGTTGTTTCAAGTCTCTTCTTCATCTGTGAGGAGATTGTTCAGCATTCACTGCCATGGAGAAGTGATGCTACATCAGGAGGACTCATGCTACATAACAGTTCAGTACTCTTTTCTTTGATACTAACAATATTTTTCTATTTCTTATCAAAGAAAAGTAGTATAATATAAATTATATATATATTATAATATTATTATTAATTTATTTACTAATTTATTTCTTATTTTTCTGTTACTTTGCTTAGCTTTTGGAAGGCATCTTTCACTATCGCAATAGAACTGCGGATTTTTGTATTGCTCTCTCCATTTTCTGTTAATACACTTCCCAGATATCTAAATTGTACGTGTTTGATTTCAGTTTCTCCAATCTGTAATTTGCATGTTGGGCTATTCATATTGCTAACAACCATGCAGTCTTCTTGCAGTTAATGTTTAGTCTTTTTTTTTATAGACCATGTCCCTTCAGGACGTGGGTGATCATAGCCCTCTACAATTTCCTCTCCTTTTTAGTGCTTAGTAAGGTTTGGGTTTTTGCTCTCTTTTAATCCCTGTTCTGCCAGCCATTTACACATACTCATTAGGTAGGTTATTCACTTTTTTCTGCCCCCTCTTGTCTTCAATATGTCATGTGGATGTTAAATTCTCCAAGCTCTCTTTCCTCATTATGTGCTGGAGAAATTTCAGTCTCTCTCTTATTCTAAGTATGTGTACATTTTATTTCCATTTTCCCTAAAACTTTGTTGTTGCTCATATGTCTACGATATTCTCATCATCCTTCTGTAGAGCCACGTTTCTGTTGCTTCTTCATGGCCATATGGAAGGACTGATATTACATAACAGTTGAGCAATATTTTCTTTGTTTTTGATGAATATTTCCTGTTTCTTAATACTTTGCTTAGCTTTGGAAAGGCATCTTTCACTATTCCAATGTATCTTTGGATTTCAGTATCGCATTCTCCATCCTCTGTTAAAACACTGCCAAGATATTTAAATTTTTCTACTGGATTGATTTTGGTGTTTCCAATTCATGTTTTACATCTTGATCGATTCTTTTGGCTTACAACCATGCAGTCTGCGTTCTTACAATTGATGTTCGTTCCTTTCTTCTTGCTTGCCATTTGTATATTTTATGTCATTAACTATCATATTTATATTATTATCAAGTGAGAAAGCAACTTGCCAACAGTGATGCTTAGATACAAAGATACAAATCACAGTATAGCTATCTTGACACCCCACATGAAAAGGATATAGCACACATATTATTATTATTATTATTTTTATTATTATTATTGTTATTATTGTTATTATTATTATTATTATTATTATTATTGTTATTATTGTTATTATTATTATTATTGTTGTTATTATTATTATTGTTATTATTATTATTGTTATTATTATTATTATTGTTGTTGTTGTTATTGTTGTTGTTGTTATTATTATTGTTGTTGTTGTTGTTATTATTGTTTTTGGTGTTGGTGTTGGTGTTATTGTTGTTTTTATTATTATTATTGTTATTATTCATAACCTATGATGGTAGTTGCTGGTAAGAAGATTTTTTTCTGGTCATAACTTGTGACTGAAGAAAATAAATCAGTCATTTCTTCTTGTTACCAACAGGCTTTATACAATGATTTCTTGGGTATCATTGCAGTTTGAGTAGGCAAGCTTTGTTTTGCTTCCCTGTTCAAATTGCAGTCTAATATCTACAAGACTTTCTCCATGTCTTTTGGACAACACCCGAGCACTTCAATGAAATCTATTACTATAATTAATTTCTTAACTATATAATTAATTAATTATATAATTATAATTAATTAATTGGTCCAAGAGAAAATATTTTACTTCTGATGTTAATCTCCAGGAGTGTGACTAGTTGCACCTTCTCAGGCTAATGTTTTCTGCTGACATAAAAGGGAAAGATTATATTGAATCAGTTGCTAGATCTTCTGCTAGGAAAGTGTCATGCCAGACAGAGAATCTACCTTACAAATTTATAAATCTACCATTCATTCATGCATTGAATATTGCTGCCACATCTGATTTCAGTTACTTTCTCACCACTGTAATGTAGCTTCTTTGTGTTTTTTTCTATAAATATTTTCATCGTCATTGTTCTGATGAACTTTCATCTTTGGAACCTCAACTTGACAAAATTAAGCAATACTAGATTGGCAACTAGGTCACATTTTATAGTTGAAGATGGTTAGATGTAACTGTAAGTTTTATGGTAACAGTTTCTCCTCTCACACTTCTCACTTGTAGAACTCTCTTCCAGCTTCTTGCTTTCCAGTCAACTTTGATCTTCAAAAATTTAAATATCAATCATTATCTTCTGTTTTCTTAATTTCTGTGCTGTTGTTAGGGAGAATATTTCCCTACAAGTTTGGACTCAGCCATCAGACAAAAGACATAAAAATATTCCTACATCAAGAGAGCAATAGTAGCAGCAGTAGCTTTTTCTGAAAACAGTCATTCATGTCTAAACATTCTGTTCCTTAGTTTCTATTCTACATTGTTTCCCTGTACTAAAAGATAATAAACTTGTTGTTAAACCAATTCCAGTTTTCTACTGTTGTTTTTGATAACTCAGTTACACATTATTTTATTATTATCTCTCCTTAATAATATTTTTCTTTTTCTAATATTTGTAGAGTTTGGTAGTAGCAAACGATAATACTCAACTGTAATAGAAGTTGAGTCTTACTGAGCAAGTGTAGAATTTGGTAATAACAACAGACAGTACTTGACTGTAATGGAAGTTGAGTCTAACAGGCAAATCTGTTACCCTGGTCAAATTGGTAGGTGGTTTATATGGCAGCCTGGGAAATTCCATTCTGATACCCAGGAAAGCCTATTCTGCAAGTCCTGATTCTGGTGTGGATACTGTGATCAATAAATATCCATCAGTACTAGTACACTGTGAATCTCTGGGAAAATGTATTGAGTTACAACCCACTTTATTTTGTCTGTCAACTGGATGCTAGTTGGGAACCTCCTTGCTATGGTGAGCCACACATTCCTGATTGTTCACTATTCTTCCACACTCTTGCATCTTAGTGGCTATATTGTCTTGCCTTGAGTAAAATGATTTCAAAAATGGCCCTTCTAAACATTTATATGTTCATGCTTTAAATTATTGTACTTGTCAGTCTTCTCCTTTTTGTTATGCCCAATTCAAATGGACAGGCAGTTTTCTATCACACAGGACTAAACCCAGTTTATTATGCACTATAGTTGTTGCTGTCATTATTGGAATATCCCACAGGATTTTAACTTTGCTATTCTCTAGCACTTTCTTCTCCTTTGTGATGACATGGTCATGTGAAAAAATCAAATACACTTATTTCTTGCCACATATTTAACATCCTTTTTCTGAATCATTTTTATAGGATTTCCCCTCAGAAATAATTCCATTAAAATAAGTTTGTTGCTCCATGTATTTCTCTTTTTATTTCTTAAACAGTTATATGATGAAGGTCAGGCTCATGCTGTTCACTTATGAGGCACCCACCAGGTGATATATCTTTACCATTGGTTCCAGTACTATTGGTACTGTCATCTCTATTTGACATTGCATTCACTAACGAGATATGTCAAGGTTAGCCACCAAATAGTATTGTTTTTGCAACCCCATCTCCAGAAAGATGGTCATCCAAAAGCAAAGTTTTCCTGCCTATGAATCATAGCTATGCCCTATCAGACATGAATATTAGTATTATTATTATAGTGATGGCACACACCCAGAATCCAACATAAAAATTCATAATTAACAAATACTTCAAATACCTAAGTGTATGGATGAATTATCACAAATTTACTATAGATCTTCTTTCATTTACTGTGTCCCTTCAGGATATTGGTAATCATGGCTCTCTACATTTTTTTATATACCACCAAACAATGTAATAACATTATTTTTCAGTTCTAATTCTGTCATGACCTTTCAGGACACTGGGGATCATGCCTCTCTACAATTTCCTTTGTTAATAAATTTTGTCTTTTTGTTATTTCTCCTAAACATAATGACCACAAGAAGAAGAAGAATATTTATTGTGCCATGTTCTTTCAGGATGTTGGCAATCATGGCCCTCCACAATTTCTTGTCCTTCGTAGCTCTTAATAAATTTTGTCTTTGTATTATCTCTCCAAAACCCTGTTCTGACATCGATTTACTCAAGCTGTCAGATGTTGTTTTCCTCTATCCCTCTTACCAGGCCTGATGTAACATCAGGGTGCTTATTATTATTATTATTATTATTATTATTATTATTATTATTATTATTACTGCCTCATCCATTAAACTTAAAAAATAAACAACCCACTTGAGACCCAGCCATGATTCTCTCCTAATACTCCCGCCCATGAACAAAGGTGTACACTATATCATCCTCTAGGGGGCATATCCCGCTGCAAGAAATTGTTAAGCAAATCTGTAGCACTGAATGGGATATTTACTGTAGTCTATCTTATACACCAAGACAAAAAAATGTACATGTTAATAGTGCCAACCAATTAAGATCAGAAGCCATGAGAGCCATACCTGGCACATCATCATCATCATGCTGCTGTTGATGATGATGATTTTAGTTTTTTTGTCTTAGATTTTGTCTTTTGTATCATAGACCCAAAGTTTTACATTTGTGTACTTTAGCTGTCCTTAGACATTTATGGATTTTTTTAATGTTAGTAATGTTAAACTGCACTTTCTGGCACTTGAGGAATTCATTTACTATTTAATTCTGTCTGCGTCTCCCTGCGAATCAATATTCGCATAAAAACATGTTTGTTTATACTGTTGAATATGTAATTATTTGAAAATGTGGTCAGTTGTCTAAGACTCAAGTTCTGACAAACTCTTGCACTAACACAATTCACAATGTAGGAAACAACAATATTCGTGCGATTTTGTTTTACATTCTTTTTTTTTAAGCAATGTTATTGTTAATAACAATGTTTATATCTTGACAGATATATTTTACATTTGTTAAATCTTAATTTTAGAAGTTTTTTATTTGGTTTACAAAAATATAACATTACTTTGCAAACAACATATTTCAAGTTTGGTTATCTTTGGTATTTGAAGAATATGTTTTGACCATATTTTCATCTTCAAGATTTCAGTAATTATTTCCTCTTGGAATATTCTCTAATAATCTTCAGAATTAATTATTTTGAAAATATGTAAATAACAATTCCAGAACATTTATTGAGAACAAACAACCTGTAGCTGGCCACTCGTATCCAAGGATGCACATCTACTAGGATGGCTAGCTTCTTTTTTACAAATACTTTCACGGTAACTGCTCCGATGAGCTGCTTTTGCTGGTTCCCAGACTTCATGAATTTAAGCGTTCAACTAGGCTGGCATCTTGCTCTCACCCTTTCACTGTCAAAACTGTTAAATGTAGCCGTCTCTTCTACTCCAATAGCTTCATGTCTTGGACTTCTCACCTGTGGAACTTCCTCCCAAGTTCTTGTTTTCCTAATAGCTATAATCTCCAACTATTCAAATCAATCAATGTCTCCAGATGCCCTGATCTGTCACCTAAACTTCTCTTCATCCTTTCCTCTATCACTCCTCTTTGCTCTCACTCCAAGTCTCTGTAACCCTCTTGCATGCTAGTGGTTTCCCGCCTTGCTTGGGATTGAATGCTTAAAAAAAAAAATTCCTGTTACAGAAACATGTGCTCAGGTACAACCAAAGAACCCACCTGTGGTTTATACTGGAACTATATTGACAGTTTCTGAAAGAGAATGCATTGTCTACCATGTTCAACAGTCTGAATAAGGCCAGCCCACTGAAAATGATTAGAACAACCTCAGTCACAATGACTTGCAACTTTGCGCTAGCACAACCATTGGTTCTGTCTACTTAATTTCACTCACAAGGCTTGGGACAACCTGTGGTATGTTTTTCAGGCTCTTTCCACATGCTGAGATTGTTTCCTCCACACAGCACACATCAAGACATTTTCCTGACAAATAGGCCATAGTGAGATTTGAACCCAGGTCTCGTGGTCACTCAGCCACATGCCCGTATAAACCAGCTGCATGTAGATAGAAAATAAATGGAGCAAGTATACCCACAGTTACAATGACTTTGTGCAAGTACAACCATTGACAGCTCCCAAAGGGTTCTGCCTACCCAATTTTACTCACAAGGGTTGGGAGAACCTGTGGTATATTTTTTAGGCACTTTCCACACACTGGGATCACCTCCTCCAGACTGATAACATCAAAAAGACACCTTCCTGACAAATCAACCATAGTTAGATTTTTAAGGTTTTTTTTTTTTAATCTTGGAGTCAGAAAGGAGTTCCACAAGCAAGAAGTGTGAGAAAAGAAACTGTTAGCATAGAAATTGATGAGATGTCAATGCCAGTCTAGTACTGTGCTTAAATTCTAAAACTCTAGGTACCATAGCAAAGAGCTCATCTGAACAATTACCATAAAAGTATTTATAAAAAAGGCACAGGGAGACAACCTTACAGCTGTGGAAAAGTGACTGAAGCTGTGCCACCAGATCAAGACCAATAATGTTGATGATTCTTCTTTGGATTTTATTAAGGAGCTCAAGGTAACATAACTGAAGGTAAGAGGTGCAGAGAGAAATATTAAATAACCTACCTAACAAGCTTATGTAAATGGATAGCAGAACAGGGACTGGGAGTGATAGTAAGGAGACAAATATTGCTTAGAACTACAATAGAAAGGAAGTTGTGGAGAACCATGTAAATGGTTGGCAGAAGAGGAACTGGGAGGGATAGTAAATAGATAAACATTGCTTAGAACTATAATAGATAGGAAATTGTGGAGAACCATGTAAATGGATGGTGGAATAAGGACTGGGAGGGATAGTAAGAAGACAAACATAGCTTAGAGCTATAAATGATAGGAAATTGTGGAGAGCCATGGTCACCTATGTCCTGTAGGAGTATGGCACATAAAAGAAACCCTGGTAGTAATAAAATTGAAAAGTTACTAAACCTGTTATCAGCCTAGAGAGGGACCAAATTATAGATACGTAGGTGTATTTATGAGTTTATCTTTATTAGTTTTGCTCAAGTCTGACACAAGGTCAAATGGTGGAGATATGTGGAAGATTGCATTGTGAAAAACTGCCAAGTTTGAAGGGTTTGCCTGCTTTAAAAATTAGTACTTGAAATGTTGACTTTTACTTGAACACAAAAACTGACCTCTGAGATCATATGGTATCTGAGCCATAAGGCTTGCCATCGATCTAGACAGATTATTGGTTTATTTAATACTGTTTCTTTTCCCCTTCAATGATAAGAGAACTAATTAGAATAGCAGAAAATCAATTTTCTAAAGTCATTTGTTCTGTTTCTCACTCCTATTAAACAGTTCCACTCAGAGTAGAATATGTCTGTCTCAGGTATCCATCTCTGACTTTTGGCTAAAATATTTAGTTGGCCAAAAAGCTCATTCACTTTATTAAGTATAAAATCAAACAGAAAGGTTTTATTTTCAACACCAACTTTATCGAACAATCTTAAAAATTTAACTTGCATTTCATACGTCCCCTGCAGCTAGTGTGGGAGGGCCTGATACTAATCAATTTAAAATTGTTGTTTTAGAAGCCAAGCTATGATGATGATAAATATTTAATTTTTTTAATCAATTTCACCCCAAGCAAGGAAGCAAATCTACTAAGCCACAGGTGGTTACTGGGTGTGGAAGAATTAAAAAGCAAAAACATTACTAAGGAGTGGGAACAGAGGTAGAATAAACAGGAGGAATGTAGATAGCAATTGACATTGTATTTAAATTTTTGCAGATTAAAATTGGCTGGAAGGCTTGGAGCTGCAATGGAGTCCCACAAGCAAGAAGTGCAAGAGAAGAAACTGTTAGCATGAAATTTAAGGTTACATCTAGCCAGCTCAACTGTAAATTAATGAGATCTTAATGTCAATCTCGTACTGCGCTTAAATTCAAAATCTCTAGGTACCATGGCGAAGAGCTCATCGAAACAATTCCCATGAAAGTATTTATAGAAAAGGCACAGGAAGGAGACTTTTGGTTGTGGGAAAGTGACAAATAATATTGCTGATTGTTCTTTGGATTTTATCAAATATCTCTAAATATAGTGCTGTTCAATAAAAGTGACTCACCTTATCCTTTGAATTTAGCTCAATTTTCATTTCATCAGAGAAGAGAACATTCTTCCAGTCTTCTATGGTGAAATCTTTGTAATAGTGAGCCCATTCAAGTCTCTTGGCTTTGTTGGTTTTGCTTATTAGCAGCTTAAACCTTCGTGTACAAGATTTGTAGCCTTGTTCTAACAAGATTTGTAACCTTGTTCTGACAGACTGTTGATGAGGCAAGACTAACACCTTGCTCTTCGCTTAGACTGGCTGCAATTTCTTGGCTAGTTATAGTCCTATTCTTCACAACTCTCTTGATTACCCTGCCAGTTCTATCATCAATCTTTTTCTTTCATCTCCTTGTTTCCTTCCTTGGAGCAGGAGTGGCATCATTATGTCCCCTAAGCACCCAAGAGACAGTTGATTACGAGGTTATAGCAATTTCTGCAAATTCTCTCATAGACTTGTCTGCTTTTCAAAGGGCAATAATAGATGCCTTAAGTGGTTCTGATGTGTGTTTTTACCCTTTCATCTGGTTAGTGACTTGAGTGGATATTTCAAGCTGTTTTTATACTGTATGAGGCTTTCTGGAATATTCTGGAATACTCTAGATTTAATTTAAGCTGTTCTAGAATTCTCTAGAATATTGTCATGAGTGTATTGTAAAATAGTTTTCAATATTTTGTCAAAAGCTCTTTAAATTTACCAGTTTAATCATTAGAATGCGATATCTGAGTCACTTTTTTTGCACTAAGTTTTTTCCTTATTCTTATTTATATCCAAATTTATAATTACCTTAGGGTGAATAAACTTTTTTCCTAGGTGGTTGGGAAGGAGTCTTTATATTAGTAAGATTAAAAATTATTTTAAGCCCCAAAACAATAGACAAAAAATATTTTTAGTAAAAAAATCAGGTGAGTCACTTTTATCAAACAGCACTGTATATAGCAGATGCACTGGATCATATGTGGTAGCAATATTCCAAGCATGGACGTATGGTAGACTATAAATATACAGGATAGATTCTGGAGAGAAAAATTGTCTAGCCAGACACAGTGAACCAATATTTTTAGCAGCAGATGATTTGTTTTGATTTTCTGTTTTCTACTCTTCATTATTCCTCACACATCTATTTATTCCTCTCAGTAAACAACTTAGATGTCTTTTGCAGTCTTGTATAGATTTGACATTTTCTCTTAATTAAGACAATTCTCTAATGACATAATATATGGAAACGCAAAGGTTCAATATTTGGCAAACACAGTTAAGAAATAAAAATAAAAACCCTTTCAGTAACAATTTGGGCCTAGTTAAAAATGAAATATGTATTTTCCTGATGGAATATTATGCCCTTTATCTCAACTAATTTCAGCTTAAAACTTTGCTGGTCTTACTGGAACCAGTTACTGTACAATTCAATCAGTTGATTCAAATAGTAAAAGAACTCAACAATGAGTTCTTTCCACTATCACCATATAAACAGTATCAGAAGGTCAGTCTTTGAAATGATTAGTAGTTGTTTGTTTCCCTTCCTCCGTGATCTGTTGCAAATAAAGTTTTTGGAAAATATCCAAATCATAATTTCTTTAAAAAATGAAAAATTTTCAATTTTTTATGTTTACATAGGGAAATGAATTTTTAGAAATGGATTTTTCATTTATTAATCTGACATATTTTATTATTTATTTTTAGTGAATAACAATATTTGAGTAGATTTTCTGTTCATTTATTAAACAGTATATTTATTTATTATCATCTACCAAACTGAATATTTGAGAAATCTTAATAGAAAAACATGCTGTGGCAGGATTCAAACCTGTGTTTCTTCAGAGGAAATTTTTGTTATATCTGACATGCTTTGACTTCTTGGCTCAAGAGAACATCATAACTAAGCAAAGCTCAAATAGTGCTTTTAATGTAGCTGATATTAAAAAATGACCACTAATCAGTTGTTAACTGGGGCAAGAAATGGCTTGTTAATTTTAACATTGTCAAAACTAAACTGTTCTGTTTTAATCATCTGAAAGAATTTTTTTACCTTCTCTCTGCATGGTTGATGCTGATATCCAGGAGAGTAATTCATTGCGCTTTCCTCTTTGGTACTACAACTTCACAAATTTAAGTATAGTACTAGATTGGCAGCTAGGTCTCACTATTTTTACTAGCAAAATTGCTAAATATAACTGTGTGTTCTTCACTCACACTCCTCACCTGCAGAACTCTTTGCTGGCTTTTTGCATTCTGGGTTAGCTACACTTTTCAAAAATGTAAATGCATCATTAATCCTCATCTTCTGTCTCCTTGAATCCTGTTTTGTCCTTCCTATAACATTTTCTCAGTTTCTTTCACACAGAGTAACCTACTGCATCTTAGTGGCTTTATCACCTTGCTTGGTGTGAAATTATTAAGAAAAGAAACAAGTACAATGTGAGACACCTAAAGAATGCCATATGATACAATGACAAAAATGTTGTGAGTATAACAACCAAGATGAGTACTCTAGGCTGAATAGTATCTAATAATGATAACTCCTCATTTCAAAAATTCCAACAACAGTCACCTTCAGTGCCTGATCAAGATTTGGTTATTTCCTGCATTGTATAATACTCATGAGTCTCATGTTATGTCTAGATTTGATTAACATCAACCTCAGGTCTACACAACTTTAGAGCTTTATTTGGTGAGAAATCTCTGGTGCAAAATTTTGCAAACCATTTTGACATGTTTGATCCTTTGCAGTACCTTCTCCATAAAATTGTACAAATCTTTTTTTTTCATTCATGTCACATCTTTTCATAAAATATAAAATGCTTAATGTACTGAATAAATAAAAAATATTCTAAGATTTACAATTTTTTTTTAATGAATGCCATTATGACAACTGGCAAAATACAAAGAAAAATGATCTTTTCAAATAAAGTTAAAAAGCTAAACATTCTTAATGCCATCTCATGACAAAACCTTAAGGAATATTTTAACCAATTCTCTACTTAACCTAAAATCTAGTTTTAACCAATCCCTTTGAAGTAATCGTTCTTTTTTGTGTGTGTGCTATATTCTTTCAGGATCTGAGAGATCACAATTTTCTATTCTTTGAATGTTTGTCCTCTTACTAACACTCCTAGTTCTTATTCTACTCATGAGGTAGTTGATTTGCTGTTTCTATCTGCCTATTTTGCCTTCAATATGTCATATGAGTATCAAATTCTCCAAGCCTTCTTTCCTCATTATGTGTCCAAAACATTTCAACAGTTTCTTTCCTATCCTAAGAAAAAGTGTCATTTTTGGTCCCATTTCCTTAAAAGTTGTTTGTTACTCACATGTACTATGCAGGGTAATCTCAGCATCTTTCTGTAAAATTACATGTATTTGCCTCAAGTTTCCTCTTCATCTGTGAGGAAATTATCCAGCATTCACTGCCATATATGAGGACAGATATTACATAACACCAAACTTTCTATCCTTTGTACCCCTTAATAAGTTTTGTCTTTTCATTATTCCTGCCATCCATTTATAGAGAGGTTATTTGCTGTTTTCCTCTGTCCCTTTTGATTTTGATGTCCTGTGAGTATCAAATTCTCTCAGCCCTTTTTCCTCATTATATGTCTTAGAAATTTCAACTGTCTCTTTATGATTTTAAGTATCATTTTTTCGCTTCCATTTTCCCTAAGACTTCCTCATTCATCACATGTTCAGTCCGTGATACCATGGTCTCAGCATCTTTCTGTAGAACTACATTTCTGTTGCTTCCAGTCCCTTCTTCATCTGTGAGGAAGTTATCCAGTGTTCACTGCCATACAGGAGGATTACAGTTAGTAGAATAAAACAACACATTGACTTACAATGACTTACTTTTCTCATATGATTATCATATCTGCCAAACAAGCCCAGGTTGTGGAGTTTTTTTATTACTCTTTAAATAGTTCTACAAACATTTAAAGCTATTTCTTACAAGAAAATGACAAAGAAGCTAAGAAGAGTGATTGAACTGTGCCTATCAAATGCAAACAACCCATTAAGTCTGTTTTAGAACTGAGAAAAATGTTGTTAAAATGGGATTGCTTTGTAAGTGCTTGTGTCAGGCCAGTCAATAAAACAACTGTCCAATCGGAGGAAAAGAGAAGACATTAGGAAAGATTTACTGTTATACGGATCTTAATGCAATTGGTTTTAAATGATATGAGGGAAAGATGAACTGACCAAAAGAACTTGTAAAATGTCTGGATAAGGCAAAGAATAGTTTTGTTTTTACTTTGAAATGAAGAAAATTTACTATTATTTTTTGTTGTAAGTTTTACTCCATCTCATTATTTTTACTTTTTGACATATTATGGTTCAGTACATTTTTACTACATTATGGATCAGTGCACTTTTCCCTGGTACTATTATTTTATTAGAGATTTTATACATCTAATTATTGTTGCTTTTTCTTATAACACTGAATTGATAGATTCTTGATTATTGCTATTATTTTATTACTACTTTTATTCTGTCTTTTTACTGTTGCTTTTGATACCAGCATTCTTCTTCAATACACTCTTCATTATTACTATCATTTTATTACCATTTTTATTCCATCTTATTATTGTTGCTTTTTAGACTAACATTCTGGCTCAATACACTCTTCATTATTAGTATCATTTTACTACTAGTTTTATGCCATCTTATTATTGTTGCTTTTTATAACACTATGGGTTATTACACTTTTCATTATTTCTATTTGTTGTAGTATACCTACAGATGATAATGGATATGTCCCCATTCATATAAATACAGCAGTAAATACTGCATGTTGGTCTGCAGTTGGGGATTTGTGTCTGGCTGTGCTGGTCAGACTCTTTGCCTGTGGGCAGAGAGGATCCCCATATGAGGCTTTGTCAAAGGGCAAAGTCTCGTCTCGGGAAACAGCTACCTGACCCCATTTTATACAGGATCTATGGGGAATTTTTGGCCAAGCTTACAGGCTCGGATACCCCACATTAAATTCGGCCTTGTGCCACATTTGATCGTGTAGGGCAGTTGGTAGATATCCTGCAGTTGGAGATTCATCTCCAGCTGTGCTGGTCAAACTCTCTACCTCCAGGAATAGAGGATCCCCAGATGAGGTTATGTTGAAGGGCAGAGTCTCCTCTCAGGAAACAACTACCTAACCCCATTTTATACAAGGTCTATGGGGAATTTTTGGTCAAGCCTACAGTCTCGGATACCTCGCATTAAATTCAGCCTTGTGCCACATCTGACCACATGAGTTGATTGGTAGATATCCTGCAGTTGGAGATTCATTGTGGAATTCACTTGACTCACTTCTTATGGCTGCTTCTTCTATGAACTGCTAACAAATCTTATATGTGTTGTTCTTGTCCTAAGTATTATCATTCATCACCAACCTTTGTGTGATTATTCTATTCATTAACCTTCCCTAGGTTACAACGCTATTCATCCTAGGTATGACAAAAGACTACATCTAGCAGCAAGCCTTTGATTGGCAGGTTTTGAGGAGCATGGAACCATCTCCTAATTACTGTTGTTCCCAGGTCTACCCTAACCAGTGGTTGTAGCACCTATTAGGGACTCAGCTATGGCCAAATAGTTAACCCCCAAACTGGGGTAAAAACACTATGAAAATGTAAAAAAATTATAGTAAAAATGCCAGCAATAGAATTCATAGTAAGAAAAATATTACCATCAATGCATTTTTGAAAAAATAAAACATTACCAGCAATACATTTTTGAAAAAATATATTACTAATGCTCCCAAGAAAATTAAATTTCAGCATTAAATGACCCATAAGCAGCTAAAGAAACAAATTATTACTATTATTTTATTAATTCCAAGCATTATTGTTACATTTATCACAAATAATACACTCTTCATTATTACTATTTTTATTACTAGTTTTACTTCATTGTATTAACATTGCTTTTTTATCATAATACACTGGTTCAATAAAAACTAGCAAAGCAAATAGGTTAAAACCAGAAGTGAGAAAATGACTTCCAATGTGACAAAGTTGCATCATACACCTAAGAAGCCCATCTTTTATGAAGCTGCCTTAAACATTTTGTTAATGAAAGACCCAATGATTAATCAGGACCCAAATGTCTAATCATGCTGCTACATCTTTCTTTCCAAGACTCTAAGCTGTTTTTTATTTGCTACTTAGTAATAGATTTTTTTAAAGTTTTTTTTTCTAAATTTTTAGGGAAAATCGATTTTTCTATTTTTATTTCGGAAAATATTTAAATAAGTGTTGTATCCTTAAAGAGGTTACAAACAGACAAAGATGGTACTCAAGTGAAATAACCGCAACATGTGCATAGATGAAAGAAAGAGAGGTTTATTGTAAAAGAGAATACACTACTGAAAGACTGGGAATCAAGTAGCAAGCTATTAATTCATGAAGCAAGGATATCTACATGGTCAGATGTGGCTCAAGGCCGAATTTAATGTGGGGTAACCAAGCCTTAGGCTTGGCCAAAAATTCCCCATATAAAACGGTGTTGGGTAGCTGTTTCCCGAGAAAAGACTCTGCTCTTTGACATAGCCTCGTCTGGGGATCCTCTCTGCCTAGAGGCAGAGAGTTTGACCAGTACAGCTGGAGATGAATCTCCAACTAATTCCTGAAGCAAGGTTATTTAACTTACCTCCCCACGTGGCAGGATGTGGCACAAGGCCATTTTTAATGCAGGGCAATATCGAGCCAATAAGCTCAGGCAAAAATTCTCCATAGACCCTGTATACACATGAACTGGTAGCTGTCTACCACCCCAGATGAGACTCTACCCTTCAGCATAGCCTCATCTGGGTTTCTCTCTGTTCAACCAGTACAGCTAGAGACTAATTGCTGAAGAAAGTCCTAAGGTATATCCTGTATTCACTATATATATCTACTGATATAGACAGTCCACATAGGTGATAGGGAGTGTGGGACATTCCATTACAACACTTCACTCTGAGCTAATTTTCCCATGAAATTTTGCCCAATACCTTTTCTTTTTGGGGTCAGAACATAATTGTATGACTTTCTTCCTCTTTCTAGTACATTTCCATCTCACCAATAAGATATGCTATTAAATTTTGGAATTTAATAGACAAGGGTGTCCTGTCTACTCTGCTACTTAACCTATAACTGGAGGAGAAGAGATGGGATCATGTCTTTCACAAGGGCATTAGTGCAGAAGTGAATGTAAACAGACCAGGTAGGAATTTGAACTTGTTTTGCTGTTTCCATTTTCTACATCAATAACCATTGTGCTATTCACACATTCCACATAAGAGTTTCAAGTTAGAGAAATCAAATTTGTAGAACTAGTTATAATATTTATAATTTCCCTGCTCTACTTAACGTAGTGAGCACTCTATGCTTTAGCTTTATTACTTACTTGGGTTTTTTTCTTTCCACTAGAAACTTAAGGCACTGAATGATTTATTTTGCCCTGTTCAAATGTTTCTAATTCTTTTTTTTTTCTAATTTTTTTCCTTGGGTACCAATTTGTTTTGATAGACTTACAAGTTGTGATATCCAAGGTTTTTTCCAACCGAGTATTACTAGTAGTATAATTATAATATCTATATATATAAACTCATTGTATTCTGTCATTTAACCCATGGCTAGTTGGGGTGGAGATGAAAGATATTCTGTTTTCTCTGTGTGTGATTGAATGTTGTTTATGCATTTCCACAGTTTTCATCCGATTTCGATGAATTTTTTTGTTTTGATAAATAATTCCTCAGTACCAGTTTTGACTCCAAATTGTTTGCGACAATGGCTCTCCACTATTTCCTGTCCATCATAACTCTCAGCAATGTTTTACTATTTACTGTTTGTTCTTGGATATATATCTTTCATATAAAAATTTAATAAAAATAAATAGTTTAAATTATTACAATAATATTATTTATTATTATACAGTTCCTTTTTCAGGGCCACCCCCTTCAAATTGTTAACCCCACCCATTTGGGGATGTACCCCAGTTGCACCCAAATGTTGTTACTAATATTGATTTTTGGGTGGGCTGACTTTAAACTTAAACTGCTCCAAGTGAACAGCAAAAATTCCCAGTAATGTAAGACCCAGTCAAAGATAGGTTATTCTGCTAGTTATTAGTAAATTGCCAAAATTTCTTGAGAGAGATATTGTAATGCTTTCCCCTTGGCTGCTCTATGATTTTGAATATGGTGTAGTCCTTTTTCTAGACTAGATGTCATCCAAGTTAGTAGAACTACAAGTAAATGTAGTCTCTTAAAGCATTCATGTGAATTCTAACACACAATTTGATATTGCACTGACTGGTTCACAGATTGGAAAAAGTCATAAATAATAGAACTTTTTTTATATGATTTGCAACAAAATAATTTTTCTTGACCAATGGCCATGAAGAACAGAGAAATAAGTATAAAGCATTGAAAATGTGTTTGATGAATAGTTTATGTGGTAAGAATTAGCACATCAAAATTAGTTCACATCCTTTTCACACTGGAGGTACAACACAACACAAGGACTGAATTCACAATAAATACAATCTGAAATTCTTCAATTAGTCATTATCATTATCCCACAAGATATTTGAACTAATATCCTCATCCTTGTTGCTTTGATCACTATGTTTTGGTCAATGTGTTCTTCTTCAGCCTTTCTCATTGTCTGAAATTCTCACCTGAGTCATTATTATTATTCTCCAAGTTGTTTAAACTAATATGCTCATCCTTTTTGTTCTTTTCAGTATATTTCAAATAACGTGTTTTTCAGCTTTTATCATTGTTTCAAATTCTCAGATGAATCATAGTTTTACAATTTCATTGGCTTCTGACTTTAACTTCTCTTCTTTATTTAGAAATAATGTACAACTAATGTTTAAAAATCAGTTCATATTTATTAATATATAAGTTGTTAAGAGTATATTCATTATGGTTTAGATTTCCTATTACAACTTTCACTCTTTCTGTGGCAAAAAATTCATCCCTTAAAAGAAAGTTCTTTTTATAGATCCTTCTAGATACAGCCAGCAGCATTTTTTCAGTTATTATTTTTAATCTCCTTCTGTTTTATTAGCTTTACTGACATTTTTTAAGTGCATAGTTTTACTGGATTATTTCCCTTTGCTATCAGGGCAATAATTATTGTTTATTTTTCTAAAACTTATCAAACTTTTGCAGGATATTTAATGCCAGAAAATACTTTTAGATTTTAAGAACATCTTTTGAGAAGTAATAATGGTTTAGTGATGCAATGTCTTACTAATTAATTGACTAATTAAACCATTTACTTCTAAGGGATTAAAGTATTTTTGGCATTAATATCCTCGCACAACAGTATTGCATGTAAGTGAATGCAATGAACCAATGTGAATTGGACCGCTTTTCATTACAATTCTGAGCCATTATACAACACTTAAATCAGAGCTATCACATATTGAAGTGGTCACCCATCTAGGTAGTGATTGGGCTTGATGCTGCTTAACTTTAGTGATCATACAGGAACTAGTGATTTAACATGCTGTTGTCATAAGCCCAGGGAAATAACTTCTCTGTGTTTAGGAATTTTCTCTCTATTTTTTTTATTTTTTTTGAATATTAATGACAACTTCTCTTAGACAATAATGACTTCCTATATTGTCTGGTAAACTCTATGACTTTCATGAATCAGTTCTTATAGCATTAACATATATATATATATATATATATATATATATATATATATATATATATATATATATATATACACACATATATGTATATATATATATAATGAGTGTTAAGAAATATGAAATCTTTTTTTATCTGAGGCTTGCTTCATTTTTTTTTACATCAACTGACAAATCTTTGACAGGATCATTGCTTGGTTCAACTTCCAAGTTTGCAAAGTTAGAAAAACAACCACTAGTAAAGAGAAAGCATTGTTTATTGCCAAGATGATATCAGGTGTCAGCACTTGGCAGTTGTTTCGTCCTTTTTAATCAAAGAAGACATGGCAATTATGTGTATATCCTTGCTTTTTGATTAAATAAACATGAGTAGCTGTCCGTGCAGTTTCCATCTGCATTATCTACGTCTTGCGTATATTGAAAGAAAATATATGAGAATAAGTTTAAAGCAATTTAAATAAACAAAAACAAATTTATGGCCTGACCTGACAGCAATATAGGAAGACCAAAAAGACAAAAAAAAGAAATCTGTACCCTGCATTTTCAATGATTTTTGTCTTTCTCCTTTCAAGATGGATGTAATCTTTTTCACTAGAAAAACCATATTCAGTGTGTCAAAAATATTTTGATTTTTAAACTGTTGAGAGATCTTTTAGGTTTTTTATTAAGTTTATATAATGCTCTACAGTTGGTATCTTTCAAGGAACTTAGCTTTTTAGAAAGTTTTCAAGCACTAGTTCTTTACTATCTTGCATTTGAGGAAAGAGGGATTGGAAAATTTAACACTCACTGGATGTATTGAAGGCAAGAGGAGCAGAGGGAAAAGTTTGTGTAAATGGATGGCAGAACAGTAACTAACAAAGATAGTATGGGGACAAATGTTTTTTAGACCTACAAAGGAGAAGTTGTGGAGAGTCATAATGACCATTTTCCAGAAGGTACACAGTACATAGAAGAAGAAGAAGAAGAAGAACTGATAAGGAATAATTGTCCACTTCTGAGCTTTATATCAATGGAAAAGTTCTTCTTCCATGTCCATTCAGGACATTAGCAATCATGGCTCTTCACAATTTCCTGTCCTTTGTAGTTCTTAATAAATTTTGTCTTTTTGTTATCTCTCCTAAACCTTCTTCTGCACCCCATCTACTCAAACTCACAAGGTAGCTTACATGTTATTATTAAATAAAATATGTTTTACATTTGTAAATATTTGTATATATCAGACTAATAGTAGGTAAGCAAATAAAAAAATGAAAGAAATGACAAGTTTCAAGTTTTATATATGACTGTCTGAGGATGATGAAACAAAGTGGAAAACCTTACAAATGATGCATTTCACCAAAATGTCTATTGTTCTTGGGTTCAACGGGCTGAAATTTAAGACAAAACTGTGTGGGAAGAAAGGAAAATTCATTGAGCTTTTTGAGAAAAGAGAAGCAATAAATTTAGATTAACTTTTCAGATACAATGACTAGAAACCAGGAAGTGTCTGTTTGCTTATATATAATTCGTCTGGGAATTTAACTATATTGTCAACATGAAAAAAAAAAAATAAAAATAATAATCTCTAACTATAAAGGTAATTTACATTAACCAGAAGAAAAAAAAAAGGCTTAGACACAATTGTCTATCTTTTTAAATTTGGATTTTTTAATAACAAAACATATATAACAACAAAAACATTTCAATTTCATTTTTGCCTTGAAAAAGTCGGAAGACAAAATGTGTTGGCAAAATCTAAGATTTTTTCTAATTGTCATTTTATACCAATCTGTCTTGTCCACAGAATTCATCTGGGAATTTAACTAAATTATATATATATATATATATATATATATATATATATATATATATATATATATTGTTTTTTTATAGTTTTTAAAATGAGTTCACCCCAAGCAAGGCAGTAAAGCCACCAAGATACAAGGAGTTACTGGGTATCGATGAGTTAGAAACAGGAACATTGCTAAGAAGCAAGAACAGAGGAAGAATAATCAGGAAGACACCAGATAGTGATTTACATTGCATTCAAATTTTTAAATATTAAAGTTGACTGGAAAGCTTTGTTCCACAAGCAAGAAATGCAAGAAAAGAAACTATTAGCATAGAATTTACAGTTACATCTAGCCAGCTCAACTGTAAATTGGTGAGACCTTATCACCAGTCTAACACTGTGCTTAAATTTGAAGAGTCTAGGTACCATAGTGAAGAGCTCATCTGAACAATTACCATAAAAGTATTTATAGAAAAGACACAGGAAGGTAACCTTACAGTGGTAGAAAAGTGACTGAAACTGGGCCACCAGATCAGACCCAGTAATATAGCTGATTTTTCTTTAGATTTTATCATGAATTTCTAGATATATAGCAGGAACTCCAGACCATATGTAGTAGCAATTGTCTAATAAATAAATAAATAAATATGTAATATAGAAACAGGAGAGAAAAAATGTCTAGAATGACAGAAGTGAACCAACCTTCCTGGCTGCTGACCTAGCAATGGATTCAATATAGTCTTTCCTCTTCATGTCAGCCAAGAACATTGATGTGACTACATATAGACATGAACAAGGGATGCTGGGAATGTCAAATTTCAATTTTTTTTCTTATATAATCTAGCCAATTTAATTTAGATTCATTTTCTCTTACTTTCCATCACATTTGTTATTAGAAATCCTACATTGTGATATAAGAAGATCTGCCAGGAATGGTGAAATGTTGTAGAAGTCAGGGCACAAAATTACTGTGGATGACCTTGTGAGCAAGGCACTCTCTCAAATATATATATATATATATATATATATATATATATATATATATATATATATATATATGTGTGTGAAGAAATATAGTTTTGAGGTGAGCTATATTTATGCGATAAAGTGCTCAATATCAGAGACAGAGCATATGTAAATATAAATATAAAAGTGAACATTGAAGTCAACACTCAGAGGCAACAGGCTGTTTCATGCTAGACGCAATTGTCAGGCGGCCTGACAATTGCGTCTAACATGAAACAGCCTGTTGCCTCCGAGTGTTGACTTCAATGTTCACTTTTATATATATATATATATATATATATATATATTTGTATGTATGTAGTAAGACTGGCATTACATAGATGTTTTAGAGCTATACAGTTTAAAAACAAAAACAACAGTTTATATATACACATATATATATAAATTTGCATCACTTGTAATGGCTGATGTCTTGTTTTGGCATCTTCTAAGATGGCTCTTCTTGAGACCAGCTTTCAATTTCTTAGGATCAAGCATATATGACAGATAAACTCTGGATCTTCATGCCCTGAAACTCTCCTGCATACCACCGTGTACTTTTTTTCAGTTTAGATGATGCTATTCAAATCTTGTTGCAAACAAGGTATTTGCTGGCAGAATGATGAAGCAGGTTGGCATAATTGAGTTGTTTTTGGTTGTTATGATGACCTTTCAAATGGTTTACATAATCTGCCTTCAACAATAGCATGTGCTCATACCCACCACATTTCCAAAACTGCATTTTAGTTGCCAAATCAAAGATACTGCTTGATTTGAGCATACCTGGGACATTCATCCTAAAAAGCATTACACCCCTCATATATATTATATATATCTAGGCACCTGAAGATTGTGAGAGCCTGAAACTTAATAAAATATTCAAACTGTGCCTCATTGCGGGTTGACGCTGTGAAGAGATTTTTGCTCTGACTGGAAAGCCTATGTGTTGAGCACTAATTTACTGCTGAGGTAGATGTTTGCCTTTTGGCCAGATTGGTCAAGGAGAAGGACAACTCTGAATTCAAACCTGCGGAGTGTTGTTTGGGGACCTCTGTGGCACATAATGCACCAGGTCTTTGGTGTATTTGGCCCTTCAAAGAGTGTGGATGGTTCTGCACAAAACCTTCACCACTCTAATCAAATCTCATGTGCTGATGTCAAGCTGTTGCTTTTTAGGAATTGATCTGCTTGACCCTCATACATCAAATTCATCAGGTGTATATATATATATATATATATATATATATATATATAGTATAAAAATTTGAAAAAATTTACCCTCAACTTTTCCCGGGTTTCAACCTTAGTGATTATGGTAAATAATTAATTTGTAACACTATTCAAGCCCACTTCTATAGCTTGGTGCCATAAAGTAAAATTATTAGAATGAGAAGAACCGGAATTGAGAGAAAAAAAATATTTTTGCGTATATAATCATCCAGGTTTGTATTTGGCCAGAGTATGTTTATTAACATGTCTATATCTGGACATCAATTCAGACTGTTCATTCCACAACTTGTCTCTAGGTATTTTATGATTAAATTTTTCTCTCATCAAAATATCCTCCTTTAGCCTTGATTGCTGCACCACAAATTTTTGGCATTTGCTGCAAAGGTTTCTTCAAGTAGAAGTTTGGTAACTGATTCCATTCTTTTTTTTCAGTGACTCTAAGAGCACTTTTTGATTTATTTCACTATTCTGTCAAGTTCATCCCATGCTAATTCTGGGGGTGTCTTCAAGCTTTTGAACTGTAGTGCATATATATACACTAAAGGCATTACATTCTTCCCTTATATATATATATATATATATATATATATATATATATATATATATATATATTGCTTATTGCTTTTGTATGCACAGTAATTAGTGGAATATGCTCAATATCAATGATAGAGCTAATATATTCTGTTGCATGTATATGAGTTTGTAATTGTCTCGTGATCACAAATGCATGAAACCCAGGGCCACAAACTTATATCCATATAACAGAATATATATATATATATATATATATATATATATATATATATATAAAAGGTGTTTCATTAAGATGGATCAAAGTAAGCGTTAAAGTCATGGCAATTATGTGTGAAAAATAATATTGCCCAAATATCCATCAAATCTGAACAAAAAAGAAAAAATCATTTGACACTTAAACTTAATTCACATTTAAAATCAGTCCAAATTATTGGAACATACTTTATATAGTAAATTCAACATATATCCCTCCCTCTTTATAAAAATCTATTACTTTCCTTAAAAATATTCACTTTTACATTTAGATCTGAAACCATGCAGATATGAAAAATTTTTGGTTATCTGTGATGAGAGAAGTTCAGCTGTTTCTGTGTAGCTTAGTTGATTAGAGCATGCTAGGTCTAACAATAGCTCTGCTTGCCCAGAGGGGCGCAGGTTCAAATCCTGCTAAGAGCCTAAATTTTTCTTTAATAATTTCAGGCCAGTAGATGAAAATAAATAAATATATTATTTAATAAATAAATGGAGCATCCACTTAAATACCCATATCTACTAAAAAGAAAAAAAAAGAAGTTTAAATTGATAAACAATGTGTCAGATTAATAAAAATCTATTAATTTCCTTAGAAAAATTTCCTTTGTTTATGTTTGGATATGAAACTGTGAAGATATGAAAAACTTTATGAGGTCTATGATGAGAGATGTTTCACTTAAAGGCACAATTTGGTTATGCATAATCAACTGTTTCTCTGTAGCTTAGAGTCTGCAGGCTCTAATGGTAACTCCTTCTACTCAGATATGACTATCTGCTAAAAATAACATTATATGTACATATACACACTAAATGCACTACATCTATACATTCAAATATATTTATTTCAAAGCAACAAAAATCTTTCGTGGTGCATCGTTTTTATTCTTGATTCAGCTGAATCTAAAATTAATTGTTTTAACTCTGTGCCTCAAAATATTGACTGAAATACATTTTGTTGATATATTGTTCATAATAAAGAAAGAAAGAAAGAAAAAAATGAAAGAAAGAAAGTAAGTAAAAATAGAATGAAATAAAATTAACATGGCTAGTTGGGCTATGTAGATCTGAGGCCTATTTAAGCTAGAGACATTTAATAGGTAGTGTATTTCTTCCTTTAATTTTATAAATAATCTTTTAAAAATCTCCCATGACTTGTATACTCCGTTTTTCACAAAACAGATTTTTTTTTTAAACTTATTCTTTTCAAATGTCCATTTTAAATAATTTATTCTATACAGTACAATGTTTTTTTAGCACAATGTTTGAAAAGGGGCAAATTAAATTTAGCCCAAACTAAAGTCAGTGAAAATCAAAGAAAACCTCAACTCGTTGACTGGAGGGTTGGGATAAGGAGTGTGACTGAAGTAGTGTTGAGGAAATATAATATCAGTCATCTGTACTGATCATAAATGTAAAAATTCACAGACAGAGAGATACATAAATGCACTAACACATACACATATATACAAACACACACTCAAGATAGACACACATTAATTTTCAAAAGAAAATGGCTAGAGATTTTTAAAAATTATATATTTCAGAGTAAAAGAATCATTTTAGCATCTAAGTTATACCAATAGTATATTTTGTTAAAGATTGTAATGAACCTGACAAACATTGATAACCTAAACATGTATCCTGTATGACATTTAAGTGATTGATAGATGTGCTGAATTTAGCGCCTATATGTACAGATACATTGAATTTAATGTGTACATATAGAGATGTAGTGCATTTAGTATGTATGTATGTATGTATGTATATATATATATATATATATATATATATATATATGTGCCAGTAGCAACTCTAGGTTATATGACAATAAAGTTTTTGTGAAAACTTTGTTCAAACAAAAAAATAATTTTATAATGGTAATAAATATTACTTAAGTAATAGATAGATAGATAGATAGATAGATCCTTAATTCACTATATCTTTAAATGAAAATAAAGATTTAAAAAAAAAATAAAAATCAAGTCCTTACTAATACAAGAGAAATAACAAAAAGTGAAAAGCAAACTAATCAGATTATTTTTCATTTTGAAATATAGACTTCAGAAAGCAAAGAACTATTCAATGAATTTTCAGAAAGATTTGATCTCAATTTCGTGAGGTACAACCCTGCTGCTGAAAATGCTCTTTCAGATTCTGCACTTGTACACTTAATTGAAAGTAATGTGCATTATAGAATTTGTCTAGATTTTCTGTTCTTTTTAAATATACTTTAAATCTCTTAAATTCCATGTTTGTGTGTAGATATGTGTTGTGGAGTAATGGATATCAACTAGGAATAAGAAATTGGAGAGCTGAGTTCAAATCCCAGTCGGGTTTGTCACATTCACTTACACACAAATACTCTCGTATCCATCACTTCTCCCCTAGCTATGGTTTGAATAACCAGACTGGGCCCTATGGCCTAGGCAGGCAACCAGTCTACCGCAGAAAGAATCAGCAACCTACTCTGGGAAAATCTGTCTAGTCAATCATGAATTGAATGTTATAATATATTTTCTGTTTATGCATTATTTTTTATAGATACTCTTATTTGAGTAAATGCTCTGTGTTTTTAATTAAACAGAATTAAATACATTTACTGATCTGAATGTTTGAAAAATTTTATAGAAAGTACACGTTCTCCGACAGGATTTGAACCTATACACTATACAGAACCATCATTAATCCTGATGTGCTATGACTGTTCAGCCACAAAGAACTTCCAGTTAGCAAAGCTCAAATTACTGCTTTTAAACACAACCTTTGCCAATTTTTATTGATCAATATTTGCTCTGAAATTGTAGCCTAACATAACAATAACAAATTATATGAAATGAATTTAATCCATTTCATATATATATATATATATATATATATATATATATATATATATATATATATATATATATATGAAATGGATTAAATCCAACAAATTTTAATATATTTTCTGTTTGAGTGTATCCATAAAAAATAACATATAAACAGAAAATATATTAAAATATTTGATGGATTTAATCCATTTCATATATATATATATATATATATATATATATATATATATATATATATAGATAGATAGATAGATAGATAGATAGATAGACAGATATGTTGCTTAATTAATATTTTCTTACCATTACAAAATTATTTTTTTGTTTGAATAAATTTTTTCACTCATAATTTATCAACATGTACTAAAAAAATTATTATTTTTTTAAATTAGTTGTTCTATAGTACAATTTGTTTTTGTTTGAAAAATATTTATTATTCATTAAGGATACAGTTTACCAAATTGAAATAATTATTGACTTTTATATCATTGAAAGTTACTTATACATGTACTTTTTTAAGTTATTTCTTATATCACTGAAGAGTATTTATGTGATATATTTTATTGCTTGAAAATTTAGTTATATTTGTCATATGACTCAATTTTTAAGCAATAAAATAGATCACTTTTAAAAATTTTCTTTTTTACCTTTGAATCCGTGAAAAAAATGTATAATTTTGTTAATATCAGTATCAATATCAGTATTAACAAAATTAGCAGTATGAATACCAGTACTAGAAAGTTCAATATTATAACATCACTAATTAGTACATATACAAACTAAATTCAACACATCTATTTACACAATTTACATCATTTGAACTGTTGTCCTCATCTTTATCATCGTATTCACAACATTTCAGCTGCTGTATGCTGTGACTTGCTTCAGATGATATATTTTGGAGTTTCAAATCAAATTCTTTATGTAGTCGATGGGGGCAGATTGTTCTAATTCCATGTGCCATGCTTTTTATCTACATTGGTTGAAGTAATCCAAAAAGTGACTTGATCTAGAGTTGTTAGTTCAGTACCTGGCCACAGCAGAGAGAACAAAAACTTAGAGAGTTGAGCTACTAAAGGGAATTAACTGAAACTGAAATATCCAGAAAAGGCATGGCATGTGGAATTAGAACAATCTACCTCTGCAGTCTAAATAAAGGATTCAGTCTGAAATTCCAATATATATCACCTGAAGAAGGTCGGAGCATACAAAGACCAAAATGTCATAACTATGGCAATGAAGATGAAGACAACAGTTACCTCATCTTGGAAATATAGACAGGTATTCAGAACAACTATATATAAACATTGTAAATTGAAGAGAAGACCCTATTTTCCAGTTTTCTTTGGAAAAGTAGATATTATTTAACCTTGAATTGCTATTTGAAAATTGAATTTCTTCTGGAAAACTTTTATACCCAGCACAGAACTCAAGGAAGCCAAGGAGGACTACAAACACTTTTGGAAAAGAATCAATTCATCTTCATTGTCAATTTTAACTCAACATTTTGTCAACTAATCTCTTGCAGTACTTTACAAATTTGGTATGCAAGGCAAAAATCAAATGAGAATTGCTTGAATTGGCCTGGAGTTTTTTTTTATGTCTTAATTTTCTGCCAACCCCGGGAAGTCAAATGACACAAGAATCAACTTTGTCTCTTTGTACATACACAACTGACTGAGTCTGTTTAGAGAAAAAACTAAAAACCACTAGTCGGACCATGAATGCCAAGTAAATTATCTTTTCCCTCCCAGAAACAATTCATGTTGATATAGCTGTCTGTCTGTCATAGTTTAAAGAAAATCTTCAATATCTAAAGAAAATATAATTTGAAATTAAAAGTTATATGCCTGTCAGCAGTGTTCTTCTCTTAAACTTTCTAGCAATAGAGTTTCTGGTGTGTTTTATAAAATAATTGTTTATGCAGCTTGTGATATCATAGGAAGGACTTATTAAACTATTTTATAAGAAAAAATGCATTACTATTATTCATTAGAAAATGCATCAAAACTTTTCTTTTCTTGAATAATTACTTACATTATTTGGCCTGTTATCCTCATCTTCATTGCCATATTCACAATGTTTTGACCATTGTACGCTCTGGCCTTCTTCAGGTAATTGGAATTTTGAACTGAACCCTTTATTTCATCCATGGGGGGGGTAGCTTGTTCTAGTTCCACATACCATGCCTATTCCAGATGTCTCAGTTATTTCCCTTTCTCCAAGTTTTTTTTGTTCACCACTGCTGTAGCCTGGTATTGAACTCACAACTCTTTGGGTCTAGTCACTGGATCTAACCAACTCTTCCTTGAGGGCATCTTTGTATTAATTTCTGGAACTTATGAACCTAATGTCTCAGCAACCGGTTTTTTAACAGTGCTCATATTGCAATTTTTTTGTTATTATTATTGCACTTGTTTACTAATTTGCAATTTTATTTGTGCTGTTATTTATTGATTTTCTCTGGCACTTTTTATTACTGGTTCCCATATTGTATTCATTTCTATGCTTGGTCGACTCAGGAGATTTTGCAGCCTAGCATATGTGCTGATTTCTATTTTTGTATTTTCCATTGATGTTCACTATCTATTATTTCAACCTCATCCCACAAGTTGAATAATTACATACACTGATGTGCCAAAAGTCCCAGTATAACAGTAAATAAAGATAAAGGTTGTTGGAAACACGATTACTTGAAGTCATAGAAATACCCAGACCTGTATCATACGATAACATTCTGTTTAAATCATTGTTAATAATGTTTATTCTGCTCATGTAAACAAAGAAAAGAGTACTGAACTATTCTATAATATCAGTCCTCCTATATGGCAGGAATTGAAGGACAATCTCCTCACAGATGAAGAAGAGATTTGAACTAATAGAAATGTGGTTCTACAAAAGGATACTGAGAATAACATGGACAAAACATTGAGAAATGAAACAGTTTTAGAGAAAATGGAAACAAAAAGAAGACTTATATCAGAAAATAGTTGAAATTTCTAGGGTATATAATAAGAAAAGAGGGCTTAGAAAATCCGACACTCACAAGATACAAGAGGTATAGACAAAAAACAGTGCATAACTGTTGTAACATACCAACAGACAATAATAGGTATGTCCCCATTCATATAAATACAGTAGTAAATCCTGTATGTTGGTCTGCAGTTGGAGATTCATTGTTGAATTCACTTGACTCACTTCTAGAAGTTGACTATTCTTCTGCATGCCACTGACGAATCTTATATGTATTGTTCTTGTCCTAAGTATTATCTTTCATTACCAACTTTTGTTTGATTATTCTATTCAGTAACCTTCCCTAGGTTGCAACAATAACCTATGTAACAAGCTGTGTAAATAGATAAACAGAGGTTAGGAAAAATAGCAAAAAGACAAAATTTGTTAAGAGCTACAAAGGACAGGAAATTGTGGAGAGCCATGATTTCTCATGTCCTGAAGAGACATGTCACATAGAAGAAGAAGAATTAATAAAATAGTTTTTATAGACTTGTGGTGATATTACATATACAGTGTAACCCAGATATAAGAGAGCTGTCGGGACCAGAGAAAATCTCTCTTATATCCGGGTTTCTCTTATATCCGGGTTACACTGTACTTAAGTTTTTATGAGCAATTTCTTATATAACTTTTCTTTTTTAGTGAGGTAAAATTCACGCAGAAAATTTCTGGGGTTGCACTATACATGAAGTTGTCTTATTCATGAGTATATACAGTAATCAGTTTAACACAGAACATGTCAATTTACAAGGAGGTGCTGAAAAGCTCAAAAAATAATTATGATCTTTTGGGCACCTGGCAAGAGTTTGGGAAATGGGTTAGAGAAATTTTCATCACCTCGTCATAGCTAAATACGTTTCTGTTTTGCTGTTTTAGCAGCTACGTAAGTAATTGTTTTTGGCATCTTTAACACACATTAAAATTTGTACTGCTGTCTTAAATGCCGAGTCTTTTGTTTTTCATTTGTGCAGATAGCTTGATGGATAATTATTGTTGTAATAATGCCAAAGATCATATAATAGACTCTTATACATTTGTCTGTCTCTGTTTGTTTATTGCTCAGTCAATAAAACTTACAAGTTAGGTTAGAAGATCATGTTTGAGAACTACTTGAAAAATTAAAGGAAAATAGTCAAATATTTTGGAAGTGACAAAAAGAATATTCCTCGAAAATTATCAGATAGCACAAGATTCATATCTCAAAACAGATCAGTTTACATATATTTAAAAACAAAAATAAATTACTTCATACATAAATGCTTTTGGCAGAACCTAAGTACAATGTAAAGTCATCTATAATTCTCAAAATGTGTGTGTGTGTGTGTGATTGGATGTTCTTTATGTGTTTCCACATTTTTCATCCGATTTCGATGAAATTTTTTTTGTTTGATAGTTAAGTTAATTCTTCAGTGCTGGTTTTGAATCCAAATTGTTGATGACATGGCTCTCCACTACTTCCTGTCCATTACAACTCTCAGCAATGTTTTACTATTTACTATCTGTTCTTGGATATATATTTCATAAAACTTTAATAAAAATAAATATTTTAAATTATTAAAATAATATTATTTGTACCCATAATTTTCAAAATGTGTGTGTGTGTATGTATGTGTCTGTGTTGAAATGTTGTTTATGCATTTCCACAGTTTTCGTTCGAATGCTTCTGCATGCAAGGCTGATAATGACAATCAAAGGACTCAACGGCTGAGAAGAAACACCTCTTCAACTGCTGCTGCTGCACGTGAGGCTGAAACAAGATTGAGAACGTAAAAACGGTCATTTTCAGGGACACCCCACATTCAAATTGTTAACCCCCTATTTGGAGATGTGCCTCAGTTGCATCCAATTTTTGTTACTAATATTGATTTTCAGATAGGCTGACTTTAAATTTAACCTGCTTCAATTGAATGGCAAAAATTCCTAGTAATGAAAGACCCAGTCAAAGACGGGTTATATTGCTAGTTTTCATTCTAACTGAAAGCAATAATTACTAGTACAATAATATCTCAATTATCCAGATTGGGACAGGAGTTGAAAAAAGTATGTTTGGATAATTCAAAATTTTAGGTAATTGAACACCAAAATTATCAAAAAAGAATGAAGGAAAAAATAATTTTCTGAATTAGATGTCATTTTATATTATCAAATATTTTCAAACTCTTCATTCACACTATTAGCCAGATTTAACTGTAAGCTCAATTCATATAGTTTCTTTTCTAGCACTTCTCACCTGTGGAACTTCCTTCTGGTTTCTGGCTTCCCTGCTACCTACAATCTTCAAAAATTTAAATGCAACATCAAT
This sequence comes from Acanthosepion lycidas, assembly GCA_963932145.1. Taxonomy (NCBI): domain Eukaryota; kingdom Metazoa; phylum Mollusca; class Cephalopoda; order Sepiida; family Sepiidae; genus Acanthosepion; species Acanthosepion lycidas. The sequence continues at coordinate 67,232,585 of OZ010598.1, forward strand.
TACCACCCTCTGTTTTTTTATTGTCCTTGCTCCTGGCTAGTTTTCTTATTCTCTTTCATTTCTAGTAACCTCTTGTGTCTTAGTGGCATTATTGCCTTGCTTGGAGTGAAATGGCTAAAATAATTACACAGCTTTTAAAACATATCAGATTACTAATTTGAAAGGTTTTAGCTTTTAAGTATGTATAGTTTTATACTCTTCTAGTAACACATCATTTTTCTATTAAATATTTGCATCCATTCATTTGTCTACTAGTACATCCCATCCTGGGTATGAAAATAAACTACATCTGCATCCTGGGTAAGACGATTAACTACATCTGGCAGCAAGGCCTCTAATCAGGAGGTTTTGAGGAGCATGGGACCACTTCTTAATTGCTGGTGCTCCCAGGTCCATCCTGACTCGGGGTGGTTGCACCTGTTAGGGTCCCAACTATGGGCAAATAGTTAACCCCCAAACAGGGGTTAAAACACTATGAAAGTGTAAAAATAGGTTTTAATACCAGAAATGCTTCTTCGTAAAAAATTATTGCCAGCAATAAATTTCTGAAAAAAAAAAAAAAAAATATTAGCAGCAATAAAGAATTTTGTCAGCATTAAATAACTTATTGAGGTTGATAGGCTGTAAAACAAAACAAACTACTACATCTGTGCACCATATATAAGTAAAAAGAGAACATATTAAGTAGTCAGTTAAAGTAGCAGTTGGATTAACAGTCCGAGTTAAGTGAGTAAGAAGAATCAGTAAGAAATCATTCTGTGTCTAGTCTATTTCCTCTTAAATATGGAAACTGTCTTTGTAAAAAACCAGACTGAAAAAATGTTATTATTTTATTAAGTTTAGTTTTTTATGAAAAAAATGTGTCAATTTTTGTCTGTTTCTGGTTGGTGTCATATTTTTCTGCCACTAATTCCTAAAGCTAGATTAAAATAGATCTATTTATAAGGGTAGCTTTTAGCTAAGAGTGCAACCAACATAAGCATTTGTCAAACATATATAGGACAAAGAATGGCTGGCAAATTTTAATGCCTCCAAATTAAAACTACTTCCCAATCAAAAATCTTTTCTGCTTGCCATCAGTACGGCTGATACTAACCCCCCAAGAAAGAAACTCTGTTGAGGGGTCCACCCCTTTTTATACAAATGGACTCACCCAGTGTATACTTATACTACTGCCAGTGAAGACCCGAGAGAGAAAGACTGAGGAGTCGAGTCGAGTCTAGAGTGACAGAGTAAAAGGTTGTAGGTAACCAGAAGAGTGAGGGTGATGTAACAGCATTGTAGGAGTCACAGTGAACGAGCAGGTAGACTCAGTAAGAAGTCATACAGCGACACTTCAATACTAAAGACTATATATATATTTTGCTACTAACCCATATGCCTGGAACTACTAACCTGCTTTACCAGTTTGAATTATTACGTTAATACATTATTTTCGTATATTCATTCCTGGCGTTTGTTATTTATTGGTACCGGATTTCATCCCGGAATCCACAACAAACTCTTTGCACCTTCTTCAGCTCACCTTTCTACTAACATGAAGTGAAGCAATTATACTTAATCAATTGCTAGGACATCAATTAGGAAAGTTAGTTTACTGCATACATTCATCATCTCTGCTTCAGTCACTTTCTCAATGATGTGACATGGCTTCACTCTGTCTTTTCTACAAATATTTTCATGGCTGTTGTTCTGATGAACTTCCCTCCCAGGTGCTTGAACTGCAGGAATTTAAGCATGCTACTAGATTGGCAAGTAGGTCTCACCATTTTTCTGTTGAATTAGCTAGAGCCAACCATCAGTTTTATTGTAATAGTTTCTTTTCTCACAGTTCTTGCCTGTGGAACTCTCTTCCAGTTTCTTGCTTCTCTGTCACCTAGAATCTTCAAATGCAATGCCGATCACCATCTTTTGTCTTCCTGAATCCTCTTCTTTTATTGTCCTTTCTCCTCACTTGTCCTCACTAAATTTTTCTCTTTCTCTTTCAATTCCAGTAAGCCCTTGCATCTTAGTGGCTTTATTGCCTTGCTTGGTGTGAAATGGTTAAAAGAAAAAAATAAGAATCATTGCTTTGGTGTTTGAAATTGGGTAATGAGGTTAATGAACTTTAACATGAACATCATCATAATAATGAATCTTCCATTATCACAGCTATCGAGAATTTAACATTATCTGTGTAATCATTTCTTGTTATAAGTAATTTTCCATATGACTTAATCTTTTTTGATGATATCTACAACCATACAAGTTTCATAAGCTATAATTTTTACTTAGAATATTTTTTAAACAGCTGAAAAATTATTACTTTTTATTTCACATTTATGGTCATTATTTCCTCTACTTTTAAGAATTTATTAGTCAGGTTTTTGTTTGCTTAAAAAATTCAATGGAGATTTAAATTATTTTTTTTTTTTTTTATAGATAAAAAAATTGATGCATTTGAACTATAAGATTTGTTAAAAATAAAATTAAGTGAAAACCACTGTAATATTTTTCTCTCAAGAGATAGATTGTATATAATAATATTTGTCCAGCTAACAAAAACAAATCTTTAGTTTATTAAAATGAACGTAATTGTTACTTCAATGAATTTTATATGAGACAGTGGAATTTGAAAATTTTTGCTTCCTTTATGATTTCATTTTAATGCTTAAAAGTTAAATTTTTACTTAGAATATTTTTAAAAAGCTGAAAAAAATCAAAAACATTTCTCCTATGGAACATGTCAGTATATGAACACAAACTGATGTCATTGTTTAATCTATGTTGTAACACATCAATTCAAAATTGGATTTTTAAAAAATGTTTTAAAAACTCATAGATGCAGATTTACGACTATACTTGGTCCTACCATTGTGTATATAAATATCATTTGAAAAAAATGTCCCAAAAGTAAGATTTTAACAAAAATCATAATTCAGAAACATCCTTTGAACATAAGTAAAGTATATTTAAAATAATTGACCAAAAGATTATTTCCTCAACAAGACTAACCATTTTTTGAACATCCTCATTGAAATGATGCTTAAAACTAACTTCATGTGACATTTTTGTTCTACTAAATATGTTTGGATAATTCAAAATTACAGGCAATTGAATAATTGCTTCCATGTTTGAAATCAGGCATCTCTGGCATGATCAAACTGTGATAATTCAAATATATATTCTTTGTATGAAAACAACAAGGAAATAAACAAGTATTAATTGATTTTATCAGTATTTTTAATAAACGTTGAAAATGGTTTGAAATTCTCAAGATACTTGTCTGTGATTAAATATTAGAATGCGAGTAGTTTGGATAATTTCAATTTTTCTCTACATATATATGGATAATGAAGGAATTACTATATTTTTTTTTAATTAGTATGACCCCAGGCAAGGCAGTAATGCCACTAAAACACAAGTGGTTACAGGATATGGAAGAATTAAGAACAGAAACATTAATGATGAGCAGAAAGAGAAAAGAGTAATCTGGAGGATAGTAGATAGCCATTAACATTGCATTTAAATTTTTGCATATTAAAGTTGGCTGGAAAGCAAGGAATCAGAAAGGAGTTCCACAATTGAGAAGTGCAGGATAAGAAACTGTAAGCATAGAATTTACAGCTACATCTAGCCAGCTCAACTGTAAATTGATAAGATCTCGATGCCAGTCTAGTACTGCACTTAAATTCAAAAACTCTAGATATCATAATGATACCTATAGCTCATCTGAACAATTCACATGAAAGTATTTATGGATAAGGCATAGAGAGGCAACCTTACAGCAGTGGGAAAGTGACTGAAGCTGAGCTACCATGTAACTCATTACACAAGAAATCTGTGGAGAGCCATGATTACCTTTGTTCTGGAATTAAAAAATTAATTTTAATTCTGCTCATGTAAAGTTACCATAAAGCCTATCTACTTATTTTATACCTCATGTTGCAATCATAGCTCTCCACAAATTATTTTCTTTTGTTGCACTAAGTAACTTATTGCCTTTTACCATCCTTGTTTGCTTGTATTTGACCATCCATTCACTCAGATACATCAAGTAGATTACTCACTGTTTCTATTGCCTCAATAATATGTTCTGTGAATTAAATTCTCCAACCCTCTTTCCTCATCATATCTTCTAAAATATTGTTAGCAACAGTTTTTAGTTTCTATTCTCCTCAAAACCTCCTTGTTACTCACATGGTCTGTCCATGTTATTCTCAGTATTCTAGGGTGGGAATGATTTTTTTTGGTATGTCCCCAGGCAAAAAGAGCTAAATGCACCACATATTCAAAATCACTGTATTAGATAATTCCATTGTAAACTATAGTAAAATATTCATAACAGCACCAATTTTCTGTTACCCTTGGTCCCAAAATCAGATTTGTCTATTTGATCAGACCAACAGAGATCATTTAATGATTATTAAAATTATAATTATAATTATACACAGGAAGAAGATCCTAAACAAAAGTGGGATAAAACTAAAAGGAATAACCATGAAAAGACAGAATGTATGGTCATTAAAAAGTGGGGTAGTCTAATATGCAAGTTACAAATTGGGTATGTCAGAATCAAGCAAAATGTAGAAATGTAACTTTCTGGGAAGGTGTTTTAACAGATTTCAGAAAATGAGACACTGAAATCCAAAGGTGTATTACAATAGCAAAAGACACTTTTGAAAAACCAAATAATGTATTAAGAAATGGGAAAATTCTGTCAGAAAGAAAGAAAAAAGTGCCCAAATGTTATGTAATGTCAGTTTTTCTGCATGGCAGTAAATGCTGGATAATTTCCTCACAAATGAAGAGGAGAATTAAAGCAACAGAGATGTGGTTCTACAGAAGAATTCCATAGATCGAGTATGTAAGGAAGTTTTAAGGAAAATAGAAACAAAATATTAGGTAGGTGCAAAAATAATGACGTAATAATGTTGTTTTTGACATATTTTTTAAAGTCAAAAAACAACATTATTACGTCATTATTTTTGCACCAACCTAATAGAAACTTTTGCTTAGAATCAGAAAGAGATAGATGGAATTTTGGGCACACATAATGAGGAAAGAAGGGTTAGAAAATTTGATACTCAAAGGATATACTGAAGAAAAGTATAGAGGAGGGGTCCAATGAGCTTACATAAATGAGAGTTGCAGGGATAAGGAGATAAATATTACTTAAAGTGAAGGATATGAAGTTGTGGAGGTCCTTGATTGCCGAGTTTGTGCAACTATAGATTGTTATAATTGTGCAAATTATTTTACATCCTCAAAACTGTCATATACACCTTGACTAGTTTATTTAAATAGTCGCCATTTTAGCAATCCCAAATCCTTCTAGAATAGCCAATTTGTATGGTGTGTCTACCAATTTGTACGGTGTGTCTGCCCTGTTGATGGAAAAAGAATCAAAATTACATTTACACTGATCATTATTTGACAAATGCTTGAAAATTGTCTTTTTATGGCATATAAATGTTCCATTGGATGTTCATGGAAATGACAAGATGTCTCCCCAATATAACTAATTTTCCAGTTTGTACATTCAAATTTATTTACAACACCTGCTATAGAATCAAATACTATCTTATTTTTATTTGAAAACAAAGAACCAAGTTTTTGCTTTGTGAAAATTATCCTGCACAAGACACCATCCCAACAAAGTTTCCTTTTTTTTGTTCTCTTTCTAATTTTGAATTAATTTCCATTCTTCTTCTTCTTCTTCTTCTTCTTCTTCTTCTTCTTCTTCTTCTTCTTCTTCTTCTTCTTCCACCTTCTCCTCCTTCTTCTTCTACCTCTTCCCCCACTTTTCCTCCACCTCCTCCCTCTTCTTCCACCTCCTCCTCCTTCTTCTTCCACCTCTTCTGCTTCCTTCTTCTTCTTCCTCCTGCTCTTCCTGTTCCTTCTTCTTCTTCCTCCTCCACTTCCTCCTTCTTCTTCCACTGCCTCTTCTTCTTCTATATACTGTTTTTCTTCAGGACATTGGGGATCATGGCTCTCCAAAATTTCCTGTCTTTTACAGATCTTATAACTTTTTTTTCTTATTTTTCTTAAACCTTTTTTATACCACCAACCACTCAAGCTCACTAAGAAGGTTTCTGCTGGTCCAAGTCATCCTCTTCATCTGCCATAAAAGAGAAATGAAATCACATAACAGTTCAGTAGGCTTTTCTTCATTTCTAACATTTTTTTTTCTGTTTCTTCATACTTTTCCTAGCTTTTGGAATGCATTCTTGGCTATCCCAATATGCCTTTAGATTTCAGTGTTACAGTTTCTGTCGTCTGTTAAAACACTTCTCAGATATTTCAATTGTTGTTCTTGTTTGATTTTGGTATCTCCAATTTATAATTTGCATGTTGGGCTGTTCCTTTTGCTGACAATCATCTTCTTGCAGTTGATGTTTAATCCTTTCTTCTCACTTTCCTTCATTGCTTTCACTGTAGAAGTTCTTGTAGTTACCATTCCATATCTGCTATCAATACTGTATTATCTGAATATCTTATGTTGGTAAGACAGTGGCCACCAATCTTTGAATCCTAGTAGGGCTTTTAATCCTCTCAATATTGCCTCACTGGATAGATTGAATAAATCCTGAGAGAAAATGCTCATATCTGAACTCATTTTCTATCTGTATACAGCTAGTTTACTGCCATATAGGTTCTAGATTATTCTAATATCCTTTCCAAATATGTCAAGGTTACCAAGCACTTAGAAATGTTTACTGTCCTTTTGCATTTGAACTAAAAACTAAATCAATTTAAATCTTTGGCTGATAAAGGGAGGAGAGTTCCTGAAGCCTGTACCAACATTCAATAGAATATAAATGTTATAGAGTTTTTGTCTACAGTTTTATCATATCAATCATAAGCTTTAGTAATTTTTGATTTCAAATATAAACACAAAGACATCAAATTATTATTACATTGACTCATGTTTTAAAAAACAAATTACATTATTGTATAAATAAGCATACAACTCTCTATTTTTGACATATTTTTCTTATATCAATGTAGATTTATCGAGTAAGCCTGACAAATGCCAAACTAAGTCAAAGATTATAAGTAGATTAATACTGAGCTTTCTTGATATGAAGAAACAAGTGGCAGGCACATGTCGTGGTTGGGGGAGATTAAGTCTGTGCATCAAAATCAAACTGAAAGTACAAATATGAACACAACTGTTATTGTGGATTTTAGAAGTTAAATTATTCAACATGAAATTATCTATTCTGTTTGAACTGATTTAGGGTGACCCCCAAGTTTTCTTGCATTATTAAGAATTTTTATTTACACTGTTTACATTGTTTAGACATCCTCATCTTTGTTACCATATTGACAATGTTTCAGCTGTTGCGTGCTGTGGACTTCCTCAGGTGATTGTAATTTTTAAGTGAAACTTTTATTTCATTCACTGTTCTAGTTTTCTAGTTCCATCTGCCATACCTCTTCTGGATGTCTCAGTTATCTCCCTTTAACTCTCCAAGTTTTTGTTCACCACTGCAGTAGCCAGGTATTGAACTCACAACTCTTTGCCTCAAGTCACTGGATCCAACCAACACTTTTATCCACTGGGCCATGTGTCCTTCAGGACATAATGTAAATAATTACAATACCTCATCTCAGAAATATAGACAGACTCAGAGTTTTGACAACTGAAAATGCTGTCCAAAATTCTGTGGATGAAATATTACCATTATTTCATAAACCTTCTTCATCATAGTTGTTTTTGTCAACTATTGGCTGGTGTGTTCTCTAGCCTACCTCAAATCAAATGTCAGTTTTTGTCAGTTGTTTTGGTCATCTTTTGGCTGGAGCATACACTGGACATTCTAGTGTCATTTGTGAACATCCTCATTGATTTGAACATCATCAGGAACCTTTTATCTAAAAAGATTTGATCTGTGGTGACCCCTGTATGTACTGGGTTTACCCTAAGAGGTACCAGAGTAAGTTTTATACTCAATGTCATCTCAGAATTTCAAAAGACATATTTGCCTCAAAGGTTGGCCTCAAACCAACATTGTGGCTCAAGGGAAGTCGATGATTGCACCTGCATAAACATGAAGTGATTACATCTAAACTTAGTAGATACACACACATGATAAACTGATACCAGGAAGTTATAAACATGCTTAGCCTATAGGGAGAAGAGATAGAGTCCCTAGCATAATCACAAGCAGAACATTCAGCGTTCAAAGAAAGACCTGAAACCACATACCTTCAATTTTACCAATGTTAATTTGACAGTCCAGAATTGAATAATCAATTATTTTATATATGAAAAATACAAGTTTGTATTCTTATCAAACATTACTAACATTACAAACTCATCCAATTTTCATTCATTTTGTTTTTTGTTAATTTCCAATGACAAACCCTACAAGATGGTTCATCCTTTATTTGATAGGTCCTTTTTTCAATCCTGCTGGTTAAGTAGCCACCTTCTTCATGAGAAAAACCTGGTGGGGGAACAAGTTTAGCCACTGATGACCTAACTATGCAGCAGGTTGAACTGAGTTACATGGTGACAGGCTCACTCACAGAGAGATCTGAAGGATAAACATTTTTTTAGAGTCAAAAGTCAATGAGCACAAGATAGATGAAGGGCAATCTAGAATGATATCACTCTTACCAATATTGATGGGGATTTCATTTTAACCTTTTATTTGAACGACCATATATGTCAGCATACAAGGCGACCTTCTAACCTTAAAAAATTCACCTCCAAAATAGGGGGCCATCTTATACTCCAGGTACAAAATGTGGACCTTAAACCCTGTAGCTTATGGTAAGTAATTAGAATGAGAGATGTTTGACAGAAGGCTAACCTCTGCTTCACATTCTTTTTTTTGATGATGTTGAACAAAACACAACTGAATGTGAGCCTCAACAAGCTGTTTAATGGTCGCATTTGAGAACAGTGGAATGAGTGGATGGTTAGCAAAGAAAAGTCATTCATGCTACCATAATAGTCTACTGAAAACACAACTACTCATGAGGTAGTTAACTGAGAATATCTCCTCATTGTTTTTTCATTAGAATTTGTGTGAAAAGAAAGTATATGCTTACTGAATTTATTTAATAAATTCAATACATTTTAAAATATGATTTGGGGGAGGGCAGTCTTAAATCATTATTTTCTGTTCAAGTTAC
>OZ010598.1:67246713-67316713 GCA_963932145.1 Acanthosepion lycidas
TCTTTTTGTACCTTTTGATACAAAATCTTGTTTGCTAGAAGTCTCTGGTTGGGAAAAACCTGTACTACACAAAGCAAAGGCAAGATGATACAACAAAAAAAAACAAAAAACAACAACAACAACGACAACCGAATCACAGCTAGTTAATAGATGAGTACTTTAGAGTGAAGGTCAGTAAAAAATGAAAATACTTTTGATACACTCATATATATTATAATATAGTGAAGTCATACACAGTCTTTACATGAAAAAAAGCTTTAGAATAAAGGCCAGTAAGAATGAAAAAATTAACATACCTTAATCTATACAAATAAAATGAAGTGTCTGTCTGCTGTAGACTCAGAAACTACTGGATGAATTTCAACCAAACTTGTTATGCAGATAAGCTATGCTTCAGCAGGTGTTGTAAGTTATGTAAAGTTGACCTAAGTAAATACTGAAGGCTATAAAAGGTAAAAAATAAGGTTAAAGAAACCATATTTCAAGGAAGTTAAATATTTATTCCCATATTGTGGCAGGAGAGATAAATGAACTTTTGTTAGTTACTTCCCTTGATCATTTTAATAATCTGAACAATCAGATTGAGAAATGTCTGTTTCTCTTTGTATTTAGAGAGAATTAGTTCCTAAACAATGTTGAGTATCCCTGCTTGTATAGAAATTATAATAATATAGTGGTGTCAACAATAGTTTTTACATGTTTATTGAAACTGTAAAAAACTAAAATACTATTGATAGACAGTCAACAATGAAATTATTTGTACACCCACCAATTTTGAATATTTTTATCCATTTCTCAGAATCTAATGCCCATATGATGCCAGGTTTTTTATATGTTAATAAATACAAAAAAGGAATATAAAACTCAATTTTCAGAACAGTAGGTTAAGTACAATAAATTTGACAGGTGAATTATGCAAAATAGAAAAAGACAAAATTATTTGTACAGTATAAAAAACAGAAAAAATTGAACAATTTTCTCAATATTAATAGTCAATAGCATGGCCTCTCATCTTTGTAACTTGCTGCAATCATTTTCTTAAGTTTTTGCTGAGATTTGAACAAGTCTTTTCTGGGATTTTCTTCCATTTTTCAATGGTTACATGTTATAATTCCTGAAGGTTCTTTGGTGACCAACAATTCTTGCCATAGATTTTCAATAGGATTCATGTCAGGGTTCATTGAAGGCCATGGCAGAACTGTAATCTTCTTTTTCTGAAGCCACACAGTCACTGATTTAGACATATGTTTGGGATCATTATCTTGCTGAAAAGTAAATCGCTGACCTAGATGAAGATTTTGTGCTAATAGTTGTAGATTTTCATCCAGAATTTTTTATATATTCTGCAGATTTTATAATTCCTCTTATTGCAATTAATTATCTAGTACCTCTTGAGCTAAAACAACCCCAAAACATCATTGAGCTGCCCCCATGTTTTAATGTTGCCACTGTGTTCTTTGGGAAGAAAGCCTCACCTTTCTTGCACCAAATCTTGTGTATATCATTATGTCCAAAAAGCTCAATTTTTGTTTCATCACTTCATAGTATTTGTCTCCAAAAGCAATTTTCTTTGTCCAAGAATGTTTTGGCAAAATTAAACAATGTGACGTGGTTTTTGAAAAGGGGTTCATCATGACTGGTTTCCATAAAACCAATTTCTATTTATACAGAGTTGTATTGTAGAAGTACTTATGCTGATATCCATTGTAACCAGACTTTTGGCGATGTCTTTCAAAACAATCTTGGGTTTCTATTAACTTTGCAACACAGTTTTTGTGTAGTTCTCGGTGACAATTTGGGTTTTCTTCCACTCCTAGGCAAATTCTCTGTTTTGCCAAACTGTTTAAACTTTTTTATAACTGACTGTTCCATAGATCTAGGAATAGATAACATAGATAGCTTCAAGTAGTACTGTAACTATTTCCTGACTTGTGGAAGTTAATAATTCTTTGTCTCTAGTCAATGCTAAGCTCCTTTGTCTTCTCCATATTGTCGTTAACATAAGAATAACAATGGTGACACTTTATGCACAACATGATGTACTTTGCTGGAATTATCACAAATATTCTACAGACTGTATGAATTTAAGTGAAATACTAGGTTGGCATCTCGGTCCCACCCTTTCACTGTTGAAACAGTTAAATGTAACCGTCTCTTCTATTCAAACAGCTCCTTCTCTCGCACTTCCCATCTGTAGAATTCCCTTCCTCTTGCTTGCTTTCCAGATAAGTATAATCTTCAAATATTCAAGTGTAATGTCAATCGACATCTTCTGATACCTTGATCTTGTTCCCCATCCTTCTCTTTACATGCCACTTTTCTCTTGTTCTCTACCCTTTGTAACCCCTTGCATGCTAGTGGCACTTCTGCTTTGCTTGGGGTGAAATGCTTAAAAAAAGAAAAAAAAGAAAAAAAGAATAAATAGTCAAGGAGGCTTCACTAATAAAATAATTATGTAAATTATGTAAATTACTTATACTTGGAAGAATCAATTTAAGACGATATTTTCTACTGTACGAATAATTCTGTTTTTTCCTATTTTGCATAATTCACCTGTCAAATTTGTTGTATTTAACCTGTTGTTCTAAAAGTTGAGTTTTATATTTTTTTTTTTGTGCTTCTTAACATGGCATCATATTTCTAAGAAATGGATGAAAATATTCAAAATTGATGGGTGTACAAATAATTTTGTCGTTGGCTGTATACTGATATTTCTGTCATGTTAAGTTAAATAATGTATAAATGTATTCTTATACATCAAAATGACAAGAGATAGCTTTCTATTTTCATGTTCAGCTCAAAGAATCTTGTTTGGTGTTTGTTTGTTTTTTCTTCTAAACATTCTAAAATTCTCACTCCTCTTCAGTTAAACATTCTCACAGCTTCTGACCAGGATATTTAAGAGTGATGTCATATCAGTGAAATATCTTGTCAATTCCTCTAGGACAGTCATTGTTTTCAGTGCATTTATCACAGTCTACAAATTGTCTTCCAAGGAAGCCAGGAACAAAGAAATTTCTTTGGAGATGTTTTGCCAACCATAACAGGGCAATCATTACTTTCACTGCATTCATTACCACCTATAAATAGTTTTGAATCACAATCCAATTCCCAACAAGAGTATGAAACCCATGAAAAAAGGTTCTTGGGAATTATCTTGTCAGCCATTTCAGAATGATCATTACTTTCTGTGCATACATTTCCATCCATAGATTGTCATGAATAGTTATCCAATTCACTTACAGACTTGTGACAATGATATTTTTCCAAAGATATTTTATTGGCTACTTCCAAGTTATTAATTTCCTTTGAATATACAATAAATCTTCAATCTTCAGATTGTTCATATTCATTTCCTTACTTTTCTGTTAGAATTGCCAGAAAACCTTTGGTCAACTTCAATAAACATGCATAATTAAATAGTATAAGAAAAGGATAATAGTTAATATATAACTTATATTATAAAATAATAACTTATTTTATATATAAATTATATTATTTTATAATATATGATGTATATAATAATAAAATAATTTAATTTATATAATAAATGGGCAACTAAGCTCAAAAAAGTATGATAAAAGTGCAATAAAGGTGAAAGGGTTTGATAAAAGTATAATAAAAGTCAAAGATAATAAAGGTCAAAGCAAATGATAAAAGGGTAATAATGATCAAAGAGCTTGATAAAATGGTAATAAAAGTTAAAGTGTATGATAAAAATGTACTGAAGATCAAAGAGTATGATAAAAGCATAATAAAGATCAAAGTCTATCATAAAAAGATAATAAAGACTAAAGGATCTGATAAACGGGTAATAACGATTAAAGGCTATGATAAAAGGACAATAAAGGCTAAAGAGTATGATAAAAGGGTAATAAATGTCAAAGGGTAATAAATGTCAGCTTAATGATCTTAAAGAATAAAACAGTAACAGTGAATGTATTTTATTTGCCAGAAAAAAACAGTTTTAAGTTAAGAGTTGTCTTTCTCCTAGATTGGTAATTATCCAAGGCTGGAGGGAGAAAAGATGTATTCATATTCAAGGGTATTTGGGCAAAAGTGAAAGCAATGAACTTAACTGGAATTCAAACTCTGGTTGCTGAGTTCTTGTTTTTTTTTTGGGTGGGGGTGTTTAGTTTTGTTTTTTTGTTTTTTTTTGTTTTGTTTTTTAATCATTTCACCCCAAGCAAGGCAATAAAACCACTAAGATGCAAGTGGCTACTGAGTGTGAGAGAAGAATAAAAGAACAGGAATTAATAAGAAAAAAATAATGGTTGACATTGCATTTAAATTTTTAAAGATCAAAGTTAAGTGGAAAGCAGGAAACTGGAAGAGAGTTCCACAAGCAAGAAGTGTGAGAGGAGAAACTGTTAGCACAGAACATACGGTTACACATGGACATACAAACTGTGAAATGATGAGTCCTAGCCATGAATCAAGCACTACACTTAAATTTGTCATGTCTAGGTATTACCAAGAAAAATAATATTTATTTTGAAAATACAAAATTTTACTCAATGCCAAAAGGTAGAGATTGGGGAAGGCTGGTTTTCAATCTGTCTTATCTTAAATTTAGCTAGCTACAATTACTGACCTAAAGATACCACAGTATTCCTTACATCCAAACAACACAGTCTTACTTACCGTTCTTACTTCTTTTCTTTCTGTGCCATGTCCTTTCAGGACGTAGGCAATCATGGCTCTCCACCTCCCTCTATCCCTTGCAGCTCTCAACAAGCTCCTTCCTTCTGCTTCCTCCCCCAGACCACATTCTGTCATCCAGTTGCTTATGGCCACTAGGTATATCATGCATTGTTTTCACTTGTCTCTCATTCCCTCTATTCGACCCATGAGTATCAGATTCTCCAGGCCCTCCTTCCTCATTATGTGTCCCAGCTGCCTCTTCCTGATGTTAAGTATAAGTTTCCTCCTTGTTTGCATCCTCTTTAAGACCTCATCGTTGCTCACATGCTTGGTCCATGATGTCCTTAGCATCCTTCTGTAGAACCACATCTCTGTCACCTCGAGTCTCTTCTTCATCCGTGAGGAAATTGTCTAGCTTTTGGGATGCATCCTTGGCCATTCTAATATGTCTATAGATCTCAGTGTTGCATTCAGAACACTTCCCAGATATTTAAATTTCCAAGTCTGCATGATTCTAGTGTTCCCGACCTGTAAATCACATTTCAGGCTCATCCTTTTACTGATGACCTTGCATTCTGTTTCCTTGTAGTTTATGTTTAGTCCCTTCTTTACACTCTCCATCACTATCTTCTATAGGAGTACAGTCACCATAATACCTCAAAGTCTCTATGAAGTCCTAACTAGTTCCTGTATGTATAAGTGGGGAATAAGAATAACAACTTTTTTAACAAAAAGATGGAAATATTTATAGAAAATATACAGGGAAGTTATATTATGTTTCATTTCAACTGTTAAAAAAACAGGAAACCTATGTTTCATTTCAACTGTAATAGATCTTGCTGTCAATCTAGTGCTGCTCTTAAATTCATAAAGTCTAGGTACCATAGAAGAAAACCCATTATGGCAGTTGGAGAGTGACTGAAGCTGATATGCCAGGACAGTACCAGTAACATTGCAGATATTTCTTTGTATTTTATCAAGAATCTTTAAATACATAGCAGAAGCACCAGACTAAATGTGGCAACAATATTCAATCCCCTGAACTAACAATTACACAACCTGCACATCCAAATGAAATAGATGAATGGGAAATATGTTCAACATGCCAAATTCACTTTCTGTGCTACATCTATACAGTGGTATTTCATATAAATCAATGTTTACAAAGTGTATTTCGTATGCCATTGATAGTGACTATGAACCTCATTTCGCTCTTACCATATATACTCATGTATAAGTCTACCTCATGTATAGTTCAAACTTTGAATTTTTTTGTAAAATAACTAAACTTGTGTATAATGTGACTGCAGCTTCTAAGCAATACTGTAGTTAAATATTGCAGTACTGGACGTCATCCAGGACATATTTTATAGAAAATAAATGGTCTTCATTCTTTTTTGCACAAATCTAGCCCAAAATGGTGAGAAAAACCACTTATCGTAAAATATCTGATACGAAGATTTAGATACTGTACTTTTCTTTTCATTCATGCCTGACTACATTAGCTCTTTTACCCTGGGCCTGCCTCCTACAAAGCCTAAGTTTTTTTCCTTTTGTCGCTACATGAAGAGCAAAACATCATCCACTATGTATGCCACTTAATATCAACAAATATCTTATATAAATGAAGAATTGTTAGATTTATTCCTATCTCAAAATTGCATTCATCTTTGTTTTGCAAGCATTTGCTTTTCCAATGACAACTTTTTTTGTCAGGATTACCGGTACATAATGCAGGGTTGAGGTACATACTTCAGGTTATAATTCAAGACATTCTAAGTAAAAAGTACTAAGTAAAAAAGTTGTTTTTTTTTTTGTGGTTGTTTAAATATATTTCACCTTGTGCAATCATCATTTACCATCTGCATCATATCAAAATATTTCATTTACAGTGTATCTTGTCAATATATTCCAAGAATGTGTAACAGAGAATTAATAGATAAAATAATGCCAGTACATGTAAAGAATATAAGAAATAATATGGAATATGCATAAACAGAGGTAGACTGAATAAAGAATACAAATGAAACCTATATATCAGACTTTTGTCTATTATGTATTTGTAATATTGGAAAAGCAAGTGATGAAAACACATTTGAATGAAGATAAATGCAAACTGGGGAAAAGAATAAAACATTGTTAATTCTTCACTTATATAAGGTATTTGTAGATTTTAAGCCACACACATAGTGAATGACGTTCTGCTGTTTACAGAAAGAAAGAATCTAGGCTATGGGAGGGAAGCTAAAGGAGCTTACCTATACCATTAAAGCTAACCAAAGATACCATGAGAATTTGGGCCTACCAGTTCACAGAAAATGCATGAATTTTAACCTCTCCAGAAAAAAAGTCAAACCCAGCTTCTGACTAGTATGCCTACCGTATCAAATATTGCAAAAATGGACATCATCCTGGACATATTTTATAGGAAATAAATGGTCTTCATTCTTTTTTGTACAAAGCTACTCCCAAATGGTAAGAAAAAACACTTACCATAAAATGTCTGATACAAGGATTTAGATACCATATTTTGGTTTTCATTCATGCCTATCTACAAATTGGAGAAAAGAAAAAAAAACATTGTTAATTCTTCATTTATATAAGGTATTTGTAGATTTTAAACTGCATACATAGTGAATGACATTCTGCTGTTTATGTAGCAACAGAAAGAAATAGTCTAAGCTACAGGAAACTAAAGAAGCTTACTGCTCTCTCTAAGGTTAGCCAAAGGTACCGTGAGCTTGTAAGGCCTGCCAGGTGGGTTATGGTCACTGAAAATGCATGAATTTTAACTCCTCTAGAAAAGATTTACCTGTGTATAGAGCAATCAATCACCAAAAATGCATAATTTTTAACCTCATCAAAAAAAAAAAATACCTCTGCTTTTTTGTGTAAAAAAATGATCATAAAAACTTATATTTTGTTTCTGGGAACATTCTGGTGACCTCACAGGCTTTTACTTTGCTGATATAAGTAAAAGCAAGAAATGTAATTCCAGGTGTTGAATAATACTTTAAATATTTTTTTTTAATTGGTAACCCCCCATGCAAGGGGTTTACATACTATGAAAAAATTAGGAACAAAAGCATTAATAATAAGATGGAAGAGAAAAGAAGTACAGTAGATAGCGATTGACACTTCATTTAAATTTTTGAAGATTAACGTTGGCTGGAAAGCATGGAACTGGAAGGGAGTTTCACAAGTGAGAAGTGCAAGAAAAGAAACTGTTAGCATAGAACTTATGGCTACATCTAGCCAGCTCAACTGTGAATTGATGAGATCTCGACATGGTGCTTAAATTCAAAAAGTAATATACTTGTGTATAAGCCAACTTCATGTACAGTGCAACCCCCTGAAGTTTTTTTGCATGAATTTTAACCCCTTCTGAAAACATTTACCAGTGTATAGTGCAACTGGTCAGTGAAAATGTATGATTTTTAACCTCTTCAAAAAATGACCCATGTTTAGTACAACCCCCTATTTTTTGCGTAAAAAAAAAAAACTGATCATAAAAACTTGTATGATGCACAAGTATGTATGGTATTTAGTTTTCAGACAAAGTGAAAAAAATTATATAACTCCTATTATCAGTATCTGATATCTATATTTCTGAAATGAGGTATTATGTGCACTATTTACATTGTTCAGACTATTGTCCTCATCTTTGTTGCCATATTTATCACAACAATGTGAGCACTGGTAAAAATGGTTGCTGAAGACATTAGGTTTATAAGTCCCAAGATGTCCTCAAGGACACATGGCACAGTGGATAAAGGCATTAGTTAGATCCAGTGACAAGACCTAAAGAGTGTGAGTTCAATACCTGGTTAAGGTGGTAGAGAACTTGGAGTGGGGAATTAACAGGAGATAACTGATAACTGACATTCATTAGACATGGCACGTGGAACTAGAACAGTCTACCCCAGTGAGCAAAATAATGGGTTCAGTTCAACATGCCAACCACCTGAAGAAGGCTGGAGCATACAACAGCTGAAACATTGTGATAAATATGGCAACAAAAATGAGGATGATAGTCCAAACAATGTAAATAATGTCCTATTATCAACCGTAGAACATTACATTCTATTAAGAATATTTTTTTTTTTTTATTTGGGGTTATGGGTTTTTTTTTTTTTTTTTTTTTGTTTTTTAATGTTTTAATCTTGTCACTTTTCTATCTACGTAGAGACATCATGGAATTCCCATTTCGGTAAATGTAATTCCAAGTTTGATTACTCTTAAGAAATAAAAAAAAGAAACTTGATCTTGTCAACTCAAACATTGCTGTGTTTATTATCTGTGATTTCCTACTGTGAAAATACATCAGCTCAATTTTAGGTGTCAGACACCTACTGCTGGGTGTATCATGGACCTTTCAAATACCTCACCAGTTTTTATGTTTATGCCATGGGACCTGTTGCTTACTTTTTTATGCACTTACTTCAGTACTTTGATGGTGAACTATTTTCTCCAAGTTTGCATTTGCCTCTTAACATTAATTTATTAGTAGGTATTCATAATTGGGTTTTTTTTTTTGTTTTTTTTTTGTATCAACAAATCTAACATGTTTAGTTTTTTTTTTCACTTTTCTAGATCTGTTGCTTGGAAAGTTGATTCCCTTTGTTGTGCTAAACAGTTTTTTTTTTTCTCACCAGAATCAATCTTATATATTTATAAGTCCACCATTTGTCTTTGTTCTGAATATTGCTTCTACATCTGGTCTGGTGCCTCTGCTATATATTTAGAGATTCTTGATAAAATACAAAGAAGAATCTGCAATGTTATTGGTCCTGACTTGGCATCTCGCCTTCAGTCACTTTCTCACTGCCATAATGTAGCTTCTCTGTTCCTATAAATACTTTTGTGGTAATTCTACTGATGAACATTCCTCTATAGTACTTAAATTATGAAATTAAGAGAAGTACTAGATTTGGTGGCAAAGTCTCTTCATTTTACAGGTGAAATGGCTAGATGTAACCTGAAAAGGCTTAATAAGCCATAGAAAACGAATTAATCAGTCATTAATTAAGTGCCTTTACAAGGAACAATATTATGCTGAAAAATCTATATATTTTATGTGAAAAAAATATTTTCTTAATTTTCATTATTGGGCTATGGACATTGGAAATGAAAAGAACACTTGTGATTAGTATTAGAAAGAAATAGTTGAAATTTTTAGTATACATTGTGAGCAAAGAGGGCCTTGAGAATTCGCCACTCACAGGATATATTGAAAGCAAGAAGGTCAGTGATAATCTACCTAATGAGTTTGTGTAAATATGTAGCAGCGTGAGGACTGGAGTGAATAAGAGGACAAATATTACTTGGAACTATAGGAGGTTAGGGAGAGCCATGATTGCCCATATCCTAAAGAGAAATAGTACATGATAGAAAAAAAAAACATTCAGAAAATGATATCTGCTTCTAACTGTATTTTTACTATTACTTAAAGCAAAAAAAGACAGGAAGTTGTGGAGAACTATAATCGCCTATATCCAGAAACACCACAACATAAAAAAAGAAAACATTCAGAAAATGATAGAAGCACTGATTTTTTTTATAATTTTCTGAATGTCTTCTTTAAATAATGTGCATTGTCCCATCTTAACATGGGCGATCATGACTCTCCACTGCTTCCTGTCTTTTGTTGCTTTAACTAATGATAAAATTAGAAGTGCTGATTTTTTAATCATTTTTCTGAATGTTTTCGTAAAATATATGAGATCTGTCTTCTTTTATGCATGTTGTCCCTTCATAATGTGAGTGATCATGGCTCTCCGCAGCTTCCTGTCTTTTGTTGCTCTAATGATAAAAACAGAAAAATATGAAATGTGTCTTCTACTTTTATGTGTAGTGTTCCTTCATAACAGCTCTACACAGCTTGATAAAAGTACAGTTAAATGCACTGATTTTTTTAACTGTACTTTTATTATTAGAGCAACAAAAAACAGGAAGCTGTAGAAAGAAATGATCACCCACATTATGAAGAGACAATGCACATAAAAGAAGACACATCTCATATAATGGGTGTTTCCTTAAGACAGATCAAAGCCAGCAGTAAATAAATCAGTGTTATTGGTGAAAATTTATTTCTCTATTGGATCATGTTATTTAAGTCATGGCAATTATGTATGAAAAATAATATCGCCCAAATGTCCACCAATTCTGAAAGAAAAAGAAAAATAATCATTAGATGCTTAAACTTAATTCACATTTAAAATTGGTCCAAGTTATTGGAACACCATTTACTTACAGTGTTTGTAAAGTTTTGTTTTTTATTAAGGCAATTCACCCCAAGCAAGGTTGGGGTGCCACTAGCATGCAAGGGTTTGCAGAGGATTGAGAACAAGTGTAAAGAGGCATGTTTGTGGAAAGGATACAGAGAAAGACAGGAACAAGCTCAGGGTGTCAGATGTCGATTGACATTACACTTGAATATTTGAAGATTAGAGTCATCGGGGAAGCAAGTAGGACAAAGGAAGTTCCACAGATGGGAAGTGCAGGAGAAGAAGCTGTTGGAGAAGAAGAAATCGGATACATTTAACCATTAAACAAATATTAAATATTAAAAGGTTAGATGCAAGTGTAGTGTAAAATTCAAATGTCCACTTATAATTTTGCCTGGGATAAAAAAAAAAGGTTGAATTCAGTATGCAGGAAATCAGTGTGCATCTGTATATGGGTTTATAAAATAAAGCTCCTGTAGATTCTGATAAATTGACTTGAAACTGCAATCCCAAACATGTGACATTTTCTATTTACTTTGTGTCTTGTGTTTATTTCTCTTACAAGAAGCCAATCAAAAATCATTTGCCTTGAGTTAGCAGGATGAAGTAAAGTTTTAGATATGAATGGGATTACCAAAATAGAGAAACCAGTGGCATTTGATCTGGAATATTTGGCAGTGAACTCAATAGAAATCAAACTTTGGAAGTTCATACGATGAGGTTTCAGTGTAAGATACGTTGCTCTGTGGGTGGACACTTTTCTGCAATAATCATGACAGATCATTGAGACAGCAGGGAATTTTGTTTGGATTGGGGTTGGGAGCTTCAGATTTAATCTTTCCGAATCCTAGCCCTCGGGAAATTATAGAAATCTGATAAAGGTGCTTAAATTCCTAAATGCATTTATTTGCATTCAGTTTAATGTGTCTTGGAATTTCAGCAGCAACCCGGCATTATTACTCTCCCTTTCATTTTCTCTATTTCTCTATCTCTCCCTTGCACTCTCTCTTTCTTTCTATCTCTCTCTTTCACACACTCTCTCTCATGCACACAAGGGGGGTTCTGAAAAGATTACAGACGGGCCTATTTCCCAAAATTGACTAAATATCAGAATCTTTTTAAATCTCTTTTTGGTTAGAACAAAAGCTTTCCAGCACCCTCTCATATAGCAATGATAAGCAGAAAATGATGTATACATGATGTCTGACTGGAAAGCCTCTTGCCCTTTAAATAGCCTCTCCAGGGCAGTAGACCCTTTCTTGTTGGGTCTTCATACACTTGACCCTGAATCTCTTACTTTTCAGAATAGTCCATTTTCAGGATCATGATCAGATGTCTCATTAAATTCTCTTTAATCTTGTCTATGATCACCTTAATGTTGAAACCAGTTCCTGTACAATTACCAAAGTTAAGCAATATCAAGCCTAGTCAGTACCTAGATGGGTAACCACTTGAGAATACCAGTTGCTATAAGTTTTAATGTGCAGGTGGTGTTATGAATAATGGCTCGGAATTGTTAATCAGTGAGCCGAGTTCCAATTCCCATTGAATTCATTATATTCACTTATGTGCAAATATCTTTGGAAAAGGTATGAATCCACCTGTTCTCCCCCAGCTATGAGTTAATTAGTAAGACTTGTATCATTAAAAAGTTATTATTATCAAAACAAAGTCTTACAGTCTAAAAGTATTTTCTGGCTTTAAATAACCTGCAAAGGGTTGATAAGCCATAGAAAGCGAATCAACAACAAAATCCTTAATTTGAAAAATAGCCATAAATTACAGGGATCCATATTTAGAGTCTAAGCGTGTCTGACATGTCTGGGTAATGTGATATTCTCCTGCCCACCAACTCCACATTAAACATGAAGAATAAGCAGGTACATTGTTATGATTAGGACATTCTCACAGTATTCAAGCTCACTTAATGGCATCTCACTACCAACTGAGTAAATACAGAGAAAGGTGTTTATTCATGCATGCACAGTAAAGATTCCTATTTTCAATTTTCAGGTTATATTAAAGCCACACAGCTAGTCCTTGGAATATTTGAAATAACTGGATTCTTTCCAGAGAGAATTAAAATATTATATAGTTTCACATTACTTCAAATGTTTTTATCATGGATACTCATTTATAAAATAGCGTGTCAAGACCAGGTGCCCAACACTGAGGTTCTGTCTCAAGCAGGTCTGCCCAGCATGTTCCCACTGCTCAGACAGCACAGACTTCGTTGGTTAGGCAACATCCACTGCATGTCATATGGCTGCATCCCCAAACACCTCCTGTATTGAGAGCTGACCTTTGGAAGGAGACCCACCGGGTGACCACAGCTTTGTTACCACAATGTCATGAGGCATGACATGAAAGCTGTGGACATCAACACAGTTATGATGGAGCCTGGCAGCCCATACAATCCAAATGGAGAGGAACCCTGAACAACTCAAGTCAGGGGAGAAGAAGCTGACACAAGTTGCTACGGAAAGGTGGGCCTGCAGAAAGCAAAGTAACAGCTCCAACAGACCAGAGACAGAACACACATATGACCTCTGCAACAGAGATTGTCACTCCTGCTTCAGTCTCTACAGTCACAGACATCAATGCTCCAGTCAAGCAGACAACTAAGATGCTACCCATGGTCAATCCTGACTGACGGAGGTCTATCACTTATTATTATGGATACTCATTTTTGAAATAGACATTCTATTTTTTATTTTTAACAATGTGTATTAGGTCTACTGACCTGTACTTTGAGAAATGTTAATAAAGAAAATGTGCTCTCTGGTAGGAATCAAAGTTAAGCAATGTTGAGCCTGGTAATTGCCTGTAAGTGTTGTATACCTAACCCATTATTATCTCAAAAAAAATTCTTACAATCTAAAAATATTTTCTGTCTTTAAGCAATCTGCAAATGGTTGATAAACCATAAAAAATAAATATAAAATAATGCTGAATCTTTCTTCAAACTCTGCCTCTTATGAGCTGATATGACTGGACATGGATATCTTTTATAGTAAAGATTGTATAATTGTCATTTTACTGTTGTCATCATTGGCTGCTTTATCTCGTATCCAATAATTTAATTTCTTCTTTTCTAACCGCTTACTTTATGATGATGGTGTTGATGACTACATTCACCACCAACTTACAGGTTCAGGACTAGACGCTTCCTGCTACCATCATCCATTCCCTATCACAATTTAACTTTACAAGTGTTGGCTGAAGATGAAAGAAAATTAGAGTAGAATAAATCTGCAACAGACAGCCACTGACTCTTTTATAATTTCAAGTGTTGCCTTATGTAGCATGTCCATCATTCATAGCTCTATTTATCAGATGGTTCAGTCATTGAGAACTGTTGTAATCATCATCTGCTTGTTCCACTGTTGGGGTCTTTGGAGTTGGTCACGCTTAGTGTGGGTCCTCATCTTTGACCTTGCTACAATAAAGCTTTTTTACTGTAGCATATAACTAAATGGAGATCTTTGAAAGAACAGGTAATTTTTTCTAGAAATAGAAATACATACTTCATAAGATCATATCATATATAAGATAATATGAAATAATGGTACCCCTTACACATGCATCTCAGCTAAATGTGTGCAATAAGGAGACAGGATTTGATAAAGGCAGCACATAACCTTGCAAGCGGGACGGAGCTAGAAATATCTTCAGTTCAGGTAACACAATCTGCTCAGATGGTCTCCCATTGCAGGTTTTCTCTAGATGTGGCTCCTAAGTCGCCTTGTCTGCCTCATCCTTCAAATTTAAAAAATCAACTCTCTTTGACACCCATCTAAGATACTCCCTTACAATACTAACCCAAGGAAATATGCCCATCTGGTTAACAGTCAAGTAACTGACAAATGTGTGATATTGAATGGAATATTTAATGTAGGCCATCTTAATTCTCAATAGGAGTAGATAGGTTCACCTATCACCCAGTTCACACTCTTTCCCAGTCTTTTGAACAGGAGTAGAGGTTTATCCCTTTTTTCTGTTTATGATTGGGTTTCTAGTTCCTTCCAAAGTCTTCTCATTTTCTTTCACTCTGTTATATTAAGTGTATGATGGCAGAACAAAGAAGAAACAATGAAGGTTTAAAGAAATAAAGAATTGTATTAATATAAAATGCAAAAATGATAAATTGGTGTAAATGTCTCTCATCGAAAGAAGGAGATAAGTGGAGTTGTAAAAGGTATCTGCAGAGGCATACGGTAGGAGAGGGATGGTGAGTTGTGACTTACTCTGCCAACAGCCTTTGGCAAGTTGTCTTTTGGAGATAGGAGGCCGCTTTCCGACGAGTGTTGTGAATCTGGGCCAAGATACCATCCGACTGCCGAAAATATCATTTTGATATGTTTTTATGTCCTTTCTTAGGCTCAAATTTGATCTGGTTTTTATTTTGTTTCTTCAAGCGGGAGTGGGTGCTATTGGGTGGAAATTCTGGACTGTAATGCTTATTTTTTCTGTGAATGTGTGAGTAAAAATGGAAGATATGTGCAGAGACTATGCACAGTTGACAGAATTTTAGTTCAGTCTTGGGTTTCAAAGCATTCACATCCAGCTAGTGGTGGGAATTAGTGCAGCATGAATCAGAAGAAGATCTGGTTTTAGCGAGAATGTAACAACTCTCAGTAGCCCTTAATTTCTTAGTAGCATTGTTGCCTTTCTTGGGCTGAATCAAAAAAAAGCAACAACAAAAAAGAACAAAACAAAAATAATAACATTTTATAGGTTTTACATTTTCTTATGATTTTTCTAGCACTTGCACACATACACAAACACACATTTGCACATATAATTCACTAATTAACTAATGACCAATGTCTAGCTGGTTGATAATCTGAAAAAGTCTGAAGAGTTATATTTTTATACTAGCAGCATGGCCCGGCGTTGCCCGTGCTTGATTCAAAAATCATACAACTCATACAGTAATCACTATCATTTGACTTAAAATATTTTTGCCCATCCTTGCCTTTAAAAGAGTGCCCTTTGCCATGCTGATGTTGCTACATGCCTTACTTCTTGCCTATCTCACACTGCGAATTCTTTCTAAGCTCTATACTAAACATTAAATCTGTTACGAAAAAAGAACTAAACAAAATGAACACAAGATGATCAGCATTAAAAAATGACTCGTAACTGGAAAAACCCAATAAAATAAGAATGTTAAAAACAAATACTTTTTCACACCCAACCCAGTTCTGCGGAATCAGAATCAACGTTGAGTTTAAGCAAGCCAATGAGCCAATTGGAGAAATGTGCCATGCAGATTTAAATTTTTCCCACTTGTGACGAATGCAGCTATCGATTTTTTTTGCATGTTAGCATGCTAGTTAACATTCATGTCAGTCAGCTGTTGGCTCTCACACTGACCAATAGAATCTTCCTGCCTATTCATGGCAGCCATCTATAGGCTCTCACTCTGGCCAGTAGAAAATGGCCACAAACTACATGAAAACTGCCGTAGAAGCATGAAAAAATCAATTATTTCCACTATCAATGGGAGTTGGGAAATGCAAAGTCAGTCTTGTCCTTGCCGCTAACTTGGAGCATGTGCATGTAAATTTTGGTTCAAATCCATCGAAAATTGCGGCTGTGCATTCGTTACACACACACATCCTGCCTTTTATAGATAGAGATTAAGGATTTTAAAAAAAAACTCTCATAAGAATTTTAAATTTAAAATAATTTCATCAACTACTTTTTTGATAAGGTACATGTTAACATCTTTAATCAGCTAAGATCAGAAGACAATCAGAACTGTGTCTGGTGTCACAACAGGACATTTGTTATTATTAGTAGTAGGTGTTGTATACCTAACCCATTATTATCTCAAAAAAAAATTCTCACAATCTAAAAGTATTTTCTGTTTTTAAACAACCTGCAAATGGTTGATAAACCATAAAAATAAATATAAAACAATGCTGTAGCAGTAGTAGCAGTAGGAGTATCACCACTGTTATATTGCAATATCAGACAGGCCAATAAAACAACTCTGTAATTATTCAGGTAATAGACTCGGAGTTATCTCCCTTGGACAGCTTTTTAGTTTTTATCAATTTATTTGAATGTGTAGACTCAATGTCGATTACAGGGTCGCAACATTGCCGTACTAGTTTTTTTGTCTGTGGTGTCAAGTAGTTTTTATTGGATGGAATTGCTAATGTCACACCTAACCAGTTTTGAATTCACTGTTGTCCTTCCCCTAGACTGGCTGCCAACCTAGGCTACATCACTTGTTCTGTTTAACCCATAGCTTGGCATGAGGTGGGGAAAGATGGAGTTATAGGGCATTTTATGAATGTGAACACAATGGCCTCAGTAACAATTTGAACTCACCTCACTTATCCTAATTTCCCCACCAACAACCAGACACACATACACTTGTTAATTTAAACTTAACAGCTTCATTCTTCAAGTTAAATAATTTTAACAGTATTACCCTTCATAAATCATGTTATTATGTACTGTTTTTGATGTGTCAACATAACAAAGACACATAGAGAAATTGTAACTTTATATATAATACGCAGATGTAAAAGTATCATTATTTTTATTAATTCACTGAGCAACAAACACTGCTACTTATATCTACAGTACTGATCTTAATCTACCATGATGTCCTCCTTTCTATGTTTTTTTATTTATTTAAGACTTAATTGCTAGATGAAAATATCTTATACCATCAGGGTAATTAATTTTATAGCAAAGATTAATATCATATATTTAGTTGTTTGTTTGAATGATAGACTGCTATTTAATCAATGGACATGACTATCCTGTCAAAATTTCTTTTGGAGATGCTCCATCTACAGATATTGTTTTGCATATAATCAAGTTGATTCCAATTCAATTTTTTATAAAGAGTTTACTAATGTTTAAATAATGCTTTGAAGGAACTGTCTTTGTCCTGGATCTTCTTACTCTGTTAGTGAATTAGATAGGGATTCAAGACAATTCATTGATGAAGATGAAGACTGAGAAAGCAATGATTGTCCTGGAGCAAAGAGATATCTTTCAAGAATTTTCTTTTTTATGTGTCTTCTTAATTTGTTATTGAATCAGTGATTTAAGATGATTCATAGATGGTAATAAATGTAGAAACAAAGCAGTGATCACTCCAGATCAGCTAATGAGATATTTATGAAGAAATTTATTTTATTAATTTACCAGTGAACCAGATAGTAACTCATGACTCTTTGTAGATGATGATAAAAGGAAGGAAAACAATACATGTTGTAGAGCAGATGATATCTTTCAATAAGTTTCTTCATTCTGAGTTTTCTCGTGCAATAAATGAATCAGAGACTGATTCAAGATAATTCATTGATGAGGGTAAATAATAAATACAATGTTTTTCCTGGAGTAGATGATGAGATATCGTTCAAGAAATTTATTTTTTTTTACTAGCAGTGGCACATCAAAACCCTAACATACACCATACACCCATTGTAACTAAAGTGTGTCTTGCCTGCACTTTACAGTGTATTGTATTTATATAAAAATTATTATGGGATATATTATTATGGGAAATACTCATTTGAAATGCAATATTAGCATCAAGAAAAGGTTGACTATACATTGGGGAAGGAGTGTTAAGATTGTGTTTTGGTGTGCAATAGGACATAAAGTTTGGGAACCACTGGCCTATAAGATGTGACAAGATAACTTTCAAGAAATATTTTGCCCTGCATCTTTTCATTCTGTGAGTGAATCAGATGGTGATGAAAATGAAGAAAGGAACAATTATTTAGGAGCAGCTGATGAGATAATTTGTTGATATATCATACCAAAATAAACCACTCTCGATACCTACTTGATACCCAGGATGATGTTGATGGACTAGAATATTTGTTGATTTTCATGATAATGGATTTCAGTAGTGAGTTTTTATGTTTACTTTTACCAAATATTGCAATTAATTATGCATTTAACCTTATTTTGTTCTTGTTCTTTCAGATTTTTACTAATATGAAAATGGAGCATTCTGTGGCATCATCCCGTGGTGGTCTGTTAGGTAAAGAATTTTTTAAATAATTCTCTGTGTTTGCCCATTAAGTGTTCTTGTACATGCATATTGGATCCTCAATCCTGTTCACTGAGAGACTGAGATTATCTACCACTTCTGGTCCCAAAAATCATTCAGTTGTCAAACAATGAGAAGTCCTGTGAGTTCTATGCCTGCCACTGCTACACTACCTCTTTACATTTTACATCATCTGGATAAGTCTACTTTTATGATTAGGAGAGGGTAAAACTACTGACTGTCTTGATATCTAATTATTTGTTACTCGAGTTTAATTATTAATTATTATAATAATATTATATACATGCAGACCCTATAAGTACTACAGCTCAGGCTGAATGTTTCTGGGTCTGGAGCAAATTAACTGATATTATATCTCACAGAGAGAGCTTATGTAATTACAATTCAATAAAATATTGATGGCCAACTTATCCATCTATGACATCTTTTAAGTTTGATAGATTGATACTAACACACATAAAATACTTTGATTATATGAAGGCAACAAGATTTGTGCACCTATCTATCACTCCTGGCAGATCTTCTATTATCACAGTGTGGGATATTTAATAAAAAAAAGTGATGGAAACAAAAAGAAAAAGAATCTAAATGAAATTAGCTAGATTATATACTAAAAACAATAATTTTAATTTAAATTCCCAGCATCCCTCATTCATGCACATGTGTAGTCTCACCAATGTAACAAATTTAGTCTTATGAAGACCTAAAAAAAATCACAAAAAACTTGTTCTTGATATATAAAAACTTATACAGTGTAACCCGGATATAAGAGAGTTGTCGGGACCGGAGAAGAAGTCTCTTATATCCGGGTTTGATCTATTATATATACATTAACACAGGTTCTAATTTGGAACCAGAGAAAATCTCTCTTATATCCGGGTTTCTCTTATATCCAGATTACACTGTATATCATTATCATATATATATATATATATATATATATATATATATATTGATAACAAGAAGATGGAAACTTTAATTATCCAATGGATAATTAAAGTCTTCATCTTTTTATTATCATTATAATGCTCTGTAGTCTACATTGAGCTCTCCCTGGATTTATATCCTCCTTGGAATTATCCCTTCCAGTCACAAACTGGTAAAATGTATATATATATATATATATATATATATATATATATATAATCCATTATGGAATTTTTTTTTCTTCGGTGTTATAATGTCATGGATAATTTTTTCACGTTCTAATGAATGCTCAACACATTGTTAGCCATTTGCTTTTAAAAACATAATGAAAAATTACAATAATGGATAGCAACACATACTTGTACTAATGAACAACATATAGTTTCGTACTACTTGCACCCCTGCGGATGATCTTGGAAGAAGATCAAAAGTACTTGGGAAATGAAAATGAAAGAAATTTAAACAGTTATAGCACATTTGTCTCATCCTTTAATATCATTATACAGAAGGATATTTTATGAGTATGAACAGATTTTGTTAAAATTAGCATACATGACGTCTTTAATTTATTCAATCAAACATGCCTATATATATATATATATGTATGTATGTATGTATATATATATATATATATATATATATATATATATATATATATATATATATATGTACACAAACAATATATACTCACATGTTATGTGACTTTTGAAGACCTAATTTTGAAGCTAAATTTAAGAGGATTCCATCATACACAAGATATAAAATTAGCATATGAGTATGAACAGATTTTGTTAAAATTAGCATACATGACGTCTGTAATTTATTCAATCAAACATGCCTATATATATATATATATATATATATATGTACACAAACAATATATACTCACATGTTATGTGACTTTTGAAGACCTAATTTTGAAGCTAAATTTAAGAGGATTCCATCATACACAAGATATAATATTAGCATATGTACTGCTTGCCCTGGCTATGCCATTGACTAAACTAACTATATATCTATTTACTATAGTCAAAAAATATAGCTGTATTCAAAATTAACATGATTATGATAAAAGTGATGTTTTACTGAACTGTATCCAATAATAATGAATGTAACAGTCACATATTAGTATCATATTATAAAATACAAACATAGTGAATATGCATCTCTTTCCTTGTTTATAAGACTTTTAGCTATTTCTCATTTTGTTGTTTATGGCTGTACATGTTTACACAATGAATATAGTGTTACTAACAAGACTTTTATCATTCTCTTTTACTTTTAACTTATTTAACTAGAGGTTGGGATAAAGAAATAGAGTAAAAGAGGTTAGTCTATTGTAATTTGTTCTCTTTAGCCCAGCAAGGGACCTACATACTCTGGCACAAACAGGGTGCATAAGAGGGTCCAACAGCAGGTGGTACATTTCATGCAATTTAAAACATTGCATGAAATGCTTCTGAACACAAATATTACATTTCCATTGCTGGACGTCTACAGCTTTATAGTCAGTTGCCACCTTCCATCCATTAAGTAACTCCTTAGACCAACTATCGACAAACATACTCTACCACAATCTGTACATGTCAGATCAAGCTGCCTGTGGGTGCCTTCAAGAAGTTCAACAGCGTTCCCTTTGCACGCATCTCTCTTAAGCTTTGTGTGTCACCTCTTGAAAGTGCTGCCTTCCACTATGAGCAGCCTCATTCCAATTATTATCATGAGATGCATATTCTTCCCAGTGGTCACAAGGAATGTTGCATTTCTTCAGTGCATCATTGATGCAGTCCTTAAAGTGCATCTTTAGGTATATATATATATACTATATACATATTCAATAAATAAAATACAGTTCAAGTGATTCATCTGGTCTGTTACTTAAACTGAATATTATAACTAGTTATTGCTTGAGCATTTTTTGCACGTTTTCAGTTGTATTATCATTATTGTAATATATATATATATATATATATATATATATATATATATATATATATATATATAGAGAGAGAGAGAGAGAGAGAGAGAGAGATAGATAGATAGATAGATAGATAACTTGTTAAGTAACAGTGACTTTATTTTGCATATATGAACTAGTACTCTCCTATGGTGTTATTCACTCAACTGTAAAACATTATTGAATAAGCTTGTGTACTGTGTGATTGTCACATTTATCTGGATAAGTGTCAGCTTATTCTTTAATTTTCATGCCTCCAGCAACATTCCACATTTAATTCTTCCTATTTCACCAAGGTTAAATTTGTCATTGAAAGTTGAGATTTGAAACTACAAATAAAATTAAGGATAGAGGTGGTAAGGCAGCTGATGGCAATCCTAAAAGTATGTAAAGTTCCAAGTGGAATACATTGATGGAGTTTAAAGTGGACTTGTAGTTAGTGTAATGGAAATCAATATGGAAAGTGGAATTAGTGAGCCGAGTTCTAATTTCAGGCTAGTCTGTTGTGCCCACTTTTGCATAAATGCCTCAGAAAAGTCATGAATCAATCTATTCTCATTCATCGACAGGTTAAATAGCAGGGCAAACTGAGTCGTCTATCCTTGGTTAGCAACCAGTCTAGGATACAATAATTGTGAATTCTAAACCAGCTTGAAGAGAGATAGATTCTCTCATGCTATATTGCCTTGGATACACCCACTTATGTTATGGCTGCAGTACATGTAGTGCACTGATTATATTAATGGGTTATAGTAATCATGATCATGAAAGAGATATTACTCTAGTTAGGCTATTTTTTCATTTCATATTACTTTTTGATCAGACTTCATATGCCAAACTGCTGGTTGATTTTTATTTTCAAAGTGAGCTTTTTAAAATTGTTGGCAATAAATGTCAGCATTGAAGATTTTTTCATGTTCCAAGAGTTCCTAATGGACAACACATTTCATATTTAACCAGATACAAAACAGGGAATTCTATGGAAGGAGCCTGGATTCAGTGTTGACACTGGTTTCCATTTTGTGACAACCAGTTTTCTTTTGACATACAAAATCCATTTTTTATAATCTGTAACAGAGTGAGGCAGAATTGAAAGGTTGTCATTTGCAGGTAAAAGACTATTGCAGATAGTGGAACATTGTGTTTGGTTCTCAGGTGAGAACTAATGAAGAACCCAGATTCTTGCTTTGCCACTTTTCCTAATTGCACACTGAAATTCACTCTAGACAACACACAAAGCGACACAGTTTCCTACCATTCAAACTTGTTCGTACCCTGGCTTTTTGCCTCATAATTCATAGGGGCAAAATATGCAATTACTTTCTAAACACCATAATAATTACAGATGTATTTTAACTCAGACTTCATTTGAGCCTTATTTTCCCCCAAGAGCTTTTTCTAAACAAACTATCTCAATATTACTGTTTTTATGATTTCACTCCAAGCAAGATGATAAAGCCACTATGTTACTGATAGTGAAGGAAACTGAAAAATGTTTAAAATTGAAAAAGGACAATAAAAGAAACAGAATTCAAAGAAAGAAAATATGATAATTGATGATGCATTTAGATTTTTGGAGATTTTAGTTGACAGGAAATGAAGACACTGGATGTACTGAGAGTACCATCAGTGTGAAGTGTGAGAGAAGAAACTATTAGAATAAAGTTTGTGTTTACACTTAGTAATTTCAACAGTAAAATGATAAGACCTAACTGCCAATCTAGTACTGTGCTTAAATTCATGAAGTACAAAAGAGGAGGGCTTATCAGAGTGATTACCATGAAAATATTTGTAGAAAACACAGAGGGAAGTTATGTTATGGCTGTAGGAAAGTGATTGAAGCCAAGATGTTTTAAATACATCTTTACTGGTCTGTATTATAAATGATCATTGCACTTTCAATGAAATTAACTTCTACTTTGGAACCTGGCCAGGGTTTCTAAGCATGCATCTATCATCATGTGCAAAGAATTAGCCTTTTCAGGAAGTATCAAGAGAGCAATTGTAGTATGAAATGGTTCTTACCAAAATTGTGTCTTACTTTATTGTCTTTCTGTATTTTTACACCTATTATCTTAATCTAAATTTTTCTCTTTTATAAATAGTTTTTTATATATCTTTAGTTCTCCTCATCAACTTAGTACATCTTAGTATATTGAGTGTTTCTTTTGCATGTACAGGAAATAGATGGAGAGTGGCTATTAAAAAAAAATTGAACAAAGTAAACAATGTTTCTTTTTATATTATCCACTTATTAACTACTTCCTGTTATTCTTCTTGCAAATGATTTCTACCTCCAAAATTGAAGAACCAACTTTTATTGGTACATGGCAGGCAATGAAAATAAGGAATTGCTGCGAGGCATTACTTGAAAAAAAAAAAAAATTCTACCCAGCAACTCTCGAGTTGAACAATTTGTACCTAATTTAAAACGACTGTCTACTTGGACAGGGAATTGAAAAATAAAAAATATCCAAAATGAACTTTCCACAGTTAAAAAAAATAACAAAAAAAACTTTTGATATCTGTAGGAAATTTTCCTCATTTTTTCTTACAATGATGCATTGTTTTTTCAAATCTTTAAATGAAACCTGCACACAAAGTATGTATGGAAAGTATCCAGAAATTCTGGATATCTCAAGAACTAGTTGCATGGTCTTGATGCAACTTAGCAACCAACTTAGAAGGGACCTCACAGCATAAGTGTTAATAGGCATTTTCCTTTAGAGTAACTCAGTTGTCAGTAAAATACGAATGAGTGAGCTTGCAACTATTATACTTTTAATGACCAATTCTCTTATTCTTCGCATTTTGTATAATGGTTTTTGGCATAACATCACATCACCTAGTATCTATAAGTCATCCACATTCCAGATTTGCCATTTCTATTTTGCACCACTTTTAAAGAGAGAATAGTTTTCTGATCATGGTTGAGATTAAGGAGAATGTAATGAGGTTTATATGATGTTACTTTGAGTGACTTGAAATTGGATTAATCAAACGTGAGAATGCCAGAATTAAAAAATTGTTGTATAACTATACACAGAACAATCCTTGAAAATGAATGTAGCAACATTCAAAAGTACTTGCAAAGAAAATAATATAAAATAAAAATGAATATGAACTTTGTTAACTTTACTGATTATTGTCACTGAAACATACAAAATTCATTGTTTTTCCCCAAGTATGGGTTAAATAGCAGGATAAACTGGGTCTTGTAGCCTTGGTTGGAAGCTACCACAGAAAGTAACAGAAACTTACTGTGGTTTTTCTTCTGCCAAATCAATCATGAATAAAAAAAAAAAAAAGAGACATGATCACTCAAGCATGTATCACATATGGCACCTACAGAAAGATTAAAATATATTTTTGTTGGATTCCTTCTTATACAGTATGTATTTTTTTAATCATTTCACCCCAAGCAAGGCAATAAAGTCACTAAGATACAAGGGGTTACTAAATGTTAGAGAATATGAGAGAATATAAGGAAAGAGAACAAATATTGATTAATTATTTGAAAAAAATATCTGTCTATATTACTGAGATGAGGTATTATGTACACTATTTACATTATTCGGACTATTGTTCTCATCTTTGTCGACATATTTATTACAATATTTTGGTCTTGTACACTCCAGTCTTTTTCAGGTGATGAAATGTCAAACTGAACTCTTTATTTTGCTCACTGGAATAGACTGTTCTAGTTCCACGTGCCATGTCTAATAGATGTCAGTTATCAGTTATCTCCTGTTAATTCTCCTATCTACCACTTTAACCAGGTATTGAACTCACACTCTTTGGGTTCCATCACTGGATCTAACCAACACCTTTATCCACTGTGCCATGTGTCCTTGACGACATCTGTGTATGAATTTCTGGGTATGATAAACCTAATATCTTCAGCAACCATTTTTTACCAGTGCCCATATTACAATTTTTGCTGTTACAAATTCATGTTTTTACCAGAGCTCATATTGCATTTTTTGTCGTTATTATCCCTTTTCTCTGGCACTCCTTATTACTGGTTCCCATATTGTATTTATTTCTATGCTTGGTTGGCTCAGGAGATTTTTGTGTCCTAGCATATGTGCTGATTCCTTAAGTTTACGAATTTTCCAATGGTGTTCTTTGTCTATGACGTCAATCTGATCCCACAGAGGGCAGTGATCTCCCTTCTCTCTCCATATGTGGTCAGCCATGCCTGATTTTTCCACTTCCCCTCGTGTTACAGCTTTCTGGTGTTCTTGAAGCCTTACCTTAAGAGAGTGGCCTGTCTCCCTATATATTTCTTTCTGCAGCTGCACGGGATAGTGTACACACACTCTTTAGTCATTTTCTCCTTTATGGTGGGTCTTACTCGGGAGAGATATCTGCAAAGTGTCGTCCAGCTTTTGAAGGTTATATGGACTGCAGATCCTTTATATTTTCTCTGATAACCCCTTCACATGAGGCAGGCAGACTGTTTTCTGATTGTTGTTGTCCTCCTCTTGTAGCCACCTGAAGAAGGCCAGAGCATACAACAGCCGAAACATAAAGAGATACAGAGATCAGAGCACAAAGGGTTAATAAATATAGCAACAAAGATGAGGACAATAGTCCAAATAACGTAAATAGTGTTATTTGAAAAAATATTAAAAAAAAAGAGTCTCACTTAGTTTTATCTTACAATTTATGAAAACTTTCACATTAAAATCATTAGGTTGGCCAGAAATTCCCGACTCATTTAGGAGCAATACCAACATTTATTCTTCAAAATAAAGTCCATCATTCTTGACAATCCTCTGTCAGCGATCAGCCAGCATCCTAACTGTCCCAGGTACCAGTCCACTGGCTTTGAATCAAAAACCTGTAAACAAGCTTCCTTCACTTCATCAAAAGTGTTGAATTTCAGGTTGCAGAGGGAATCTGTCATTGAGCAGAATAGGCCATAGTTACTCGGAGAAGCATCAGAACTGAATGGTGGATATGGAAGAATCTCAATACTGTTCATCTGTTTGAACTTCTCCTTTGTCAATTTGGCAGTGTGTGGCCTCACATTGTCTCGCTGAAAAAAAAGCCCTACCTCAATTGACAATGCAAGATACTCCTCCTTTAGTTTCTCGTACACGCAGTCTAGCTGCTTGTAATACAGTTTAGTGTTGATGGTACGACCATGTTTAACAAGCTCAAAATGCAGTACTCATTGGAAATTCCACCAGACAGAGATCTCAGTCTTCTTGTCAGTTCTTCACCTCTCAGAACCCATTTCCTCTCCTGATCATGATTAACCAAGTATACCCACTTCTCATCAGAGATTGGTAGCTAAATGAGTAAGGACATTCTGGCAAACTTAACCTAATGTTACTGTTACTCCAGGACTTTCTGGCCAACCTAGTATATCAGAATGAATAAGAAAATTATCTTTTTAGTTATTATAAAATAGACTTTGTATTACATCAAGTCAGTTGGGTGGATAAAAAGACCAAAAATTTTAAATATTGAATATTTGAAAGAATATTATTATTTCTCTGATTCTGCAAATCACCAATTGCAACTTTGATGCCAACAAAGTTTTCAATAAAAAAAAAATGCTAAGTTTCATATAATTTTCAGTTTTTACATATTCCAGAAAAAAATTATCTGAGAATCTGTAATATAGGCAATGTTTTATCATATCTTTCATTTTATATTTTTGTATTGCATTCTCTCTGTAGTTTCACCTCCTTTGCCTAAAAATTTCACTTTGGAGTCTGTCTCACATCAGTCTATTTAAATGAAATCCTGGTCTGTTTTTTTTTGTTTTTGTTTTTTTTTAGTGTTATCTCATAAATACAATAGAAGACAAAATTTGGTATTTCTTCTCATTTTCATTGGTTGGCTTATTCCACAATTTCTATTTAAGAATGATTTTCTATAAAGGAATTTATAATCACTTTAATTAAAAACAATCAATTGGTGAGGAAAATGTATGATTTTGTTCTTTATTTCTGAAATCAGCTAATCTTATCTGTCCATTTAATATGTGAGTAAACTTTAACCCCTTGAGCCCTGCGTTCCTAAACAATTTTAACCCTTCTGCCTGAGCTCCTGAGTCAAAATCAGCAAATAATTGGTGTGCAATGTTTCAGAGTAGATATAAAAATAGTTACAAGTGTTTACCCACTGTTCAACCAATGACTGGGCATTACGTCATTTTTTCTACTATTGTTCAACCGGTGGATGGGCATATATATATATATATATATATATATATATATATATATATATATATATATATATAAACCTAGTGAGCCAGACAAACCTACCCAGGTTTCACCTAAGCACATCATCAGGGAAAGCTGTTTCTAGCGCTTTCTTTTTTTAAAATCTTTTTTTCCTTCGTGATTGATTTGATTATTGGCAAATCAAGAATTCGAAGGTTTTCGAAACGAGTATAGTTACCTATATTTATATATATATATATATATATATATATATACACACATACAGTGCTTTGCAGAAGTTAGTGAACCCCTATTTTTAAAAATTGTCTCTTTTTTTTTTAGGTAATCAACAAAATTTAGTCAAACTATATATTCATTAAGGAAAACATTTATTAAATCAATTACAATCACTTTCAAAAATTTTTATCAAGCTATAATAAAAACTATTAATTAAAAATTAAGATGTGAAAAATTAAGTGAACCCTTACATGATTAACCAATGAATATCAAACAGCACAAAAGTAAAAATACCAAAATCTTCTTTTTTTCCATATCTCATTCCCTGATGAAGCTTTAATAAAAGTGAAACATGTTAGATTGATGAATGTTTCCTATTTATTCTTTATCTTATCATATATATATATATATGGTTATTCAAAAAGAAAGACAGATTTCGAAAATTTAATAAAAAAAAATGTTAAGAGACATAAACCCATTCAATGAATCACTGGATAGAAAAAGGTTCAAAGTTTATTATTTTAAAGTTCTTCAACTTGTATGCACTCAGCATGAGCACTATATGTTGCGTGACAAACATCAAAACTTCTTGCCACACACAAATCAATTGATCTGTGGATATTGACTTCACAGCTTCAACAATTCAGTGTCTCAAATCTTCAAGAGTAACAGGCATAGGTCGAACAAACACGCATTCTTTTATTTACACCCACAGATACAAATCACATGGGGTAAGATTCTGTGACCTGAGAGGCCACAGACAATGAACAAGCACCTGTTTTCCACAAATTATAACAATTTAAATTTATACAAAATCTGAAGAAGAAAAAAATGTGACTAGAAGTATTTAAACAATATTGAAAAAAATTTTCATTTATTTTAATAAGTTTGAACGTTTCCCTATCTAGTAATGTGTTGAATGTGTTTCGCTCTCTTAGCATTTGTTTTCATTAAATTTATAAAATCATATCTGCTCTTTCTTTTGGAATAATCCTGTATGTTGTGTGTGTGTATATATATATATATATATATATATATATATATATATATATATATATATAATTATTTATTTATAAATATGATTCAAACATGCTACATAAGAGTTCTCATGTTTCAAAACAAGAGCCGAAAACATCAATATAATTATTTGAATTAAATTGAATTAAAGTAAGCTCTGTTCCATCTTCAAGCGAAATTTTTTTTTAATAATTTATTTCTGAAATTTACATGTTTTAATAGCAGATTCATTATTGAAATCAAAATTTTCATGGTAACGGCCAGCGCGATTGTTCATATAAAGCAGGGCGCAGGGTGTTAATAATTTGTATCAG
Source organism: Acanthosepion lycidas (assembly GCA_963932145.1). Lineage (NCBI taxonomy): Eukaryota > Metazoa > Mollusca > Cephalopoda > Sepiida > Sepiidae > Acanthosepion > Acanthosepion lycidas. The sequence goes on from OZ010598.1 coordinate 67,276,272, forward strand.
TATAGAGTTACATTCATAGGTGTCAAGTCAGGGTACGGTTAGGGTGTCTAAATTTAAAACGGAAGATGATTTCGTCTAGTCTGGTTTACGTGTCTATGGAGATTTATTTATTTTTATATTTTATTTTTTCTGAAAGGGTTTTGTGTATATGTATGTATATATATATATATATATATATATATATATATATATATATATATATATATACACATTTTTGACGGACTGCACCAAGCATATGTGAAATTAACGAAGTGAGGAAGTGAGGTGGGAGAGAAGATATGAGTGAGTTAGATGTATCATTTTCAATTCCTTATCCTTAACCCCACTCTGTGTAGGCTAGACGTCGCTTAACTTAACGCATGCTATCTAGATATAGATGGGTAAGGGGTGAGGGAGAAGACCGACTTAAAGGTGGAAGATTCAGTTAACAATAAAATAATAAATCAGGATTCACTCAAATTCTTAGATGCTGTTATTTCACATTACTTTAAAGGGTATCTTTGGTGGTTTCAAAAAGAAAGAGAAGGTTTATATATATATATATATATGTATATATATATATATATATATGTGAAAAGCATGTGTATATAAATATAAATAAATACATATATGTATAATTATATATATATTATATGCGAGGTACTTATTAGAAAGCGCTCAATATCAGAGATGGAGCTAACATATTTGGTTGGATTGATGTGAGTTTGTGACCCTGGGTTTCAAGCTTTTGCGATCGTCAGACAAACTGATTAATTTTTTTTAAAATTTGGGTTTATGTAGATTGTGTGTATTGGTGTTATTGTGGAAGTGGTGGGGGGAAACTTCGTCGTTTTGTCATCGTACTAACGCAAACATCGATGTATGCAGATACATATACATACTTGGTCGTCCGTCAGGACTCATACATATATAAACATATGTGGGCAGTTTCGGATATGACATATGTATGTATACGGGTGGTGTTGTGTCTATACATACAGATTTGTATGTTGAAATTTAAAGATTGGAAGTGTGGCAAAAATGTCTCGTGAATGCCTCATGAATGTATACATGTCATATTTTTATTTTTCCGATGAATAATATTTCCTCACATGTATGTATATACGTGTGGTGGGGTTTGTGTAAAATTACGATAGGTTAAAATTATTATTATTTATATTTATTTTTAAATTTTTGAAAAAAAATGGGGGTTTATTTGTTATATTTAAAGCTGGTTATTTGTTTGTTTTTGACTGTGTATATGTAACAGGTAGAAATTTGTAATCCTTATTGGTTATTTTATATGGTGATGTTTAATATTTATTAGGTTGGTGCAAAAATAATGATGTAATAATGTCATTTTTTGACGTTATTACATCATTATTTTTGCATCAACCTAATAATATGCTGGATGAGAGGGTAGTTTAATTTAATAATTATAGCGGGTCTATATGATATGATGGGATAGTAATATTGCAAGGGATTGGAGACAATGATAATATAATTAGCTAATAGTTATTGTAAATTGGTAGAAATGATTAGTAATGGTGGTGGGAGAATGATAAAACCATGAATGTAGTTATAGTGGTGGTAGTTGGTGTTTTATATTTTGTTATATGTATTAATTTATTTTGGTATAAATCCTAATAATAGGTAATCTGTGTAAAATTATGGTAGTTGAAGATTGCTCTAATTTTTAATTTTTAATTTACAAAAATATTATTGTTATTATATTAAAGCTGGTTATTTCCTTGTTTTTTTTTTGTGATTGTGTATATGTGACTGGTAGAAATTTCAGTTTGTGATCCTTATTGGTTATTTTTATGGTGGTATTAAATATGCTGGGAGAGGGGGTAGTTTACGTTAAGGATTATATGGTAGATATGGTGTGATAGTAATATGTAAGGGGGTTGGTGGCAATAATAATATAAGTGGTTAATATTTATTGTAAATTGTTAGTAGTGATTAGTAATGTTGGTGGGAGAATAATAAAAACCTATAAATGTAATTATTGTGGTGCTAGCTTGAACTAAAGAGTGTTTGTTGGTGTTTTATTTTATTTTATTTTCTATATTTATTTGTTTATTTTTATTTATGAATCCTGGTAATGGGTGTTTATTCTCATGGTTACATATGGAAATTATATCTGATCTTATTGTTTTAAGGTATTAAATATGCTGGGGGAGTAATATGCGTTAAAGATTGTAGTGGATTTATATGTTAATAGTAGGTGTGATGTGTAAGTGATGGTGCTGGGTGTTGATGGTAATGATAATATTATTACTAAACAAAAAATCAGAGATAATCTCCAAATGTAGGCATGAGAACAAAGTACCTATTATCCAAATTCATACCAATACGGATAAAATAGACAAACCACCAACAATGACAATTTAATATCAAGATACCATCAAAATAATTTAATATCAAGATACCATCAAAATAATTGCATCTATCATTATTATCATTGCATCACCATTAGTAATCACTTTTACCACTTTACAATAACTATTAACTAATAATATTATCATCTACATAAACCTAAATTTTAAAAAAATTAATCAGTTTGTCTGACGATCGTTAAAGCTTGAAACCCAGGGTCAGAAACTCCCATCAATCCAACCAAATATATATATATATATATATATATATATATATAAAGGTTAGATATATATATAAAGGTTTATATATATACATATATATATATATATATATATATATATATATATATAAAGGTTAGATATATATATAAAGGTTTATATATATACATATATATATATATATATATATATATATATATATATATATAAAGGTTAGATATATATATACATATATATATATATATATATATATAAAGGTTAGATATATATATAAAGGTTTATATATATACATATATATATATATATATATATAAAGGTTAGATATATATATATATATATATAAAGGTTAGATATATATATAAAGGTTTATATATATATATATATATATATATATATATATATAAAGGTTAGATATATATATATATATAAAGGTTTATATATATATATATATATATATATATATATATATATAGATATATATATAGATATATATATATATATATATACATACAAGGTTATTCAAAAAGAAAGGGAAGGTTTCAAAAATCTTATTAAAAATGAATATAAGATATCACACATTGAGTGCTAGTGCTAATTAAATAGTGCTTGATGTAATATAACAGAACTGTTAAGGGACCGATAATATGTATATTTATTAATACATATATATATATATATATATATATATATATATATATATATGATGGACTCTCCTGTCATTTTCCACGTATGAGTGTCCAGTTTTTATGTTTATGTTTCGTATGAGACAGCAATCCTGCACGGGATTTGCAGACAAATCCACATGAAGGTCATACTGAAGGGTTGACCGTCATACAAGCTGATGTATTATCCTGAGATTTAATGTTAATTCTTAATTCTCTCAGGTGGTTGAAACAATTCTTTTCAAAGTTAATTATACCTCAATAGCAGGTATTTCTTCAGTTTGCTTGGTTTTCAACAGCAAGTTTGAACTCCTCTATAGGGATGTTTGCAGCATTTAAATTGTATTTAAGTTTGTCCTTGAAGTGTAACCAAGGATGGGATACATTATGCTTACCATGAAAAATTGGCTGTACATGAGGATTTTCGGCATCCGATCATCACTCATCCTTATGACATGATCAGCTCATCTGAACTGTGGTTGCATCAGAAAGGATTCAATACCACCGACATGACATTTGATGAATTGATCAGGGTTAGAGATTTTGTCCTGCCATGTATAACCACATGTTGAACAAAGACAGCATTATATATATATATATATATATATATATATATATATATATATATATATATATATATATATATATATGTATATATATCCTGTCTTTGTTCATTTGTTCTTTATTTATATATATATATATATATATATATATATATATATATATATATATGACAAAGTGTAAAATCTGCTTTTTCTTTTCAATTAACCCTATATATGAATTTATATGTGTGTTGACCCAGATCATGCCAGAAAAGATTTAGCTTTGAATGTCTTTCAGAGGCTCCAGATGCAGAATCAACCTAGCAAGGGATGACATGCTAGCTAAGTGCAGGAGATGTGCAATTTACCCAATTCTATGAAAAATTGAATTCCTATTCAGTATCAAAAGACAAGTATGAATAAAGTTGGGTATAGTTGAGTAGATAATTGATGCCAAAAAGTTTGATCATTGAAAGTTCTTCTTCTTCTTCTTCTTCTTCAGAAAATTGTGGAGGGCCATGATCAACAACATCCCTACATGATCAACAACATCCCTACAATGGCAATCATGGCTCTCCACAATTTCCTGTCTTTTGTAGCACTTAGTAAATTTTGTCTTTTTGCTACCTTTCCTAATCACTGTTCTACCAACCATTTATACAATCTTCTTCTCTTATCTGCCTTGTCACTTCAGGATGTGGACAATCATGGCTCTCCACAATTTCCTGTCCTTTGTCGCTCTTAGTAAATTTTGCCTTTTTTTCTATCTCTCCTAATCCTTGTTCTACCAGCTATTTACATGAGCTCGTTCTTCTTGTTGTTGCTGTTCAATGTGCCTTATCTCTTCAGGATGTTGGCGATCATAGCTCTCCACAATTTCCTGTCCTACTTAGCTCATAATATCTTTTGTCTTTCTGTTATCTCTTCTAAACTTTGCTCCATCATCCAATTACTCAAGCTCACTAGGTAGGTTATGCATTGTTGTCCTCTTTCCCTCTTGTCTTTAATCTGTCCTGTGAGTATCAAATTTCCCAAGCCCTCTTTCCTCATTATGTACTCTAGAAATTTCAGCTATCTCTTTCTGATGCTAAGTATAATATAAGCATCCTTTTTGTTTCCATTTTTTCTAAAACTTTATTGTTGCTCAGATGTTCAGTCAGTATTTTCAGCATCCTTCCAATAGGACTACCTTTTTTTGTTGCATCAAGTCTCTTCTTCATCGGTGAGGAGATTGTCCAGCATTCACTCTTTGGAAGTTCTGGAAGGTCATCTTTTGATATCCCAATGCACCTTCGGTTTTCGATATCACACTTTCTATTCTCTGTTAAAACACTTCCAAGATATTTCAGTTGATGTACTTGTTTGATTTTGTTATATCCAATTTGTAATTTCCTTTTTGTGCTAACAACTATGCATTCCAACTTCATGCAATTGATGTTTAGTCCTTTCTTCTTGCTTTCCTTCTCTAGGAGTTCTTTTCAATTAGTGAAAAAAAGGTCATCTTAAGAACCAAACTTCAATGACTTGTGTATCCAATGGAAATACATAAAGTTTATTAAATTCTATTTAAATCTGTCTCTTTTCAAAATCTTACTGCCAATTTTACTCCATATTTTTAGTTTTCAAAACAAGGTCTGCAATTTATTTGCTTGCCTTTACAAAGACACCAACTTCACAAGTAGAAGTTCTTTCAGTTTCAATGCTTTCTTTTATATAAAGAACTCTGAGATAAAAAGATGTACCGATAAATGTTGCCGATAAAAAAGCAGTCATTTTGGATAATTTAAAAAAAATTTAAGCAATAAATATTGTATATGTAGTAACATCATGGAAAATATCATATCTTGCTATGATATCCACAATATGTTCTTTTTTACATTTCTATAAAATATTTTCTACATGTTTATAAAATTTCAAACATAGATAAACATAAGTAAATTTTCAACATGGATACACTCTATATCTCATCCAACTATTCTCATTTGCAAATTTACAACTGATTAGTTTTTTATCCATTTTTTCATGGAGTTTGTGAAGTACTCATTCCTGAGCATAGATCTTTTTCTAATACATTCTGAGTTCAGATATGGTTTCATCTCAAATGTTTGTAGTATGTTGGATTAGATCTGTTTCAAACCTTGCAGACTGGTGCTCACTACAGTATCATAAAGAAAGAACTGTGCCAAAAAACAGAAACCACGTCAGGGATGTTCAACAGTAGCAAAATATATGTAACTTGAAGAGAAAATAATGAGATAATAAACATGTTCACATTCCACACTACTACACAGGGCCAACACTAGAGTGTCGGAAACTTTGATATAGAGCCCTCCTCTCTACTATATATTGATTTCAAAGTTTCCCAACCTGGGGGCCAACAAACCCTAGAAGGAAATTGGGGGAAGGGCAATGCACTTTTTAAATTACCAAAAAACAAGCAATTATCCAATTTAAATTAAAATTTCATCACATATGGATTTATTTGCCTTTATAATGAACAGGTTTTTTATTTTAAAAAATCTGAGAAAATGTTATTTAGTATAAATATTTTAGTTACTTCTTAGAAGACATCTGTCTCTCCATCTTTGCGCAAATTTACCAATTTACCAATTGAAATGATTTAAAGTAAGATAATTACTTTTCTTATAAGTGGGAATGTCTTTTAATTTTCAAAAATTTAATAAATGGTAGGGAGCCAATAAAAGAGGAAGTATTTTTACCTGAAGATAGAAAAAAATAACAAAAAATGGGTGGGAACTAAGTGCTTATAACAGCAAAATACCAGCTTGGCTTGCAGCATCTTAACAAAAGTAATTTTCTCATTTTTAAATCATCTCAATTAGTAAATTTGGTAAATTTGTGTAAAGACGGAGAAACAGATGGTCTCTAAGAAGTAACTAAAATGTTTTCATAAGTATTAGGTCGGTGCAAAAATAATGTCGTTTTCTCACATATGTTAGTATGTGAGAAAACGACATTATTTTTGCACCGACCTAATACATATAAAGCTGTATGGGATTTGTTGAGGTTTCTAAGGTAATGGAATATATGACAATTTCACACACAAGATCAATAAACATACAGTTTTCACAACATGCATTGTTTGCAGTCATGGAATTTTAATAAACAGGAAGTTTCTGATAAAGTATGGGAGTGGGGGGGGGTTCACTTAATCTTTTTGAATTTTAGTTACCATTACCCAACCACTCCCTGCCATTTATTTGATAGGCAAGTGTTAGTTTCAGGTTGCTGGACTGTTATCATTTGAAGGGTATATATTTTTATTGGCTGATAAATAACAAAAGCAAGAACTATAGAAATGTTTTTTAGACAATTTTATGTAAATGGCTGGCAGAACAGAGACTGAGAAGGATGGTAAAAAAAAGACAAATCTTACTAAGAACTATAGAGAATTGGACGTTGTGGAGAACCATGATCATCCAGGTCCTGAACTGGCATAACACATAGAGGAAGAATATTTTTACTAGTTTAAGAACATTGTTTGCTCTCTTGTTATGGAATTACTTTGTGTTTTTTGTTTTTGTTTTTTTCATTTAATGTAACTTTGCCACATGAATTCTGGCATGCTTCCATCTTTCAAATATGCAAAGTCTTTGTAGACTTCCCTGCACAATACCCACATCATTCAATGAAGCAATGAAAACAATATGAATGTTATTTTGTTATTTTTCTCTCTTCTACTACTGCAACCACTCCTTTCATTTTGGATGTTCTGGCCCCTATATTTCTTTCACTTATTTTTTTATTTTCTTTCTTGTCTGTGTTGAAAACACAATGATCGTGAACTAGCCTAAGCCAAAGCGGGTAGAAATATTATAAATAAAGCAAAACATTTGGAAACATTTCAGGAATTTGATGAAATGAAGAATAAAAAAAAAGCCAATTAGAAACATAATTCTAAAAAAGAATTACACTTTTTAATTATAATTTCATTACAATTGATATAATATTGAGTTTTTAATAATGAATTCTCAAGTAATAATGTAAAGCATTTGAAATAAAGACCTTATCTTGATTGCATAACAGTTTGGTACTTTCACTTTCACATTAAAATACAAAATAAAAATCTTATCAACCCAATTTTAGCCTACCATATTTTACAGCATATAAGGCACATGGATGTATAAGATGCACACCAATTTCACCAGTAATAATATAAAGCATTTGAAATAAAGACCTTATCTTGATTGCATAAGTTTTGTACTTTCACTTTCACTTTTACATTAAAATACAAAATAAAAATTTTATTAACCCAATTTTAGCCTACCATATTTGACAGCATATAAGATGCATAGATATATAAGATGCACACCAATTTCACCAGGGCAAATCAAGAAAAAATTAGTAATTAGTAAAATTAGTAAACCTACATATGGCATATAAGATACAGGGGAATTTTAAAAGATATTTTTAGTAAAAAAAAAAAAAGTCTGCCTTATATGCCATTAAATACAGTAATTAATATTTCTTGTTTGAAATTAGACATGAAAAAAAAATGTGCTTAATTCTGAAGGTCTATTGTCTGCATAACATTTTACAATTTTCTATTTTTACTAGTATTAACTTTTATTTTAATAAAGTTTTCTTTTATGTGCCATAACTCTTCAGAACATGCACGATCATGGTTTTCCACAACTTCCTTTGTAGCTCATAGTAATATTTATCTTTTTTACTGAATTCCAAACTCAGGCCATGCCCTTAAATAGACTCATTAGATCGAGACATTTATATGGATATCCTGCATCATACCATCCCATTCAGATACATTGAAACTGTCAGCTGTATACAACCGCATTCTAAGATTGATGGTTAAAAAAGGCTTTGAGCAAGTGAGGCCTGTAGGTCTTGACAAAAAGCATCCTTCTTCAAAGCTTGTGGATTGGTGCTACAGAACCACAGCAAATAATAGAAATCAGGACTTTCCACAGCATCATCAACCAAAATTTGATATATATAACTCAAAGAAATAATAATGACATAATCAACATATTAACACTCCACACCACTTCAAGCAAAAGGTTAGGAAGGAAACCTCCATCAATACTGGAAAGTGTATTAACAGCTACTGAACTTCAGAAGATGTAGCAATATGAGTCAGTTGAGGTCTTGTTAAATTGAAAACAGCAAAAATGGATATGGAACATTTACTTTTAACTGATGGTTATCAGTAAATGAAGTCAACTTCAAAAGTGTAGAGCATGAGGCTCAGACAGAGATAAAGTAATGGAAGGAAAAATTACTTTTTTATACAAAGATGGCGAGATAAAGAAAATTGTTATCTATAAAAAATGACCATCCTGTGAAAAAGCACACAGAAGGATGAAGCAGGCCTTACAGGACAAACAAGGAAGACAGCAGCTGAACTGTGAGGCTCCCACCTAGCCTAGACCTCATCTCGACTTTGCTCACTTATAGCAGTATGTTACAACTCAAGTATAAAATCAGGTTTACTGCTAGGAATTGTGGGTAACGTTCTAGCTGAAGGGTAATTTTTAAGCCACATGTGTTTGATTGCAAGAAACTGTATCCTATCAATGAACCTGATGTCTGGTCAGAGCTGCAATGCAACAAAACTTATTTTCCTGAAAAATCTTTCTAAGAGAAAGCTTTTATAAATTTCAACTGACTGGTTGCACAGTCAATGAATGTCAAATGTTTCCTTCTAAAAAACGGCTAATATTAACATTCTAGCCTATTTCCTGAAAGGACGTTTTATTTTTTTAATCTACAAATGCAAGATGTGTGCCATGCTCAAAAGAAAAGAAAATAGGATTAATGGCATTCAAGACAGAAAGTTTGTCTGTTTTATTTCTCATCTCCCTATCGTATCCCTTTCATTTTTCTCATTTTTGCTTTCTCCAGCTTTTCTTACTTTTACCCTCCATCTTCAACTTCTTCAGACCATCCTCCACACAACCCTTTCTGCTTTTTCTGATTCTGTTAGTTCTTCGTGGCTCTACAGCCTGCCATGGAGTGATATGATTAAAAAAAAACATCCCACTAATATTACAAGAAGTTATCCTTTGAAGGTTTTCAATAAGCATGATTTATCTTGATAACAAAGAGTAAAATAATAATTTGATGTTATGGTCATGCCACATTGTGGACATTGGCTTATTTCTTGCTTGCAATGAGTAGGGAAGGGTGTCTCTATCTACTGTGATAGGATTGTAGATATTTGTTAGAAAGTATTACAAGTATTACATATCGCTCGCTCGACTCTTCCGTCGAATCTGACGTATGAGGCTCAAGCAGATCAGTTCCAACAAAACCGACAGCCCAAAAACAGCACATTAGATTTGATTATAGTGGTGAAGGTTTCATGCAGGACCAGCCACACTTTTTGAAGGGCCAAATATAGAGACATAGCGAACTACGTGCCACAAGGTCCCCAAACGACCCTCTGAATTACATATCATTTATCTGAAACTCCAGAATCCCAAAATCTCCAAAATCCAAAAGTTTTTCAGCTGATAACATGACTTACCACAAATGCATAATTTCAGAAAGCACTGGAAAAGTTCCTTGTTGATGTGCAGCTGTTGTAAGTGATCTCATATACCCTGGGTGAGTGTTCCCCAGCCCAGCTCTGTAGCTTATGTTGGTGCGATTGTCACAGCAACACCTTCGTTCACGGATTACTTACCAAGTGTTTCATGTTCAGGAAAGATATTATTCAAAATGTCAAAAACTCCTGCTTTTTTTTTTTTTTTTTTTTTTTTTTTTTTTTGCTTTTTTTTGTACACATACAGAAAATACAAAACATTATTTTTATGTGAAATCTTAATTTTGCCACTTAAAAATCCATGTGAGCATTTCATATTTAGCATCATTACCTGTATCTGTATATAAACAAAATTTATTAAATTTTATATAAATCTACTTTCGGAGTATATGTTATTTATATAAACTTTTTTTTTTTTTTGCTCTAAAGTAATTTTCTATCGTTTACTATGTTTGTTGACTATGTTTTGTCATCTATTCACACAAGGCTTACAACCATATCACATTGAAACACTGGTTCCTATAAAATTACTGAAGTGAAACAACATCAAGCCTGTTCAGTACCTAGATGGGTGACCATTTAGGAATACCAGATTCTGTAAGCTTGGATGTGCAGGTGGCATAATGGAAAATGGCTCAGAATTGTTAATCGGAGAGCTGAGTTCCAATTCCAGTTGAGTACATTATATTCAATTATGCACAAATACCTTTTGCAAATGTATGAATCCACCTCTTCTCCCCCTAGCTATGTGTTAATTAGTAAGACTTGTATCACTAAAGCAATTATTATCTCCAAAAATAAAAATAAAATTATGTACAAAATATTTACATTTCAGCATTAAATAACCCATAGAGATTGATATGCTGCTAAACAAAAACAACCAAAAAGAAAAAAAACAACCATTTATACAAGCTTATTCAATAGGTTACTTGTATTTCTCTTTTCTGTTGGCCTTCAGTATATCCTGTAAGTATTGAATTCTCCAATCTCTCTTTCCTCATTATGTGCCTCAGTTTCCTAGTAGTTCCTATTTTCCTTAAGAATTTTTCATGGAAGTGATGTACAATCTGTTTTATTAGAAGTGGATTTTTGCTTTTGATATTAGCAATAGCACAAAGTGTACATAAACTGCTTAAGCTGTAATCTGAACTCAGTTCCTCGATTCCATTTCCTAGGTTAATAACCATTATGCCACCCTATGCCTCCTGTTAGAATGTAACTAAAAAGAAATTTGTTATGTAAAGAAAATATTGGTTTGCAGCAGAAAAAAGTCATAAATTTAAATAAGTTCATAGTAAAATTGATTAACCATATGGTTTCTAAAGTTTCCACATAAAACCATTGCATTCAGTCAGTCCACATTAGAGGGTGAACTACCATTATACCAGAAATAAATTTAACTGTGATTGGAACAGGACTTTTTTCTCTTGGAAAAAGAATCATATTTTTATATCATTACAAGCAGCACGCTGTTTCCCAGTTTTTTTATTGTTTGTCATAAACTGCATCAGTTGAGATTTCTTTAGATGCCATTTAAAATTTTTTGAGACAGCATCTTCATTCTAGGACTCAATGCATTTATATGATTAAGTTTTTTTTAAAAAAAATATATATTTGAAAAGTCAATCAATGAAGAATTTTCATTTTTCTCCTCCCTATTCCATCAAAAATTTTCATTTATTCTTTTGCTAAGAACAACACAATTGCAGAATCTAACTGGTAACCTGCCTTAATAAAAGTAGAAGTGGCAGTTCCATGACACTTGGAGTCTGGATAACTGCCACACCCTCTTCTGCAGTCAATACTGAAAAGCATAGATCTTACCTGACAGCCTGTAACAGTCTAGAAAAACTTTCCCAAATCTTTGCTTTGTAAATCTTTTCCTAATCCATCTTGGTAGTTAATGATAATTTTAGTGCTGGTGGTTTATTAAATTTAAGGTAACCTTTCTCTAAAAAATTGGATGCCATGAACTAATAAGTCAAATAGTTTCAGCAACATAACTTAGTGAGAGTTAATTAAACCAAAGAAGGTATGAAACTTCTGTCACATATCAGAATGTTGCGGGTTCAAATCATGTCTGGGTCATGAAATAATTGTTATTTTGTTAGTGGTTGTTGTTTGAAGGTGAGAAGGTGCTGTGTGTTGACAAACAAAAATAAGTATTGAATTAGTTGAGAAAACAGACAAATAAAAGAGTGAAACAAAATGAACTTTTTATTCTATTGGGAATATCTTGCAGAGAAAATTTTGAGGATAATTCCTGAAAGAAAGCATGAATTCCATGAATTAAGAATGTCTCTGTAAAAAAAAAAAAATGAAGTAAAACTTGAATTTACTTGGTTGATGAATTAAAGAGTGAGGTGTATTGTCTGCACCATGTGTGTCTAGTGTGCAGAGCGCTAATTTTAATGTCCAAGCCCAATCTTGGCCCAAGGTGAAAGAGAGCTAGCCTCTTCAGTTTTTTCTTTTTATACATATTATAAAGATGAAATGGGTTGCTGCAGCTGATAGGATTATCAATGCATGTGTGTCTAGTAAATCTGCTAAAACATTCATCATTTTGGTAATTGGTTTAATTAGATTTTAATTGTATTTATTTTTATTATATATATATAAATAAAATGGCATAAAAATAAATATTTGTTTATATTTCTGTGAAGATGTATTGTAACTATTTACATTATTTACATTGTTCACACTATTGAACTCATCTTTATTGTTATATTCACAACGTTTTGGCCATTGTATGCTCTGGCCTTACATAATAGCTAGCCATTCATATTCGAGGATACCTGGCTAGCCAATCCCTAATTCAGACACTCACTCAGTCACATTTGTGTTTGTTCAACACCCACATAGCCCATCTGTGGTTTATACTGCAACTATGCTGAGCAGACCTTAGTTACAGTTTCTGGGAGAGAGCATGTCATCTAGCATGATCAACAATCTGATCAGGGCCAGCACACTCAAGCCCTCAGTGACAATGACTTGTAACTTTGTGCTAGCACAGCTATCGACAGTCCCCCAAGTGTTCAGTCTACCCAATTTCACTCACAAGGCTTGGGTCAACCCGTGGTATGGTTTTCAGGTGCTTTCCAAAGGTACCACATGCTGGGATCATCCCCCTCCAGACCGATAACATCAGGAAGTCTCCTTCCTAACAAATCAATCGTGGTCACATGGTCAGAAAGTGAACATTCTAACCACTCAGCCACACACCCATATATATATATATATATGAAACACTGAATTAGAGTATTAGTGGCTATATATATATATATATATATATATATATATGTGTATGTATGTATATATATATATATATATATATATATATATATATATATATATATATACTAATACTCTAATTCTGTGTTTCTCGATGTGGGTGCCAACGCCCCCTTGTTATGTTGAAAGGGGACATTGAGAGTTTTTATTTTATTTGGTGGAAGGTGAGCATATTCTTTCATTTATCCATTTTTTTCAAATTTTCAAAAATTATTCAATATTGACTACAAAAGGAAATTTCTGAAATGTATTAAAAGCTGTGGGAAGCTATCAAACTTTTCTTTCTTGCTTTTCCAACTTCCTATATGGCTGAATGTGGTTTCAACGCAGTTACACAGCTTCTTATGAAACAAAGAAACCGCCTGTAAATTACAAAACGAGGAAATCTGTGATTAATTCTAAACAGCATGGAACTGAGAATAAGCACCTTAGCAAGTAAACCCCAACCAAAGTCAACTATTGAATTGAAAACATTCAGATAAACTATCAAATAAAGGTTGTTGTTTTTTTTAGCATTTTAATCATCAGCATTTATAAGAGAAATGAAAATAATATTAAAATTAGTTTTGCACTAATACCTTAGTGTTATATTGCTATGAAAGATGAATTCAGTATAATATTCAAAATTTAATTTGACAGGGGGTGGGGGGCATTGAGAAAAAGTCTCTGCCCAAAGTGAGTGCTAGTTGAAAAAAAGGTTGGCTAACACTGATCTAATTATTTTTCTAATAATTTTATTTTTCTTCATTCAAGTCTCTCATTACTATTGTAGGATCATTTTCAATAGGTTCTCTGCACTTGAGACCTTGTGTCAGACAAAGCTAATTTTATTAAGTATCAGCCTAACTGTGAACTTTCTCTTATTATTTTTAGTGGCAGCCATTATTGTTTTTTTTCTCTTTCTCTAAAAGGATAAAGTCTGCTTGTGCAGAATAATCAACGATAATAATTATCTCTGAATAAAACAGAAACTCATACCAAAAATTTAATTTTACAAATGCACCTGATGCCAGTTCAGCTTGGAAAGACTTTTCCTGGTGTGTGTTGACATCATTTTTTAAGGGGAGTTTTTTCTTTTGTTTCAATTAAGAAGCTTCATATTTGTATTATCTACCAAATTTTAATAAGTTTGCAATCCACTAGAATTTTTCAGTTACTTCAAATAATAAAGTGGATTTTCCAATTTCTTTATGGACTTGTTTACCAATGTTATTATAGTTATAAAATGGTGCTATTAATAAAAAATTAAATGGTAAAAAAACATCTGTTCACTACATTTGTTTAAACTAAACTGTACATTTATTCTGGAATTAAATATATTAGTTGTTTTTACTCTCAGGATAAGCTAAGTGTTCAGAAAAATCCCAATATTTCTGATCTAGTAATAAGAAGCATTTAAATAATAATGGTTGATAATGCTTAGTCTAATAACAACATAAAATAAAGATATTACTGCTGTAACTAATTCTACTATTATACTAATGAAAACAAGAATGTTTATCAATAAAACTATCTCTATCTATAAAAGACAGGATGTGTGTGTGTGTGTGACGAATGCATGGACGCAATTTTCGACGGATTTGACCAAAATTTACATGCACATGCTCCAAGTTAGTGGGAAGGCCAAGACTGACATTGCATTTCCCAACTCCCATCGATAGTGGAAATAATCAATTTTTTCATGCTTCTACAGCAGTTTTCATGTAGTTTGCAGCCATTTTGTACTGGCCAGAGTGAGAGCCAATAGTTGGCTGCCATGAATAGGCAGGAAGATTCTATTGGCAGCGTGAGAGCCAACAGCTGACTGACATGAATGTTAACTAGCATGCAAAAAAATCGATAGCTGCATTCGTCAAAAATGGGAAAAATTTAAATCTGCATGGCACTTTACTCCAATTGGCTCATTCACTTGCTTAAACTCAATGTTGATTCTGATTCCACAAAACTGGGTTGGGTGTGAAAATGTATTTGTTGTTAACATTCTTTTTTCATTCGGTTTTTCCAGTTACGAGTCCTTTTTTAAAGCTGATCGTTTTGTGTTCATTTTGTTTAGTTCTTTTTTTGTAACAGATTTAATGTTTAGTATAGACCTTAGAAAAAATTTGCAGTGTGAGATAGGCAAGAAGTAAGGCATGTAGCAACATCAGCACATCAAAGTGCACTCGTTTAAAGGCAAGGAAGGGCAAAAATATTTTAAGTCAAGTGATTGTGATTGCTGTATGAGTCGTGCGATTTTTGAATCAAGCACGGGCAATGCCAAGCCATGCTGCTAGTTATCAATATGAAGAAATCGTTTCAAGAGCTTAAATGTGTAACAGGGTGGAGGACAAATCAACACTGCCAACTGAGTGCCAGGACAACTCATGACTGAGAGAAATCAGGACCGAGACAACTCAGCAACAGAAAAAGAACTTTTTTTATAACAATATAAAAGTAATTTATTAAGGATTAAAATTTTAATTAATGAATATTTTTCTTCAAATAAGACATTTGAAAAGGCATTATGTAAAATATAAACCAGTTTTTGTTTTTAATTATTTCTATTTTGGTGCAAATCCATTGAAAATTGCGGCCGTGCATTCGTTACACACACACATCCTGCCTTTGATAGATAGAGATAAAGTAAATCATAAAGAAATTTATTTTTTGTTATAGTCCATGCTAATAGGAATATATTCTTCAAGAATATGGTGGATAAATGAGTAAAGTTTTATTGAAAAAAAACAGTACAATAAGAATAAAGGTAACAGTTATACGCAAGGTCATCGCAAATCAATCCAGTAGAGCGTGTTACTATTGGAAGGTGGGTAGTTCTCGCATAAGTCTGAGTCATACTCAATAGATTCCAGTTAGTGTATCAGTCACATGAGGCACAAGGCTGAATTTAATGTGAGGTTCTCGAGCCTGTAGTCTTGGCCAAAATATCCCCGTAGACCCTACATAAACCCTATCGGTATAGGATCTGGGTTCCTCTCTGCCCAAAGGCAGAGTGTTCAACCATATAGCTGAAAAGATTTCAGCTAGAATATTTACCAGCCGCCCCACATGGCCAGATGTGGCTCAAGGCCAAATTTAACATGGGGTATCCGAGCCCATAGGCTCAGGCAAAAATTCCCTGTAGACCCCCCAAAAAAACGGGGTCAGGTAGCTGTCTACCACCCTAGACAAGACTCTGCCCTTCGGCATAGCCTCGTCTGGGTTCCTCTCTGCCTGAAGGCAGAGAGTTTGACAATATAGCTGAAAAGATTTCAGCTAGACAATATTTACTAGCCGCCCCCCCCCCCATGAGAGTAGATGTGGCCAAGTTTAATATGAGTCTTCTGAGCCTGTAGGCTTGCCCAAAAAATCCCTTTAGAACCTGCATAAATGGGATCGAGTCAGTCTACCTCCCCAAATGAGACTCTGCCCGAAGGGAGAGCCTCGTCCAGGTTCGTCTCTGCCCGAAGGCAGAGAGAGCTGAAAAGATTTCCGCCAGATGGAATTTACTAGCCCCTCCATGAGGGTAGATGCGGCACAAGTCCGAGTTTAATGTGAGTTATCTGAACCCGCATAAACGGAATCGGGTTGGTCAACCTCCCCAAACAAGACAGAGCCTTGTGTGGGTTCCTCTCTGCTCAGAGGCAGAGAGTTTGACCTGCAAACCAAAAAAAAATTTGGGCTAGTATATTTAGCCACCCCCCAGTGAGGGTTGCATGTGGCACAAGGCCGGGTTTAACATTCTCCAAGCCCGTAGGCTCGGCCAAAAAATCCCCGTAGAACCCGCATAACAGGATTGGGTTGATCAACCTCCCTGAACAAGACTCTGCCCTTCATCAGATCCTCGTCCAGGTTCCTCTCTGCTCAGAGGCAGAGAGTTCAAACATCTAGCCAAAAAAGATTCCATCTAGTCTCCTTAGTCCATTGACTTACAGCTACTTATAGATAGTTACTACCCATAGTGTAGTCACTCATGGGAGTGACAGGTTATTCCATTACATCAACTTTTTTTAAACTAAATTGAAATATAAAAATAATTCAATAAAACACACTTGTTTTTAATTATTTTTTTAAAAAAGAAAATTGAAAAATGCAAAACAAAACGAAGCAGTTTTTTTCATTATTTTTAATAAAGTAAATCATAATGTAATTTATTTTTAATCACACAAATAATTTCAATAATTAACAACATTAAATGTCATAATATATTTTAATTCCAACAATTATTTAATATATTTTCTGTTTATATATTATATTTATAGATATAACTTATTTAAGTAAATGCTCTGTTTTTTAATTAAACAGTATTACTTACATTTACTGACCTGAATGTTTGAGAAATTTCATAGAAAATATATGCTTTCTGACAAAAATCGAACCTGTAACCTATACATGTGTTTGGATGGTAATTCTCAGAGTGTAGCTTAGATGTTGCACAAGGTCAAAAGTGAGAATCAAACTCACTATTCTGTTGTAAGAGGTTACCGATTAGATTTTTGAGTGTATTTATATGAGATGATTGTTGGAATTTTTGAGTACCCTGGTGTACTAGTGAGCCATCCAAAATGAGCTGACTCATTTTATAGTTCACCAATAGAAGGGTTAACCAATCAGAAGGCTCAAAATATTCAATACGACATGTATAAAGGCAGCCATGTTTTTCCCGAATATGCACTGCCAGCCTTTGATATAGTCAGATTCAGTAGAGTGTCTGACTCGTGTGTGTTAATCTTTAATGTTGTTTCATTGAACAGATTACCTACTGCGCTGTATTTTATATTCATAGACTATGGTGGACATGGTTAACAATGATAACCAAAAGTTCAATGAATTTGTACAGATTGATGAAGGTGTTTATTTGTTATATTTTCCCTGTATTTTGCTTTGACTCACTAGGCATTTATCACATGTCTTGAAATCACTTTAAGCCTTTATGGCCAAAATTGCTCAAATGTTCCCTAAAGTTTCATATATTTATACTCTGGGAGTGCTTGAATGTAGGCTGTATTGGATTTCAGTATACAGCATTAACACTTATCACATGATCAGCAAATAGTGTTGGGAATCTAAAACTTTTTGGAAAGCTACAACTTTGTAAAAGTTTTAGAATTCCAAAAGCATATCTTGTAAACAGTAATACCAAGGAGGCTAAATTTGATATCATTCAAAAGCGAAATCAATTTATTTTCATATAAAAATTGTAAAACTTGATTTTCAAAAGATTTTGAGATATATCAATTTAACTACACTAACATCATTTATTCAGATTTTTCAACTATTTGGTCAGGTCTTAGGGGAATTAACAATTGAGATTTCTTCAGGGCTGATATGGTTAACAGAAAACAAAGAATTTCATTTCCTCCTGATTTTTTTCATCCATTGAGAAACAATTTACCTATTTTCCCACAAGAGCAGAATGTGTCACATAGTTAAGTATAATGTTCAGTCTCACATACTCTCACATACAGATATACAATCAGTTTCAGAAATTGCCCAGTTCCCTTGATATTTCCCTTTTGGGATGCCTAAGGCTATCAGGTATTGACTTTGACTCAGTACCTTTAATTCTTCCTGGGAAGTGCTGCCTGATGATCCCCTGAAACCAGCCTTATTGTGTTTTCCTTTTACTAGCTGTTGGAATCTTGCCAGAATGCCTACCAGACAGTGATATTCTCCATCACTGATATTTCTTGACAGAAAACCAATAGAATTTGAACGATAAGGGAAATCACTTTTTTTTATTCACTTTCATTTGCATCAAGTTTTTTAACAAACTTAGGTTTCATTGCTTTTTATTATACATAAATGCATATATATATATATATATATATATATATATATATATATATATATATATATATATACACACAAGTATAGGATTGGTGTATACGGAATAATTTCCAATAACCAAAAAATGCTATTCTTAAAAGAGTGCTCAATACAGAGTAGAGCAAATATAATTTATTCAAAAATTATAACATAAGCATGTTATAAAATCACTGCAAAAATAGCCATTTTGTTTCAACACGTCTGATATCTTATTAAGTGATGGTGTTGAATGATATTCAACACCATCATCTCTTTCTTCTCTAATTTCGACCATATCTGTTGTCCTCCTCCTCCTCCCCCTCTCTCTATCACCTTACATCAACTTAAAATTACCTCTCAAAAGCATATAAAAATAATATGTAAATTTAAAATCATTTTTTTATGCTTAGAAATGTGATCTTTCATTTATTTGAAAATTATAACATAAATATGTTATAAAATCACTACAAAAATAGCCATTTTATTGCAACACTTCTGGTGTCTTATCAAGTGATCATGTTGAATGTAGAATAAAGGGTTTTAAAAGGTTCAAATTGACCAAACACCCCTTGCTAGGGGAAATGCTGTTACATAAGCTGCAATGACCACCAGAATACAAGTATATGAGAATTCAAAAAAACTTGCCAACTAACCTTGTTTATATTAATTAATGCTTTAATCTTAGGGTTAGACTAAAATAGAAATCATTTTAACTAATTAATATTAAATTTTACTACAAAATTTTAATTCAAAATTACCAATTTTAAATTTAATCTTTATTAAGTTTAAAATATTATAAAATTATTTAAAGAAGAAACTGAGGAAAAAATACATGTTTTGTTATTTATTTTGTTTTAAATGAAAGGCCAAAAATTAAGAATAAATGTTACAATCTATTGTTGATGCTAAACTTCATTACAGCGTAGATACTTTTGAAGTGGTGATATGGGTAGGGGAGGATGAAACCTTGCAAAAGATAATACATACACAATCAGATTATAATACACAAACACATAGACATACTTAGATATATAAACACAGAAAAACATGAACGAAACAGGAAACAGATATCCATGACTGTTTAAAAAAAAACAGACAACATATACATACAATAAAAGGTATATATAAGCAATCATACACACATACATTTAAAAAGATACACACATATACACACCAACAAGTATTCAAATTTGAAAGTGTTAGTAAATGAATTCAAACATATAATTAAAATATAACTTACCCGAGCAAAGATATTAGATAAAAATGGTTCAATAAATAAAATTGAAGAGGGGGTAGAATAGAAAAACAAATATTCATCAATGAACAACCTAAAGAAAAAATCACTAAAATATATAGGAATGGATAGAAAAATAAATATATATGCATATACATACATAAGAAAAAAACAAATTCAAATGTCCAGGCAAAATGTAACACTTGAAATAAAATAAAACCAGATAATACAGAAAAAAGAAAACCCAAAAAACACACAAATATATATAAATATCACATCTATACGCATGAGTACACATACACGTGCATAAATATATAACAATATATATAAAAATACATACATATGCATGTTATTTTGTTTTTCCTATTTTTACAAGAGTTACTATTTTAAATATAATTCCTTCTTAATTTTCAACTATTTTTAACTACTGTCTAAGGTTGTATATGTTCTATCTTCCTGTTTCCTCTACTATTTTGGTGTTTCTTTCTCTTTTTTTTCTATCGCCCTCTTAAATGACTTTTCCCTTATTTGCAGTTTGTTCCTCTGTTTTCCTCTCATTTTTCTTTCTTTCTCTACCATGTTAATTTTAAATTCATTTAAGAAAAAGTTATGATTCATATTTATATAAAAAAGAAAACACTATAAAGACATATATATAAATATTTCATACATACTTATATACACATGAGTACACATACACAAATACAAATATATAGCAATATATAAAAAAAACATACATACGTATGTGTACACACACATCACTACAAATAAAAACATACATAAATATACCTATGCACATACATACACATACACACACACACACACACATATATATATATATATATATATATATATACCTATATACACACATATATATACATACACACAGACATACACCTATACACATATGCATATATGCACACACATAGAAATAAATATAAATATATCAACCTACACAGTAACATAAAAAAAGAGAAAAAATGAATATATATATATGTATATACGTATATATATATATTTATTTTTTTCTCTTTTTTATAAATATAAAGAAATATAGTCTTAAGGCTTGCTATATTTATGGGATAAGGTTCTCAATATCAGAGATAGAGCGTGTGTAAATATAAAAGTGAACATAGAAGTCAACACTTAGAAGTGACAGTCTGTTTCATGCTAGACGCAATTGTCAGGCGACCCCGATTGGCCTGACGATTGCATCTAGCATGAAACAGACTGTTGCCTCTAAGTGTTGACTTATATGTTTACTTTTATATTTATATATAAATATATATAAAGATACATATATATATATACATACATATACCTACACATATACTAACAATATTATCCAAATGACTATAAAGGATATAAGGATACTGTTGATTATTAAGTCCACAAGCAATTTTAAAACAACTATCAAACAGAAGTAGATTATAGTTAGCATAGATAATACATTCAAAAACACTAAGATATACACATATACAGATATATATACATAGATATACATACACAACACACACACACATATATATATATATATATATATATATATATATATATATATATATATATATATACGCACACGCACATACGTACATATGCTTACACACCCATACATATACAAGCGCATAAATATATAAACTAGCACATATATAACAGCCATCAATACAGCCATATATACATGCACAAACATATAAGTACAAGTACAAATATATTCATATATACACACATAGACACAAACATACTCACATCCACACATACATATATATATACATACACACACATACACATAAACATATACACAGATACAAGTACATACAAATACATACATATATATAAATTTGCATACACACATATAGATATCTATCTATTAAAATATACACACATCTGCAGACACAAACAACATAATAAACATAAACCTATATATATGTATATAAATAGGAGGATTAGCAGATAATAAAACTAATAACATATTAAACTTACAGTAACATTGCCTTATCATCAAAAATATTACTACCCCTATAGTAAGTTAAATTTTCAGCCATGTTTACAGTTAACAGTGAGTTCATTCCTTTCATTTAAGGGATTGGTCATGTCTTTAAATCTAATGATTTCAAATTTTTCATTGACATAAATAACAAGGTATAGAATTACATGTTCAAGCTCTCTTAATTTCCATGTAACAGTAGGTGTCTTGTTTTTCTCCTTTAAACTTCAAAAATACTTGTATAATGAAGTCTTGTACACACACATATACATATATATACCCACACACATATATGTATATACATATATCTATACACACATATTATATACACGAATGCACACACACATATATATATTCACATGCACACACACACACACACACGTATATATATATATATATATATATATATATATATTTGCTCTACTCTGTATTGAGCACTCTTTTAAGAATAGTATTTTTTGGTTATTGGAATTTATTCCATATACACCAATCCTATACATATATATATATATATATATATATATATATATAAATATAAAAGTGAACATAGAAGTCAACACTTAGAGGCAACAGTCTGTTTCATGCTATATGCAATCGTCAGGTGGCCTGACGATTGCATATAGCATGAAACAGACTGTCGCCTCTAAGTGTTGACTTCTATGTTCACTTTTATATTTACACACGCTCTATCTCTGATATTGAGCACTTTATTCCATAAATATAGCACACCTTAAGACTATATTTCTTTATATATATATATATATATATATATATATATATATATTGATGCTATTTACAATTACTATAAAATTTATTTTTAGTGGGAATATGTATTTGAGTTGCTATCATTTTTTTTTTATTTTATTACAATGAAATTGATAACAACCAGTTTAGTCTTAGTAAAAATATTTCTACATTTTGGAATAAAATATTTTAGTAGCATCGTTATTTCCCACCTGATGAAACGTTAAAAAAAAATTGAGTGTGTGCATTGTGTGTATGTTTTTAGTGTTATAGAGATGTTTTATTTTCTGAACACAGCACATTGGAGCTATGTTCATAGTTAATATTGTTAAGTGTTGGATTAAAATTAAAAATTAAGATTAAAAATAATGGAAGCCCTAATAATAAAAAAGAAGCCAACACTTGACAATATTAACTCCAAACATGGCCACAATGTGCTAACTGTGTTTCAAAAATAAATCATCTCTATAACACTAAAACATACACACAATACACACACTCAATTAAACTGAGAAAATAAAATTATCCTTGATAATGGCTAAAAGTATAACCGAAAGAGCTGAGAATTATAGAACATTTGAACAGTTTCTACACACTCTGTGTCCAACAAAGAAAACACTTGTTGGAACACAAGAAAAATTAAATAAAAAGCTTAATCATAGTACCTTGTCTGTCATTTTTGATGAACCATGCATAAATGAAGGCTTTTTGCCTAAATACACAATATATATATATATATATATATATATATATTAGGGAGCAATTTTTCTTTTAAACATCTCTCATTAAATATGGCAGACAACGAAGATTTAATTAATTTTTTATTTAGTTTTTTGTAAGAGTAACCCCATCAAATCTAGACTAGTGACAGAGTGTATCAATTTCACTGCCCAGTACAAGACTGTGTTTCTTGTCACAAGTCACTTACTTATATCAAACTTATTACCACCTCCTTGAGTATACATCTCATGTGTCACTTATCAGATCAAAGTGCCGTAAAAATCATCTGTCAACACACAATTTACCTTAAGAAAAGTTCTGATTGAAGCACTAAAAATCTATATAAATCACATTACCGGAAACATCTGGCCCTGTATATTAAAAATCACTCTCTTATCAACCTTACCTTATTTAACAGAGGAAATGAAGTGTCAAAAGTTTTTTAAAAATAGAATTCCAGCCACACTGAACACACAAAGACTCAGAATAAATACACCTATTCAAAACAACACAAAAATAAAATACAACTTAAACAGTCAAAACATGAGGAAAAACTAACAACACCAAATACAAAAAAAACACTCAAAAATGGCTAAAGATGTGGCTTGGGACAATCAAAATTATGGAATATTTCTGTACTCCCTTACTTCTACAAAACAAAAAAATGTAAAGATGATGGAAAAATTAAAATAAAAAATTAATTAAATCTTCCTTGTCTGCCATATTTAAGGAAAGATGTTTATAAGAAAGGTTGCTGTCCAAATATACATTATATATATATATATATATATATATATATATATATATATATATATATATATATATATATATATTGTATTACTATTGTTGTTTTTATTCTAATCTTCTATTTGTTTGATCTCCTAGATTCTTTTGGTTTTTAATCTTTGTTTGCCATATTTTTTAATGTTTTACCTGGATTATTTTTACAGAAAATCCATCATTCTTCTCCGCCTCAAACATCATCTTTTCTGCTCTCAGTGCAATCATAAAATGCAATCTGTGTTCTTTCTTTTTACCTGAACTATATTTCTCAAATATTTATATTACTGAATGGAAAGTAGATATTGTTATTGAGGTTAGTTCTGTAAGCAGCATATTGTTGTATTGTTGTTGCAGATAGGAGGAAACAGAGGAAAAATGAGCAGATATTAGAATAAAAATTGATAAACAAATTTCCTAAATTAAAACAAATAAGAAGATTTGATAAAGGGATTAATAATTGTAAAGAACAGAAAAAAAATGTTTGCCTGCAAGAATTTCTTTTCTGCTTTTAATGTTAAAAACAAAAGGAGTAAGATTAAGTAAAATGCAACTCACACAATGCAAAATCAATTCAAAGAGAACTTTATCACGTCAGTTTAATATGAAAAGTTCACACAATGGTCAGTGATATTCTGTCTTGTGGTTAAGAGTAGAAAAACACAGTGTCTGTAGTTATGTTTGAGAGCTCTCACCTTTTGGTGAGTATAGAATGGAGATCAAACAAAGGTTCTTTCAACTTGTGTTGATCAAATCAGATGTTTTCTTATTTCAAATCACTAACTCAAGTGCTGGAAAGCTTCTTTTTTTTTTTTTTTTTTTTGAAGTGGTCTAGACTGGCACTGTTTTCTGAACATACAGACCAAGACAACCTCAAAGTAAAACTACATATATATATATATATATATATATATATATATATATATATATATATATATATATTAATCTTTTTACTCTAAGCAAGGCAATAAATACACTAAGACACAAGGGATTACTGTGTGTGATAGAATAAGAAAATGAAAAGCATTGTTAAAAAGTGATAATAATAAAAGAAGAGGAATCAAGAAAACAGTAGCTAACGATTGAAGTTGACAATGCATTTAGATTTTTGAAGATCAAAGTTGGCTGAAAATAGATCAGGGAGAGTCGCACAAGCAAGAAGTGCGTTAGAAGAAAATGCTAGCATTGAACTTACGCTTACATCTACCCATTTCAACTGTAAAATGATGAGAACTTCCTGCCAATCTAGTGCCATGCTTAAAGTCATAAAATCTAGGTACCATAAAGGGAGGTTTATCAGAACAATTATCATGAAAATATTTATAGGAAAGGCACAGGAAGCTGCAAAACAGAAGTGGGAAAGTGACTGAAACCAGGTTGTTCAGGTTAGGACCAATGTAGATTCTTCTTTGAATTTTATCAAGAATCTCTAAATGTATAGCAGGACCACCAGACCAGATGTGGCAGAATAATCAATGCATGGATGAATGGTAGACTTATGCAAGATAGATTCTGATGAGAAAAATTGTTTAACATGACACAGTGAACCAATTTTCCTAGCAGCAGACTTAACAGTTGATTAAATATAATCTTTCCACTTCATGTCAGTCGAGGATGTTAGCCCAAGAAGGCCCAATGAGTCAATCTCCTAGAAGTTAGCATCAGCCATGCTGATGGAAGTCAAAATGTAGTCTCTCAGACAATTAATAAAACTGTATTTCTGATTCTTATTTTAAACCATTTTCAATGATTAATAAATAGCAACACTAATAGATTTCTTTTGTCAGTAGTGTTAAAGATTAAGAACCAATGAGAATGAGGTTCTTTTTATGAGATAAACTGAAATAAAAATGGTTAAAAATCTGTTTCCTATCATCAAAAAAGTATATATGGATCATTTATTACCAATCAATATGCTGTGTGTCACTAAGATCCAAAGATGTATTGAGATGGCCAAAGATGTATTCCAAAAGCTAAGCAGAGTATTAAGAGACAGGAAATTTTCATTAGAAACAAAGAAAAGAGTACTGGATTGTTACATGATATCTGTCCTCCTGTATGCCAGTGAATGCTGGACAGTCTCCTCAAAGATGAAGAAGAGACTTGAAGCAACAGAAATGTGATTCTACAGAAGGGTGCTGAGTATATCATGGGCCGCACATGTGAGCAATGACAAGGTTTTGGAGAGCATGAAAAAAAGGAAACTGGGGCATGTAATAAGGAAGAAGAGCTTGGAAACAGACAGAGAAAGAAGGACAGAGGAAAGCAATGCGTAACATACTCGATGGGCTTGATGGCAGAACAGGGTTTGGGAGAAATAACAAAAAGACAAAACTTATTAAGTGCTACAAGGGACAGGAAGATGTGGAGGTCCATGATCACCTACATCCTGAAGTGACATGGCACATAAAAGAAGAAGAATATGTAGTTTTAAGCCTGTGCCTTGGATCAAATTATCATTTCTCATCCCTCTACCTAGGATCAAAGTATCTGGTCACACTGCTTGGGATCAAAGTATCACTCCTCTACCCTCTGTCTAGATTCTGTTATAAACCTGAGTATGGTAGCACAAAAGAACAAATGAAACAAGCACTGCCAGTGAGAAAAAAAAACAAGACAAGAATTTTTAGAATAAAATTTATTGTAACACCAGTATAGGGGATTAAGGTAGAAAGCCTCTTTGTGGATAAGGGAAGTGTCCTGGAGGATGGGGAGAGTTGGTAGGGCCTGGATTGATGTGTATGTCAATTCATTTTGATGTTGTAATGATGTTGACAGGTTGTCTGCTGATCTGCAACTGCCTGCTGACTATATTATGAGTGTCATTCTGAAAAGCAAATGAGGTGGACCATGATTCAGTATTTTTTATCATGCATATTTTACCGAGAACATTTTTATTGTTGCGTTTTATTTTTATTTGAGGGAATTTCTTTTGTGAAATGGATATGATGTTCAGATTTTCTGCACAAAGAGCAACTTCTTGATGATCAGAGATTGGCAGCTGATCTCTCAACTGATCTAGCACTAACTTCTCAGTGGGGGGGGGGACAAAAACTGACTGGTTAAATTCAATGCCTCGAAAACTAAACTAGTTATATTCCATCATCACCTATTAGAACCTGAACTACTGCCAGTCTTAATAAATAGATATGTCCTCAGAGATCACCATGTCTTGAGAGACTATTGGACCTGAAACTGACATCTAACATCAAATAGGACTCATATATATGATCCATCAAAAAAGAAGCAGGAAAATGGTCACTAAGTACCACCTGACTCTGCATTTACAAAAGCCAGATCAAGCCAAGAATGGAGTACTGTTGTCATATTCGGACAGGAGCTGCCTAGGCCTCACTATCCAGTCTTAATAGAGTTTAAAAGTCTCTCCAAGTCTTTTTATTAGGTAGGATATGGCGAGCCTCTCATTGTTCTGTCGCTACTTCCATAGAAAGCACTTGGATAAACGACATTTCTTGGCTCCACCAGGTCTAACTTTCATGGCTAGGACCTGCCAAGTCACTTATATTGTAGCAAACCACCCACATTCCCTCTGTATTGCATTGGCAAGAAATAAGTTCCACTTGAACAGTTTATTCCCACAGACCACTGCACTGTGGAATAGACTCTCAAAAAGATGTTTTCCTGATCACTACAATCTTAACCAGTTCAAGTCTAAGGTTAACCATTATCTTCCCCTCCTCTTTGTATAAACTACCCCTTAACATAATCCTCATGCCTCGAATGGCCCTTATACAGGGTTAACCTTATTGTTAAAAAAAGTAAAGTATTAACGGTTAATATGCAAACTCAACTATTTCTAAATAAATAAATTTTCAGCACTTATTTATTCATGAAATATTAATTTTATAAGTTATTTACTTAAAAAATACAATTTTTTATAGTAATGCTCGCCTAATGCAAGGCCCAAGAGCCACTCGAAGTAGAGAGTTACTGTGTGGTGTTGTATGGGCACAAGAAAAAGCAAGAAGCAAGTACAGTACAGGGTTATGAACAAAAGATAATATTTAAGGTCAAGATTGTAGTGATTGGGAAAACATCCTGCTAGGAGTTCGCTCCACAAAACAGCAGTTCTTGGGAAGAAGATGTCCAAATGGAACTTACTTCTCACTAATGGAATACAAAGGGAATAAGGGTGATTTATCTTTGTGTACATAGCAGAACAAATCTGAATTTCAAAAGTCAAGCTCAGTAGCTCATCAGAACATATGCCATGGAAATAGCTATATAGTACCAAGAGGCTTGCAACATTCTGTCAGTGGACTTATTTACTAAATTTGCATATTTTGTAAGAAAGATTTGTAGAAATATTTTTTTTAAATCAGTCAATCAGCAACTTTCTTGAATTTTACAAAATCCCATTTAAATGTTAAAAACACTTGGGACTAGGAAAACTTTCACTCAAATTAAGTTTTAAGTGATTTATTTTTAAATAAACTTCATTGATACATAAATGTTTTTTTTCAGTAATTTAAAATTATTTACTCATAATTTTTTTCCTTGCTCACTTCTGAAAGATTCTTTATAAATATTGTATTTTAATAACAAAAGAATGTAATGTCTGTTCATAAATATTGATCAGGTTTATTACTAAGTATATAGAAAGCATTTCATGGTTTATACTTGACTTTATTGGTAAACATTGATCAAGTTTACACTTGAAGCTATTGTTAATCATTGATCTGGTTTATTACAAATTATATAGATAAGTAACATTATCTTTATACTTTAGTCTATAAGTTTTAACATTATTTGAGTTTACACTTAAGTTTTTTGATAAGCATTGTTTAGCTCTACACTTGGCTGAATTTATACTTGTGTCTATGAGTAAACATTCCTTAGATTTATTTGGATTCTCATAGGTAAACTTTGGCCAAGTTTATGCTTAAGTCTGTAGGTAAACATTTTGGGGATTTACAATTGTCTGTAAGTAAACATTAGTCAGCTTTATACTTGAATTTATAGGTAAACATTTGTCATTGTCATTGTCTATGGATAAATATTGTTTGAGTTTATACTTGTGTCTGTTGTTAAACATTGATCAAATTTATACTTGAGTTTGTATGTAAACATTGGGCATGGTTTATTAATAAGTATATAGCTAATCGTTGTCTGGATTTATACTTGGGTCTTTCTTTGAATCTTGTGGACTGGCATTACAGAATTGCAAACAAAATACTATACTAGACATATCACATGAGAACTTTCAACAGCAGCAACAACTAAAATGGATCACACATGTAACTCGAAGAGAGAATAATGATATAATCTATATACACTACCATAAACAGAAGGCAAGGAAGGAAACCTCCATGATACTGGAGAGAGCAATAACAGGGACCGGACTTGAGAAACCAATTTTCCTTCAAAATATTTTAAGAGAAAGACTTTATGAATTTCAACCAACAATAGTACTGGCTGCTCTGTCAATGAATGCAAAATATTTCCTTATAAAAAAAAAACAGGTAATATTACTATTACCATTAACATGGATATTTGGTCAGATTTACACTTGAATTTGAGGTAAATATTGTGTGGGTTTATTTTGAAGTTTTATGTGTTTTTTTAATCAACTCGCCCATAGCAAGGTCATAATGCCACTAAAATGTAGGGGGCTACTGAGAATGAAAGAGAACTAAACTTCAAATAAAGGATAGCACTCTACTCCTGTTCAAAAGACTGGGGAGGATTCTGAACTGGATTGTTGGCAAACTTATCTACTCCTCTTGAGGAAAAAATAAATAGTAAATAACATTTAGGCAGGAACATTAGAAGTATAGAGTTGAAGTGGACTTTAGGAGGAACCAAAAACCCAATCCTAAACAAGACACAAGAAATAAACCTTTACTCCTATTCAAAGGACTGTGGAGGAGTATGAACCAGACAATAGGTGAACTTATCTATTCTTATTGAACTACATAGGTAAATATTGGGAGGTGACTCTTTTTCAGGAGTGGTCTTACTCCACTGGAAATGATTAGACCCTGCTGACAAGGTAGTTTATTAGAATGTGCTAATTTTGTTTCTTATGTATGGGCATTAAGTCATCAGCCTATAGAAACATCCAAAAGTTTATATTTTAATAATATATTTATAGCAGGTGAACATTTTATCACAACATGTGCCTGGGATAATAGTCACTGTATGCCATTGAGACCGACTTTCTTTATGGTTCCAGATATGCAGGAAAGAACATTTTCAACTTTTGCAGGAAAAAATCAAAGAAAACATAACAGAGAAATTTAGAAAAGTTGGCAGGTTGGTAAACTGGGTGGTAGTTAAAGTAATTATAATTATCTATAGTTTGGAAATGTAAATATTTTTAACCATCTATATATAGCCTCTGAAATTTAATATCAATGATAGAAGAATGATTTTTAGATTAGAAAATTCAATCTGTCCTGAAATGATTTCTTTTTATTTATAGAAAACCAGAATTGTTAACAAGCTTTTCTCTTGGTCAATAGGATGCCAGTAAGTTCTGCCCTTTGGTGAAATTATGGCAGAAAATAGAATGATAAAGTTTTTATTCAAACAAAGTATTTGATGAATATTAGAAAGTACAACAAAAGAGGAAATGTCTCATCTCAGAAGGTGGAATTATTGATAGAAGATTTCATTGAAAAATTCTTTTCTTCTTCAGTGTCAGTGTGATTATGGCAATAAATTAGCACTGATTGTTCTCTTTTCTAATATCCTGAAAAAAAAAGGAATAGACGGTCTTCCATTTTCTTTCTTCATCTCTTAGATGCCACTTCTCCCTCACTTTTCTAAATTGCTTTTTCCTTTTTTCTTCTCTTTCTTTTACTCATTTGTTTTATCTTACATCACACATCTTACTCAAGTTTTTCTTTTCCATTTTTCATTCATTGTTTCCTCTTTTCTTTTACTTTTCCACTCTTTCATTCACTTTTTTTATCCTTCTTTCATTCCCTGTTTCTTTTTATTTATTTTTTTATTTTTTTAAGTGTTTCACCCCAAGCAAGGCAGGAAGCCACTAGGATGCAAGGGGTTATAGAAAATATAGAGCAAGATCAGATAGTAGTCATAGAATAGAGTATGAGGAGAAGGGTAGTGGATAGATCAAGGCAACTGGAGATGTCAATTGACATTACATTTGAATAGCTGGAGATTATAGCTCTCAGGGAAACTGGAATAGGGAAGGGAGTTCCACAGGCGAGATGTGCGAGACATGAAGCTATTGGAGTAGAAGAGTCGGCTACATTTAGGAGTTTCGACAGTGAAGGGGTGTGAGCAGGATGCCAGCCTTATAGGGCGCTTGAACTTATGAAGTCTGGGAACCAGCGAATGCAGCTCCTCAGAGCAATTGCCATGAAAGTATCTGTAGAACAGACAGAAAGAGGTGATGACGCATCTGTGAGAAAGTGACTGTAGACGAGATGCTTAGCTTTTTTTTTTTTCTTCAACGCTCTTATACACTGTTTCTTCTTTCTTACTTCCTCTATTTTATCTTTTACATCTCACTTTTTATTTAATTTCTTCTTCTCTTAAATCTCCATGTTTTTTTATCATTCCCCCTCATCTTATATCTTTTTCATTTGGTCCAGCTTTTTACCTCTTTTTCATTCATTTTTCCTGCTTCTTTTTTTGACATTTCTACCTTTCATTTACTTTTTGTTCTAATTTTTTTCATTCTTTTTATTCATTCACCGTGGTAAGAAAAATAAGCACATCCCATTTCCCCTCTCGCCTGTAACCATCCATCACAATAAAATAAATATTTTCCAGCACAAGAGTAGAACAAGTCAAATAAAGCTTCTACTTAGAGTTGTTACTCTATTACATTCACTTATTTCTTTCATTCACTCATTTCATTCACTTATTTTTTCATTCCCATTCTCTTATTTGCCGTTTCTTCTTCTTCCTCTTCTTCCTCTTCTTCTTCTTCCATATTTTTATCTTTTCTGCTCTCATTCACTGTTACTTGTCTCCTCTGTTTTTCCTTTTAGATCTTACTTTTTTATTCTCCCTCTTCTTCTTTTCACCCTTTGCTTTTTTATCATTCCCCTTTTGTCTTCATGTGTCGATCATAGTTGAGATCATGGAGTCCACAACATTACAGCAGACCCCCTGGTCCTTCATATCTATCTGCAAATCCTGCCTACCAATGCCTGCATCACTTGAGATGACATCAGGGAATGATAGCTTTCTGCCTCTGGTCGGGTTTGACACAGGCTTCCAGAGTAGGAGACAACCTCATTCTCGACATGGTGGCAGTGGCCAGCAAACTGTGCTCAATGAGCTTGTATGAGAGAGGAAACATGAAGAAGACTGCCATAGATTTGGTGGATGGTCAGATGGCAATTCCAAGAGAGGTTTTCAGCTCTCATCTGAAGATGGGTGTAGTTTCCATGGCTTTAGAGTGTGTCCATGTCTCTGAGCCATAGAGCAGAATCAGCTCAACAGTGGCTCTGAATAATTTGATCTTGATTTTTCTGTCCATTTTTGATGTCGAGATCTTGTTCATATCATTGCATGCAGATCATGCCATACCCTTCCTAGTTTGGAAGTCTTTCAAGGAGGAGGAGATGAATGATCTTAGATATTTATTAGGTTGGTGCAAAAATAATGTCGGTTTCTCACATAGTAACATATGTGAGAAAACGACATTATTTTTGCACCAACCTAATATAATCCTCAACTTGATTCAAATTGGTGTTATTAAGGGATTTTATAGGATGGTCATTGTTGGCTCTACATCTGTTCATGTATTCAGTTTTTGACACATTGAAATAGAGACCTACACAGTTGGAGGCTTGCTCATTTCCCCTTATCCAATATATTTCACTTGATATATTTTTTTCTCTTTTCAACTTTTTCATTTATTTTTTCTTCTTTTTTTACATTCACAACCTTTCATTCATTTTTTCTTTTCCACCCTTTCATTTGTTGTTTCTTCTCTTCTCCTTTATTCACTCTCATTCGCTTCTTTGTTTTCTCTATTTTTCCTTTTACATTTCAATTTTTCATTCATTCCCTTCTTCTTTTCACTCATGTTTTTTATTGCTCACTTTATCCATCGTTTGTCCATCTTTACCTTTCTTTCTCTCTCATTTTACTTCTTTTCTAGTACACTTTTTTTTTTCCTTCAGTCTATTTTTCCTTCAGTGTATCAATAAATGAGTCACTCTAATTAAATGAAGAAATCTGCTAAATATATTTCGTTGAAATCCTGAAGAAATATTGTATTGAAAAAACTCCACATTAGCATGTTTTTTTCACCCTAGACATTTTTTAATCATTTCCTCTGATGCATGGCAGTAAAGCTGCTAAGACTGAGTATGAAAAAATAAGAAAAACAGAAATATTATTAAATGCATTTAAATTTTTGAAGATCAAAGTTGATCAGAATGCATGGAGCCAAAAGAGAGTTCCACAAGCAAGAAGTGCAAGAAAAGAAACTGTTAGCATATAACTTACAGTTACATCTAGCCAATTCAACTGTAAATTTATGAGACCTTGCTGCCAATCTAGTACCAGGTTAGGACATAATATTGCTGATTCTTTTTTGGATTTTATCAAAAATCTCTAAATAAATATCAGGAGCACTGTTCTCTATGCAGCTATCATCAACCCATAAGTGTCTGCTTGTAGACACTTATGGGTTGATGATAGTCTATTTCAAGCTGTTCTGTACACAACTATCTTCTGTGTTGAGGTAATGTTTGGTTTTTTACTACAAAAAAAAATATATATATATATATATATATATTGATGCATGTTTCATTAAATAATATAGACAAGTTTTGACTATTTATTTTAAGTTCCTTTCATATTGTCTGATAAGCTTAATAACATTATCATTGAAGGATGAAAATAAATCACGATGTTTAAATCCGATATAAGCTTTCGGCTTACATAAGCCATTATCAAAGATGATAATTACTTTTCAATATATCAACCAATATACAGAACAATAATGATGGTCTGTTTTTGTTGCATGAAAAATTTCAAAGCAATGACTGACTAGTGTATACGAGACGCGGAAGCAAAAATCGTGTCGCAGCTCGTGACGTCACACATGACCACATGAGAGTGAAAACGGAAAGTATTAAGTATGGGAAACTGCTGGTATAAACCAATGGCTTCTATTATCAAATATAGGCATTTAAGAATATTTGTGGAGATTTCATAGTTTATTTTGTTCAGGTTAGGTTTCAACTGTTTTATGTATATAGTTTCAAGAATTTTTAGTTTTTGTTTATTATTTTCATGTTTAAGTATAGTTGTGTTTTCAACAAGGTTTTTCCGGAATTGTGTACACAGCCAGGCATGTTGTTTTAAATGCCTAAAAATATTTCTGTATTCTGTTCAAGTTTCTTCTAGACTTAAGAATTACTTAATTATGAATAATATATATCTATATCTATATCTATCTATCTATCTATCTATCTATCTATCTATATATATATATATATATATATATATATATATATATGCATATTATCCCTCACCAGTAACAGGACACATGACTCAGAGTTTCATGCACAATGCAATCTTCAGATGCTGAAGATTGTGCTTACATGTAACTAAGTTGAGGAAAAAAATTTACTTAACAGCTGTTATATGAGATTGAGCACTATTTTATTAACACCAGCACTCAATGTGTGATATCTTATATATATATATTTATATAATGTCAGTTCATATGCCTTAATCTAATTCCCTGTCCTTCTTTGTTGTGGATTCCGTGTGAAAAATCGGTCTGCAATAAATGACAAACGCAAGTATTTAAGCTAAATTAAATGTATTTACACAAAATACAAAAGGTAATGCTGTTAGTAAAATCCAGGAACGCCGGTTAGTATTAATCAAAGATCGCTATATACAGTCTCGAAGTAAACTTCCTTAGAGTTCCTTAGGCATCATTGTAACTGACTTCTAACATCAACTCAATCACAGTGTCTATGTACTTTCCACTCTGTTCCTCCACCCTGTTCCTCTACTCCTCAACTATCAGACTCCCACTCTCATCTCTGACTGACTGTGGCTATTTTATGGCAGCAGGATGAGTCCATTTATATCAAAAAAGGGTGGACCCCATAATATTCTTCATCCTTTCCTCTATCACGTCTCTTTACTCTTGCACCCACTCTCTGTAACCCCTTGCATGCTAGTGACACTCCCACCTTGCTTGGGGTGAAATGCTTAATATATATATATATATATATATATATATATATATATATATATATATGTGTGTGTGTGTGTGTGAAGAGAGAGAGAGAGATGTAAATAGAAAGAATTCATTTAAACAAGTTGTGTTAAATACAGCCCACAAGGTTTTTGTTCTTAATTTTTTTATGTATTTTCCATGGTCTCAATTAAGTTGTTGATAACCTGTCTGAACTTTATGTTTTGTATTAGTACTTTCAACTTCCATCTTCGTCATTATCAACAGTTAAATATTGTCAGTATTGCAATCATGTTATTTAAAACAACCAATTCAGTTGGTGAGGATATTTACTTTTGTAATTAAGAAGACCAGACTATTTGCTTTTAGGTCATTTCATACAGTGAAGTAATAAAATTGTCAGTATTAGTGTCTATGCCAGCAAATGATTTAAAGCAAGTACGCAAAAAATAGAAATGGATGTAAGGCAAGGGTGTATTTTCCTACCAGATTTATTTAACCTTTATAGCATAACTATCCTCAAAGAACTAAAAGTCCCCCCCAAGATTTACCTTTGCCAGACAGAATTTTAACAACATATGCCAATAGTACAGTGTTGATAACAGACTCAGAAAGAAAACTGCAAGAAATCTTAGTCAAGATCATAAAGGAAAGTGGGTCAAAAGGACTAACCATGAATTGTATAAAGAGAGAATCTATAGCTGTTAGCAAAAGGGACAACCTAAGATGTGAGCTGCAAACTAGGGATGTCAAAATCAAGCAAGTAAAGAAATTTAATGATCTGAGAAGTGTTTTAATGGTTGATGGAAACGGTGACAAATAGATCAAATAGTCCACTGGAATAATGAAAGATACCATCCAAAAGATAAACAAAGTATTAAGAAACAAAAAATATTAGATACTAAAAAGAGTACTTAACTCTTATATAATATTGGTCCTCCTATATGGCAGTGAATGCTGGAAAATCTCCTCACAGATGAAGAAGAGACATGAAGCAACTAAAATGGGGCTCTACAGAAGAGTTTGAAGAATTTGACAATCATAGGATATACATGATATAAGAGGAGCAGAGGGAAAGAAACTCGAATTTACTGCTTATAAACTTCAATCTTCCTTGCTAACCGAACGATCAGGCACGTCAAGCTAAATGACGGTTCCGTATAGGATGCAGGTTCGAATCCTGTCAAAGGACGAATATTTTCTATGAAAATTTCTCGGACATCCAGGCCGGTAAATGTTATTAAATACTGTTTATTATAAACAGAGCATTTACTTAAATACTTGTATCTATAAAAAGAACGTTAAACATAAAAATTTCTTTAATATATATACTACAGTTAAAAAGTTTGAAGAGTGAAAAAAAATTTTTAAATGTGCTCTTTGAGTCATTGAAAAAAGAATGGAATCAATAATCAAAATTATACTTTGAGAAACTTTTGCAATGAATGACAAAATTCTGCT
The DNA here is from genome assembly GCA_963932145.1 of Acanthosepion lycidas. Classification (NCBI taxonomy): domain Eukaryota; kingdom Metazoa; phylum Mollusca; class Cephalopoda; order Sepiida; family Sepiidae; genus Acanthosepion; species Acanthosepion lycidas. The sequence goes on from OZ010598.1 coordinate 67,313,752, forward strand.
GCAGTAACCAAGGCTAAAGGAAAATATTTTGACAAGAGCAAAATTTAATCTTAAAAGACTCTTTTTCTTTTTGTCATAATAATATTTCTAACAGAAAAACATGTCTCATTTTTTTTAACCATGTGTAATATTTTTTTTTCTTATTTAAAATATAGATCAACTACCATTTGGACTAATTTAAAAAATTACCTGGTGTGGCCTCAAACTTTTGAACTCTAGTGTGTGTGTATATATATATATATATATATATATATATATATATATATATATATATATATATATATAGATTGGTTTATACCAACGGCTTACCATACTTTATACTTCTCAATTCATTCTCATGTGGTCATGTGTGACGTCATGAGATGCGGTGCGATTTTCGCTTCTAGCGTCTTTATGCACGTGTTTATCGTTGCTTAGAAATCATCTATGTAAACAATGACAGACTATCATCACTGTCTTGTCCATATATTGTTTAATATGTTGTAATTGACATCTTTGATAATGGATCAATATTGTCAATTTCTTTCTTCGTTCAATGATAATGTTATTAAACTTATCAGATGTTATGAAAAAATTTTGCATAAAATAAATAGACAACACTTGTCTATAATATTTAATGAAACGTGTATCAATATATATATATATATATATATATATATATATATATATATATATATATATATATATGTATGTATTTGTTAACAATAACAGACAAGACATATATCTTCATCAGTTTTAATCAATTTGTTTTGTTGATAGTTCATTTTTGTATATTAGTTTTTACAAAATTTTGCACTTTAGGAATTTTAGAAAATTCCAGCCTAAATTAATTCTATTTAAATAAATTTAAATATTTAATACATTCTATTTAAATGTGGCAAAGTCTTTAATCTTCTCTGAAACTTTGAGCAAAATGATATTGAAGACAAAAACAAAAAATGAATATAAATGTTCCATGCTAAAAGTTTCTTCTCTTGCACTTCTCACTTGTGGAACTCTCTTCCAGTTTCTTGCTTCCCACTCAACTTTGATCTTCAATAATCTAAGTGCAACATCAATTGTTATCTTCTGTCTTCTTAATTCCTGTTCTTTTATTGTTCTCACTCTGTATTTTTTTCTTTTTCTCATATCCTTTCACGCTCAATAGCCTTTTGTGTCTTAGTGGCTTCATTGCCTTGCTTGAGGCGAAATAAATAAAAAAATATCAAATTCACTTATATGACAAATTGATGCAAAAAGTGATTTTTGCATGTTAAAAATGAATTTAAATTCATAAGTTTTTCAGTCAAGAATGATATGAATATTGGTATAAAATGATATTGGTATAAATAATATTGGTATAAAATGATATTGGTATAAATAATATTGGTATAAAATGGTAAAATGTAAATGTTTATATTTACTTGTATTTATTAAGCTGAACAAGGTCATAAATGTGGGGCACTAGGTGAGAATCAAACTCAGCCTAGTACTTGAAAAAAGCCAGCTTGCTTAACTTAAAGTATGTCTGTTATATTTTTAATCAACTTTTCTTGTTGGTGGATTAGTTTCTTGGTCTTGGTGTTACAACAGACATAGGAACTGTCCACGGTTTGTTTTTGTTCAGCTTCCAGTCTTTCAACTGACACCAGTTATTATCAAGTATAAAAGAAAATTAAATTAAATTCAAAATCTGGTTATATGATTGTTTGCAATTTTGTGACAATTTTAAATTTTTTTGAGTATTTGCAATGTATTGTGAACAGTTTTTGTGGACATGACAGCATGAATTCTGAAAAATTTAAATGCATTTTAGAATGCTAATTCCAGAGTTAAAAAGTGATTTTGTTAAATAATAGCTGTTCTGATTTAGCAGTAATAGCTTCTAAAATTTTTAATCTTACTTCACAGTTTGTTTTGCTGAGTATTGTTGCGAATGCTAATTTTTTTTATTCTATATCATTTGTTGCTATGTAGCACTTTGGTTGGAATTGTAACCCAGTGTTCTCAGCATGATATTGTTCAAACTGTTATAAAATAAAATAAGACATATCTCGGCTGATTTACAGGCAAATACTCAAGAGCGAGAGCTGGATGTGAACGGGACAAAGCCCCATCACAAAATGACCATTATCTTCATTTACAAATGTTCCTGACACACAAGTTCCGGTCGAAATATAAAACAATATTTAAAGTGTTCTATTTTTCATCCAATAAAAATGTTTCCCTCCTAATTATACTCGCTTCGTTTTTCGAGCCTGTTAAGCCATAAAAAAACGGTATAAAAGGGGTCACACGGAAGTTCAACAGGCAGTCAACAGGTGGCCAGGGAACAGACCTATCACGGTCAGCAGCTGTGAGCAGGGGAGCATCAACCACCGTCAACATGTGTGAACTACTATGAGAGATCGACCTAGATCCGAAGCCGACTTATGAACTATACCACAAGGTAGCTGTCCCAAACTCTCACGTTCCTGTTGAAATAAACCACGTAAATCTATTTCTGCTGTTGTCATATTTCTTTCTTGCAACCATACGCTTGTCTATAACAAGACCATCATACTGCATCTCCTCCAAGCTTGTTCAATCACTTTATTCTCATCAGCCTTCTGTAGAACCACATTTCTCTTTCCTCAAGTTTTTTCTTCATCTGAGAGGATTGTCCAGTATTCACTGCCATATACGTGGACAGATATCATATAACAGTTCAGTACTCTTTTCTTTGTTTCTAATGAAGTTTTTTTGTCTCTTGTTAAATCATTATTATCTCCCAAAAACTTCTTACAATCTAAAAATATTTTATGGCTTTAAATAACCTGTAAAAGGTTGATAAGCCTTAAAAACAAATCAATCAATCTTGGGAATTTAGTTTCTCACTAGGTGAACTTTTGGGCCCTTGTGTTTGACGATCTACTTTGAATATTTGCTGCTGAGTGATAATAAACAAGTTAGTGTTAGAAACATGCTTGTGATTTTGTCTTCT
>OZ010598.1:67319213-67384213 GCA_963932145.1 Acanthosepion lycidas
TCTTATGCTGACTACTAGCCTTTTATGCACTTGTTTGTCTTTTTCCACTGAAAAATGCTTTTCATCAACAATATTTTCACATCAATGTGGCAACCATCAAAAAATAAATAAAAGTTTAGTTTATATTTAATTTGAATAAAGTGTTTATTTCATGTTTCATCTGTTTTTACATATTTCAAATGTCTTCTTTTCTCACATTTCTCAGTACTAGGCCCTATAGCACGACCCCCCCACACTTGAGTCTTAGGGGTATACAATCAAGGAGTTGGCTTTGGGCATCACTAAACCTCTGTATGTAACTGGTCATGAATTAAAGCAAACATGCCTGACTGAATCAAACAACAGTAACAGGCACAACCTACAGTGATTCTTGATTACAACTTTACTTTTTATGTACCATGTCCTTTCAGGACATAGGCGATCATGGCTCTCCACTTCACCCTATCCCTTGTGGCTTTCAATAAGTTTTGTACATCTGCCAACTCCCCCAGACCACGTTCTACCATCCACTTGCCTGCTAGATATGTCATACATTGTTTCGCCTTGTCTCACTTTCCCCTTTATTAGATCTGTGAGTATCAGATTCTCCTCCTTTCTCATTACATGTCCCAGAAATTTTATCTGCCTCTACTTTATCTTAAGTATAAGCTTCCTCCTTGTCTGCATCATATCCAAGACTTCATCGGTGTTCACACGCTCGGTCCATGAAATCCTTAGCATCCTTCTGTAGAACCACATCTATGCTGCCTCGAGTCTCTTCTTCATCTTTGAGGAGACAACATTCCAACATTCACTGCCATATAGGAGGATAGATGTCATGTAACAGCTTAGTACTCTTTTCTTTGTCACCAAAGAAATCCTCCTGTCTTGCAGTACTCTTTCCAACTTTTGGAATGCATTTTTGTCATCCCAGTCTGTCTTTGGATCTTATCATCACACCTACCGTCCTCTGTCAAAACACTTCCCAGATATTTAAATTTCTGCACATGCTTGATTTTAGTGTCCCTGACCTGCAAATCGCATTTTGGGCTCATCCTTTTACTGATGACCATGCGTTCTGCCTTCTTGTAGTTTGTGGTTAGTCCTTTCTTCTCCCTCTCCCTCATTACCTTCTGTAGTTTTGTAGTTTCAGTGTTATCTGCATATCTTATGTTGGTAAAATTGTGGCCGCCAATGATGAATTCCAGTAGGATCTCCAATTCTTTCATAATTGCTTTGCTGTATAGGTTGAATTAGTCCAGTGAGAAGACAAATCCTTGCCTTTAGGATGTGCTGGAACTGCTCAGCAACCTTGATATATTTGGGAAAGATATTAGAATAATCAAGAACCTATACTGGTGATTACAACACAACCTCCACATATCTTGTTTTGACTTGTGCCATTTACCGCTGTTGTGGTAGGATCCACCTAATTTGTATAGTGGAGTACCAACCATATAAATATGGTTGGTACCGGGAAGAGAGGGTAGGAATCAAGAGATTCAACCAGAGACTCTGCCCGACTGTGACTCAGTCAACACACCTTCCAGGAGCGGTCTTCCCAGGAAGACTATATGTAAATATTGTGTACACTTTCTTGTTTCAATACATTTTGTTCTAAGTACATTTTTGTGTTGCATTATTATTCCATGCATTAGTCAAGTTTCAACAACCTCATACATATGACATAAGAGAGACAAGAATTTATGCTTCATCATCTCATCTACTGAGAGCCAATGACATCACTGGCAATAAATATACAAGCCGCTTAAAATAATTTAATATTATCATATGTATTATATTTATGTCTTCCATGTATTTTTTGTCATAATTATGCTAAGATATGTCACAGAAATGTGTTGTTATGTCCTTGATTACTTTATTAATGCATTAGCATAGGTAAGTGACTTAGGTGCTTATTCATGGAAAATCACAGTTATGTTTTGACTTAAATGGAAAATTGTATTACGATACATCATGTGAGCAGGTACTCTGTCATAAGACATGGATCCATGGCCCAGTGGATAAAAACATTGGTTGGATCTAGTGACTTGATCCAAAGAGTTGTGAGTTCAATACCTGGCTATGAATAAAAACTTGGAGAGTTGAGTTAAAGGGAGATAACTGAGACATCTGGTAGAGGCATGGCACGTGGAACTAGAACAATCTACCCCCCCCCACCCAGGAGACAAAATAAATGGTTCAGTTCGAAATTCTAATCATCTAAAGTAGGCCAAAGCATACAATGGCTGAAAGATGAGGACAACTGCCCGAACAATGTAAATAATTACAATACTTCATCTCAGAAATATCAATAAAGTATTAGGTTGGTGCAAAAATAATGACAATGACGTAATAATGTCGTTTTTTGACGTTAAAAAATATGTCAAAAAACGACATTATTACGTCATTATTTTTGCACCAACCTAATATATAATGATTTATGTTAGTGGACATTGTGGATACATTTAAGAAAAGAATAAGAATATCCCAAGTATATACCAAACATAGCATTTATCATATCAAGAAACAATGTATAGAGCTTTTACCGTTTTTTGGAATTTTTTTTTTGTTGCAGAATAATGGAAGTTCTGCTTTCAAAAATGTTCAGTATAGTGATTTTCTAAGCCCGGCTTAGATGTGGCACAAGGCCGAAAGTATGGGGCACCCAGTGAGGATCGAACTCACTACTCAGTCGTAAATGATCTAGCAAGACAAGCATTCTAACCATTACACCACGTTGAGGTGCCCCCCCCCAAAAAAAAATGTTCAGTATATGGTGTCAGAAGAGAGACAAAAGAATCCATATTGTCTGTTCACCTCCTGGAGATGAAAAGAGACCAAGAGCTTCATATCTTCCCTTGAGTTAACAGGAAGATGTGCCATGATTGGATTGTTTTGTGACCAATCTATGACTCCCATGCATATAGGGTTCGGCCAATGCAGTGGCATAGCTAGAGTGTATGCCACATAGAACAGCCTTTGAGTTTACCACATCCATACAGATTGCACAGTGACTCACTCTTAAAGTTATAAAACTAGTTTACGTACCATTATAATGTTACTTTCACTTACTAAAATATAGTATGCTTTAAATACACACCAAACATGCTTAAAATTTATCTGGTACAGTTAAAAATCAAAAACGGAAAAAAATAGGGAAAAAGTGTAAAAAAAAAAATTATGACCATCTTTATTTCTGAAATGAAAATTACAACATTCTAAAAAGTAACTTTTCTTGCTTTTTTGATGGCAAATTCTTCAATGATATTGTCAAAAACAATCTCATCTGTCAATTGGTGCTCTATAGACAGTAGATAGGTCAATATCTATGCCATATTTAAGGTTACTCAAAATCGAAAAGATCCTTCAACTGTGAGCACTGTCCCAACATTAAATCTGCTTTTATTTCAATACAGCTGAAACTAGCATATAGCCTACAGCAGACACAAAAGTGCTAGCTTTAGTGATGCCACTGAGTTCAGCAGATCTAGGTGGAACCTTAAACCCTACTGCCTCTGTGTGTGTGTTTTAACCAATGTGTGAGTGTGTTAAAATATATATGTGTATGTGTGTTAACTTACTACAGGTATCAATTTCAACAAATGAAATAGCATAATTGAATTCACATAAAGGAACTAACGAATACTTTTGCCAGCCAGAAAGTATTCTAATTTAATATGAATTAGAATGTTTTGGAGTTGTTTCTTCACTGATAAGGCAAAAAAGATTTTTTAAAGAATTGCTCCCATGCTTACAGAAGAAACGTCAATGTGACCTGATCATTCTGCATTTTTTCTTTCTGTTAAAGCTAATTCCCTTTCAACTTTCTTTTTCCGGTTTCCCAAGATACAGAAATCACTTGCCTCACGTCATTCTTTATATCTCCACATGCTCTTCTCTCTGACGGATACTAGAAAATGCCAACAGCCTTGTGGGAAATGAGGTCAAGGAAAAGATCACACTCTGTTTGCAATCCAACCTTGAATATGACTTCATTAAAGCAAAAGGACAAAAAATGTAAAACCAAATTCAGATTTTGCTTCTTGGGGGAAAAAAAATGTACAAAGGTGAAAACTGGATACAATAACTTCAGATTATGCTGGAAACAGCAATATATATATATATATATATATATATGTATATATATATATATATATATATATATATATATATACGAATGAATGAAAAACAAGAGGAAAACTATACTTAGTTTAGATGATGCGCTTTGTCATTCAATGGATTTTATCAAGGCAAATGTAATGATTTTATTTGGCAACAAGTATATATATTTGGTATATGTCTATATTTCTGAGATGAGGTATTATGTACACTATTTGCATTATTCGGACTATTGTCCTCATCTTTGTTGCCATATTTATCACAACATTTCGGTCATTGTACACTCCTACTGAAACGTTGTGATAAATATAGCAACAAAGACGAGGACAATAGTCCAAATAATGTAAATAGTGTACATAATATCTCATCTCAGAAATATAGACAGGTACTGAAAGATCATCAACACTCCAACCACCTGAAGAAGGCCAAAACGTACAATGGTCGAAAGGTTGTGATAAATATGGCAACAAAGATGAAGACAATAGTCCAAATAATGTAAATAGTGAAGTATATATTTTACAGTTACTCAAAATTTCCAATTTAAGAACACTCATAAATATTGTGCAAGTTAACTGAAAGATTTAGGTGTTAGATTCTAAATTATTTTATATAGCTTCTTGAAAGTAAATTTTGAAATTTAAAAATGCTCAATAAAAGGATAACTTAAATGTCTAGGCATTTAGATCTTAGAACATATCATTTAGTATACTCAAAATGAAAAAAGAAAATTCTTGGATTGAAATATGGATACTTGTATTATACATCTCCAAAAGTTGAAATGATTGATTCAGCCATTTCCCTTTGATTTTTGAATACATTTTTTGTGAATGTTGGCTTAGAAAATATTTAACTTGTTGAATATTTATGAGCATTCTTAATTTGGAAATTTTGAGTAACTGTAAAATATATACTTGTAAAATTTTCCTTGATAAAGTCTGTCAAATGCCGAAATACATCAGCTAAACTAAGTATAGTTTTCCTATTGTCTTTTCAGTCATTTTCTTTCTTCTACAGATATACTCCATCTGAGAATATTTCCTCTATCTATCTATATATATATATATATATATATATATATTAATTGTCAGGATTGGTGCATACTACCTCTGAACCTCCTCCTAACTGGTGGGTGGGGGCCCAAGCCTGATTGGTAACCCTGAGCAGTTCTTTGTCACCCCTGCTATCTTATCAAAATTTGTTTTTTCTACCTACATTTATAGACATTACAAATTAAATTGAGTACTGCAGACTATTAAAGGATGAAACTTTTTCTCCAATTCTGATGTCATTCATGGTGGGGAGGGAGTCTTATTTTTTTTTGTTTTTGCTCATGTTAAGTCTAAAAAAAACAATATAAAATTTAATATTTTTTATCGATAATGTGGAATGTGTTAACATTATTCAAATTTTTAACAGGAAAAATCTTAAGTTGATGTTTGCCGCAAAAACATTGTTGATTTTTTTAAGATGCAATGATCTATTATAACATGTCTCTAATTTGTATTTACATACATTATATTTGTTTTCAATTTTCTCTAGCTTAATTATTTATCCATATTCCATGTGAGCTATTATTGTATGTAATTAAGTTACAATAGAATTTGTATTTTAGCCCCACATCATAGATTTGAGGGGGAGTATGATAGATTTATTGGGGCATGAGTCCCTTGCACCATCTTTATTTGTTGTAATTAGTCTGCTTATTTGTGTCTTAAGAATGTTAATAGGATTTTTCTTTAATTTTTTAATTTTGTCTTTATTTTTGAGGATGGAATTCAGTTTTTCGTTAATGTCAGTCCGATTTAAAATAACAAAAATATTAGATTGGAATCTAATGTTGAATGGCTGTTTATGGAAAATTTCCTCAAATGTCTTGATTAAATTTGATTGATCGAGTTTCTATGGTTTAGAAAATCCATTGCAGGTTATTTAAAGCAAGAAAATATAGTTTAGATTGTAAGAAATCTTTTTGGTTTGGAGACAATAATGATTTAGTGATACAATTCTTACTAATTAACCTATAACTGGGAGGAGAAGAGATGGATTCATACCTTTCCCAAGGGTATTTGTATATAAGGGAATGTAGCGAAACCAAGCACAACAGGAACTCAGCTCTGATTAATAATTCCAAGTTATCTATTACATCACCCGCACATCCAAGCTTACAGCACCTGGTATTCTCAAGCTGTCACCCATCTAGGTACTGATTAGGCTTGACATCGTTTAAGCTTGCTTATCATACAGGAACTGGTGTTTCAACATAATAGGTACATAAGTCCCAGGGTTTTTCTTAATGCCCACAAAGCAGCATAGTGTAAAGCAACTTAAAAGAAAAAATAGACAAACTCCCTCTTCTTTCTCTCTACAAGATATTATAGTGGCAAGACATGTCTTGTTTCCCTTCTTGAGTTTTATTAGTTTCAAGATACTGTACAAATCTAGTACTAGGAAAGTTGATTCGCTATGTCATGATTTTTTTCTTGCCAGAATCTGTCTTAAATATTTATAAGTCTATCATCCATCCATGCTTTGAATACTATTACTATGTATGGTCTGGTGCTTCTAGATAAAATCCAAAGAAGAATCTGCAATATGATTGATCTTGTCCTGACATCTTATCTTCAGTCACTTTCCCACTACCATAATTTAGCTTCTCTGTGCCTTAACTATAAATACTATCATAGTATTTGTTCTGATAAACTTCTCTCTATGACCTTGACTTTATGAACTTAAATGCAATGCTAGATTAGCAGCAAGGTCTCATCATTTTACAGTTAAAATGGCTAGATATAACCATAAGTTCTATGCTAACTGTTTCTTCTATTGCACTTACCACTTATAGAATTCTCTTCCAGCTTCTTGCTTCCCAGTCAACTTTGACCTTCAAAAATTTAAATGCAATGTTAATCATTATCTGTCTTCTTTTCTTATTCTCTTTCCTTAATAGTATTTTTTCTGGTCTCAATGACTCCTTGTGCCTTAGTGGTTTTATTGTTAAGGGTGAAAGGATTAAAAAATGTCACTCACAATACACAACATGATCAACATATGTTGACTATAATATCTCCGCTAGAACCTATCACATAAATTCAGGTCTGGAGAGTTAAAAAGCCATCTGTTTGGGGTGATGTGATTGTGGAGATTATAAGCTATCCATTCTTGGGATATCTTGGCCTCATGAGACAGTGCTGAATCTTGTTGGTTGGTCTAGAGTCTTCCTTTGCTCATGCTCTCTATCTAAAGCTTCACAACCTCTCCACCACCTTCTTATTGTCAACACCATTGACCCTTAAACCCTGATGAAAGGAGGCATATCTCTGTCATTGCTCATGACTCTCAGAATCATCACAGTTACCAGAAACTTTGTTGGAAGATCTTTAACGTCTCTGCATAACCATCTCTCCTTCTTTCAGTTGACCTTTTGTTCTTGATCAAAGTTTTTCTCATCAGAGAAAAACCAAAGCATTCCAGACTTTTGATGTTTCAACTTGTTCAATAAGCATTTTGAACAAATTAGACAGTTATCTTTTGCCTTTGTGGATATAAATTGGCTTCTCTGCATCATATATGACTTGTATCAAAGATCCATTTGCACAATTCTTTCAATAGAGTGCCTTGAAATCTTGATTTCCTAAACAGTGGTATTGATTGATGAGGTTCTTATCAATAATTTTCTATACCTTTCATACAAGTCTGGGTGTTATTAGGATCTTTATTTATGTTTAGCTACTGCTGTAGTATCCCTGTCAGTGGTTTTTTTGGGTTTTTTTTTTTTTTGGCAAACTTTGACAAGAAATAGCTGTCCAACTTTCACCAGAGAAACAATCTCTAAATCCTTATGCTCTGCCTTTAAGGCAAAGATTACAACATGCCTTTTCATTTGCAGAGTTAACTTGATGTTTATCATCAGTTATCTGAAAAGAATTGATAATCAGAACGAGTTAGAAAAAAAGAGCTATTAAAAGATGTTTCCTAAAAGAGCTGAGCAACACCATGCATTTCTCTTCAGCATTACAAAATACACATTTCAATAAACAAGACATCACTATAAATGAATGAATCTTATAACAAACTGGTAATTTAATTAAAATGTTTTCGAGTGAGAATATATTTGTTGAAGTAGCAAGCTTATGTCAAGTTCCACAAGGTGTTAGGATGACAGATCAGACACACGTTGATGTTTTTGAAGGCACATGTGTAGGTATGTTTCAAGAAGAAGCCAGTCTTTCAGAAAGAAGATTTTTTTTATGTGCGACAATTTTCCATTATATTCGGTGAAGAAAAGTAACAAATATCTGAAAAAGATGAGTTTTAGAGACATTGGTTTGCTGAAGTGATCAGCTTGTTTGCCCAACCATAACTTGACTGAAATCTTGTACAGCATTCTGAAGAGGAGGATTTACATTTCCAGACAGCAATTTACCAGTTAAGATGAACTTTCAAATGCTTCTCTAAAAGTTTTGTAATCTGTTTCATATGAAGAACTACCTCAGCTCACAAAATCAATGGATGACAGCTTTTTAAACTGGTTTCCAAACATAGAACATTCAAATTGAACTGAGCTGTTTTATTGTCTGAACTATTACTGCCATTAATATTCAAAATATACAATAAACCTTTTTGTCTTTCTTCCCCACGGATGTGCAGGTAGTGTAATGGATAGTGGCTTGGAATTGGAGAGCCAAGTTCAAATTCTAGTCTGATTCATTATATTTACTAATGTCCAAATAGCATTGGTAAAGGTATGATTTCATTTCCTCTCTCCAGCTATGGGTTAAATAGTAGAAATTTTATCTGGAAAAATCATTGTCAATGCAATATTCAATTACAAGAATAAAACAAAAATTTCTTCTCCCAACCCAAAATAGGTTTTGACTTTAAATAGAGCACAAAGTGTTGATAATCTTCAATGAGGCTTGCTCACTTTGAACATCTCCTGGGACTCAAGCTCACTCCAGATCTTAAACAAAATTCATATTTTCAATCCATTGCTAGAAAAATAGTTGATGCCTTGTGCCACCTCAGAAGGTATCTGGCTCTTCCTGCCATGCTTTATCTTTGCAAGAGTCAGATCAAAACAAAAGTGAAATATTGCTACTATATCTGGGCTGGAGCTACACAATCCTCTCTTTCTAACTTTGACAGAGTTCAAAAGTATTTATACAGCCTCGTGAGCAATGAATTTTTTCCATCTAACAACCAAACCTCTTTCTACTCTATCATTATTTCCATGACAAATGTTCAGACAATCTAAATTCCTTAGTTCCACCAGTACAGACCTTCACAGCTAGGACACACCATATACACTGTTAAATCATCCTCATTCCCTTTCCATTAGTAAGAAGTACATTTTGCTCAAACAGCTGCTTACCAATAAACACTACTTTGTGGAACAGACATCTGAAAAGATTTTTCCCTTATCTCTCTAATATTAACCTCTTCATGTTTAGGGTCATCTCTTATCTATCCTACATATCCTCATAATCTGCACTTCCTCTTCTCATTCAGTAACTTTCTATCTTGAGTGACTCTTAGGCTTTGTATTCGGTGAATAATTAGTAAAAAACAAAAAAGAAAACTATTTTTTTAACTTTCTGACAATGGATGTTACTATTATATGTTGACTATGTTCTTATGGTCAGGCTTTGCTATAATTGGGATGTGGCCTCATACAATGGGCTGCATGTTACCTCAAAAGGTGATTGGCATCACCAAGTAACTCTTATTGCTCTAAATGACACCATGAAGGACAATTATCAAACATAGTATCCTGACAATGTCATAGTAACTTACAATAACAATAACAAATGTAATCAAACTTATATTTACCTCAAGAAACAAATATAATTCCAACCAATGTTTACTTATAGACTCAAGTATAAACCTGACCAAATGTTACATATAGGTTGAAGTACAAACCCAAAGAAATGTTTAAAGACTTAATGTACACACCCAATCAATGTTTACCTGTAGACTCAAATATAAATCCAATCAATGTTCACCTATAGATTCAAGTATAAACTCTTCACTGATAAAGAGATTTGGGGTAACAGAAATGTGGTTCTACAGAAGGATGCTGAGGATACCATGGACTGAACAATGATAAAGTTTTAGAGGAAATGGAAACAAAAACTACACTAATACTTAACATTAAAAAGAGTTAGTTGAAATTTATAGGGCACATAATAAGGAAAGAGGGCTTGGAAAATTTGATACTCACAGGATGGATTGAAGGTAAGAAGGACATAACAGAAAACACTGCATAACTTATCTAACAGACTTTTGCAAATGGATTGTAAAACGGTCTAGGAGAGATAACAAATAGACAAAATTTACTAAAAGCTACAAATGATAGGAAGTTGTGGATCACCAATATGAAGGGACCCAGCACATAGAAGAAGAAAAAGATTTTTGACTCTTTAAATAATTTTCTGACACTACTTTTATTAAGGACCCCTCTTTTATTGCATATTGAGAAAATTCTTGACTCCATTAATTAAGATTAGTATTAGGTCTCTCAGAGAAACCATCTTGGCATTTGTTGCCATCTGTCAACTGACACTTATATTGGATTCATGAGCCAACAAATTTTATGCTCTGTTCATATTCCTAACAATGGCAAAGTCAATTTAGTACTGTTAATAATTTGATTTGTATGGTTGATTTTCTAGTTTCACGGTTATTACAGTGACTTGCACAGGTCAGAGAAATGGGCAGGAAGGTATTGAGGTGTTGAAGCTGTAAAGTCCACCCTGCTGTTAAACTACTGACCATGAAGCCAACAGCATTTCATGTGATAATTGCAGACAAGTTTGCTTCCGATAATGCATTGAGTCTAATAAGTATTTGTCAAAGTGTTGGGCTTGTAACAACCTTCTGGCTTCTCTCAACTATTAGCCAATCAACAATCTGTGACTTTCAATTTTGAAACTGACCAATGGTCATTAATCTCAGTGAAGAGAAAAAAAGAGAAAAAGGTGTGTGCTGTGATCAAAAGGGAAGAGGAGATGATGGGCAAAAGCTTCCAAAAGTGATACATGCCTGAAAGAAATGGTTCACTAGTTTTACAGCCTCTTGGTGGGGTAGAGAATTTGATCATCACCAAGTGGACAACTCATTTAGCATTAGCCAAGAGTTTGTCAATAACTGTATGGATGTTAGTAAACTCATCTTGAAGATAATTTTTAATGTTATCCCTGACCTCTATTAAGGATCGAGGATAGTATCTGTGCACTCATTCTAGGATCATTGTATCATTCCATGGTTCTTCTGCTTAGCAACAGTGTAGTATCTGTGCACTTATGGTTATGGTATCATCCCATGGCACTTCTGCTTGGGAACAGTGTAGTATCTGTGCATTCCGCTTAAGCTCATAGTATCATTCCACAGCACTTCTGCTTAGGAACAGTGTAGTATCTGTGCATTCTGGTTACGGTCATATTATCATTCCATGAATTTCTACTTAGGAATAGTGCAGTATCTGTGTAATCTACTGAGAGTCATCTTATCATTTCTTAGCACTAATGTACAGTATCTGTGTATGCTATCTACGATCATAGTATCATTCCATGACACTTCTGCTTTGGAACAATGTAGTATCTGTGCCCTCTGATTAAGGTCATAGTTTCATCCTATAGAACTTCTGCTTTGGAACAATGTAGTATCTGTGCATTCCATTTATCATTCCCTAGTACTTCAACTTAGAAACAGTGTAGTATATGTGCATTCTGCTTAAGATCATAGTATCATTCTATGACTCTTTTGCTTAGGAAGAGTGCAGTATCTGTACAATCTGCTGAGAGTCATCATATCATTCTGTGGCAGTTCTGCATAGTATCAGTGTAGTATCTGTGCTTATTGCCTAGGATCATAGTATCATTCACTGGCACTTCAGCTTAGGAACAATATAATATCTGTGCACGCTGCTTAGTTTCATAGTATCATTCCACAGCATTTTTGCTTAGGATCAATGTAGTATCTGTGCACTCTGCTTAGTGTCATAGTATCATTCCGCTGCATTTCTGCTTAGGATCAATGTAGTATCTGTGCACTCTGCTTAGTGTCATAGTATCATTCCACAGCATTTCTGCTTAGGATCAATGTAGTATCTGTGCTCTCTGCTTAGTGTCATAGTATCATTCCACACATTTATGCTTAGGATCAATGTAGTACATTATTTACATTATTCGGACTATTGTCCTCATCTTTGTCGCCATATTTATTACAACGTTTCGGCCGTTGTACACTCCGGCCTTCTTCAGGTGGTTGGAATGTCGAACTGAACCCTTTATTTCACTCACTGAGGTAGACTGTTCTAGTTCCACATGCCATGATTAATGGATGTCAGTTATCATTTATCTCCTGTTAATTTTCCCTCTGAAAGTTTTCCACTGCCTTAACCGGGTATTGAACTCACACTCTTTGGGTTCTGTCATTGGATCTAACCAATGCCTTTATCCACTGTGCCTTGAGGCTGGAGCGTACAATGGCCGAAATGTTGTAATAAATATGGCGACAAAGACTAGGACAATAGTCCGAATAATGTAAATAATGTACATAACACCTCATCTCAGAAATATAGACAGATATCAATGTAGTATCTGTAAACTAATATCTAATGCAAATTAATTTTACCATACTGTTCAGGCAGTAGAATGCCAGTGTAGTGGGTATGCTACTTGTCTTCTTGTCACTTGGTTTGATGTTCAAATCTAGGCAGGTTCTCTTGTTTATTTTATATATTTGTTTACTTTAGTGCATCAGAAATGATGGCTAGAAAAATAAAGAAATATGCAGTCACACAATTCATTTTTTTTTAACTTCAACAAATTCAAAGATACGTTATTTCATTTTCTTTCTAAAAATTCTCATCTCCTAGATCGTCAAATATATTCCTGACTTTTTGAATAGGTCATTAATGTAAGCATCCCCCCTTTGGCTCTGTCCTTGGACTCATGTTGTTCTTAATTTTCATCAACAACCTTCCTGATGTCATCAGTTCTCAACTCGGTATCTGTGCTGATGGCACAAACATTTATTCTACTCTTAAAAGTAAGTCTGAGCAGTTTGATAATGTCAAATTGGCAGCTGATCTCAAAAATGATATACTTTCTATTGTTAATTGGGTCAAGGAATGGCTTGTTAATTTTAATGTCTCCAAAGCAAAATTGGCCTCTTTTAATCATCTGAAAAAAAATTTTTTTTTTTAACTTTCATCAGTTTGGCTGATGCTAACCTACAAGAGAGTGATTCATTGTGTCTTCTTGGAGTAATGTTTTCTACTGACATGAAGTGGAAAGATAATAAAGAATCAATTGCTAGGTCTACTGCTAGGAAAGTTGGTTCCTTGTATCATGTGAAATAATTTTTCTTCTGTGTTACATATTTATAAGTCTAGAATCCATCTTTGCTTTGAATATTGCTACCACATTTGGTCTGGCGCTCACACTGTACAGTAGCTTCCAAAACTAAGGGACAAAATTTTAAAACCTAATATTTGTTAGAAATAACAACTGTGAAAAGCTGAAATTTTGACAACTGGTAGTCGTTATCATCCATAATAACATACTAAAATTTGAATCATTTGCAAAGGATAGAAAAAGAATTATAACAATTATTTATTTATTTTCAAATTTGGAACGTCAAAATTGGGACAAAATTGAGAAAAACAATGTAAACAGCAAAAAAACAATAAAAATACATGTACAATCAATATTTAGTAAATGAGCCCTTGCTCTCAATGACAGCTGCACATCTTCGACTAAAAGAACGAATCAGTTCTTGACAATCCTCGATACTAATTTTAGACCATTCTTCTTGAAGCTTCACCCAGAAATCCTCCATGTTAGTGGGATTTCTTTCCATAACTTTCACTCCTAAGGTCTTCCAAAGATTTTCTATTGGATTTAAGTCAGGACTTTGCGGTGGCCAATCCATAATTTCCAAATCTTGCTCGCTAAGGTAACTCATTACCACCTTTGCCTTGTGACATGGGGCATTATCCTGCATTAAGGTAGCCCTATCAAAACCTGAATTCTGTATGATTGGCACAACATGATCTTGAACAATGTTTTTATAGATCTGCGCATTTACACGAGTTTGTAACCGGACAAGAGGCGTTGTATCTTGGCTAGAAAACATTCCAAATACCATGACGCTTCCGACCCCAAACTTGACAGTTTTCTTAGTACACTTTGCACTTAATCTTTCACCAATACGTTTCTTTACATTGTTTTTTCCATCATTTCCAAATAAATTAAACTTGCTTTCATCACTGAATTGCCCAATTTTCATATGTCCAAATTACATACCTGTTTGCAAACTCTAATCTCTTATTATTCTTCGAACTAACAAGTGGTTTCTTCCCTGGGGTTCAATTAAACAGCCCTATTTCTTGCAGTCGTCTACAAACAGTCTGTCTTGACACATTAACACATGAGGTACTATTCATAACCCTTTTAATTTCTGTGCAAGAATTAAAACGGTCCTTTAATGACATACGCTGCATTATTCGATCTTCTCTTGCCGAAGTTTTGCGGGGTCTGCCGGTTTTAAAAGCACTAACTATTTTGCCAGTATCATTGTAGGATTTAACAACCCTGCCTACAACTCTCTTGGAATGTTTCACTTTCTCTGAAATCTCTCTAATGGTGGGCTTTTCCTTGTGTAGCTTCACAGTAGCTTGTCTCACAGAGTAATCAAGTTTTTGGCGTTTCGCCATGGTGCCGGCTGATGCAACATTTACAAATGACTAAGTAAGACTTATTCTTTAGAGGAAATCAAAAAATTTGAATATAGTATACTGTTTACATTGTTTTTCTCAATTTTGTCCCTTACTTTTGGACGATCCTATTTTGAAAATAAATAAATAATTGTTATAATTCTTTTTCTATCCTATGCAAATGATTCAAATTTTAGTATGTTATTATGGATGATAACGACTACTAGTTGTCAAAATTTCAGCTTTTCACAGTTGTTATTTCTAACAAATATTAGGTTTTAAAATTTTGTCCCTTAGTTTTGGACGCTACTGTATATTTAGAGATTCTTAATAAAATCCAAAGAATATGCTATTTTATTGGTCCTGACCTGGAATCTTACCTTCAATCACTTTTCCACAGCTGTATTATAGCATCCCTGTGCCTTTTCTGTAAAAACTTTCATGGTAATTGTTCTAATGGTCTTTCCTCTTTTGTACCTCAAATTTATGAATCTAAGTGCAGTACTAGATTGGCAGCTAGGTCTCATCATTTTAATGTTGAAATGACTATATATAATCATAAGTTTTTTCTCACACTTCTTACTTGTGGAACTCTCTTCTGGCAACTGTGGTTTTAAAATTTTAAATGCAATGTCAATTATTTACATTATTCAGACTATTGTCCTCATCTTTGTTGCCATATTTATTACAACTTTTCAGGCATTGTACACTCTGACCATCTTCAGGTGGTTGGAATGTCGACATTCCAATCACCTGAAGATGGCCAAAGCATACAATGGCCTAAACGTTGTAATAAATATGGCGACAAAGATGAGGACAATAGTCTGAATAATGTAAATAATGTATATAATACCGCACATCAGAAATATAGACAGATGCAACGTCAATTGATATCATTTGTGTTTGTAGTTCCTGTTTTTTGTTTTTGTTGTTCCACTTAATGATATTTTCTCTTTCTCATATTCTTTCACACTCAGTAACTTTCAGGCATCTTTTTTTAATCATTTCACCCCAAGCAAGACAGAAATGCCACTAGTATGCAGGGAGGATTGATGAAAGGACAAAAGATGAATGGGAATGCCACTAGTATGCAGGGTGGGGGGGTTACAGGGTGCGAAAGTGAAAGAAAAGACTGAGTAGAGGGAGAATTGAGGACAAAAGCTGAACTGGATTCAAGAAGACAGAAGATGGCAATTGATGTTGCATTTAAATTTTTGAAGATTGTAGTTATCAGGGAAGCAGGTAAATGGAAGGGACTTCCGCGGGTAGGAAGTGTGAGAAAAGAAACTATGGGAGTAGAATTAGCAGTTGTATCTTAGTTGCTTTATTGCCTTGCATGAAATGATATATATATATATATGTAAGCAAATATATGGATATAGATCTGACAGTATATATATATGTCTATATATATATATATATATATATATATATATATATATATGTATATGTGTGTGTGTGTGTGTATGTTTGTGTGAGAGAGAGAGAAAGAGAGAATTTCATTTTTTTGTTTTTTATTAACTTTGATCTTCAGAGACTTAAATGCGGTGTCAATCACTATCTTCTGTCTGTATAATTCATGTTATTCTGCTGTTCTCTCTCTTTAATAGTATGTTTTTTCTTCTTTATATTCTGTAGAACTCAGTAACCCCTTGCGTATCAGTGGCTTTATTGCCTTGATTGGTGTGGAATGATTCAAGCATATATATATATATATATATATATATATATATAACATTCTCATATATATATATATATATATATATATATATATATATATAACATTCTCACATATATATATATATATATATATATATAACATTCTCATATATATATATATATATATATATAACATTCTCATATATATATATATATATATATATATATATAACATTCTCATATATATATATATATATATATATATATATATATATATATATAACATTCTCATATATATATATATATATATATATATATATAACATTCTCATATATATATATATATATATATAACATTCTCATATATATATATATATATATAACATTCTCATATATATAATGGCATTCAGTTATATATGTATAAGTGTATAGTTTTAGGTCCATTCACTTTAATACATTTTTTTTAAATGTTTATTCTGAATATAAAATATAAATCAGATCTATTTTAAATACAAATTTATTCTTTTAAAACCAGTAATCCCCATGTAGTAATATATAGATTGCACCAGCATTACATTAACCATATTTTTTGTATTAAAATTTAAATTATGTAACGGTGAGTCTCTACTCAGCACCTGTAGACTGCGTTGTTCATGAAACTCTCAGTCATGTTACCAGTGAAGAATAATATGTATATTTATTAATATATACTTAATAGCTCTGAACACTATTTTATCAACACCAATACTCAATGGGTGATATCATATATATATATATATATATATATATATATATATATATATATATATATAGGCAACATATTTTCTTTCAAGCATGTTTCATTTAATAATATACACATACTATGTCTATTTTTATAATAATACTTTAATTAACGATGTTAAGTTGAAATTCATCAAGGAATTTTTTGTTAACTCAAGTACTTTCAATCTCCTCTGAGATCATCCTCAGGTGTGAATTGCGAAGATAAAATTAATGTAACTGTAATCGTTCTGGATGATCTCAGATGAGATCGAAAGTTCTTGGTTAACAAAAATTAGTGCCTTCCTTGATAAATTTGTTATCAAGAAGATAATTAATGAACTAGAAAGGATTATTATAAAATCAATAGACATTATATGTCTATATTATTTAATGAAACTTGCTTGAAGATATATATATATATATATATATATATATGGGGTGTGATGGATAAATTGTAGACTAAATTACGCAAAAATGAAAATAACACTGACATCCCATTTTAAAAGGTATATATAACAAAATTACACAAAAATATCTTGAAATACTAAAGGTTAAATTTATTCAATAGAATTGACATTGGTTTCAACATTCAGACAACTTTGGAATCTCCTGCAAATCTTCTGGATGTTCCCCTTGTTTAAAATGCTGCCATAAACCTTGCCTTCAGTTCGTCTTTAATTTTACAAGGAATTTTGTTGATCTCTCACTCAACTGTACCCCACAAATAATAATGAAGGGAGGTGCAATCTGGGGATTTAGGTGACCAGATGTAAGGGTTGATGTGGTTGCAGAAATTTTCTCACAGCCATGATTTGGTTCTCCTGCTTGTGTGGCATGGTGTAGAGTTCTGTTGCCAGACATAGGATCTTTCAGCAGCCACCCTCTTGACCCAGGCCAGCACTATCTACTCAGGGCACTTGATGTAGGCCTCCATGTTAAGTCTGAGACCCTGTAAGAAGAGGAACACAAACATAACATTGCCATTACTAGTGATCACTTCAGACACATTTATAATCACCATTTGACTCATCCAACTCTTTCCAAATCTTCTGCACTGTCCTCAGACTGACACGCAAACCCAGAAATGTTTGTATTGGAGCTTCCGACATGAATGCCAACCAGTACAGCATGCCATTTCTAAAGTTCTGGTGGACTGAATTGTGTGATGGTGCTCTTTTTCTGACAAATGGTGCCCAAATGACCTTACTATACTGGGCAGTCAATAAAATTCAAAAACAAACAACCCACATGGCCAAAATTAAAAATATAAAATGGTAACAATTTACCCTGTGTATGTGTGTGTATATATATATATATATATATATATATATATATATATATACACGCACACAAGAATATATGAGAATGACATTTAGAGGGGTATGATATATAATTTAGAAAACATTTATCTGTCTTTTTGTTATAACAATGGATCTTTTCATTGGTCCTAAAATGTGAAACAAGTTTGCTAATAATTACAGAATAGTGGGTGAGTCTAATGTTATGGACAGAGAAACAAACTACAAAATTCACACTTCATTGTTGTATATAATTTCTTGGTATTTAAAAGTATTTGTGATTTCCTTTACTTGACAGTAACAAATAAAAAGAGATGTTACTCACACCAAACTCTGCTTCAAATTGATTCCTGCCAATTGTTCCCCACTCGATGTTCATACTTGGCCAATTGATTCTGCATGTGTGTAAGAAATCGAGCATAGTACAAGTTTGGTTTTTGTTTCTATCTTCTCCAAAACTTCATTGCTGCTTACATGTTCAATCTATCCTCAGCATCTTTATGTAAAACCAAATTTCTGTTGCTTCAAGTCTCTTTTTCATCTTTGAAGATTGGTTTTTAAAAATCTTTAAGTCTAGGAACACCCATAAATATTCATAAGGTTAGCTGAAAAGTCAGGCTAGCTATGGAAGACACAACATGACACAATTCAATGTCTAATAAATGAAAGTAAGTGATGTCTGAAATTTTTTTTATAGATAGATAGATAGATTATAATATATTGTGTGGTATAACACTTATAGTTAATGAGAAAGATACAGAAAGGGACAGTTAAAATTTCTTGGACATATATTGAGGAAAGAAGGTTTAGAAAATTTGACACTCACAGGACATTTTTTAATACTAATGTTCACCCACTACAATACCCAAAGCCCATTCAAAGTAGAGGATTACTGTTTTGTGTTGTAAGAACATAAGAAAATTCACAAAGTGAAGTCCATGCAAAAAAATGATAACAATTAACCCTAGACATGAAGAAGTGAAGATTGTAGTGATTTGGTAAAAATCCTATCAGGCATCTCTTCCACAAAAGCATCAGTTCTTGGCAAAAGCTGTCTGTACGGAACTTATTAATAGAATACAAAAAGAATGGGGAGGATTCATCCTTTCATACGTGACATGGCAGGTCCTAGTTGCAAAGATCAAGGGTGGTGGGACTAAGGAAAGTAATTTGAGGGACCATACCATGGAAATAGGGATTGAGCAGTGAGAGACTCACAACATTTTGTCTGTGGGAAAGGGGTTGTAGCATACAAAATAATTCATCACCCACAAGGCTGCATAGATGCTTACAAACTCTATTGTGGCAGGCAAGTCCTAGATATAGCAGAAATACTCCATTTTTGGTCTGATATTGATCTTGTATATGTAGAGTATAGCAGAGAAAATCAGATACTTACTGGAATGGTACAAGGAACCAACCATTTTTCTAGCATCTTTAGCAATAGATCGTATATATATATAAGTTCCAAATGATGTCTGAGGAGTAGAATAGACATTTAAAACAAGGATCCTCATTGAGAGAAGACCCATCCATCATGATATGTGAAGGTTCAATGTCTGCTCAGTTGTGGACTAAACAAAAACGACTGGAATTTGAATGGCTCAATGATTTCACATTCTGTGCTGGTAACTGTTACCCATACATAGTAATTTATCACACTGTCTCTCTCACCTCTCTTCTCCCTCTCTCTTTCTCTATTGGCAGAGAGTGTGCGTGTTGATCTCACAATTCTTTATGATAAACCTAAGACCAGGCTCATACATAATATCACTGATCATCACAAAAGCAATATATATATATATATATATATATATATATGTATAAATGAAAATAAAATATATTAAAAATAACATATATAAACTAATGGTGAAAATGACTAAAATCTACTTGGAGGAAACTAATTTCAAATCCAACAGACATTAACACACAGTTTTGTTTTCACATTCTGACTGGATACCGACTCAGCAAACAGGCATGGTTTTAATACAATGACACCCAGTTTTGTTTTTTATTCTGACATGAGGATACCAATCTTGAACATGTATGCAAAATGCATCATCATTAAGAAAGCCTTATTTATTATATGAGATTAAAACAAAAACATGTTAAAAATCACTACACAATAGCTTTCATGTTTCAGCACTACAGTTGTGCTTCCTCAGGCAATGGTAAATAACTGGTGAGTAAAAATTTTTTTAAATTTCAAAAGCAAATAACAATAAATCAAAATTAAAATAAGGCTTGTGGGCTTACCCTGATTAACCAATCAATTGTCAGACCTATGCCAAACTCCAAAATAATCTAAAAAAAGGAGGTATTTTGATCATGGTAAAATGTGGTTTGAAAGGTCATGAATGGCAGACAAGAAATTAATACAAACTATAAATGTGTGGCAGCTATGTATGATAAAATATTTCAAGGCAAACATTTTTTCTAATTAAGTTGCTCTATGCAAGGAAATATAAAAATTCTGGTTGAAAACACCAAAATTGTAAATCAAATTTCTGAAAACATCTTGCTATAAGAGTGGCCTTATATATCAAACATCTCTCTCTCACCATCAACTTCACCTTGTTTAACAATGGGAGTGGTGTGCTGAAAGTTTTTGAAAAATAGAAAGATGCTCACTTGAATTAAAAGCCAAACCCAACATTCAAAGGCTTGGAATAAATGCTCCTACTAGTATTCAAAACCACACAAATAAGAAATCTCAAACAGTCAAAATATAAAAAAAAACTTGCAACACTAAAACAAAACCCTCATGAAAATGGCTAAGTGGGTGAAAGTGCTTGGGACATTGGATGTGTGTGTGTATATATATATATATATATATATATATATATATATATATATAAAATATATATTTTTTTTTTTTTTTCAAAAGAATCAATAGATTTATTTTTAATCTAACATTTTTATTATTTAAATGTTAGTTTTAGTGGACACTCATATTTGAAATAGATGCCCAGGTCTTTTAAACAGTGTATCTGTCCACCTGTGTACTAGAGAAAATGTAATAATAAATGTGCTTACAAGCAGAGTTCAAACCATCATCTGCTTTGTTAGGGGAAACAATCATTTGATTTGGTGTGCTTTAGACCATTATGCCATAGAGGGTATCAAAACACAGCAAGGTTCTCTGTGATACTCACTATGGGTGAGAGGTTTAAAGCACACCCAATCAAATGGTAGTTTCTGCCAAAAAAACAAAATTCAAATTCAAACCTTGCTAGAGAGCACATTTTCTTTATTAAGTTTTCTTAAGACATAATACATACAGTTTAAAAAAACAATAATAATAATATTAATAAAAGCAGGACATCTATTTAAAACACAGTGTTCAAATAATGTTTGAAGTAATAAAAATGTAAGATTTAAAAATTAAATAACTTTTGAAGTAATATTAGGTTGGTGCAAGAATAATGTCGGTTTTTGACGTTAAATAATACGTCAAAAACCGACATTATTTTTTGCACCAACCTAATATATATATATATATATATATATATATATTACTTCAAAAGATATTTTAATTGAGCACTCTGAGTCACTAGTGTATTTATTCAAAAATAAATATGTAAAAATTCACCTTCCTCTCTGCTGGGAGCTGATAGCTTAGGGGAAAAATCTGCGACTGATGCCACATCAGTCGTGCTGTGATCCTGGCTTGACGCAATCAGATGTTAGCCACACTGATGAGCTGTGATACAGCGAAACAGTCTGTCTGTGAATGACAATATATACACCTCCAAAAAAATAAAATTTGGTCTAGAGGGTAAGTGTGAATTTGTAAACAGTGACTGCTACTGCTGATAATGCAAAGCTCTTCTATGAATTGAGCACTCTGAGTCACTGATGTGTTTATTCAAGAATAAATACATAAACATTCACCTTCCTCTCTGCCAGGAGCTGATAGCTTAGGGGAAAAATCTCTGACTGATGCCAAATCAGTCAGCTTTTGATCCTGATGAGGCAATTGCATGTCTAGCCACACCACTGATGAGCTGTGATACACTGGCACATTCTGTCCTTTGGATGAATATATATATATATATATATATATATATATATATATATATATATGATTAAAATATAATTTTAAAGTTTTCTAGAGGTAAAAGTGTTCAATATCAGAGAGATAGCATGTATATAGATATAAAAGTGGACCCTGATGTAAAAACAAAGGGGTAAGTCTGATTCATACATGAACGCAATCTTCAGGTCATGTGTATTGACTTTACTATTTATACATTGTGGTCAATGGTGCATTATAGGTATCAAGGTCTATAGTATTATCCTAAGGGTTATTGGGCTAATTGTTATATTTCAAATTATTCTATAGGCAACTGAGTAGAAATAATTGTAGATCCTATGGATACAAACATAAACGCAAATACATTTAATGATCAATAACAAATAATTAAGTAATCAATAATAGATAATGAGTAAAAAGTTCAGATCCAAAATGATTTCTACTCAATAACTTCTTGTTGTGAATAATGTGGAATCATTGAGAAAGCTGAATTCTGCTTTTCAGCTAATTTTTCATCCCTAACAGCACAATTTTTTATTGAGGTTAAACAAATTCAGGATGTTGTTAAACATGAAACCAGTTTGTGTTACATCTCTGAAGTTAAACTTGCCTCTGCTAAAACTTTCAAACTATCTTTGGCAACTTCTTTCATTTAAAGAATCTATATGCACTGTAAATAATTATGGCTGTGTCTGTAGAATATTGCCTTTTCTAAACTCAGAAGGCAGTAAAAGACTTATATATTCTGGACAATGTCCAGCTTCTGGAGGGTCAAGTTAAATCATATTGCGATAAAGTAACTGAATCTGGACAAATACACACAAACATTTAGACACTAGAAGGGAAGATATGATATACAACTCTTTAGATCATATGAATAGTGAGTAATCGAATGACAAAGATGGGAACAATTGTAACAACTGTTTCAAAAACAATAAAAGATTTAACAAAAAACAATATTATAACCTTAAAGCTGAATCAAAAATTAACAAAATAGACTGTAAAAATATCTCAAAAATAGATGAATTAAAGATCAAGGAATGTAAATAAAATATTTTTTTTAATCATTTTAACCCAAGCAAAGCAAAATAGTTACTAAAACACAAGGGGTTACTGAGTGTTAGAGAATATGAAAAAAGTATAATTAAGAAGAGAGAACAATAAAAGAAGAAGAATTAAGAAGACAGAAGATAATGACTGACATTGCTTTAAAATGTTTTGAAGATAAAAGTTGATTGGAAAGCAGGAAGTCAAAAGAGAGTTCCACAAGCAAGAAGTGTGAGAGAAAAAAACTGTTAGCATAGAACTGTGAGTTACAACTGTGAATTGATAAGAACTTGCTGCCAATCTAGTACTGCACTTAAATTCATAAAGTTCATGGTGGAAAGTTCGTCAGAACAATTAGCATGAAAGTATTTATAGAAAAGGCACAGGGAAGCTACTCAATATATTATAATATTAATGTGCAGTGTCACCTCAGGATGTGGGCAATCATGACTCTACTCAATGTAAAATCCTAATTTATTTCAAATAAATGGGCAAGTTCTAGTTTGGATAGTTCACATAAAATAAAATTTCTTTTTTTTTTCTTATAAATTGACATGTTTTTACAGAGTTTAACCTTTCTTCAATTAAGATATACTTGCTGGTTTTAACTGCAAACTGCAATTGTTATGTCTTCATGTCCTACCCCAGCTAAAATATTTTCATTTAATCATAACTATTTGTAGTCAGTATTTTTTGGTCTTTTCAAATTTTCTTTTTTTTTGTTTTCATCTTTGACTCTACCATTATTTGGAATCAATTAACTGTTAGCATTTCCAGAGGTCTGTCTCTAAAGAAAAACTTTACAATTATTTAATTTTTTCAAAATAATCATGGCAGTAAACCAAATGACCAATCTAAAGTGTTAAGTATACTCAGCTTAATGATTAAAAATGGCTTCAAGTGAATGAATCATCTTGGTCTTAAAGAAGACAATACTTCATTAGATCTTAAAGACTGTCATTACAGAATTGTAAACAAAGTGCTTTACCAAATAATGAAAAAAAAACACTTAATATGAAGAGATGTAACAGCAGCAAAAACTAAAATTGATTGCACATATAAATAGAAGGAAAAAATAATGATATAATCAAGATGTTGACTTTCCACACTATCTTAAACAAAAAGTTAGGAAGGAAACTCCATCAATAATAGAGGAATAATAGTGGACTTGAGAAACTTACTTTTCGAAATAAAATTTTAATAGAAAGATTTTACAAATTTCAACCGATGATAATGTTAACAGTTCAGTCACCCGGGGCAGCCCTCAAGTTTGCAATTTTTATTATTTTTACCTATTTCTCAGAATCTAATGCCTGTATAATGCCATTTTTTTTTTCTGTGTTTCTCTTACCATGGTATTTATAACTCCTCACTGATTAATTATGAAATAAAAGTACAATTGTGTTTATTTTATTTTATTTTTTTAAATAAAACTAGTGATATGTAAAAAAAAAGAAAGACATTACTTTATGTTTTTCTAAACTGGAAAAATTCTAAAAATGCCTTATGATATTAAAAGAAAGATTACTTGTTTTTATTTATATACCCTCTGATTTATTTAAAAAGAAAAACAAAAAACACATTGTACTTTTAATTCATAATTTATCAGTTTTTTCTAATATTTATTTCAATTCTAAGTGAGGAGCATAAATTAAAGGCCACATTAACAGTAACACAGTTTGTTTTTCTTTTACTGTAAAAAATGCAATGTCTTTTAAAATTATTTTGTTTTACATAGTTGAAGTTATTATTAGCAAAGTAGTAGACTAAGAATTAAAAGTCTCATAAATTAATTTTTTTCTTTTAAAAACTGAAATAAATGTTATACAGTGTAACCCGGATATAAGAGAGATGTCTCTTATATCCGGGTTTGGTCTATTATATATACCTTAACACAGGCTCTAATTTGGGACCAGAGAAAATCTATCTTATATCCGAGTTTCTCTTATATCCGAGTTTCTCTTATATCCGAGTTTCTCTTATATCCCGGTTACACGTACTTTTAATTCTTAGTTTATTTTGCTTAATAAAACTTTTTAAACAAAAAATAAAACATTGCATTGTTTTACTACCGAGAAAACTTTGAAAAAAAATGGCTATTTTTGGACTTTAAAAAACAGTCTCTGCACTTTAAAAAAAATTTATTAATTTTCAATTTTCTTTTAAATTTTTGTTCGATATTTGTGGGAAAAACTGGAATGCATGCGATATACTTAAGGGATTGGAATTATTTCAATTTATTTATCTATTTTATAAATTATGAAAAGTAACGATTTTATATTTGTATTAAAGCCAGGCGTATGATAAGATAAAAAAAAAATTGGTTCACTTATTTCATTAATTTTTATTTCAATAAACAGTTCATAGACATGAAAAATCAAAATCAAAGAACTGAAGACAAAGTCTGGACTTCTCACATAGGTGGGAAAAAACTTTGGATTCACTAAATTCAGCCTCACATCAAGCCCTTTAAAAATGTTCAAATTTTTTCACACCCTTTGCTCACATCTTTTAAGTGGGGTTTATCCCCACTGACTGACAGCACATTTTGGAGACAATTTATTTTTTATTGCTAGCTGGCTGGCTTTGAGCCAGTCATATCAAAGACATTTGAACCCTATCTTCTTCCTTATCAATGCTTTTTTGCAAAAATTATTGAAATTAGGCTATTGTTTTTGTTTTCTGAAAACTCACCCTGCCAGAAGTGCCACCCAGGGTGAATTGACCCCTCAGCCCTCACCTAGCTACACCACTAAGCCAATGATTGAGGAATGTTTTCTGTATGGAAACAACTAAGCTCACCATTTTTATTACAAACATTTCTTGTTTGTTTTGTATTTTAGAATGTTTAGTACTTTTGCTATTTTCTTACAAGACTACAAGAATTTCCTTGTGTTTCTTCATGCATACATTTTAGCATAAAACCCAAATTCATTTAAAATTATAAAGATATTGTTATTCATCCCTGAAGAGTTTGGAATAAAGCAATAAATTTTATAGACTCGGTTTGCCTGTTATAAATAAATGATCTTTTTGTTTTCAATGCATTTATCAATGGTAAGAAGATATTTATTTAATCCAATGTTTTTTAGGGACATCAACATTTTCATCTGATAAAATAAAATGCAGTTGTCATGGCTTCAGTTTAATATTTATAATTAAGATTTGCGCCTCTATAAATTTTCCATTTAATCATAACTGTTTGCATTCAATATTTTGGGGTTTCAGCAAAGTTTTATTTTTTTATTTTTATCTTCAACTGTGCCATTATTTGAAATCAGTAAGCTCTGTTAACATTTCCAGAAGTCTGCCTCTGACAAAAATATCCCCAAGATTTCCTTCTTTTTTATTTTTAGGATTTATTCTTCTTTAAATTGGTTCTTTGTTTACCTTCTTTGTGTTGAAATGACAACAGGTGCATTGAGATGATGTCAGTGTTTCCTAGATGCAAAATCTGGCTGTTTTTTCTTTCTTTAATTTCAAGCAATTCTGTCCTTGTCTTACTATCAAAATAGCACTGCCTTGAAGGTTTCTTTTGCAACTATGTAAGAACATCTCTTTAATCCAATGGTGTTTAGGGACATTAACATTTCTGGTCAAGTTATTGGATTTGTTTACAGCTTTTACAATCTTCCTCCAACTTTGTGTTATTTTTCAAAACATTTGAGAAGCAATTCATCATTTCTTATAAGAGAGGCACTGACAGGTAGACTAATTGCCAAGGGGAACTGAGGTCAACAGCGACAGTCTGTTTTATGCTTGAATTCAATCTTAAGGACATCTGAAGATTGTGATCAAATATAAAACAGACTGTTGCAACTCGGTGTTGATCTCAGTGTCCACTTTATATATATATATATATATATATATATTTAGTTTTTCCTTTCATCTGGTTTCTTTTCATGTTTTTTCCCACCTTTCTTCTTCACACTGCCTTTTATTCTCATCATCTTCCTCTCAGTTACTTTTATAATTAAGAACTTTCAGTAGTAGCATAACCTAAAATGGATAGCACATGTAACTCAAACAGAAAAAATGATGTAATTAAGATTCCATATGAGTTCAAGCAAAAGGTTAGAAAGGAAACCCCCATCATTATTAGAAAGAGCAATAACTGTTAGTGGTCTTGAGAAATCTATTTCCCTGAAATATTATTTTAAGAGAAAAACTTCATAAACTTCAAATTTCAACTAAGATGTTCAGATAATGAATGCCAAATGCTTCCATATAAGAAAATTGCTAATATTACCATTACCATCAGCTGCCTTGTCATATTATTTTTAATATTGTTTCATGGTTTAAAAAGTTGATTTTAGCTTTTTGAAAATCCAAAAGTTGCAAGGAGCCAATGGCTATACAGTCAAAAAGCTCACTCAGTGAAATACTTATTGCTTACTGCTGACTGAGTAACCATATGGGAGAGTATATGTTCATGAGTGACCCGTAAGGTCTCTTTCTATTGGTTGTTATGTTACCTCAAGTCTGTACAAATGCTTATCAATATATTCAAAATGGCTGTCTACTTTCCTGATAGACATTATTGGTGAATTTAGAAATTGGACACTGGACAATATTGTCCATTATTTTTATTTTTACCACTCAGCTACCATGTTTTTTACTTAAAAAAAAGACCTATAAACTAGTTCTGAGTCAAGCATCTATAAAGTTTTGCAAGTGCAATTATGTAAGGTTTTAGACTATCTTGTCTTAGCTAAAGGAAGGTTAGTCACTATCAATCAACATTTTGACTGTCATTCATAAGTTCCTTTGATAAGAATATCTTAGTGAAATGAATAATTATTCTTTTGGATTAAATTTTTTCTAACAGCTACATCCATTTTTTTTTTTGGTGACTAATATATCAGTAATGTGAAATAAATTATTATTTCATTATTTTTAACTTTTTAAACTTTGACAACTGCCAAAGTTTTCTTTATCAAGTAAGCACGAAACCCCAAGCTACTTATACATTGTAAATATCAGGGAAGTTAATAAAAAAAAAAAAAATTCATATGATGCATTTTGTCCTCTTGGAGTTCATTGGATTAAAGTGTTTACATTGGTGTGATTACACATGGACATAAAGGAGAGGAGATACTGAAATTTAAAACTTTAAAATTTGTTTTTTTTTAAATCATTGTTCAGATATATAGACTAACAAATTTCATTTAGTTTATTTTTGTTTATATTTTTATCACTTTTATTATTAAAATATCCCATACTGTGATAAGAGAAGATTTACCAAGGTGAAATTTTGTAAGAACCTGGATGCAAATTTACTGGTTGGTTTAGTTTGTTTAATAGCATATCAACTTATTATGGGTCATTTAATACCAAAATTGAATATTGTTGGGTGCTTTGGTAATATTTTTTGTTACTATCAGGTCATCCCATAAGTTCTGTCCAAATTTTGAATAAAGAAAACAAGTGACCAAATGTTACATTTAATTACAGATTCAGTCAACAATGTATTTTCCCTTTTGACAGTTTCAGTCATTATCAAAAACTGGGTGTTGTCAGTGTGGTAGACACAATTTTATTGGTTACATCTTGGAATTTTCTAGAGCACTTTGATTTGAATTAGTTCAAAGGGACATCATTGTTAAATGGAGCTAGACCAAACTGGAAAGGTATATGTGTATCTATCTATATATGGCTATAAATTTTGCCATATTTATATTGGAAGAGTGTTCGATAGAATGTTTATATATATATATATATATATATATATATATATATATATATAAGGTCATCCCATAAGTTCTGTCCGAAATTTGAATAAAGAAAGCAAGTGACCAAATGTTACATTTAATTACAGATTCAATCAACAATGTATTTTCCCTGATTATCTATGACTTTCTTCCATCTATTAACAAGCTTACTAATTCCATTACTGTAAAATTCTTTTGGCTTTGATTCGAAGAATTCACAAATGTTAGTTTTAACCTCTTCCTGTGTTACAAAAGCTGTTTCTTCCAAATTATTCTGTAAGCTATGAAACAAATAGTAGTCTGAAGGAGCAAGATCAGGAGAATAAGGTGGATGAGGAATTTTCTCCCAACCAAGTTCTTCGATCTTTTGTGACGTGATTCTTGCTGTGTGGGGTCACGCATTGTCCTGATGAAACATCACCTCTTTTTGATTCACTAGAGCAGGTCTTTTTTTCCTCAAAGCTTGGTTCAAACGCTCTAATTACTGACAGTATATTTGAGCATTAATTGTTGCATTAGGTGGTAAGAATTCAAAGTGGATTATTCCTTGGTGATCCCACCAGATTGAAAGAAGAATATTTTGCCCATGAAGTTCCCTTCTCAGCTGTGGCTGGGGTCCTTCGCCTTTACCAAGTCACTGTCTATGATGCTTAACATTTTGATAAAGATCCACTTTTCGTCACCAGTCACAAGTCTATCCAAAAAAGGTGAAACAAGTTGGTGAGAATGTCAACAGCAGATGTCAACTCGAGATTTGAGGTTGTTTTCAGACAATTCATGAGGCACCCATTTTCCAAGTTTAGGAACTTTTCCAAGTTGTTGAAGATGACAATGACCAGTTATATGGTTTGAACTGAGAACCACTGCCAATTCCTCAACTGATAAAGCAGGATTTTCTTCAAGGGCTGCTTCAAGAAGCTTTTCATCAAACTCAACTGGACGTCCGGTTCGATCTTCATCTTCAAGGGTGAAATCTCCACCTCAGAATTTTGCAAACCATCTTCTGCAAGTTCTTTCATTCACACATTCTTCTCCATAAACTGAGTGAATGTTTCTAGCTGCTTCGGCTACTGAGTTTCCTTTCTTGAACTTGAGCATTATGTGCCTCAAATGATTCTTGGGTACTTCCATGTTAGCAGGGTTTTAATCAAACAAAATTTAATTTTATTGTTCTCTGAAATAAAATTTGATCAGTTTAAATGCATCTAAACATAAAAATAATGTTCAGCTCCATTAGACATTATAGAATACTCTTTAAATTTCGTTCATTTTAACAAAAATTTAAAATTCGGACAGAACTTATGGGATGACCTGATATTAAAATCTATTTCTGGAATTTTTTTACTATAAAAATGTATTTTTATACTTTCATAATGTTTTGGACCCAGTTTAGCGATTCACTATTTTCCCATAGCTTGGACCTTAATTGGTGTTACCACCCCAGGTCAGGGTGGATCTGGGAACAACAACAATTAAGAGGTAGTTCCATGCTCCTCAAAACCTCTCGATCAGAGGCCTTGCTTCTGGATGTAGTTTATCATCATACCCAGAACAGGCAAGTTTACTGTGGATGATCAAGTAATTAAAGCACTTTCTATACAGTTTTGTCTTGGTAAATTGGTCCCTCCTTCAATTAAAATAGGCATTTATGAATTGAAATTATGGTCAGTCTTTGCCCACATAGGTAATTAATTTTTATGTAATCTCCTTTGTCAATGCACTTACTTCCATGGTAAATATTAATCCCAAGGATTGAACAATATAAATGACAAGCTACAAACTTCTTGATCTAACCTCATACACAAGTACATTAATAAGTCTGTGGCCTTATGATGAAAAAGTATTTAATTTACACCACAAATATTTATTGTTAAACATAAGTTCTTCCTTTGTTGTTGATTTTTTGTTTGTTTTTTTAAAAAACCTCAAGCAAGGTGATAATGCCACTAAGATGCAAGAGGCTACTGCAAGTGAAAGAGAAAGAAAAGATTTTAGAAGGAACTGGAAACCCAATCCTAAACAGGAAACAAGAGATAAACCTATACTTCTGTTCAAAAGACTGGAGTAATGTAAACTGGGTGATGGGTGAACCTATCTACTCTTATTGAGAGAGGAAAAAATTAATAAGTAGTAAATAAAATTTCAGAGTTTAGGTGGAGATGTTAGAAGTATAGAGTTGATGTAGACTTCAGAAAGAATCTGAAACCAAATTCTCAACAAGAAACAAGTGATAAACTTCTAATTCTGTTAAAAAAACTGGGGAGTATGAACCAAATGATGGGTAAACCTATCTACTCCTTTTGAGGAGAAAAAATAATTCGTAAATAAGTATTCACAGTTCAGAAAGAGACATTAGAAGTATAGAGTTGAAGTAAACTTTAGAAGGAACCAGAAAGTCAATCCTAAACAGAAAACAAAGTATAAAGATTGATGAAGAGTGTAAATTACACAATAGGTGAACTTATCTACTCTTATTGTCAATGCCCTTAATCTTGTGTTTCTCCATTAATCACAGAGAACATTATACAGTGGAAATATATAAAACTAGCAGCATGGCCCGCTGTTACCCGTACTTGATTCAAAAATCGTACGACTCATACAGCAATCGCTATCACTTGACTTAAAATATTTTTGCCCTTCCTTGCCTTTAAAGGAGTGCCCTTTGCCGTGATAATGTTGCTACATGCCTTACTTCTTGCCTATCTCACACTGCAAATTTTTTCCAAGCTCTAAACTAAAAATTAAATCAGTTACAAAAAAAGAACTAAACAAAATGAATACAAAATGATCAGCTTTAAAAAAGGACTCGTAACTGGAAAAACCGAATGAAAAAAGAATGTTAACAACAAATACTTTTCACACCCAACCCAGTTCTGCAGAATCAGAATCAACATTGAGTTTAAGCAAGCGAATGAGCCAATTGAAGTAAAGTGCCATGCAGATTTAAATTTTCCCCACTTGTGACGAATGCAGCTATCGATTTTTTTTGCATGCTAGCATGCTAGTTAACATTCATGTCAGTCAACTGTTGGCTCTCACGCTGACCAGTAGAAAATGGCCACAAACTATCCGTGGCAGCTAGCTATAGGCTCTCACTGTGGCCAGTAGAAAATGGCCACAAACTACATAAAAACTGCCATAGAAGCATGAAAAAAATCGATTATTTCCACTATCGATGGGAGTTGGGAAATGCAAAGTCAGTCTTGGCTTTCCCGCTAACTTGGAACATGTGCATGTAAATTTTGGTGCAAATCTGTCGAAAATTGCAGCCGTGCATTCGTTACACACACACACACATCCTGCCTTTTATAGATAGAGATCAGCATATATTTATATGCCAGACTGAAGAATTATTCATCTATCCTTATATAATATTTTAAAAGTCCATAGGAATATCTAATTTAAAATTAGAAATATCTAAACTGTCTACTGTATACAAGCACTTTCAATGGTTAAAAATGACTTTGAGCAAGTGAAGCCTATGAGTCTTTATGTCTTCTCCTCATATTTCTCATTTTATCCTTCTTTGCCCTCAACTTAAAACCTCAGCTCATGTTCTTAATAGGCTCATCAGATTTGTAGATTTTTATAGATGTCATGTATAACACCAAAATCATTCAGAAATATATAAACTGAGATCAATGGCTTCAAGCAAGGGAATCCTGTAGGTCTTAATGAGGACCATCCTTCTTTGAACATTGTGGACTTGCACTACAGAATCACAAACAAAGAACTGTACTAAATAACATAAAAAACATCACTTGAGAACTTTCAGCAGCAGCAACAACTAAAATGGATAGCACATGTAACTAAAAGAAAAAGTAATGACCTAATCCAAATATTCACTTTCCACATGACTTCAAAGAAAAGGTGAGGAAGGAAACCTCAACCAGTACTGGAAAGAGTAATAACAGCTAAAATGGATAGCACATGTAACTCAAAGAGAAAATAATGACATAATCAAGAAGTGGACATTCCACACTACTTCAAACAAAAGGTTAGGAAGGAAACCCCAACCAGTACTGGAAAGAGTAATAACAGCTAAAATGAGTAGCACATGTAACTTAAAGAGAAAATAATAATCAAGATGTTGATATTCCACACTACTTCAAACAAAAGGTTAGGAAGGTAACCCCAACTAGTACTTGGAAAGAGTAATAACAGCTAAAATGGATAGCACTTGTAACTTAAAGAGAAAATAATGACATAATCTAGATGTTGATATTCCACATTACTTTAAACAAAAGGTTAGGAAGGAAACCTCAACCAGTAATGGAAAGAGTAATAACAGCTAAAATAGATAGCACTTGTAACTGAAAGAGAAAATAATGACATAATCAAGATGTTGACATTCCACACTACTTCAAACAAAAGGTTAGGAAGGAAACCCCAACCAGTACTGGAAAGAGTAATAACAGCTAAAATGGATAGCACTTGTAACTGAAAGAGAAAATAATGACATAATCAAGATGCTGACATTCCACACTACTTCAAACAAAAGGTGAGGAAGGAAACCCCAGCCAGTACTGGAAAGAGTAATAACAGCTAAAATGGATAGCACTTGCAACTCAAAGAGAAAATAATGACTTAATCAAGATGTTGATATTCCACACTACTTCAAACAAAAGGTTAGGAAGGAAAGGTTAGGAACCAGTACTGGAAAAAGTAATAACAGCTAAAATGGATCACACATTTTCCTTAAAACTTTTTTATTGCTTGTATGCTTCCTTTATGGTATTTTTAAGAATCTGTTGGTAGAACCACATCTCTGTTGCCACTTTATCTGTCCAGCATTTATTGCTTTATAGGAGGATTGATATTACACAACACATCAGTATTTTTTATGTAAATTTAAATTAAGGAACTTGGACAAGTAAAAGGGTAGAAAATTCTTTATTCTGACTACTTTGTTCTTTATGTGTGTCCCCAATCAATGAAGACTTCTTGGCACTTCCTGGTAAAATTCTCCTTTCTGAGTTAGGAGAGTGTCCAATGGGAGCAACTCATGAAGATTAACACTTTGCTTTGTTTCTAATGAAATTTTCCTTTCTTGTATTTGATGGCATATAAGGCATACTTTTTTTCAAATAAACATAATGGCAGTATTCAGCATTCATTGACTGAGTAGAGACTACTGCAAGTTGAAATTTATAAAAGCTTTCTCTTAAAACAATACTAATAATGCTGTTCATTTTCCTAATTCATAGTAGGAAGCAGTTATCAATGATATAGTTGGTTGTTGTAGCTTAGTGCGTTATTCAATGCTGAAATCTAAATATTTTGTATAAAAATTTATTTATGTTTTTGGACATAATAATGATTTAGTGATAAAAGTCTTACTAATTAACTCATAGCTGGGGGAGAAGAGGTGAACTCATAATTTTCCCAAGGGTATTTGCACTTAAGTGGATATAGAGAAACCAACTGGAATTAGAACTCAGATTTTTAAATAACAATCCGGAGCCATTATCCATTACACTATCCGTACATCAAAGCTTACAGGTATTCCCAAAATGGTCACCCATCTAGGTACTGACCAGGCTCGACTTTGCTTAACTTCATTGAATGTATGGAAACCAGTGTTTCAGCGTGATATGGACATTAGCCATCAATGATGTAAGCAGAATTTCAAAATTGACATTTATAAATAAAAAAGAATAAAAATAATTTAGGGAATGATTTGACATTGTATATGGGCAAGAACCCATTTCTCAAACAATAAAAAAAATCATTTTTTTTTAAATTTTAGCAAATGTTTTGGCTTGAGGAAGGTCTAATAAATTTTAATCTATATAAATCTTTCCCCCAAAAAGGTTTTCCCTCATTTTATAAGTGGAATGGTCAATTTAAGTACTGCTGTTGGTTTCAATCTTTAGGAATGGGGAGTAATTGCTCAATAAAGAACAATTTTGGCACAAGGCCAAGAAAGAAGTTGGAGGAGGCTGGTCACTGTTAACTATCTTAGACCTAGCTCATCAGATTCAAGACCCATTCATTCATTATAATTTTCTCATTCACTATAAGAACTTATCCATCACCATTTAATCTGATATATACCACAATACCACATATTCACAGGGAACCTACAAAAACACCAATGACATAAAAATTTAATAAAATCCAAATGTCCTTCTTTTTCCAACTTTCTTAGATGCATAAAATTTACTTACATGAAATGAAATGTTGGTGATGAACCCAAAAAACGAAAGTATAACAAAACATTCAAACTAAAATTAACATATGTTAGTAGGACCTGTCCACCCCACAAAAATAAGAGGCTGCTGTATTCTGTTGATAGGCAGAATCAAGAAGCTTGCTCACTAATGGAGAGAGAAGGATAAAAATAAATAGGGGAGTGGGAAAATCAAAGACTAACCCCATCAAGATGAAAAAAGTGGACAAAAGCAAAGTGGGGAGGTTGGGAATCTCAACATGGATCATACAATCTCTAGGAATGTATATTTATTTTGTAAAATTTACAAAACTGTGGCACAAGGTTGAAGGGGAAGTGAGAAACAGCTGGTTCTTATTGACTATCCTCCTGCTAGTTAATCCCAATCCCAATCCATTCATTCAATACTATAGCGAAGAAAATGGTGATTAACCTCGTCAAACCAAGTGATAGCGCATCGCGTGTATTCTACGACGGAAAATGTGGTGAAAAAGAAAATTATTTATCAAACAAAAGGGTACGTATTCCA
Source organism: Acanthosepion lycidas (assembly GCA_963932145.1). Taxonomy (NCBI): domain Eukaryota; kingdom Metazoa; phylum Mollusca; class Cephalopoda; order Sepiida; family Sepiidae; genus Acanthosepion; species Acanthosepion lycidas. The sequence continues at coordinate 67,355,248 of OZ010598.1, forward strand.
CATGACATGCTGAAGATTGGATATTTGAATTAAAAAACGAGTTAGTCGCAGAAGTCGCTATAAAAGTATTTTGATATGCAAAATACTGAACATCCTCTCCCAGCTGTCGATGAATGGAAAAAATATTCGTCCAATAAAAGCAGTTGATGTTCTCAAATAGGGGAAGAAAAAGTCAGCTATTTTGGCTGCCACATATGTTTGAGAGTGAGTTATTTTTCTGACTGGTGGCGTGCATTGGGATTTGTGAATAGTGCTTGCGAATCGAGTTTTTGGCATTTTCTTTCTGTCCCCGATGTTCAAGTCTGAACTTAGTGATTTATTCTTTGTGACGTGGAAATAATCTGCAACAAACATTTCCTTTGCAATCCCAGATCACTTACAAATAGAATATGCATAATCATCACAAGAACTTGTCCATCACCTCCCAATCCCACATGTACCACAATAACACATATTCAAAAGGGGCCTAAAAAATACACCAAGATGTAAAAATTTGTGCAGTTCATAATGTCTCTTTTTTTTTTTACATTTTCATTTTTTTTTCCTATAAAAATATATAAAAATGTTCATGATGCATGCAATGATGGGGGAGGGAATGAACCCAAAAAGAAGGTAAAGAATGAAACAAAATATTCAAACTAAAACAAAACATATGTTAGTAAGACCTGTCCACCCTTCAAAATAATGAGAGCTGCCACTGTGTTCTGCCATTTGACAGAATCATGTAGCACATTCACTAATGGAGTAGGGAAGGAAAAATTAAACAGTGGAATAGGAAACAATTAAGTCTGACCTAGTCAAGAGGAAAAAAGGGGACAAAAACAAACTGGGGAGGTTGGGAATCTCAAAATGGATCATACAATCTCTAGGAATCACTGAAAAATACTTTCCTCTCTCCAATTTATAGGCAGAGGCACACAAATGCATAATTGGGATTTTTCCTAGACAATAAAATAAGCGGGTTCTCCATTTCATTGGACTCAGTCCTGGTCTGTCTTGTCTTGATGTCAGAATTCTACATTCACTTATCTGAACTTTTGTGTGTAAACATCAAATCTTAGTTTGTGAACTTTTTGTATATTACTGTTGCTTTGCCTTATATTACTGTTAATTTGCCTTGCATATATTGCTTGCTTGCTTCATATTACTTATTTTGGCATTTGACAATGCTACTCACTCCACAATTGCTATGAAAAGGGTTTTGGAATACTAATACAATGAACAAATATCTCAACCCTAAGTACAAAACATTTGGAAAACCAAGAGCAATTTTTATAAAAACAATGATGTTGAAAATTTTTTTTAATGCAAACTTATTTCAAAATTATTTTCACAATAATTGCATTAGACTGAAAAAAAAAGTGAAAGTGAAAAGAGTGTAGATGTTCACTAAAGAATTCCATAATTGCAAAAGAAACCTTCAAGGCAGTGCTATTTTGATGGTAAGACAAGGACAGAATTGCTTGAAATTAAAGAAAGTAAAAACAGCCAGATTTTGCATCAAGGAAACACTGACATCATCTCAATGCACCTGTTGTCATTTCAACACAAAGAAGGTAAACAAAGAACCAATTTAAAGAAGAATAAATCCTAAAAATAAAAAAGAAGGAAATCTTGGGGATATTTTTGTCAGAGGCAGACTTCTGGAAATGTTAACAGAGCTTACTGATTTCAAATAATGGCACAGTTGAAGATAAAAATAAAAAAATAAAACTTTGCTGAAACCCCAAAATATTGAATGCAAACAGTTATGATTAAATGGAAAGTTTATAGAGGCGCAAATCTTAATTATAAATATTAAACTGAAGCCATGACAACTGCATTTTATTTTATCAGATGAAAATGTTGATGTCCCTAAAAAACATTGGATTAAATAAATATCTTCTTACCATTGATAAATGCATTGAAAACAAAAAGATCATTTATTTATAACAGGCAAACCGAGTCTATAAAATTTATTGCTTTATTCCAAACTCTTCAGGGATGAATAACAATATCTTTATAATTTTAAATGAATTTGGGTTTTATGCTAAAATGTATGCATGAAGAAACACAAGGAAATTCTTGTAGTCTTGTAAGAAAATAGCAAAAGTACTAAACATTCTAAAATACAAAACAAACAAGAAATGTTTGTAATAAAAATGGTGAGCTTAGTTGTTTCCATACAGAAAACATTCCTCAATCATTGACTAAACTGTTAACATTACCATCATTTGAAATTTTAAAAATCTTTCTATTAAAATTTTTTAAAATATATGCTTCTCAAGTCCACTATTATTCCTCTATTATTGATGGAGTTTCCTTCCTAACTTTTTGTTTAAGATAGTGTGGAAAGTCAACATCTTGATTATATCATTATTTTTTCCTTCTATTTATATGTGCAATCAATTTTAGTTTTTGCTGCTGTTACATCTCTTCATATTAAGTGTTTTTTTTTTCATTATTTGGTAAAGCACTTTGTTTACAATTCTGTAATGACAGTCTTTAAGATCTAATGAAGTATTGTCTTCTTTAAGACCAAGATGATTCATTCACTTGAAGCCATTTTTAATCATTAAGCTGAGTATACTTAACACTTTAGATTGGTCATTTGGTTTACTGCCATGATTATTTTGAAAAAATTAAATAATTGTAAAGTTTTTCTTTAGAGACAGACCTCTGGAAATGCTAACAGTTAATTGATTCCAAATAATGGTAGAGTCAAAGATGAAAACAAAAAAAAAGAAAATTTGAAAAGACCAAAAAATACTGACTACAAATAGTTATGATTAAATGAAAATATTTTAGCTGGGGTAGGACATGAAGACATAAAAATTGCAGTTTGCAGTTAAAACCAGCAAGTATATCTTAATTGAAGAAAGGTTAAACTCTGTAAAAACATGTCAATTTATAAGAAAAAAAAAAGAAATTTTATTTTATGTGAACTATCCAAACTAGAACTTGCCCATTTATTTGAAATAAATTAGGATTTTACATTGAGGAGAGTCATGATTGCCCACATCCTGAGGTGACACTGCACATTAATATTATAATATATTGAGTAGCTTCCCTGTGCCTTTTCTATAAATACTTTCATGCTAATTGTTCTGACGAACTTTCCACCATGAACTTTATGAATTTAAGTGCAGTACTAGATTGGCAGCAAGTTCTTATCAATTCACAGTTGTAACTCACAGTTCTATGCTAACAGTTTTTTTCTCTCACACTTCTTGCTTGTGGAACTCTCTTTTTATTTCCTGCTTTCCAATCAACTTTTATCTTCAAAACATTTTAAAGCAATGTCAGTCATTATCTTCTGTCTTCTTAATTCTTCTTCTTTTATTGTTCTCTCTTCTTAATTATACTTTTTTTCATATTCTCTAACACTCAGTAACCCCTTGTGTTTTAGTAACTATTTTGCTTTGCTTGGGTTAAAATGATTAAAAAAAATATTTTATTTACATTCCTTGATCTTTAATTCATGTATTTTTGAGATATTTTTACAGTCTATTTTGTTAATTTTTGATTCAGCTTTAAGGTTATAATATTGTTTTTTGTTAAATCTTTTATTGTTTTTGAAACAGTTGTTACAATTTTCCCCATCTTTGTCATTCGATTACTCACTATTCATATGATCTAAAGAGTTGTATATCATATCTTCCCTTCTAGTGTCTAAATGTTTGTGTGTATTTGTCCAGATTCAGTTACTTTATCGCAATATGATTTAACTTGACCCTCCAGAAGCTGGACATTGTCCAGAATATATAAGTCTTTTACTGCCTTCTGAGTTTAGAAAAGGCAATATTCTACAGACACAGCCATAATTATTTACAGTGCATATAGATTCTTTAAATGAAAGAAGTTGCCAAAGATAGTTTGAAAGTTTTAGCAGAGGCAAGTTTAACTTCAGAGATGTAACACAAACTGGTTTCATGTTTAACAACATCCTGAATTTGTTTAACCTCAATAAAAAATTGTGCTGTTAGGGATGAAAAATTAGCTGAAAAGCAGAATTCAGCTTTCTCAATGATTCCACATTATTCACAACAAGAAGTTATTGAGTAGAAATAATTTTGGATCTGAACTTTTTACTCATTATCTATTATTGATTACTTAATTATTTGTTATTGATCATTAAATGTATTTGCGTTTATGTTTGTATCCATAGGATCTACAATTATTTCTACTCAGTTGCCTATAGAATAATTTGAAATATAACAATTAGCCCAATAACCCTTAGGATAATACTATAGACCTTGATACCTATAATGCACCACTGACCACAATGTATAAATAGTAAAGTCAATACACATGACCTGAAGATTGCGTTCAAGCATGAAACGGACTTACCCCTTTGTTTTTACATCAGGGTCCACTTTTATATCTATATACATGCTATCTCTCTGATATTGAACACTTTTACCTATAGAAAACTTTAAAATTATATTTTAATCATATATATATATATATATATATATATATATATATATATATATTGTCATCCAAAGGACAGAATGTGCCAGTGTATCACAGCTCATCAGTGGTGTGGCTAGACATGCAATTGCCTCATCAGGATCAAAAGCTGACTGATTTGGCATCAGTCAGAGATTTTTCCCCTAAGCTATCAGCTCCTGGCAGAGAGGAAGGTGAATTTTTATGTATTTATTCTTGAATAAACACATCAGTGACTCAGAGTGCTCAATTCATAGAAGAGCTTTGCATTATCAGCAGTAGCAGTCACTGTTTACAACTTCACACTTACCCTCTAAAGTGCTAGACCAAATTTTATTTTTTTGGAGGTGTATATATTGTCATTCACAGACAGACTGTTTCGCTGTATCACAGCTCATCAGTGTGGCTAACATCTGATTGCGTCAAGCCAGGATCACAGCACGACTGATGCGGCATCAGTCGTAGATTTTTTCCCTAAGCTATCAGCTCCCAGCAGAGAGGAAGGTGAATGTTGACATATTTATTTTTGAATAAATACACTAGTGACTCAGAGTGCTCAATTAAAATATCTTTTGAAGTAATATATATATATATATATATATATATATATATATATATTAGGTTGGTGCAAAAATAATGTCGGTTTTTGACGTATTATTTAACGTCAAAAACCGACATTATTCTTGCACCAACCTAATATTACTTCAAAAGTTATTTAATTTTTAAATCTTACATTTTTATTACTTCAAACATTATTTGAACACTGTGGTTTAAATAGATGTCCTTTCTTTTATTAATATTATTATTATTGTTTTTTTAAACTGTATGTATTATGTCTTAAGAAAACTTAATAAAGAAAATGTGCTCTCTAGCAGGGTTTGAATTTGAATTTTGTTTTTTTGGCAGAAACTACCATTTGATTGGGTGTGCTTTAAACCTCTCACCCATTGTGAGTATCACAGAGAACCTTGCTGGGTTTTGATACCCTCTATGGCATAATGGTCTAAAGCCCACCAAATCAAATGATTGTTTCCCCTAACAAAGCAGATGATGGTTTGAACTCTGCTTGTAAGCACCTTTAATATTACATTTTCTCTAGTACACAGGTGGACAGATACACTGTTTAAAAGACCTGGGCATCTATTTCAAATATGGGTGTCCACTAAAACTAACATTTAAATAATAAAAATGTTAGATTAAAAATAAATCTATTGATTCTTTTGAAAAAAAAAAAAAAAAAATATATATATATATATATATATATATATATATATATATATATACACACACACACATCCAGTGTCCCAAGCACTTTCACCCACTTAGCCATTTTCATGAGGGTTTTGTTTTGGTGTTGCTAGCTTCTTTTTATATTTTGACTGTTTGAGATTTCTTATTTGTGTGGTTTTGAATACTAGTAGGAGCATTTATTCCAAGCCTTTGAATGTTGGGTTTGGCTTTTAATTCAAGTGAGCATCTTTCTATTTTTCAAAAACTTTCAGCACACCACTCCCATTGTTAAACAAGGTGAAGTTGAGGGTGAGAGAGAGATGTTTGATATATAAGGCCACTCTTATAGCAAGATGTTTTCAGAAATTTGATTTACAATTTTGGTGTTTTCAACCAGAATTTTTATATTTCCTTGCATAGAGCAACTTAATTAGAAAAAATGTTTGCCTTGAAATATTTTATCATACATAGCTGCCACACATTTATAGTTTGTATTAATTTCTTGTCTGCCATTCATGACCTTTCAAACCACATTTTACCATGATCAAAATACCTCCTTTTTTTAGATTATTTTGGAGTTTGGCATAGGTCTGACAATTGATTGGTTAATCAGGGTAAGCCCACAAGCCTTATTTTAATTTTGATTTATTGTTATTTGCTTTTGAAATTTAAAAAAAATTTTTACTCACCAGTTATTTACCATTGCCTGAGGAAGCACAACTGTAGTGCTGAAACATGAAAGCTATTGTGTAGTGATTTTTAACATGTTTTTGTTTTAATCTCATATAATAAATAAAGCTTTCTTAATGATGATGCATTTTGCATACATGTTCAAGATTGGTATCCTCATGTCAGAATAAAAAACAAAACTGGGTGTCATTGTATTAAAACCATGCCTGTTTGCTGAGTCGGTATCCAGTCAGAATGTGAAAACAAAACTGTGTGTTAATGTCTGTTGGATTTGAAATTAGTTTCCTCCAAGTAGATTTTAGTCATTTTCACCATTAGTTTATATATGTTATTTTTAATATATTTTATTTTCATTTATACATATATATATATATATATATATATATTGCTTTTGTGATGATCAGTGATATTATGTATGAGCCTGGTCTTAGGTTTATCATAAAGAATTGTGAGATCAACACGCACACTCTCTGCCAATAGAGAAAGAGAGAGGGAGAAGAGAGGTGAGAGAGACAGTGTGATAAATTACTATGGATGGGTAACAGTTACCAGCACAGAATGTGAAATCATTGAGCCATTCAAATTCCAGTCGTTTTTGTTTAGTCCATTTCACGCAAATGCTCTTGGAAAAGGAATGGCTCCATTATAATCAAATCATCTGTGTCGATAGCCTCACGTTTTATTTAGAAACTGCCTTGTTACACCCTCAGAGAATGAAATTGCTAAGAGAGTCCACCACTTCTTGTTACACGAGATTTTTCTTTTTCTTCTTTTATTTCCAATACGATATTGTCTTTTGTTGTCATTAGCTTTCCCTTAGTCTGTTTTATTATCCATTGTGTGTATCAGTTCATTAATAATACTTAATGGCCATTTTTAAACTAAATCCATTTGTCTTCCTAGAGAAAAGAATATTTCTTATTCAAATAGATCTTCTTTTTCTTGTGTTCTTGAGTCTTTGGTTTCTTTCTCATTTTGTTTTGCATTTTTTTTATCATTTCACCCTAAGCAAGGGGATAATGCCACTAAGACACAAGGGATTACTGGGAGTGGAAGAAAATGAGAAAACTTTAATAAGAAGAAAGGACAGTAAAAAAAAACAGGTTCAGGAAGGCTGGAGATAGCGATTGGCATTGCATTTAAATTTTTTAAGATTGTAGGTGGTAGGGAAGCAAGAAACTGGAAGTGAGTTCCACAGGTAAGAAAAGAAACTATTTTTTTATCATTTCACCCTAAGCAAGGTGATAATGCCACTAAGACAGAAAGGGTTACTGGGAGTGAAAGAGAATGAGGAAGGCTTTAATGAAAAGAAAGGACATTAAAAGAACATGAATTATGGAAGACAGAAGATGGTGATTGGCATTGCATCTTTGAAGATTGTAGATAGTAGGGAAGCAAAAAACTGGAAGAGAGTTGCACAGGCAAGAAGTGAGAGAAAAGAAATTATTAGAATAGAACTTACAGTTACATTTAGCTATGAGCTAAAGAAGAGGATGCAGAAAGACAAAAGATGGTAATTGATATTCTGTTTATCTTTTTAAAGATTGTAGGTGGCAGGGAAAATAAGAAACCGGAAGTGAGTTGCACAGGCAAGAAGTGAGAGAAAAGAAATTATTAGAATAGAACTTATGGTTAAATCCAGTTATTTCAACAGAAAAACAATGAAACCTAGTTGCCAATCCAGTAGCACACTTAAATTCCTGCAGTTGACACACCAATGAGGAGAGCTCATTAGAACAACTGCCATGAAAATATTTATAGAAAAGTCAGACATAAACCATGTCATGGCAGTTGAGATGCCAAGTCATGTCTGATATCATCACAGACCGTTCTTTGGATTTTTTCAAGTATCCTGAGAGTTATATTGCAAGAGCACCAGACTAGATATGGCACAAACTTCTTTTTTATTTGATTTCAAAATATACAGAAATTAAAAGTTTATAAAGTTATCTGATTACATTGTAACTATAAGGCTTTTTTTTTAATCAGTCACCCCATCAAAGATGATAATGCCACTAAGATACAAGATACTACTGGGAGGGAAATAGAATGAAAAGACTTACAAAGGAGCACAATCCTAAACAGGAAACAAGGCATAAATCTCTACTCCTGTTTGAAAGACTGGGAAGGAGTGTAAACCAGAAAATAGGCAAACACTTTCCTTTCTTGATAAAAGTGTAAGTTCTAAGAATAAAAGAATGTATATTTTTTTATTCAATTTGTTTTGGAAAGGTATGAATCCAGCTTTTGTTCTTCTATCTATAGTTTAAATAGCAGGGCAAACTGGTCTCTCCAGCTTTGATTGGCAACCAGTCTAGAAGAAGTACAACTTTGAATTCAAAACTGGTTGTGCATGGGGCAAGTAACTTCCTTCTATAAAAACCTACCTACTATTAAAAAAAACCCCAAAGCATCACTATCTAATAGGGTGTGGGAGTAGCCTTATACCCCACAGGTGAGTCTACATGGTTAACATAATGACAAAAAAGTAAGCTATATCTATTTTTATCGCTTCCACAAATCTCTTAAAGAAAAAAAATAAATGTAATATACTTTTTTTGTTTTTTCTGACTTACCAACAATAATGTTTTTAGTATTATTTAGTGATATACACTTGGATGTGATGGTACTGTAATGGTTAATGAGTCAGCAAGAGAAAACAGTGAACTGAGTTCAAATTCATTTTCACATTCAAATCAGTACCCCTGTGAAATATTATGAATCCTTTTCTTTTTCCCTCAGCTATGGGTTAAATGCAGGACTGACATGGTTCTCTTGTCTTGAGGTGACAACCAGTATAGGAGAATGAAAACTCTGAATTAAAAGCCATCCAGAAGAGGGATGGGTTTAATCAGGCTATCTTGCCCAAGACAAACTACAGCTGCAGTGGTTTTAGATATTTTTTTTTTAGTGGCATCATCACCTTGCTCAAGCAAGGCAATAATGTCACTACAACACAAAGGGCTACTGGGACTGCAAGAAAACGAAAAGACTTTAGAAGGAACTGGAAACCTAAAGAAGAAAAAAGAATAAATTTCTATTCTTGTTTAAAAGATCAGGGAGAAGTGTAAACCAGATGATAGCTGAACCTATCTACTCTTATTACCTATTGTGTCCCTATGACTTTAATGGATTATGGGACTCATTAGTCTACATTTATACTTACCATACATCTTATTTGAGAAATCTATCCAAGTGATAAGCTATCAATATTCATTATCAGTATTCATAGACCTGAAGCCTAAGGTGCATTGGGTTATGACAACACTATTTTTGATGCATGGAAATTAGTATAAGCTTTTCTAAGTTCATAATAACAAATGTGATTTCACCTTTTAAAAGCAATTTTCTTAGCAAATGACAGAAATTTTCCTAACTATTTTATATCAAAGCCTAATCATGTCAAAATAACTGCTTACTATTTATATGGAATCACAAACTCTTTTAGGATAACTGTACACAAAATAAATGATTCCACACTGTTTTGATGTACTGCACAAGAAACATAAGTTGAATATTTTCTCAATGATTGTTTTGCTATAAACCAGCCTTGATAATATCTCCCAGGAAAATATTTGTGAACACAAAAGATTAGGACTGCCATTTTTCCTTAGGATATTACATAATTTGAATCTTTGAATGTCATCATTTTATTTCCCAAAATTGGTTCTGTCATTTAAAAAGAAAATATTTTTCTTCAAAATACAAAGTGTCTGTCTCATATGGTGTAATTTTTATGCATATTGTCTTTAAGTCTGGATATATATATATATATATATAGTTTATGAAAAACTAGGTAATCCGTATGGGTAAACCTAAGAAGGATAAAATCCAGAGAGCTCAATGTAAATCCAGAGCAAATAATTTAAATAAAAACAGACCACTTTAAGGTTCAACGTAATAAATTACTTTTAAAGGACTGCGGATCATCAGACTTTACTTCCAAACAAAAAATGGAAAGAAAATTTATACATATATATATATATATATATATATATATATAAGTGAGGTATTGTAACTATTTACATATATATATATATATATATATATATATATATATATATATATATGTATATGAGGTATTGTAACTATTTACATTATTTAAATCGTTCCGACTGTTGTCCTAATCTTTATTGCCCCAAGAGCACATGTTGTCCTAATCTTTATTGCCCCAAGAGCACATGTTGTCCTAATCTTTATTGTCCCAAGAGCACATGTTGTCCTAATCTTTATTGCCCCAAGAGCACATGGCCCAGCTAGTTGGTAAAAGTATTGGTTGAAGTAATCCAAAAAGTGACTTGACCCAAAAAGTTGTTAATTCAGTACCTGACCACAGCAGAGGGAAGAAAATCTTAGAGAGTGGAGTTACTAAAGAGAATTAACTGAAACCGAGATATCCAGAAAAGGCATGGCACGTGGAATTAGAACAATCTACTCACATGGACTAAATAAAGGGTTTCAGTTTGAAATTCCAACATATATTAACTGAAGAAGGCCAGTACATACAATCATTGAAATATGTGAATATGGCAATAAAGATGAGGATAGCAGTTCATGGATCTGCACCCAAAACGTTATGCCCCAGCTGCTTCTGATAAAGTGCAACATCTGTTATGTCTGTACATGCCCGCACAAGAGTGACAGTCTCGATTACAAGAAATGCATGTGAAGACGCTATCCCCCGATATCATTCTGTTGTTTTCTTTCTTTCAAGTACAAAGTGGCAGGCCTCCTTTTCTTCTCTCCTTGCTCCAGCCCACTGTGTAAATTGCACTTCTGGCATCAGCAAATGTTTTCCCACCTCGCGACATCTGTGTCCATTGTCCTCATTGTTTTTGCAGATGTCCTTGAAGTGAAGATGAGGTTGCCCTTGTGCCCTCTTCTTGCCAGAGGCCAGTTTCCTATACAGAAGGACCTTTAGAATCCTACCATCAGTAGACTGTTGCTTCAAGTGTCTTGCTGTTGTGGTGAGATGACTCTAGAGTGTCATGGTGCAGACCAAGCATGATTTTTATTAGAGATCAGTAGTTGCCCACACAGCATATCTCCTCTCTCCACACCACCAATGTTGTCCAAGAGAAAGGCAGAGTCCAGTGCAGCTTGGCACCAGAAATGTCACAGGAATTACCCGAATGAAGTTGAACATAAAATTGGACTGTCTTAGGGACTTTGGCTCTGGATTTGTCCTCATGATTTATTCCCAAAAACTTTCCCATTCTGTGTTCATTTGTCCATCTTGCTTTCAATGTTCTGTGAGTATCAAATTTTCCAAGCACACTTTCCTCCTTATATATCTCTTTCTGATGTTAAGTATATATCCTCATTATTTCCATTTTATCTAAAACTTGGTCATTGCTCACATGTTCAGTCTGTGATATTCTTCTTCTCTAGAATCATATTTCTGCTGCCTCTAGTCTTTTCTTCATCCTGGGGGAGATTACTCAGCATTCATTGCCATATAGAAAGACTGATATTACATTACAGTCCCACAGTCTTTTCTTTGTTTCTAATGAAATTTTCCTGTTTCTTAATATTTTGCTTAGCTTATTGAAAGCATCTTTCACCATTACAATTTCAGTGTTGCACTTTCCATCCTCTGTTAAAATGCTGCTGTAGCAATATCAGTCAGCTGAGGTCTTGTTACATTGCAAACAGCCTGACCCGTTGCAAAAATGGGTTTGGAATATATATTTTCAACTGATGCTTATCAGTATTGTGAAGTCAGCTTCAATGAGCAGTCAGACAAAGATAAGTTACTGAATGAAGATGAATTGCTTTTTTTGACAATGACAACAGGGCAAAGAACAATGATAGCTATAAAACTGGCCAGTACCCCAAAAAGACACAGAGAGATGAAGAAGGCCTCAGAGAACGACAAACTGGGAAGACAGCCATTAGACTGTTCACCTCACATAAGCCTGATCTCAACTTTGCTCACTAGGTTACAGCCCAAGAATAAAATCTGGTTTACTGCTAGAAATTGTTTTGTTTTTCACTTGTGGGTAATGATCTGGCTGAGGGGAAATTGTTAAGCCAGGAATGTTTTACTGGAAGAAGCTGAACCCTGTCAATGAACCTGGTGTCTGGTCTGAGCTGCAAAATAACACTACACAGAAATGTAATTTTTGTACCTGCTTGATTTTAGTATCACCAAAACCTACAAAAAAAATCAAATTTTTTCCCCCTTATTTTCTTATATTGTTAAACACATTGTGAATGATGAAAATAGAAATCAAAACGAGAACATGATAAGCCAAGAATGGTTACCCTAAACTGTACATTGCCGAGTACAGAGGTCAAAGTTTAAACAATAGCATGCTGTGTATCAAGGGTCAAACTTAGAGCCACGTGAAAACAATAACATGACAAAGTCCAATCCCACAAACCACTTATATAAATTGGCTATCTCAGAGCACAGGATACAGAAAGGAATAAACAAATAGAGAGAGCAAACCATAGCAAAACAGTTAAAGCGGGTGGTGCATAGAGAGGACTAGAAGAAGTGGAATGCCTCAGCCACCAATACAAGACAAGAGTTCTTGCCAGACCAAGTAATGACCAAATGAGAGCCTAGTCCCTCTCTCACATCCACCCTGCATACTTGGAGAGGCTGTTCTAATATCCTGGCAATAAGGTCAGCAGGTATATAGGTTTTCTACATCCCTTTACTCTCTACCTTGCCCATAACTCAGGGGTACACCTTCATAATTGAGTCATTAAAGGACAAGTGTCCAATCTTAAGATGCTTACTATCTATACTCAAGAGATTTTATATGTATTTTTCCCTTTATCAACACAATCATGTCCACACACGCACACATGCAAGCATTTCAGCAGAAATTATTTTAACACTAGCCTGCTACTAGTCTGGAAACTTTCCAATACTACTTTGTATTATCGTAAGTATTTCACATAAAACTTACCATCTTATATGACATTTACTCATTTAAGTACAAACTAGTCCATTTCCTGTTACTTTACTGATTGCAAGATGATTGAATTTCAAAACCAAATATTTTTATCCATTTAAAATACGGCATTTATTAGATATATATATTCAGTTTAAATACAACAGTCATAAAAAAAGAAATCAAAGGACTGCATGTTTCAGCTTTTTTTAAAATCATTTTACCCCCAAACAAGGTAATAAAGCTACTAAGACACTGAAGATTACTGAGTGTGAAAGAAAATAAGAAAAAGAAAACATTGTTAAGGAGCAGGAACAACAAAGGAACAGGAAATAAGATAGAAAATAAAAACTGACATTGGAATTTTAGAAGATCAAATTTGACTGGAGAACAAGAAGAAAGAAAAGAGTTTCACAAGAAAGAAACATGAAAAAAAAACTGTTAGCATAGAACTTACAGTTACATCTAGCCATTTCAACTGTAAAATGATGAGACTTTGCTGCCAATCTAGTACTACACTTAAATTCATAAAGTCTAGGTACCATAAGTTCATCTGAATAAATACTATGAAAATATTTATAGAAAAGACTCAGGAAAGCTACATTATGAGAGTGTGAAAGTGACTTAAGCTAAGATGCTAGGTCAGGACCAATGACATTGCAGATTCTTCTCTGGAATTTATCAAGGATCTCTAAATATATAACAGGGGTAACCAGACCATATATGGCAGCAATATTTAAAGCCAGGACAAATAGTGGACTTATAAATATATAAGATGGATTCAGGCAAGAAAAAAATTGTCTAGCACAACACAGTGCTCTTTTCTTGTTATCCTAAAGATGCTGCCTAACAGAAAGAGAAATTATTCCTCATGACACAGATATACAGATTATCCATTTCAGTCTCATTCTAGTTGTGTGTGTATGTACATTTATATGCATGCATATATATATATATATATATATTAGGTTGGTGCAAAAATAATGTCGTTTTCTCACATAGTAACATATGTGAGAAAACGACATTATTTTTGCACCAACCTAATACATCTAAATTCAATGACAGAACTAAAAACATTTCTAGAAAATTTAATAAAAATAAAATTTAAAAATAAAGTTCAATAAAACTAATGTTTATTGTTCACAAAAAAAAATCTTTTTTGTCTCCAGCATTACGATTTAATTGCTCAGAACATGACAGGAGTTGTCCAAACTGAATGGGACAGTAATGTCGTCCTCGTCCTCCTCCTCCTCCTCCTCCTCCTCCTCCTCCTCCTCCTCCTCCTCCAACAACAACAACAACAACAACAACAACAACAACAACAACAACAACAACAACAACAACAACAACAACAACAACAACAACAACAAGAAGAAGAAGAAGAAGAAGAAGAAGAAGAAGAAGAAGAAGAAGAAGAAGAAGAAGAAGAAGAAGAAGAAGAAGAAGAAGAAGAAGAAGAAGAAGAAGAAGAAGAATCTCCTCCTTCTCTGAAATTACATCTTTTATTAAGGCCCTGTCATTTATTTAACATTGAGGTAGATCCCACCCACCACCAATTATTAAGCCCCTAAGAATAGTCATGGGCTTAATGTATTCAAGTTTTTTAAATAAAGAATTATTAATTTTTTTTAGATTTTCCTCCATTTCACTAAGATTGCTTTAGGTATTTTGGCTGTTCAGTAAACAGCTTTCATCATTCTTTAAAATCCATAGACTCCTTACTAGGTATTGCTGCTGTTGTCTCCATAGCAAGTAGATTTTTAACAGGAGGAATAGAGGTAGGTTCACCTATTGTACTGCTCATACTCCTCCGTGTTCTTTTGAACAGGAGTAAAGGTTTATCCCTTGTTTTGTGTTTAGGATTGGTTCCTTCAAATGTCTACTTCAACTCTATATTTCTGAATATCTCCACCAAAACTCTGAAATTTTATTTACTACTTATTCATTTTTTTCCTCAATAGTAGATACATTTGCCTACGATCCTGTCCACACTCCTCCCCAGTCTTTTGAACAGGAGTAAAGGTATATCCTTTGTTTCTTGTTTAGGAATGAGCTTCCAGTTCCTTGAAAAGTCCATTTCAACTCTATACTTTTGACGTCTGACATTATTTTCACTTTTATTTTATTATTTTTCCCCTCAATAGGAGTAGAAAGAATTGTCTATCTTCCAGTTTACAATCATTGAAGGTTTTTTTTTAACAGGAGTAGAGGATTATTCCTTCTTTCTTGTTTCAAATTGGATTTCCACTTGCTTCTAAAGTTTTCTCATTCTCCTATGCTCTAAGTAACACCTTGCATCTTGGTGGCATTATTGCCTTGCTTGGGATGAATTGATAAAAAAAGAAGGAAATTACTATAGCCCCACCTTAACGAAATAGCCTAAAGGCTCTGATGAGATTTGAACTCATATCTTGCATCATTGGAAATAACCAATATCGCATTGAGAAAATATTTTCTAATTTCCACAGAGGACAAAGGGAACATACAAAAAGAAATAGTAAAAAACAAAGATAAATTTATTAAACTAAAAGCCATTAGCTAATCACAATGAAAAAAATTCAAGTAAAATAATCACAAACAAAGAACTGTATCAAATAAGAGAAACCACACGACTTGAGGACTACTAAGGATGGCAGCAAATAAAATGCATAGCACATGTAACTGAAAGAGAAAATAATGACATAATCAAGATGTTGACATTCCACACTACTTCATACAAAAGGTTAGGAAGGAAACCCCAACCAGTACTGGAAAGAGTAATAACAGCTAAAATGGATAGCACATGTAACTGAAAGAGAAAATAATGACATAATCAAGATGTTGACATTCCACACTACTTCATACAAAAGGTTAGGAAGGAAACCCCAACCAGTACTGGAAAGAGTAATAACAGCTAAAATGGATAGCACTTGTAACTGAAAGAGAAAATAATGAAATTCCATATCATATCAGATAAAAGGTTTGGAAGGAAACCACCATCAATATTGGAAAGAGTAATAAAGACTGATAAAAGCTACTATTCTTGAGAATCCAATTTTCTTAAAAAGGTGTTTTAAGAGAGAAGATTTTATAAATTTCAATCAAAAATAGTACTGGCTACTCAGTCAATTAATGCCAAATGTTTTCCTTGTTTGGAAATGGCTGATATTACCATTACCAATCAGCTTGTGTCAATGGATGGTGGAATAGAAAGTGAGGGTGATATTAAGGGAACAAAAATTGCTGACAGCTACAAAGAATACTTGTGGAAATCTATAATTATCTATGAGTGCCATAAAAGTATTAAGAGCCATAAAAGAACAGGGAAATTCTGTGACTAGCTTGTAACTTTGGTGTAAAAGTAATCCTGCCAAAACAAACAAATTGTTTGTTTTGGCAAGATTACTCTGACCTGGCATCTTGGCTTCAGTCACTTTTCAAACACTGTAACAAAGCTTTCCTTTACTTCTATAAATATTTTCATGGTAATTGTTCTGATGAACTTACCTCTATAGTACCTAGATGTTATAAATTTCAGTACTAGATTGGTGGTAAGGTTTCATCATTTTTCACTTGCATTGGCTAAATGTAACCATAAGTTCTACACTAGCAGTTTCTTTTCTCACACTTCTCGCTTGTGGAACTCTTTTTCAGTTTCTTGCTTTCCAGACAAGTTTGATCTTCAAAAATTTAAATACAATGTCAATCGTTATCTTCTGTCTTCTTAATTCCTGTTCTTTTATTTTTCTCTCACCTTAATAATCTTTTTCTTGTATTCTTTCATACTCAGTAACCCTCTGCATGTTAGTGGCTTTGTTGCCTTTCTTGGAGTGAAATGATTACAAAAATTAGAACAATGGATTCTAAAGAGACTCTGTTGGTGCTGACAGCTGACATTATCACTGAATAGAATTTGTTTAAATGAAAATACAACTATGATTCATGATGAAAATAAGTTACAATGTGTTAGAATAGAATCAGATACAGGAAATTTAGAATATCAAATGTACAAAAATAATATTACTAACTGTAATCATTATAATGTTGTAATGATAATAAATTTATGATAGCAACAATAACAGTAAAGAGATGGAAAATTCAATAGGATGTTAATATTGGAATTGGAAAGCATTTATTTCAAATAACTTTAAAATGATTTGCTTCACACTCTATTTTTAATACTATATTTTTCTGATATTCTCTAACATTCCATAACCTGTTAAATTTTAGTGGCTTTATTGCCTTGCTTGGAGTGAATGATTAAAGAAAAAGATAGATAACCTGTGTAAATCCAAGCGGAAATCTTCTCCAAGAACAAAAATTCCTGATTTTTCAAGACAGTTTTATCAATAAAGATAACTTACTGAAAGAATATCAAATCTAAAAATTGGAGAATGATAGATGAGGAGATAGACATTTCTAGAAAATAAAACATACTTAATTTATTTGAGAATAAACAGCAAAAACAGTTAATCTGTCATTAAAGATACTTTCCTTGGATTATTCAGGGTATAAATTAATTCTGACTCATAGCATGTTAAGACCATTCAAACACAAAGGGAAACCATAAGTCATAAGAGGAAAGTGGAAAAGCGACACTTCTGACTGAACAAAAAATAATATCAGTGGACAAATAAAAGATTGTATACAATGTCATAAGTGAACAAACAAGCAACATTTCTTCAGACAAGTAACAATGAATTAACATTGTAGGAATATATATCAGTATATTTGTAGAATGATGATTGTGATATTTTCAAGATGTTCATTGCAGTTGTTGCTGTCTTAGACAGGGTAGCATAAAGAAATTGAGAAAAAGGGATTAAACATCAACTGCAAGGTGACAGAAAGTATAGTCATCAGCAAGAGAAAAAGCCTAAGATGGGAGTTACAAATTGGAGATATCAACATGAAGCAGGTACGGAATTTTAAATGTCTTGGAAGTGTTTTAAGAGAGGATGGAAAATATTGCACTAGTGCAAGAAGTATTCCATAAGCTAAGCCATGTGCTGAGAAATGGAAAAAAAAAATCATTAGAAAAAATGAAAAGGGTACTGGATTTCTGTTTGGTATCCATACATTTATATGAAAGTGAATGATAGACAATCTTCTCCATGGATGAGGAGAAAACTGGAGGCAGCAGAAATGTGGTTCTACAGAAGGATACTGAACATTCCATAGTCAGAGCAAATAAGCAACAAGGAAGTCTTAAAGAAAATGGCAACACTTCTACTCAGAATCCGAAAAAGACAGCTGAAATTCCTTGGATGCATAATGAGGAAGGAGGTGTTAAGAAAAGGTAAACAAATTTGTTACAAACAGAAAAAAAGAATGCTGGATAGCAATGTGTTATCCATCCTCTTGTCTGGCAGTGAATGCTGGACAATCTTCCCCACAGATGAGGAGAAAAATGGAGGCAGCAGAAATGTGGTTCTACAGAAGGATACTGTACATTCCATGGATGGAGCAAGTAAGCAACAAGGAAGTCTTGACAAAAATGACAACACTTCTACCCAAAATCAGGTCACACAATCAAGAGGATTTGGAAGACTTAACCAATAACAGAGCATATTGAGAGCAAGAGGGGCAGGGGAAAGCAATGAGCCACTTACCTAATGAGCTTATATGAATGGATTGCGAAATGGGAGGCAGGAACCTTTAGCTAAGAGAGAAAATTGACTAAGAGCCACAAAGAAAAGTGTTATAGTGGCACACACCTATTCTATAGTTAATAGACTCTCCCACCTATAATAAGTAGGAGTAGTAGCAGTCACTCAGGGGGTCGGCCAGTCAGTTGATACTGGATGACTGTTAGTCGGATGCTAAAGTATCAGTGACCACAACTAGATTTACTCTGTGTCATTACCTATTATATCAAATTCCTAACGTTTTGTATGTCGAAATTATAGGACCGACTTATTACAAATATAAGCCTCCACTGTGTAACGACTCCATAACAAAAAGGAAGCTGTGGAGAGTCATTCTCGCTTATGTCCTGAAGAGACACAGCACATAGAAGAAGAAGAACAAAGCAGCTTGAGCTGAAATTTAAAATCAGCTGATTATGTGCAAGTCGTATTATGATTAACAGAACAGAAAGTGTAATCAGCGAGCAAAGTTCAAATGCTGTCCTGATCTATTCAATTTGCACTAATGCATCTGGGTAAGGAATGAATCCATCTTTTCTCTCTCCCAGAAAAGGAGTTAAATAGCAGGGGGCGAGACATCAGTCAGTTCGGGGAAAAATACAACTAAACTCAGAACCATTGAGAAAGCAATGGGAAACAACTCCATTACCTAAAAAAAAAAAATTGTTACAGACAAAAGAAAGAGTGCTGGACTGCAATGTGTTATCCATCCATCTGGCAGTGAATGCTGGACAATCTCCCTATGGATGAGGAGAAAACTGGAGGCATCAGAAGTGTGGTTCTACAGAAGAATACTGAAAATTCCATGAATAGAGCAAATAAGCAACAAAAAAGTTTTAAAGAAAATTTTAATAGAAAGAACACATATATTCAGAATCAAGAAGAGATAGCTAAACTTGTGTGAATTGATGGCAGAATGGGGAGCAGGAGCCTTAGCAAAGAGAAAACCTGCTAAGGGTCACAAAGGATAGGAAGTTGTGGAGATCCATGATCGCCTATATCCTGAAATGGATGCAGCACATAGTTCTTCCATCCTCTCTTCTTGCCTGGATTCACAGGATCTTGGAAACATATACTGACATCTGATCCAAGCAATGGCACATCATCAAAATAGGGAGTCTTATTTTGGAACTCTGGGATCAGATTATGGATCTTTCTGATTCCTTTTTTTTTTTTTTTTTGCCTGATGGGAAAATTTTATCTTTTTAATTTTATTTTTTTAATTTTATTTTTTTAATTTTTTTGTAACTACCTCAAGAATAATGTAAACAGAGGTTACTTCATTCTTATATTAAATACTAATGTAGCATTTGTTATTCTCAAAACAGATTAGTCATTTATAATTGATGATGAAACAGTCATAGATCATGGCTCTCCACAATTTCCTGTCCCTTGTAGCTCTGAATAACTTTTGTCTTTTTGTCATCTCTCCCATACCCTGCTCTGCCATCTATTCACTCAAGCTGAATGGATAGCGTTAGGTTATATGTTGCTTTCCTCTGTCCTTGCCCTTCAATCTGTCCTGTGAGTCATGATCTATATACTAAATGGCCAGTGGAGGAGGGTATCCTTTTACAAAAGTTTGGACACAACTTTTGAATGTTAACATTAGATTTTGCAAAAAATTATCATGAATCAATAAACATTGACTTCTGAAAAAAATCATTTAGTTCTACATGAAATGTTTGCCTCCCTATTAAATGAAGGCAATAAATGAAATCAGTCATGATCACAAGTTCCATAACTCAACAGAGTTGTAGGGGAAACACATGTAATGCAGCCACAGTAAAAGTGGTGTGTCTTGTGAAAGCCTGATGAAGCCCAACACTCTCCAAGCTGGTTTGAAGTCAGAGTTGCTACTCAAGGTAATAGAACACAATGTGTCTTGCTATTTACCCATAGCTGGGAGAAGAGATAGGTGCATACCTTTCCCAAGCATAAGTGAATGTAATGAACCATGCCTCTAATAAATTAAATAAGATTTCTAAAAGAAATAGCAACCCCTAAGAGCACTTCTAGGAATTTCACCAGAAGTATCATTCTGGTGATATGCTGCAAATGGATATTTCTACCAAAAGGTTTATTTTCTAACAAGAAAAAAAAATGGAGTTTTCCTTAAAAAATTACTGAGAAATAATTGGAGAAATTATTTTTTCTCAATGCAGAATATTGGGAATATAATTCACATTATCTTTTAAGGACATAATTTTTCCAAGAAACCATTTTCTTATTACGAAAAAGAAAAGAGAATTTTTTTTCACAAATCAATGATACCTTGATTTGATGAGATAAAATTTCAGAGAAATGATGTGAGGGTGGTGAATTATTTATAACTGTATATGGAAGAAAATGACATAGATGTAACCATAAGTTCTTTGCTAACAGTTTCTTTTCTCACACTTCTTGCTTGCGGAACTCTCTTCTGGCTTCTTGCGTTCCAGTCAACTTTGATCTTCAAAAATTTAAATGCAAAGCCAATTGTTATCTATTGTCTTCTTGATTCCTCTTCTTTTATCATTCTCACTCCTTAATGATGGTTCTCTCTTTTTATATTCTTTCACACAGAAGCCCTATGCTTCTTTGTAGCTTTATTGCCTTCCTTGGGATGAAATGATTAAACAAAATATAAATATCTATATATTAGAACAATGTTGGGTGATCAAATGGCAAAGCAGAAAAAATAAAAAGTTTCATCCTTTAAAAAAAACATTCATCAAACAAAAATAATGTTCTTATTGATGGAATTATATATATATTGTTATATAGGAATAAAATGTCACTGCTGACACTGGAGTTTGAACATAGATCACCAGTGAGCAAACAGGTGATCCCATTTCTAATAAGTAGACCACATGATGATAAAAGAAATGTATATATGGGAATTAGTGTGGCATCTATTTGATCACTCTTTCTAGTCTATCCTCTATTACTATATGTATTGCTATTCTCTGTACTATTCACTATACTATTTGTCGATTCTGATCACTATAAAGATTACTATTTGAGCAAGTATTATTGAGCAAGTACTATTAGTGTGTTTGTTATTCGAAGGCGTCTGACACCAGTATTGTTCAACTGCATTACTATAGTTGTATCTGCGATTACAAAGTGTCTGCTACAACAAGCATTACAAAAGTGACAATGAGTATTCATTAACATCACAAAAGTAACAATGAGTGTTCATTGACACCACAAAATATAAATATATATATATATATATATATATATATATATATACACATATATACATATATATATACATATATATATATATATATATATAGGTAACTATACTTGTTTCAAAAAACCTTCGAATTTTTGATTTGCCAATAATCAAATCAATCTCAAAGGAAAAAAAGGTTTTAAAAAAAAAACGAGCTAGAAACATGAAAGTCTGTCAAAAAATATCGCACAGATACAGGTTTGAAGCCCAAAGAAAAAACCCCGACACGAGTAAACAACTAACTAAAGAGCTCAATACAACCATAGAGCAGACCTAGATAAACCTAGTGAGCCAGACAAACCTACCCAGGTTTCACCTAAGTGGTTTGTCATTGGTTCTTTCCTTGACAATCCGCTTAGGTGAAACCTGGGTAGGTTTGTCTGGCTCACTAGGTTTATCTATCTATCTATCTATATATATATATATATATATATATATATATATATATATATATATATATATATATATAATAAAGAGGCTTAAACACTAATATTCCATGGTCATAATTTATTCCATTGGAATCATAAATATTATATATATATATAATATATATATTGACATCACAAAAGATATATATATATATATATATATATATATATATATATATATATATATATATATATATATGCGTGTGTGTGTGTGTGTATTGGGAGGAAGTAATGTAAAAGTGTAAAAGAAAATAACTTATTGCACTGAAAGGAAACATTGAATATATAGGGACACTAAATTTTAGTTTTGAAAATTTCTGGTGTATTAGGTACCTAGACATGACAGGCCATCTGATTTCATACAGTTTCCTGACACTTTTGTTCTTTTTTATTGTTACTGTTGTCTTTAAATATCACACACAGTGACAACAAAACATTTATTAATATATATAAATGTTCTAAGAACCTGGACACAATTTTTGCATGGAAGACTCAAAAATCAGTGCATTTTCTACAAATTTTAATAAATTAATCTCTGTTTAAACAAATGCATTCTTCAAGTCAAAATTATGGTCTGATTTATTACAATGAATAACTTGTTTGGTAAAAGATCTCTTTTATGTGTATATAATCTTTTTTTTTTAATTCCTAGAAGTTTCACCTAGAAGTTTGTGACTATATTACAATCAATAGTAAAAATTCATACTTTTCCTTGTACAATGCTTGAAGCCACTTGAGGTAATTTATATGGTTAGGAGGGGAAGATAACGGTTGACTCTAGACTTGAACCCATTTAGATTGTAGTGGTCAGGGAAGCATACTCTAGGGAGTCTGTTCCACAGAGTAGTGGTTTACCGGAAGAAGCTGTTTTAGTGGAACTTACTTCTCCCCACTGAAATATGGAAGGGATGTGGGCAGTTTGCTACTATGTAAGTGCCATGGCGGGTTCTAGCCATGGTAGTAATGAGAGAGCAGGAATGAACATTTAACTAGAGACTGACTGATAATCAGGCGGGAAAGTTAACCTATGGCATGCCATTACTGTCAAAAAACAGGGCGCAGTATAACTAACTGCTGGAGCCGGCAGTATAGGGAATCAAATGACTCCATGCATAATAACGTGCAGGGAGCCATATCTGTGAATAAAGTAGCAGATTTATGCCGACCATTCATATCTGAGGGACAGATTTTACTGGTAAATAATTCTATGAGTCAAATGCCAATCCAAATTTTAAGGGATACTGGTGCTTCACAATCTATTATGAAGATATTTGCCAAGAGAACTAAAGTCAGCCACCAGTAGGTGAATAACCATTAGAGGAGTTGGCAACAAACCTGTGAACATCCTTCTACATCAAGTTAACATAGAGTCAATTCTAATATCAGGACCAATCACAGTGGGCGTGGTAAACAAACTTCCCAAGAGTGGAGTGTCGATGTTGTTGTGAAAAGCGGGTAGAAAAGTAATGACCTCTTCCTTGACCAAATGGAGAAAACCAATCTGCTTAAGAAAAAAGGATTCAAGCAAAACGCTTAAGACAGCTAATGTAATTTTGTGCGCAATGACTCGTGCACAAGCAAGATCAATGAATGGTGGAAAAAAAAGATGAGTAAATAGACTTATCACATTTTTGAACTGTAATGTTAGTTCAACAGGATTGAACAAAATTAGAAAAGGGAGAAGCACTGATAAGGATAAGCCCACCTCAAGCATCAAGGAGGAATCTGATTACTGAACAACAGTCTGACGCTGAACTAGAACAATTTATTAGTCAAGCAAGGTCAGGGGGTAATCTAGATAATATACAAAAGTCCTATTATATCAAAAATAGCATATTAATGAGGACGTGGAAACCACCTCAGAATGGATGACTTGTGAACAAATTTTAGTTCCAAGTGTTTATCAACACAGCATCTTAAGAACAACCCATGAAATTTCATCAGCGGGGCACCTATGAATTAAAACTTCCAAAAGAATTTTCAGATATTTTTATTGGCCCAGAGTTAAGAAAGATATAGTGAAATTTTGCAGAATATGTTATGTATGTCAAATGTTGAGAAAGCAAAATGAGAAAATTCCAGCTGCACCCCTACAACCTAATCAGGTCTTTGAAGTAATTGTAGATTGCGTAGGTCCACTACCAAAGACTAAATCAAGTAATAAATACTTCCTGACCATCATATGTGCATCATCAAGGTTTCCTGAGGCCATTACACTGCATAATATTTCAGCTAAGAAGGTAGTGAAAGCTCTTATTAATTTCTTTATCAAGGTGTTTCTATGTAAGGTAATACAATCAGACCAGGGGTCAACTTTCATGTCAAGACTATTTCGGTAAGTGGTCAAACAATTATGCATCACTTCTATAAAAGCAAGTGCCCACCATCCACAATCACAGGCAGCTCTAGAACAATTTCACTTCAACCTAAAGAATATGATGAGGATTTATTGTTTCGATAAGCAGAAAGAATGTGACATGGGCATTCTGTTCCTAATGTTTCCAGCTCATGAATCACTGCAGGAATCTCTAGGATTTAATCCTTTTGAATTTATATTTCTCAGTACAAGGTCTACTGAAATTGGTAAAAGAAAAGTGGTTACAGAATGGCCCAAGCAGAGAGCATTTGTTAGATTATGTAGAATGATTCAGAAGACGAATATCTGAAGTAAATACATTAGCTCGAGAACACCTCAGAATTGTTCAAGACAAAATGAAAAGGCATTATGACAGGAAAAGAGAAGAGCAAAAATTCGAGATTGGTGACAAAGTTCTAATTTTATTAGCTATGAATAATCATCCACTTAAAGCTAAGTTTCAGGGCCAATACAAAATAAGGAGAAAGGTGAGTGATCTCAACTGTATAATGGATACACTTGATCATAAAAAGAAGATGCAAAAATGTCATGTAAACATGATTAAACTGTCTATCAGAAGAATAAATGATAGACTCATATTTGCTATCCCAGAATCTAGTGAGGATGGACACCCTAGGAAGAAAAGCGAGTCATATGTGGATCAGGATACTTCCCATAAACTTAAAAAATCTGAGGTATTAACCGACCACAACAGCAAACTAGTACATTTACCAATCACTAAGAAGGATGATTTAACTGCCCTTATCTTAGAATATGAATTGTTAATTTTCTGACGTACCTAGTCAGACAGCTATGGGATATCGTGATGTAGTTGTAGAAGGTGTTAAACCAATATAACAACATTCCTGTTGAGTAAAATCTGCAGAAAGTGAAACTTATGAAGCATGAAATACAATGTATATTAAGAAATGAAATTATTTAACCCAGACAAAGTGAATAGGCTTCACTGTGCATATTGGTAGAAAAACCCAATGGGTCAATGAGATTTTTTACAGATTATCAAAAGGTAAGTAAGTTTACCTAAACAAATTTCCATTGCATTTCTTGAATGGATGATTGTATAGGCAAAATCAGAAAGGCAAAATATATCACAAAGTGTGATCTTTTAAAGGTTTATTGGGCTCTACCATTAACAATTAGGGCTAAATAGATATCAGTTTTTGTATCCCCCAGTGAGATTTATCAGTATTTTGTTATGCCTTTCAACAGGAAGAATTCACAAGCAACTTTTGTAAGATTAATGAATCAGTGCTTGAGAGATATACAAGGAGTCGACACATATATTGACAACAGTGTAGTATATAGTGACACTTGATAAGAACACCTCTTAACTTTGAGGAAGGTTTTTGATAGGCTTAAGTTAGTGAATCTTACTATTAATTTAATGAAGAGTGATTTTTGCCAAGCAGAAATAACCTATCTAGGACATGTTGTGGGGCATGGGAAGATGGTATGAGTTATCCAATCTCTGCTAATATGAAAGTTTTACAAATATTTTTAGGTATGGCAGGGTATTACCACAAAGTCTAGAGGAATTTTTCTGAAATTTCTTCCCCGCTAACTGATTTGTTAAAGAACATTAAGTTTGTATAAACTTCAAAATGTCAAGAAGCTTTTGATAAAATCAAAAATTTGTTAAGTACAGATCTGGTGCTTAAAGCTCCAGATTTTAATCAGTCTTTTTCTATTGCAGTTGATACAAACAACCTATAAATTGGGACAGTATTATGACAAGGAGATGATCAAAATAAGATGCATCCTGTTATTATTTTCAAATATTGAATGAGCATCATAAAGCATATTACACAATAGAAAAAGAAGCCCTGTCACTAATATCTAGTTTGCAACATTTTGAAATTTATTTGGCATTGTCACAGTCACCTACCGTTCTCTTTATGGACCACAACCCATCAGTTTTAATAGAAGAATAGTGAAGAAAATGGTGAATTACCTTGTCAAACCAATTGACAGTGTGTCACATGTATTCTGTGTTTGAAAATGTGGTGAAAAAGAAAGTTACTTATCGAGAAAGGGGGCATGTATGCTGTATGATATGTCAAAGAAAGAATATCCAAAATAAGAAACAAATCAGTCGCAGGTGTTGCCATAAATGTATCTCGGATATGCTTGTTGACCAATGAAAAATTGTTCTGTTGATAAAAGCAGTGTTCTTGAATTGGGGAGAAAAAAAAAACAAATTCATTTATTTTGTTACTTCGTCCATCGGCTGATGTGTTGGATTTCTGACGGTTTATGTATATTGGGATTTTTGACATAGAATCTGCGAATTGAGATTTCAACATTTCTTTCTGTCCCTGGATCTTTGAGTTTGGGCTGGCAATTTGTTTATTTAATTGTTGAAGTAATCCACCACATCAATTCCTGAACAGGAATTTTATTCCAAACATAAAAAAATAACTACTAAGATGAAAATCAAAATGCCTTCTACCACAGATCTTGGTGTCACAGTAATTCAATTTAAAAATAGAACATATAAGTATAGAAAATAAATGTACTGATACATTATCTCATATTTGACTTTACACTAACCAGTATATAAAAAAAAGAATTTGCCATCTTTTTTTTTGTTGTTGGGTGTGGGGATGTTACATTACTATATAGCCAATGCCTTAATCCTTCATACACTTTACACCTATAGTGAATCAACTCTCTTTCTTTCTCTAACTGTGATGTTTACCCACTCTCTCTCTATCAACTTGTTGAGGTCAGCAGTCAAATGAACAATTGGGCAGCCAAATTAATGAATGTAGAAACAAAATCAGATCAGATCTAAAAATAGCACCTCCCACATATGTGAAATCATGTCATACAATATGAAATATCAAGCAGGAAAAAATATCTGAAGAATCAGTTGGACTGCAGAGCTCAAGAGATCAACACCCTTTCTTTTGTTTTTGTCAGCTAAAGGGGATTACGTAATGAAGAGACTGAAGCCTCATCCTAACTCACACACACGATGCCACATGTGGGCATATTTGATAGACCAAATAATCCTAGGTAATGCTGAATTCTCAATGTGTTAATCACTAAAGACAAGAGCATGTAGGATTCATTCAATTATTAAATTGGATGAATATAGTTTAAAATAAAGTTCAGATACACCAAGGTTTTGTCTTTTATTTTAATCCTGATCTGTCAACTCACTGCTGTAAAATTTTGGCCTAAATAAAATTGCCATATAAAATAAGATAAAGATGAGAATTCATTATTTATATTTGTCTTTATTTTTGTTGTTATTTTCAAAACATTTCAGTTGTTGTGCCCTCTGGGTTTTCTTAGGTCTCTGTTGATGGCAGTATAACCCCCATAGATTGAATAGATTGTTTAGTTTGAAATCCCCTGAAGATTAAACTAGATTCACTGAAGATAGCTGGAGTGAACATCTGAAACATTGTGATAATATTAACAGAGATAGAGATATTAGTCTGAATGTAAATAATTTAGATATTAGGTTGGTGCAAAAATAATGACGTAATAATGTCGTTTTTTGACATATTTTTTAACGTCAAAAAACGACATTATTATGTCATTATTTTTGCACCAACCTAATAATAAAGAAATTATGATCTAAGTAAATAATATTTAAATAATCAAAGCATGTGTTCAATTCATTGAGCAGTATGTGTTCAACCTCTGACTGGCTGGTTCAAAACTGATGTCTTTGCAGAATGTAGTGCCAATTTTTATAGCCAACTGTCTGTTTAGTTCTTCATTTAATAACCAGGTCATCTGCAAAGTGCACCCTTGAGGTAGGATTTATGTATTTAATTGTCTTATGATTTTTCCCTCACTTGCATATCCTAGGTACAGCTGGATTGATCACATGCTTACCTGTCACGGTCTGTCAGTAACATTTTAGGAGACCCAGATTTGCATTTAGTGGCTACAAGATCATCTACAAAGTTCACACTGGCATTCTCTGGGTTTAGTCAGGCATTATATAATTATTTTTTTAAAATCTATTGTTATTTATATAATGGATGTTGAGGATGCCTAATAGTCAATGCCCCAGTAAATAGAATTGATAGACC
>OZ010598.1:67389213-67524213 GCA_963932145.1 Acanthosepion lycidas
AAACAAAATCTTGAAAAAGAATTGTGATTGAGCCATAGGTCTCAGAAATAATGCCTTAGCTGTAACCAGACTTTCAATAAGAACCAAAGCCCTTCTGCTTACCCCAAAGTACCATCTTAATACAAATATAAAATTTCTCATTTAGCTGATTGATGTTATATTCAGCACCCTGACTCCACAGTTGAAGACAAACCTTTTTGTAATCATTTGGTCCACTCACCAGTCGGTATCAGCAATTGTCTACTGATTTTCTCATTTTCTTTATTTTATATTACTGTATATACTGGAGTATAGGTCACACTTTTTTCACTAAAATTTAGATAAAAATTATTTGTGCAACCTATCAACTTGACATCATAGAGAATCTGGAGTATGCTGTGGTGTATCAGTAGTCCAAGCATAAGTGAGAGCAAGAGATAATAATTGTAAACCCTAATCATGAGTAAGAGAAAGAGTTATGAAGTAGGTTTTAAGTTGAAAGTGGTTGTTTATACAGAAGAACATGGAAACACATCTGCAGAAAGAGAATTTGGAGTTTCAGAAATATTATTTAACAAATATTTGTTGTATTTAAGGTAAAAAAGGGCCATCTAACTCTCTAGATTATAGGGTAACCTATCTGCAAGTCAATCACAAATACCCACTTTGACAACCCATCTATTCAATTGGAAGTGTCTACTCTGATATGTGTATTGTAGATAAAAACACCAAATGCCACCTTTAGTGATGTTTAAATTTCTTATTGTCATTCCATTCTGACTCTTAAAATTCCTCACTGTAAATCTGCTTATAAAATCAAATCTTTGCAGTCACAAGTTTAGTAAGCTGGGCTGCTGTTAAAACTTGCCTTTTAAATTAAATATGTATAGAATATATTGAATATTTGTAGTATGATCTTGCTAACAAGAGATATTGAATTAGGTTTGATAAATTATTAATGAAAGACAATATTTCCACAACAAAACTTTCACAAGTTTATAAATATTATAGTGAGACATTTTCTTACCAATTTTTAATTTGGTAGATTCTAAAATAAACTCATATGTTAAATTAAAATTTAGAAAAATCATTAATTTCAGAATCTTTTTCAGTTTAAATCCATTCAGCTGGATGTGTCTAGTCTGTGATCCATGTATTCTGTATAAAAAATACGAGATGCTATGTTTGGTGAAGTCATGTTACCTCATGTCATGAGTCCCATAGCACACCAGGGTCATTGGAGCAACATATCTAATGCAGCCATTACAGTAACGGGTGTATCTAGAGCAAGATAATCTGATGGGGGCCATCCCTCTTCAGGCTTGTTTTAAATCCACAGTTATCCTTTCCTAGACAAGAGAGATCAGTCAGTCCGGCTATTTAACCCAGAACTGATGGAATAAGAGATGGATCCATATCATTCCCAAGGGTATTAGCTTCTTGAAGTATCAAGTTTTAAAATTCAATTGGTATCATTTTTTTGACTCAATGCATTTGCTTCTTAAAACTCTTAATTGTGGATCTGTTTATAAAATCAAATCTTTTCCTGCTCATTTTATGGCAAAGCATTGTAAACTTTTTTGTATCTAATATTAAATGCATTTTTTTTGTCTCTGACCTTTTATTGCTGGTTGCTGGGTCTTGACAAAGACCACACTTCTTTGAACCTTGTGGACTAGCACTACAGAATTACTAACAAAGAACTGTACCAGATAACAGAAGCCACATCACTTGAGGACTTTCAACAGCTGCAGCAACTAAAATTGATAGCATTTGTAACTTGAAGAGAAAATATCATAATCAAGATTTTTCACTTTTATTTATATAAAATGTTATGTAGGACCCCCCCCCCATACTGGAAAGAGTGATAACAGTTACTATTCTCAAGAAATCTATTTTTCTGAAAAATTATTTTAAGAGTGATATTTTATAAATTATATCAAAATTTTCTTCATTATTTCTCTTCTGTAGCCCTCTTTGCTGATAATCAAACCAAGATATTTGAATTATTAGGTTGATGCAAAAATAATGTCGTTTTTCTTTTGAAGTTGAATGTCAAAAAACGACATTATTTTTGCACTAACCTAATATTAGGTTGGTGCAAAAATAATGACGTAATAATGTCGTTTTTTGACGTTAAAAAATCCGTCCCAAAACAACATTATTACGTCATTATTTTTGCACCAACCTAATAGTTTACTGCTTTAAGTTCCTGACCACCAACTTTTATCTTGATTGAAAGCCCTTTCTCATTGTTTGTCATGAGTTTGTTTGTTTTTTCAACATTAATCTCCTGCTATATCTGGAAGATGTTTTGTCCTAGTTCTTCACCAGACTCACAAGTTCCTCTTCTTTGCCATTTCGACCATCTATGTCATCTGCCAAGCATAATGTATGTTGTTTTGACCTCCAATGCTGATTATGCCGTAAAACTTCCTAATGCAAATTTTTTTTCTTTTCTTTATAGGTAAACAACATTTCATGCTGTCTCCTTTCACAAATATCACCATTTTTCTTGAGTGTACATTGTTTTTTTTTTATATCACAATTTTCTCAAATTTTTCTTCTTACTAATGACACAAAGATTTCATCAATAATACAAAACCAAAACATTAACCTGAAAGCTTGAGTCATGTTCTTAAATAGCCTTGTCAGATGAATGGAAGGCTTTGATTTTATTCCTGAGAGTTTGTTTATTGTTTTCCAGGCTGCAGCAAGTTGTTTCTCTATATGCAGTCTTACAATCTTGTTTATCTCCCCTTGGATGTACTCTGCATCTACATTGTCATGGGCCTCATCTAATATCCCTTGTGTATTAGTGGTGTCTTTAAAAGTACTTCTAATTACCTTTTCTTCATAACTCGGTTTCACTCTTTGCAGATCTTTTCTTGCCTTTCTCACACAGACATCTGAACTGATGTGGGAGTGCTGTAACTTTTCCCTCTTTGGCAGTTTTGAGAGTTTGATTTCTTCTGTAGATGATATAAGGCTGTTGTATTGTGTTTCAATATTAACAGATTGATCAGAGAGCATTTCATAATGATTCTTAACATCTACAGCAAAGGAGTGTCTCAAAGTTCTGTCTGATGATACCTTGTCCCAATCGACTTGTTTTGTAGGGTCTGATACTGGCAGTTTGGATGATCTTAGGCTAAGAACAACACGTATGGAAACAACTCTAGGATCAGAACCAATGGAAGAGAAGTATGAATATGCCTGGCCATTGCGAACACTGTTCTTCCACTTGTTTATCACAAGGATGTAATCAATTCGTGATTGAGGTCTGGATAGGTGTTGGAATGTCCACAGATGGTGTGGATGCTTCATGAACCTCGTGTTTGTAATTTGGAGTTGGGACTCTTGAGCAAAGTCTGTCAGTTTCTCCTCGTTTCAATTATTTTCCTTATTATATGTGAATGGAGCATTATCCTTTCCTATTTGACCATTGAAATCACCTGAGATATCGAGGAAGTTGAGGAATTTATGGGGGCAGACACTTTCTGTTACTCACTTCAGATTGGAATAAAAGTTGTCTGCTAGTTTTTTGTCACTTGTGTTAGTTGCAATAAATGTGGTCTGGGGTTACTTTTAAATTCAGCAGTAATTATGCAGATATTTTTTCAACAGATAGTAAGTTTCCTGAGGCTTTAGAAGAGAGAAGTATACTAACTCCACCGACTGTGGAAACTTGCAAGTTTTAGGTGGTTGAGTCAGCGATAAATTGGTATTGATCAACGTTGTTATAATTCAGGTCAATGTCAGTGTGATGGTATCTGTGCTCCTAGATACACAAGGTGTCAATTTTATTTTGCTTTGTGCAAAATAGAAGCTCTTATTTTCTACTGGTCTTTGACAAAATTTGTGAATTGAAAGTGCTGTAGACAATATAACTTTTGCACTTCACAGCCTTTGATGTAGAGTTTTTGTTTGTTGTTCCTGCATCTCCCCTTTTGCAATTACCTCACTCCAAAGTGCTGAGACTGGTCATCGGTTTCATGAAAAACAAGGTTTGAATTGGGAACTAGGTAAGCAGTTGTGTTCATGGAGAAAAAAGCATATTTGACAGGAAATAACACATGCAGAAATAACAAGAAAAGCATGGTAAATTGTATATTAATTTCAAATAATTTATTTATATTTTTTTGTCTCTATTGGTGTGTCTATTTTTTAAGTTAGAATTGTTTTATGGTACATGTGATAAAGGGAGAAATTTAATCCATAGCACTATGAGCCATAACATAGAAAGAAGTTGGACACATGTTGCTCGTACCAAGGTTCATGGTGAAGAGATTGAGTTTAACATCTTTTGGTGAGATGTTCGTATTTCTGACAGGAACAGTTTTTGTTGTAAGCTGGGTGTCTTTTTATTATTTTTAATTTCTATTTAATTTGTTTTATACAACATTTTTATGTTATTGTTTTACTTTATTTTATTTATAGTTCTCATTATTATTATTATTATTATTATTATTATTATTTCATACTTTATTTTTATTTATTTATAATAATAATAATATCCCTACAAGACACATACATGAGTTTACCTATGAAGTGGGTTCTGTGATGAGTGATATGATGCCCTCATTCTCAAGGGAGTCTAACTCATCTTTGAATTTGTCGCTCAGTGATATTTTCCTTACTATATGTGAATGGAGCATTATCCTTTCCTATTTGACCATTGAAATCACCTGAGATACCGAGGAAGTTGAGGAATTTGTGGGGGCAGACACTTTCTGTTACTTTCCATGATCATACTTTGCAGCCTGTGTTTATTCTCTTGGTAGGCATCCTATTGCATCAAATATGTCAAGGAATTCTTTTAGGACCTGTTCCTGTGTTTGAGATTTCGATCTTTTCAGGATTCTGTTATGTTATAATCGTCCATCTAGGTTAAATGTGACCAAGCTTAGTTTGCCAAACATATGTAACCATATCGGCATTGGTTCATTTGTCTTCTCCACATTGAATGTGGCACTGGTAAATGTGTCCCTGTGCCTTACTCCAAGGTGACATGCACCTGCTTCTTTTATTGCAGAATCCCCAAGTGCAAATAGACATACTATCGACTTTTCTAGTTACACACCCCATAGTTTTCTGAATACCTTGAGTGGTAGGAGGTTGCTCATAGCTCCAGGATAAATTTTGGCATTTACCTCCACCTGTTTTGTTTTGTTTACCACTCTCAGTTTTACATATGCCTCTTTTGCATTATTAAGTAGCTCTCTTCTGTCTGTTTCTTTTGTTTTCACCATGTGGACATACATGTCATTAGTATATTCATTACTACTGCTGTTCTCTTATGTCACTCTATCTACATTCTGGCACTTCTTGTCTTTCTTTTGACATCAAGGTAACTTATTAGTTTTTTTTGTTTCTATTCTTTTTTTTTTTTTTAACTTGAGAAGCATGCATGTGCAAAGTAGACAATTTTCTTGCACCTCATGCAGATTTTACCCTTTGCTGGGCATCATCCTGCCTTGTGGTCCATACCGCAGTATCTACATTTTCCCATGATTTTTTATTTTAATCGTGTCCATGGGTGTTGTTTCTCTCAGAGCACAAATAGCTTCCAATTGTCTGGCTGTAGCTTTGTTCATTTCTGCTAGTTTTGATGCAATTGTTAAACCCCACCCTTCTTTTAATAGGGCGTTTTGCATTGATTTGAGGTTTATTCCGAATATAAAGTGATCCACAAACATGGTCTCCTCAAATTTGCAGTCATATTGATATAGCTTTATTTGTTGCTGCAACCTCTTTAGAAAGGCATGCGCCAACTCACTGGCCTTGTGTCAAGATCTCATTACTTTGTGTCAGAAAGTTTGACCTGGGATTCATGAAAGCTTTAAATTTTTTCATATAGCTTTCCACATTTCTCTCTTCATCTCTCTGAAAGACAAACATCTTACTGATTTCCTGGACTTCATCCCCCAACCAAATTAATAAGTAGTTAATTTTGACATTGTCACTAGCGTCACAGAGTGGCCCACTGAAATGTAACATCACTTTTTGTCTGAATTTGTCCATTTCCTTCACTAGGTTGGGACTATACCAGTCAATACTTGGTGGTGGAGCATAAGAAGTTGCCATGTTGCAGTATGAGTGAGAAAAAATTCAAGATTTTTGAAAATTCTTACCTTAATGGCAGTAGACATGCACATGCTGTTGTCATATACATGTTTAAAGTATATTCCTTTCAGTTGATGAGAAACTTTTTTCTTTTTTTTAACAAATCCTTTTACACTAGGTCTATGTTCTGTTTTTTTTAATACTTTACTTCTGACACCAAGTTTTGTTTTCTGGTGGCCTTAGGTATCGAGACAAGATGATGAGCGAGGCTAGACACATGTTTATTTCATGATGGTTAGCAGTGGAAGAGAGTTAGTTGTTATAAGCAACTAAGGGAGTTAATTGCTCCTTACTTCCAGAGAGTTCTATTAAGGGAGATTACCAAGTAATATAACATTGTATACAACTGTTTTCTAAGATCAGTGTTTAAAAATGGCTTTGAGTTGATGAAAGCTGTGGATCTTGACAAAGACCACACTACTTTGAACCTTGGGAATTGGCACTACAGAATCACTAACAAAGAATTGTTTCAGATAAAAGAAACCACATAACATGGGGACTTTTAACAGCTGCAACAATTAAAATGGATATCACTTGTAACTGGAAGAGAAAATAACATAATCAACATATACTAAGAATTATAGGGCATAGGTTTTTGAATAATAAGAATTATAGGTCATAGGTTTTTAAATAATAATAATTACATTCCGTAGGTTTCTGAATAATAATAATTATATATCATAGGTTTTTGAATAATATGAATTATAGGTCATAAGTTTTTAAATAATATGAATTATATATCATAGGTTTGTGAATAATAAGCATTATATATCATAGGTTTTTGAATAATATGAATTATAGGTCATAGGATTTTAAATAATAATAATTATATCTCATAGGTTTTTGAATAATAAGAATTATATCTCATTTGTTTTTGAATAATAAGAATTAAATGTCATAGGTTTTTAAATAATAATTACATTTAATAGCTTTTTGAATAATAAGAATTATATATAGTAGTTTTTTGAATAATAAGAATTATATGTTATAGGTTTTTGAATAATAATAATTATATCTCATAGTTTTTTGAATAATAATAATTATATATCATAGGTTTTTGAATAATAAGAATTATTTAAGGTTTTAAAATAGGTTTTAAAAAATAAATAAGGTTTTAAAATAGTTTTTTTTTAAGGTTTTTAAATAGTAATAATTATATGCCATAGGTTTTTGAATAATAAGAATTATAGCTCATAGGTTTTTGAATAATAAGAATTATAGGTCATAGGTATTTGAATAATAAGAATTATAGGTCATAGTTTTTTGAATAATAAAAATTATAGGTCATATCTCTTTGAATAATAAGAGTTATAGGTCATAGTTTTTTAAATAATAAGAATTATATGTCATAGGTTTATAAATAATAATAATTACATTTCATTGTTTTTTGGATGATAATAATTATATCTCATAGTTTTTTAAATAATAAGAATTATATGTCATAGGTTTATAAATAATAATAATTACATTTCATTGTTTTTTGGATGATAATAATTATATCTCATAGGTTTTTGAATAATAAAACTTATATCTCATAGGTTTTTGAATAATAAGAATGATATGTCATAGGCTTTTGAATAATAAGAATTATATATCATAGGTTTTTGAATAATAAGAATTATAGGTCATAGGTTTTTGAATAATAAGAATTATATATCATAGGTTTTTGAATAATAAGAATTATAGGTCATAGGCTTTTGAATAATAAGAATTATATATCATAGGTTTTTGTATAATAATAATTATATATCATCGGTTTTTGAATAATAAAAATTATATAATAAGAATAAAATATATATAATAAGAATTATATATGATAGGTTGTGTATCAGGATTTTCGAGTTGCTTAGGCTGAACACAGAACAAAAAAGGTTAGGAATCACTGATCCAGACACACTGGATTCCAGAAAATTAAAATTTAATGTTCCTATATTTTCAGTGTTTTCTCTCAAGATATAATTA
Source organism: Acanthosepion lycidas (assembly GCA_963932145.1). Lineage (NCBI taxonomy): Eukaryota > Metazoa > Mollusca > Cephalopoda > Sepiida > Sepiidae > Acanthosepion > Acanthosepion lycidas. The sequence continues at coordinate 67,397,281 of OZ010598.1, forward strand.
TAATCATTTTTTTTTGTGTGAATTTTTTCCTGCATCCTATTTACAGGCTGCGAGGGATAAATTGTCATTTGAATTCCATAAAAATGATAATAACACTGACATCTCATTTTAACTGATATATTTACCAACAAAATTCAAAGAATGGTCTGTAATGTTATCTGTCCTGACCTGGCATCTCAACTTCAGTCACTTTCCCACCTCCATGATGTGGTTTCCCTCTGTCTTTTCTATAAATATTTTCATGGCAAATGAGCTCTCCTTCTTGGTACCTTGATTGCCGAAATTTAAATGTACCACTAGATTGTCTACTAGGTCTTATCTTTACTGTTGAAATAGCTACATTTAGCCATAAGTTCTATTCTAATAATTTCTTTTCTCTCACTTTTTGCCTGTGCAACTCACTTCCAGTTTCTTATTTTCCCTGCCACCTACAATCTTTAAAAAGATAGAATGTCAGTTACCATCTTTTGTCTTTCTGCGTCCTCTTCTTTAGCTCATAGCTAGATGTAACTGTAAGTTCTTGCCTGTGCAACTCTCTTCCAGTTTTTTGCTTCCCTACCACCTAAAATCTTCAAAACTTTAAATGCAATGCCAATCACCATCTTCTGTCTTCCTTAATTCATGTTCTTTTAATGTCTGTTCTTCCCATTAAAGCTTTCCTCATTCTCTGTCACTCTCAGTAATCTCTTGTGTCTTAATGGCATTATCATCTTTGCTTGCGGTGAAATGATAAAAATAAAAAATAAAATAAAAAATAAGTATTCCACTATAAAACTCTACAAATGCAAATTGTTGCTATAATTGTTAAATTATTTCTATCATATTTTTTAGAAAGACAAATGCAGTAAAAAATAAATTCTATTATAGAACAATTTTAAAAAATAATTATGAATTTATATTAATTATTGACCCTGGCTCAAGTAGTTCCAGAACCTGATATTAAAATTATCAAAACACTTTTTAAAATGTTGGCCATAAACATTAACTTTTCAAGACTCTCTTTTATACAGACATGGTCATAAGTTCTGTAACTCATCAAGGTCACTGGATAATGAAATGTAATGCAGCTATAAAATTAGCAGATGTATCTAGAAAAAAAAATAGAGCTCTTTCCATTTCAGGCAGGTTTTGAATTCAGGGTTGTCTTTCTCCTAGAGTATTTGCCTTACCAAAGCTAAAGAGCCCAGTCTGCTCTGAATACAGTTATAGAATTAAAAAAAAAATAAACTGACCTGATATATATACAATGTTCATCTGGAAAATATCCAGCCTACATGTCTAATTTCCATCAATTTGTAATAACGGATTTAATTGAAATCCCAACAAAAAGAACATTTTCTCCCAGTAGATTCCATTTACATTGAGAGCTGTCCTGAATTCAGGCCTAATTTTCCTCATCTTAAATTCTCATAATAGATCCATCTATCATAGCCAGTGACAATCCTGTATAAAAAAAATTTTCTTCTAAGCCAATAAGGATAGAGAGTGTTTAAACCAATGTTTTTCAACCTTTTTTGTCACTTGTAGCTAGAGTTAAATTTCTGTGGCACTCTTAAATTATCATGATAAAAAAAAAAGAGTTAAAAAAAGTGTATAATTTTACAATTTATTTATTAAAACCAAAAACATTTTATTATTATTTGTAATAAAAAGATGATAATTAAAATTCTTAAAAAACCTTATTTATTTTTCTGTTTATTATAATTTAACATTTAATGAGATATCTAAGCTTGATGTCTTTTAGAATATCACCTTTGCAAGGTCAAATGTTGGGCAGGCATACTCTTCAATCTTCTTTCAAGGATTTTAGCCATGATTAATTTTGTTTTTAATATTGTTTATTGAAAAAAAGCTTAATTTTTATATTTTTTCATATATTGTATACACGTTTGCTTATAAGAACAATCTAATCTAACATGTTTGCTTATTAGAACATCTAATCAATTTAAAGGGGTTTCAATTTTCATAAGGACAATTATTGTGCTTTGGACATCTTTTGAAAATAATTTAATTAATGAAGCTTTTAAAATTTTTCATGACACAACTGCAATCCTCTCACAACACACCAGTGTGCCACAGGGCACCAGTTGAAAGTCACTAGTTTAAACACTGTACTAAAATTGCACCTGTCCAATTAAAAAAAAATCATAAACTTCATTTTATGATTATATATTCTTATTAATGTTCTTTTATACTTACATTCTTTCAAACTCAGTAACCCCTTGTGTCTTAGTAACTTTATTGCCTTGCTTTGGGTGAAATGATTAAAATTTAAAAAAAAAACTGTTCCTATTTGGCAAGTGATTTCAGAATAGAAACATTTGCAAAGTTCCAGCTACCTTCTTTTACTTTATTTTTAATTACACCATCTTTGAATGTTTGCTCTTATCATACTGATGGCATTATTAAATTCATTGGAGATCTTTTGATATCCAATTCCATGATTATGATGACTAATTATCTCACTACAATGATTTGAGAGATCTCCTTCAATGTCAGCATTTTGAAAGTATTTGTACATGTCAGTTAGAAATTCAAAATTAATTCAAAGTACCCACAGGACTTTTAAATTGAGGATCTTTGTGTCTGGCATGTTTTGGTTGGTCAGGGGTAACTTTCGAATTAATAATTGGAATATAATTCAGTTCAAAACTTCAAATTTTAATCTGTTTTATTCATAATTTCACAATGTGTCCAAAACATCATTATATTTAATTTGCATATAAATTTGTGAGGAAATGAAAAACTCTTCATTTTGCTTCTTGTTCTTGTTGTTGCTCTTCTTGTCCCCAACAATCACAATATTGGCGATCATGGCTCTCCACAATTTCCTGTCCTTTGTAACTCTTAATAAATTTTGTCATTTTGTTATCTCTCCTAAAACCTTACAATAAATTAAGTATTTGTTATATTCAGCTCAATTTGTAGGCTTGAATCCACATTAAAATCAGTTTTTTGTAGGAAAATAAGTCAATGGTGTGTTTAAGTTGAGGGGAAACACTTAACAGGTGACAAATTGTTCTCTTAAGGTGGGAACAGGCAGAGAAAGGAGAGAAATGGGAAGAAATAAAAAACTGAATAATGAATAGTGAAGCCATATCCTCAAAAACCATGGCACAACAAGCATAGCAAAGTGAGTCTCACCAAAAGACGGTTGACTGCTGGTTTTCCAAACACTTTTATTAACATGAGTCAGTTGACAAAACCCCAGATCTGGACAAGTTGTAGAGAGGCCCACATCTGGATATGCCAAGCTATTCTGCTGCTAACGGACAATGATGTGCAGAGGTTTGGTAATACTCGGGACCAACTCCTTGATTGTATGCCTCTAAGACTCAAGTAGGCTGGCCTACTGCGCTCAAAACACAGATCAACATTCACACTAGCTTGTGGAATTCAGGGTGCTTGTACAACGAACTTAACAGACACAATTTCAGATTTCCAAAAATAAATTTTTATTTCACTCTTTGATTGGATACCCTTCCAATATGAATGCAAATGGCCTTCATTTTTTTTTTTTTAAGCGCTTCACCCCAAGCAAGGTGGGAAGCCAGTAGTACGCAAGGGGTTACAGAAGATTTGGAGGAAGAGCAGATAGGAGTGATAGAGGAAAGGATGAGGAGAAGAACAGTGGATAGATCAAGGCAACTGGAGATGTCGATTGACATTACATTTGAATAGTTGGAGATACCCTCTTTCCCCACTTCTGCATGCTACTACTAATGGGAAATCCGAATGTAACTAACTAGCTTTGATAGACATGTCCTCATGTGCTTCAAAGACCTCTTTTTGCATCTGTACTGACACACTTTTACCATATTATTCTTTAAAAAGCCTTTAGAAATTATGTTTCAATACTTTTCCATGTACAGGGTGCAATGGGTAAATTGTCGCCATTTTATACTCTTTTAATTTTACGCATATACATGGTGTGAAAAAGAGCACCACGATGCGATTAACTTCATCAGAAATTTGCTGTACTGCTTGGCATTCACACCAGAATCTCCAATACTAACATTTCAGATTGTTTCAGTGTCAATCTGAGGACAGTGCAGAGGATTTGGAGTTGCATGAGTCTAATGGTGATTACGAAATGACGGTGACATTATGCCTCCATTCTTCTTCCCACAGGGCCTCAGATTCAAAACGGTGGCCTATGTAAAGTGTCCTGAAGGGGTAGTGCTGCCCTTGGTCAAAAGGGTGGCTGCTGCAAGACTCTGCATCTGGCAACAGGAGTCTGCCCATGCCACACAAGCATGGCTGTCACAATTTCTGTGATCACATCATCCCTTACACCTGGCTACCTAAATGTCCAGACTTCAACCCTCTTGATTATTATGTGTGGGTCATAGTTGAACGAGCAACCAACAAAACTCATTGTAACACCAAAAGTGAGGATTATGGCACCATTCACCAACTTAAACAAGGAGACCATCCAGAAGAGTTACAGGAGATTCCAAAGTCATCTGAAGACTGTGATTGAAGCCAATGGTGATTCTATGGAATAAATTTTTTTCTTTAGTATTTCAAGATATTTTTGTCTATCTGTTAAAATGAGATGTCAGTGTTATTTTAATTTTTGCATATACAATTTATACATCACACCTTGTATATACCAATTCACCAGATTATTTTTAGTCCACCAGTTAGCCACCATTTTCAACAAGCAAAGACTCTCTAGGTACCATGTTTGGTAATCTGTCCGGAATGTATCCTGCTATTTTAAATATGTTTAGAACAAGTTATACAGCCATGATGTAACTTGGCAATCAGAACTGCATATGTGGAAACAGAAAGTGTCTCTTAAAGCACCACTTGAGTAAGACTGTGTAGTGTGTGACAATTGCATTTTCCATGGGAGAGTGACTAAATGCTTCATATTTCATACAGTATTGTTTGGGCAAAGCAGCACATCGGTCAAGTCTGTCAACTCCCTACAGACCAGAGTTTGGATCCTTCTGGTTTTTCATTGTTTTGAATATACGCACTTTTAGCGGTAGAGGGCGTCGTCAGTGATGTTCTGGAGATGGATCATTGGGCAGTTTCGGGTCTTTCAAACATCATACTGACCTCACCAAATCGACCCCTTGAGAGCTGATCAGACTCTGAAATGCCCTCTAAAAAAATGCTGGTAGACACTGACTTCTATAAATATACCCAGTTATCACACATTTGATTAGAGATTGACCAACAGCCAATCACAACGGTGCAAATTCTATTTAAGCTGTTTATGGGGTAAATTTTTTTTTTTTTTTTTCCTTTTCTTCCTCTCGTGGACAACCCTTCATCGGATACTTAGAAGGTAATTATGTTTTCCATCTTTACCTATTTCCCATCACTTTTCATTTCATCAGTTAATAATTACTATTTACAGAGATAAGACAATATGGCCATTAAAAATTAATAAATAAATTACAGCGAGTTAAAACCGAGAGATCTTATAAATTACATAATAAAACATTTAAAACATTGACGAATAAAAAAAATAAATTAACATTAGAATATGAAATCTATTTGCTTCATTTCGGAATTTTGCCTCATGTTTGTATTTGGTACGCTATAGTAAACCTCTTACAATAGACCTGAACAAACTCCAAAACTTTACTTCAAACAGTGTAATAGTTAACACTAGGAGTTTTTATATCAACTCAAGATGTAATGCAAAAATTTGTTTATTCATAATTAAATATTTATATTTTTCTTTATATCTTTTTAAATTTTATTCTTTTATAGAATTTTAACTATTAAATAAATCTTTCCCCTTCATGTCAGTGGAAAACATTAGCCCAAAAGATGCAATAAATTACTCTCTTGGAGGCTAACATTTGCCATGCTGATAGAAGGCATAAAAGGTTCTCCAAGATCATTAATGGAGAGCAGTTTCATTTTGGAGGCATTAAAATTAACAAGCCATTTCTTGCCCCAGTTAACTATGGATTGTAGGTCATCATTGTGTTCAGCTGCCAATTTGACCTTATCAAAACATCTAAAGTTGTTACATTCACACAAATACTCCTGTAGAGGTATGACCACCACCTTTCCTCTGGTATTTATATAAAAGTTGAACTAAAAGTTATTGTCCTATTCTATAAAAAAGATTATGTTACCAATCACTTGTCATTGGCCAATATAAGAAAACCTCCATATTGAATGTCAAGAAAGATAACATCAGAAATAAAAATTTGACTTAAATTCTTCAAGCCAAGAGTTAAAGATATAGCTTTTTTTAAATCTTTATCAGCAAAATGTCTCCTTTTACAACAGATATCTTATAAACATGAAGAGATGCTCATGAAAATTTAATTTGTCAACATTGTAGAAATATTTTTTATTTAAGAAAATATGTTTTATTGGATATATGCAAGATTTTATGTGAACATTGAGTAAGTTATATAGTTATATATATATATACACAAATATATATATATATATATATATATATATATATATATATATATACATATATATATATATATATATATATATATATATATATATATATATATATATATATTGTGTATTTAGGCATCAATCTTTCTTTTATACATGTTTCGTAAAAACTGTCCAAAACTACATTTGGACAGTTTTACATACTTTGTGTGCAGAAAAGAAAACACTTATACAAACATAAGGAAAATTGAATAAGAAGCTTAATCATTGTACCTTGTCAGTCATCTTTAATGAAACACACATATATATATATATATATATATATATATATATATATATATATATATATATATGTCAATGAATGCTGATAAAATAAAGATGTTTCATAACAGAGCTATAAGTTACATTAATAATAAATATACATTTTTTTTCTTCACTGATATATACAAATCTGTGTTTCATGGACAATGCCATTGTTAGGTGCTGATTGATTGATAATTTCATCATGCATTAAACTCAGATTAATACAACCGATGAGGAAAAAAATGTCTATTTATTATTTATATATATATATATATATATATATATATATATATATATATATATATATATGAGAGGATGCTGAAGTAACAATTGAATGGTGACAGTTTGTTTCATGCTTGAAGGTAATCTTCAAGCCTTGAAGATTGCGTTCAAGTATGAAACAGACTGTCGTCACTCAGTGTTGATCTCAGTGTCCATGCTCTATTCTGTGTATTGAGCTTTTTTACCCACAAGTATGGCATACCTTAAAACTATATTTGATTATAATATATATATATATATATATATATATATATATATATATATATATATATATATATATATATATCATAAATTTACTGGAACCAGATTTTTAAATAAGTAAATTTATAATATTTATGGTCTGTAGATTTGTATTGGGCACTGTTTTGTAAAAATAAAAATATTAATAAGAACACAGAATTATATATCTGACTGTTCTTTCTCTTTATTATAATATTTTATATATATATATATATATATATATATATATATATAATGTGTGTATGTATATATATATATATATATATATATATATATATATGTACTAATGAGCTGCAACCTTTCTTTTAAACATCTTTTGTTGAATATGACAAATAAAATTTAAATTATTTATATCTAGTTTTTCCAACAGTCTTACATTTTAACATTCGTTAGGAGTTTGATGGAAGTAAGTGAATGTAAATATGTCCATATTGTCCATTCTCCAAAGCACTTTTGACCTCTTCTTTTCAACTGATGTTGTTTTAGGTGTTGTTAATTTCTCTTCATGTTTAACTGTTTAAGATGTAATTTATTTGAATTGTTTTGAATACTAGTAGGAGTGTTTATTCCCAGCCTTCATGTGTGTGGCTGGAATTCGAGTGAGCATCTTTCTATGGTTTTAAAATATTTGAAAAACTCCTGACATGAAAATTTGAAGTATACTTAGTGATGTAATTTTGACATGTTGTCAAACAAAACTGAATTAATGTCTTCATTGTTTTTATTAGTATTGTTAATGTTATTTTTTTTTAAATTATAAAGTAGAAATAAGTCAGTTATTTCTTTTATTTTTTTATATTTTTATGGTCGTACATTAATACAGTGTGCAATGCATAAAATTATGCAAAAATGAAAATAACACTGACATCTCATTTTAACAGATATAGTTACTAAAATTACACAAAAATATCTTGAAATACTAAAGAGTAAATTTATTCATTAAAATTGCCATTGGCTACAAGAACAGATTTCAGACAATTTTAGAATCTCCTGCAAATCTCCCTGTTTAAGTTGGTTTATACTATTATAATCCTTGCCTTCAGTTCATCTTTGTAACAAGGAGTTTTGTTGGTCTCTCACTAAACTGCACTCCACATATAATAATCAAGGGGGTTGCAGTCCGAGGAGTTAGGTGGCCAGATGTAAGTGGGGATGTAGTTGCAGAAATTGTCTGACACCCATGACTGGGTTCTCTTGTTTGTGTGGCATGGTGCAGAGTCCTGTTGCCAAATATAGGGTCTTCTAGCAACCCCCTCTTGACCCAGGGTAGCACTACCTCCTCAAGGCACTTGATGTAGGTTTCCATGTAGAGTCTGAGCCCCCATGGGAAGATGAATGGAAGCATAATGTCATCATCACTAGTGATCACTCCAAACACCTTCATAATCACCATTAGATTCCTCCAACTCTTTCTGAAGCCTCTGCCCTGTCCTCAGATTGACACTGAAAAACTCTGAAATGTTGTATTGGAGAAGCTCAGCATGTAAATTTCTGGCAAAGTGAATTACTTCAGGGTGCTCTTTTTCTCACAGATGGTGCCCAACTGGCTTTATTATGTTGTGCAGTCAACAAAATCAAAAACAATGTGCAAGCATGAAATTAAAAATACAAAATGGCAACAATTTACCCATCACACCATCCGTACATATATATCATGTCTTCATATCTATTTATATATGTATATTTAGACAGCATATCTTCATTCAAACATTTTTCATTGAATAATATAGATATATTGGATTTACTTATCTTTATATTGGTCCTTTCCAGTTGTTTAATCAGCTTTTTTATGTTAAGATGTCAGTTCATCGAAGAAGATACCATAGTTTTCTTTTAACCCAAGTACTTTTGATCTTTTCCAAGATCATCTTCAGGGGTAAATTACAAAGACAAACTTATTGTAACTGTGATAAAATCTGCATTCTGTTGTGATGGGGATTTTTAAAAACACACGTGAACATGCTCTGTTATAGTTGTTTTAGAATATTTAATTTACCTACTGTAGTTATGGAATTTTTTTGCAAAACAAGCATTTCAATCTAAATGTGCTGATTGGAAACCGGTAGAAAAATGGCATTAAATGTTATATTCACTTTAATACGTTGTTGCTATATTTGCAATAAATTTTTGTTGAGTTTTGGTTGGTTGATCTTGATATATGTCTATATTACTCAATGACACACACACACACACACATATATATATATATATTTATATATATATATATATTTTAAAGAGAAAAGAGAAGTGGCAAACCTTTTTGTTTATAATGTGGATGTTTTTAACTATATATTATATAATATATTTTTATAATATATATTATTTTACATATTCTTTCCTACATGTGTTTTGGGTCTTGTGACCTTCATCAGGGGAAGAATGGTTATTTCCATGTATTATTTAAAGGAATTAATTTTTTTTCTTATGTTTAACCATTGTCTTTTGTGTGTGGTAGTAATCCAAATTCTTCTTTGACTGGTGGAAAAAAGTGTTCCTTTACTTAAGGGGTAATGAAACTATTAGGATTGGTCAGAGAAAGAGGAAGGGAAGGAGGCCTTTGTTCTTATCTTTTTATGACTTCTGTATCTTTTTAAACATATCTCCATTTTTCTGTATTGTGTGTGTGTGTATGTTCTTTTTTTGCTAGTAATCATATACATATTCTTTCTCCATACATATTCTTGTGATGTCAATGAACGCCCATTGCCGCTTTTGTGATGTAAATGAATACTTGTTGTAGTAGAGACTTTATAGTCACAGATACAACTATAGTATGTCGTTAAACAATGCTGGTGTCAGATGCCTTCAGATATCACTCGCATTAACAGATATAGTGATCTGAATAGAGAAATAGTAAAGTGAATAGAGTAGAGAATAGCAGTCCATATAGTAATAGAGGATAGAACAGAAATGGAGATCTGTACATTAATAGCAGATAGAGTAGAAATGCGATCATTAGCTGCCAGCTACTTCCTACATATATGCATTTTCATCTATGGTTACATTGGTGCCCACCTCCTCTTCACCTGACTTGATAGATAGTAATAGATTACATGGTACCTACATCAAGGATTAATCTCTGATCTTACTTATTATTGTATGTTTTTGAATAATAAAAATTATAGGTCATATGTTTTTGAATATTAAGAATTATAGGTCATAGTTTTTTGAATAATAAGAATTATATATAATAGGTTTGGGCACCTTGAGGTGGTGTAATGGTTAGCAAGCTTGTCTCGCTAGAACAATTACGAATGAGTAGTGAGTTCGATTCTCACTGGGTGCCCCTTACTTTCGGCCTTGTGCCACATCCAAGCTACGCTTGGAAAATCAAAGGGCACCTCGGCGTGGTGTAATGGTTAGAAAGCTTGTCTTGCTAGATCAATTACGACTGAGCAGTGAGTTCAATCCTCACTGGGTGCCCCATACTTTCGGCCTTGTGCCATATATAAGCCGGGCTTAGAAAATCTCTATATATCATAGGTTTTTGAATAATAATAATTATATCTCATAGGTTTTTGAATAATAAGCATTATATATCATAGGTTTTTGAATAATAATAATTATATATCATATGTTTTTGAATAATAAGAATTATAGGTCATAGTTTTTTAATAAAAATAATTATATATCATAGGTTTTTGAATAATAAGAATTATATATCATAGGTTTTTGAATAATAAGAATTATATATCATAGGTTTTTGAATAATAAGAATTCTAGGTCATAGGCTTTTGAATAATAAGAATTATATATCATAGGTTTTTGAATAATAATAATATCTCATAGGTTTTTGAATAATAAAAATTATATAATAAGAATAAAATATATATAAGAATTATATATTATAGGTTGTGTATCAGGATTTTCGAGTTGCTTAGGCTGAACATGGAACAAAAAAGGTTAGGAATCACTGATCCAGACACACTGGATTCCAGAAAATTAAAATTTAATGTTCCTATATTTTCAGTGTTTTCTCTCAAGATATAATTATAATCATTTTTTTTTTTGTGTGAATTTTTTCCTGCATCCTATTTACAGGCTGCGAGGGATAAATTGTCATCTAAATTACATAAAAATGATAATAACACTGACATCTCATTTTAACTGATATATTTACCAACAAAATTCAAAGAATGGTCTGTAATGTTATCTGTCCTGACCTGGCATCTCAACTTCAGTCACTTTCCCACCACCATGATGTGGCTTCCCTCTGTCTTTTCTATAAATATTTTCATGGCAAATGAGCTCTCCTTCTTGGTACCTTGATTGCCGAAATTTAAACGTACCACTAGATTGTCTACTAGGTCTTATCTTTACTGTTGAAATAGCTACATTTAGCCATAAGTTCTATTCTAATAATTTCTTTTCTCTCACTTCTTGCCTGTGCAACTCACTTCCGGTTTCTTATTTTCCCTGCCACCTACAATCTTTAAAAAGATAAACAGAGTGTCAATTGCCATCTTTTGTCTTTCTGCATCCTCTTCTTTAGCTCATAGATAAAATGTCTTTACAGAGCTGAAAAGCTCTACTTACCATGGTAAGTAGAGCTTTCCTATAGCTTATTTACCCATATCTAGGGAAAGGAAAATTCATGCCTTTTCCAAGGACATGGTTCCAAAGTAAATGCAAAGTACTCCAGCCAGAGTTTGAACTCTCCTTGCTTTTAACTACTATGCTACCTGCAGCTTGTTTTCTAAACTTGAATGTGTAGATGCATTGAATTTTCTAATCAAATAATGGTTATAGTAATCTAACAGTTACTTGAAAATCTGATCAGAGTACATTGCAACTCACAAACCCCACCCAACATAAGTATGTGTAAATTATAAGAGAGTGAAGCAGGAGAAAGATTTGTGTACTATCATGATATTTGGATCAATCTCTGCCTGGCATGTACACAGGTTTGCATCTGAAAGGGAAAAAATAGACACACGCATAAATACAATATGTACAAATAATGGCACAGTGAAATATCTACTTCATGACAGATATTAGTTTGCAGCTCGGAAGACAGGAATCAAAAAATCAAAAAAAAATAAGATCGGAAGAAAGTGGTTCTTTAAGTGTAGCAGAATTGCACCTGTCCAATTTTACAAAAACATCATCAACTTCATGTGATTGTATGCACAGATTGTATGATCATATACTGTTCACATTCGGTAAATGATTTCAGAATGGGAACATCTGCAAAGTTCCAATTTTCTTTGCTTTTCTTTTTTTTTTTAAATATACCAACTAACCGATCTATTTTTAGTCCATCAGGCTAACAGCATGGTTCCCAAGAAAGACAGTTTTTTTTTGTTTTTTTTTTGTAATATATCATTCACAGAATTAAAATTGCCAGTTAACAATATCTTGGCTCTTGCAAATGATGCCGAAAGATAGTCATTTCTTTGTACTGCTTCAGTAAGTACTTGACTTCTCCTCATATGCTTTATCTTTACAACTGCCAGATCAGGTTGAAAATGGAGTATTGCTACCATATCTAGGCTAGAGCTACCCAGTCCTCACATTTCAGTTTTGATAGAGTCCAAAAGCATCTCCAAGCCTTTGGGGGTGACGAATTATTCTCCACACTTCAAGCTCTCTCCCACAGCGGGGACGTGGCAAACCTCTCGCAAAATGTGCTTGGATGAACTACATTCCCTGGTCCTGCCAAGTCAAACCTTCATGGCAAGAACAAATCATGCTATGAATTATTTTCCACCCTACAACCAACTTGAAATTATTCCAGCTCAGAAAGGCCAAAGATTGTGAACACTGAGGTCAACACCAAGTGGCAGCAGTCTGTTTAATGCTTAAACACAATCTTCAAGCCTGAAACTGACTGTCACCATTCGGTTTTGAACTATGCTCACACCTCTTATATTCATATATATATATATATATATATATATATATATATATATATATATATATATATATATATATACATAGATAGATAGAAGATACTAATAGTAATACTTGGTTGGAAAAAACCTCAGATAGCACTTGTAAGTATATCAAACAAATTGGTACTCAAGGAAAAACTGAAAAACAAAGAAAGAACTAGAAACATCCAAACAAGATGAAACAAATTGTTTTTAGTCCAAAGACAAAAACCCAAGCGAGTAATAAAGCTAAAACATAGAGTGCTCACTACGCTAAGTAGAGCTGAGATAAATAAAATAAATCCTAAAGAGCCAGGAACAACCATCCTAGGTTTTACCTAAATGGATCTTCTGGGTAATCTGGCCAGTTTACCCTGAAGATCTGTTTAGGTGAAACCTAGGTAGGATGTTCCTGGCTCTTTAGGATTTATTTTATATATATATATATATATATATATATATATATATATATATATATATATATATATATATATATCCCATCTATGTCCATAGGTATGCTACAAAATTTATATATATATATATATATATATATATATATATATAATAATATGACTAAAAACCCCATGAAAATTACAAGAATTTAACTTATTTTGGAGAGCTAAAACCTCTATGAAAAAGTGCTCAATAGACAACTAGAGCTTTAATATTCAATAAATCAAGTAAAAATTTATTGAATGTCTATCCCTAATAAGCATTTTCATGTGAAGCACATGAGTTAGCTATCCAGATAAGTTACTTTTTTGACTTATTGAATATATATATGTATGTATATACTTGAAAGAAAAGATGGATGAAAAATTCTGAAAAGTTTTTGCAATGTATTTCATCTGCCACAAAAACTTATTCCAACTTGTCATATATCTTTTCTTTCAAAACTGTTCTTGATATAACATTCTTCATATATCATTATCCAATATATATATATATATATATATATATATATATATATATATATATATATATATATATATATATAAAGATCATATCTTGTTTTATTTTTATTCTAATCTCAAATCTTAAGGCTGTTCAAGAGAAAATCACAGGAATTTCTAAATGCACTCCAAAAAGCAATTTCCTTTCTCTGCCTTTCTATTTATCTATCTTGTGACAAGTATTCTGAAACAATACCACCAAATTTTCCTCATGTGACTTCCTCTATGTCAACAACTATTTCCTCACAGCAGCAATGCTTCATAACTGTTTTACCTTTTGCTGCTTAAGTCTCAAAGATGGCTTTAACAAAGACACAAGCAAGAGACATGTTTGCTTAACATAATCTGATTGCTAGTTCAAATATTGTCTTTTATATTATCTCAAGATCATTTTAACCTGTGAAGCCATGGAGTAATGGATAGAAGCTTAGATTTGAGGAATCAGAGAACTGAGTTTGAATTGGTTATATTCACTTATGTGCAAATAAGCTTGGAAAAGGGATAAGTCCATCTCTCCTCCTTCCAACTGGATCATATAGCCTTGAGTGGAAATAGGTCTAAGAGAAGAACAACTCTGAATTCAAAACCTGAGTAATCAGTGACTAAATTGGCTCCCTCGCCAGACCCCAGCAGTACAAACAGCAAGGGCAGATGAACTCCTCAGAGTCAATGGCCATCCACCACAACTATGGCTTAAATAGCCTAACCAACAAAGGTGGTGGGTACATCTACACCTCTGAAGATATTGTCAATCAGGGTCCTTCCTCAAACAGAAGAGAGTAGGCCCTGTATTTAGATTTGGAGTTTTAATCGCTGATACCACTAGTAGCACTTGTGTTTGTAAACTTCCATTGCATATAGATAAATGCAGGCATTTATAGAAATTTAGTAAAAAATTATATTATCTCTATGACCCAGTGGATAAAGGTGTTGGTTAAAATGATTTGACAGTCATGAGTTCATTTCTTGTATTAAGTAGTTAAAAAATTCCTATCTGCTCAGGTTCAATAAAAGATAAACAAAATTGAATTAACATAATGGTAGTTCTATGCAAGAGAGAATATTTCCAGTTTTCATTTCCCCATTATAGACATTAATATATCTGTGATGTAGTAACACCTTAATAAACAGGCATAATAAACATCTGAAAGAAAGAAATGACTAACATGGATGGTTTTCAGACATATTTTTTATACTGATATATACATACTTTTCACTAATTTATCCCACACAGAAACTATAACTTATGTATACAACAAGCAGTATGAAAGGAGTGACAAGAGGTGGGGGTCATACTTGTAATATTTTTCAATGGGAAAAAGGACAGGTTGGTGGTGTCCTTTATGTACCAGGTGAGACCATTGGCTTCCTCTGTTCACCCTACTGCTGTGGACTTGTCAAGTTTGTTTTCTTTGCAACTTATATAGTAATTGACATGGGCAGACATTTCTTGTCTCCAGGCATGATAAAAAGCAAATGGTGTTGACTTTCTATAAACTGATATCACTCACAGTCCACCAAATGACCCATGTGACTTTGTCTCAACCAAAGAGAGATAATTACCCTAAAAAATCATAAAATATATACTTGGGTATGAACTACAGAATGAGAATAATCTAGCTCTTCTTATATGTGTCATGTCTTTTTTTAAGACATTGGCAATCTTGGTTCTCCACAGCTACCTGTAACTTTTGACACTTTTCCATTCGTCTTTGTCTCTTCACTGCCATCTGGCTGCACAAACTTATTAAGTAGGTTATTTTCTGTTTCTACCTCATTCTTATACATTTATTATATTATGTGATTTTAAACTCTCCAAATCTTCAGTCCATCTCATTTTTCACATTTCATCGAAATATCAACTCCCTATTCTCATTGCAGTTTCTATTTTCCTTAAAATATTCTTATGACTCACATTTTCTCTCAGTGGTATTCTCAGCATTCATTGATAGAACCATATTTCTGTCATTTTAAGCCTCCTCCTTATTAAATCTGAAAAAGGTTAACTAGTAACTCTTTTCTCGTTATGTGTTACTGAAATTTCATCTGTCTCTTTCTGATTGCTAGCAGTATTTTCCTTGTACTTGTTATTCTCAACATTCATCAGTAGAACAACATCTCTGTTGCTGGAAGAGTCTTCTTGATATGTGAAGAAATTATCCAACCTTCATTGTCATACAGGAGGAAGATAGATTAGACACATCAGTTCACACTCTTTTCTTTATTTCTAATGATATTTCTCTCTCTTAATAGAAGGCATCTTTCACCATTTCTGTTTCACATTTTTCCAATGTCTGTTATGGCACACAATCACTAATAGTTAAAAATCTAATCTACCACTAGTGATTGCATAATAGGTTTCATTTGAAATTACCAAGCTGCTCTTGAAAATGACATCCAATCAGATGTAAACTGGAGTAATGTGGATTGTAAATTTTAATGCCTCCAAAATTAAATTGCTATCTTTTAATCATCATAGAGAATAATTGTTGCCTCCATCATCATGGCTGATGCTAACCTCCAAGAGAACAAATCATTGCATGTTCTTGACCTCACGCTTCCCACTAACATTAAGTTAAATGATTATATTGATTCAATTGCTAGGTTTGCATTTAGGAAAGTGGATTCACTGTGCTGTGCCTGACAATCTTCCTTGCCAAAATCCATCTTGCACATTTATAAATCTACTATTCATTCATGCATTAAATGTTACCATTCATATTTGAAATCTTTTTGAGTCCACTTTTGACTCACATGCAAGCTGGACCTATTTGAAATCATTTTGAAGTTGGCGCAAAATGAACTGATGGCTACCTTTGTGAATTTCATGCAAACTGAACCTATTTGAAGTCTTTTTGAGTCTGCTGCAAAATGGACTGATGTTTACCTTTTTGACTCTCATGCAAGCTGGACCTATTTGAAATCTTTTTGAAGTTGGCACAAAATAGACTGATGGCTACCTTTGTGAATTTCATGTAAACTGAACCTATTTGAAGTCTTTTTGAGTCTGCTGCAAAATGGACTGATGTTTACCTTTTTGACTCTCATGCAAGCTGGACCTATTTGAAATCTTTTTGAAGTTGGCACAAAATAGACTGATGGCTACCTTTGTGAATTTCATGCAAACTGAACCTATTTGAAGTCTTTTTGAGTCTGCTGCAAAATGGACTGATGTTTACCTTTTTGACTCTCATGCAATCTGGACCTATTTGAAATCTTTTTGAAGTTGGCGCAAAATAGACTGATGGCTACCTTTGTGAATTTCATGCAAACTGAACCTATTTGAAGTCTTTTTGAGTCTGGTGCAAAATGGACTGATGTTTACCTTTTTGACTCTCATGCAATCTGGACCTATTTGAAATCTTTTTGAAGTTGGCGCAAAATAGACTGATGGCTACCTTTGTGAATTTCATGCAAACTGAACCTATTTGAAGTCTTTTTGAGTCTAGTGGAAAATGGACTGATGTTTACCTTTTTGACTTTCATGCAATCTGGACATATTTAAATCTAGGTACCTTAGAGGTATTGATAAAATACAAAGAAGAATCTGCAGTGTCAGTGGTGCTTATCTGGAATCTCAGCTTCAGTCACTTTCTCATCACCATAATGTAGCTTCCCTGTACCTTTTCTATAAATACTTTCAAGGTAATTGTTTTAATGAACTTTCCTCTAAGGTACCTAGATTTTATGAATTATGAATTTATGAAGTAGAGTACCATACTGGCAAAATATAGTTGAATTGATTAGATATAACCATAAATTCTTTGCTAACAGTTTCTTTTCTCACACTTCTCACCTGTGGAACTATCTTGCTTTCCAGTCAACTTTGATCTTCAAAAATTTAAATGCACTGTTAACTGTTATATACCTTCTATATTGTTTTCTCTCCTTAATAATGTTTTTCTTTCTTTTATTCTTTCACGGACCTGTGTCTTAGTGGCTTTATTGCTTTACTTGGGGTGAAATGATTAAACAATAAAGTAACACCTGAATAAACAGTAGAAAGTGTATATTTTGGCCTTCTTCAAAATGAAAAACAGGACCTGTTAACAAAAATGAGCTTCTTATAGGCACCAAAAGCTTATATATATATATATATATAGTCATCCACAGACAAACTGTTTCACTGTATCACAGCTCATCAGTGTGGCTAGACATGCGATTGCTTCAAGCCAGGATTGAAACCTGACCAATTTGACATCAGTCAGAGACTCCCGCCCTTAGACTATCAGCTCTCACAGTGGAGAAAGAGAATTTTTAACACCTTATATATGAGATATAAGCATTGCCAGATACCAGAGTACTCAATCCATAGTGAACAGCATTTAGCATTAATAGCAACAGCTAACAAATTCCCTTTCTTCCAAAGTTCTCAACATGCAAGGGGAAGCATGTTTATATATATATATATATATATATATATATATATACAAGGCAAGGATGGGTTCTCCCGACAAAATCATTTGCTGTACTTAGACTTTTTAAATTTTTTCTTAATCATTTCATTCCCAAAAAAGTGGTTATGCCATGAATATGCAGGGCTTTACAGGAAGTGAAAATAAAAGTGACTGAGAAGACTGAGAATACTAATGATTGAGGGAAGGAAAAAAAAAGAACAGGGTTCAAGAAGACAATAAATAGTGATTGATGTTGCATTTAAATTTTTGAAGATTGTATTTATCAGGGAAACAAGAAAACAGAAGAGAGTTCCACATGTGGGAAGTGCAAAACTATTTGAGTAGATTTGGTGTCTGCACTTAGTTATTTCAACTGTAAAATGGTGGGACTGAGATACCAATCTATTATCACGCTTAAATTCATGTAGTCAGATCACCAGGTAAAGAAACTCATCAGAGCAGTTTCCATGAAAATATTTGTATAAAAAACAAACGGAAGCCACATGTTGATGAGAAAGTAACTGAAGTTGAGATGCCTGGTCAACCTCGATTATATTACAGATCCTTTTTGGGATTTTGTCAAGAATCCCAAAATGTACAGCAGGAGCACCAGACCAGATTACCAGGAGTGTCTAAGATGGGCATTATAAAGAACACCTGGGTTTGTAAAACTTTGTCTGAAATCAGTGACAAATCCTTTGTCAGGCAGCATCCATCTTACTTTGTGTGAGATTAATCCCAGCCCTGCTTCAACAAAAGAACACAACTATGTATATATGTATGTAAAGTTACATCAAGTGGTATGTGTCCATTCAAGAGTCTTAATTGAGAAAATGTGCCCTCTGTCAGGTTATGAACCTATGTGCACCTTATAGCGAAAACAACAGTTAAGCCTGTCTTGCTTCAGACTACTTGGAAAACAAAGTTCAATTACCTTGTTTAAGAAATGCACATCACTTGTTCAAATCTCTTGGAGCTGATATCTACAATCCTAAAGTGTTTAAGTTTAAGAATGTTAAATTACCCCCTCAATTATCCACTAAAGCTGCTATCCATCCAATAAAAAATAAATGAAAGGAGCCAATCCCCCACCATGGACCATTTAAAATTCCAGTCCACACAGTGAATTAGTTGTTACAAACATCTAATCAAGTGTGCAGAAAACATAGTCTACTTTCATCTAATTTAGTATAAAGGCCAGAGTCTCTGCTAGTGTTTGACTGCAGAGGGGAAATCAGGGTATGATCTACCCTGATTGGGGTTGGCTTGGTGATGGGGTGTACGATGTTGAAAGACCCAAACCTCCTTGAACCAAGTCAATTTACATCACTAACGACTCCCTTCAGCACCCTATTTAAGAGTGTATATTCAAAATAATCATGACTAAAACATAGGCAAAGTAATTTATAAATAATTGATGGATTTTATTTATAATTTACAATTCATGTACATATCTGTATTAGTCAATAAAATGTATGAATTTATTTTCCATCAAGACAATTTGCTCAGGAATATTGTTCTGTAACTTTAAGTGAGTCTTGACTGGATCACTTGAAGCCAACATCTGCTAACCTTATGTACATGAGGCAAAAAAAGGAAAGAAGAAAAGAATTAAGATAATTTTTTTATTATGCCTTTCACATTAGAGGCATCATATATAATTAACTCTTTTTATTACAAAATAACTTGTGAATAAATGAATTTTATTTATAATCTGGCATTATTTCTTATTACTTTAAAGGTTACCCATGTTTGAGTAGATGTCCTTCTTTTTTTAAACAGTTGAAATTTACATTTATCAACCTCTGTATTCAATGTATAGCTACAAAATATATTGTTTAAAGAACTAAAATATATTACTTCTTTATCCTATGGGGTTCTATTAAATAGATTTTAATATCTTTGTACAATTTCATGGTTGTCAGTGTTCAGTCTTATATTCTGCAGGCTTCTAATAATAAAGTAAGCACTAACCCTATTGTAATTTCCAGACATGAGAAAGGATATTTTATTACAAGCAGTCAAGTCAATGTATCAGTTGAGTAGGAAAGGCTAATATTCAATATGATATATGCGCCTAGTGGGTAACTGTCTGATTCATAATTTATCATAGAGTCACGTATATATGCATTCACGCCAATTAATACAGATTCATAATTTACAATACATGTATATATCTATATTAGTGGATAAAATGAATGAGTTTGTTTTCTGTCAAGACACAATTTGCTCATGAATATTGTTCTGGAAACATTAAGTGATTCTTGATTGGATCAGGATGGATGCTGCTACTTTAGGAGACCAGCAGGTGATAAATGGAAATCCACTTCTCAAATCTTTCAACTGATACTATGCCACCACGGCTCACCTACAATCAAAACACCTCCAGTTGAATAACTGAACTGGAATTTTTTTTCCTTTCCTTACATTAAATGATTTACAGTATAATTAGTCAGTTCAAATTTTGTATAAATGAAACTGATAATCCATGAATACATGCATCTGGGTGATCAGTGTTCACTTAACTAACAGGAAATATTCTTACGATAATTCATAATCTTATAGATAGGAGTTCATGCACCTTGCAATATCACTGGTAGCATTTATTAACCATAATGTTAAAAGTTTCATTCAATTTATTAAGTACAACAAATACAAAATTTAGCGAATTCATTGCAAATTATTTTACAACAGAAATACTTTTCAATTATTTCATAAGGTAATTCAGATTAAATTTCTTACCTTCAACAAGATCTTCAAGTACTTTTGGACTACATATCTTACCAATAAGAATTCAATTATTTATTAAACAAATTTTACTTGTTCTAATAATTACATATATAGTGTCTTGCATGCTAGTATGAGAAAATAAACAAAACAACAATTACTGCCAGGGGGGCAAAAAGAAAAGAAGGCAAGAATTGTCAAGATAAAATTCTTTGTATTGCCAATATAGAAAATCAAGGTAGAATGTCTCTTTCTGAGCATGGGAAGTGACTTGGAGAAAGGAGAGAGTCGGTAGGGCCTGGATGGTGATGTTGATGGTTTGCCTGCAACTCTGCTAACTGTTGACAGAGTCATGAGGGGTGTTCTTAAAAGCAAACTGGATGGATCATGACTCAGCATCTTTTGTCAAGCCTTTTACTTTGGCAGTAATATTTTTGATTGGCTTCTTTTATATTGTATTTCATATATATATATATATATATATATATAAATATAAAAGTGAACATAGAAGTCAACACTTAGAGGCGACAGTCTGTTTCATGCTATATGCAATCGTCAGGCCACATATGCTGTTATTTTTCTCAGCTATTTATATATATACGGGTTAGTGGTGCAGTGTGGGTATTCTATTATATTAATAAATAAATAAGAAACAAAAAAATAAAAAATAAAAACAAGCAATATAATTTGACCCAAATAAATAAACAAATGACTTCCGGTAAAATAACCGCCATAATAGAATACCCACAATGCACCACTAACCCGTATATATATAAATAGCCGAGAAAAATAACAGCATATGTGGCCTGACGATTGCATATAGCATGAAACAGACTGTCGCCTCTAAGTGTTGACTTCTATGTTCACTTTTATATTTACACATGCTCTATCTCTGATATTGAGCACTTTATTCCATAAATATAGCAAACCTTAAGACTATATTTATATATATATATATATATATATATATATATATATATATATATATATATATATATATATATATATGTATGTATGTATGTATATATATATTAGGGGATTTGTGAGCCAGATGTGATAGTCAGAGCCCTTGCACAGAGTGTAATATTTTTATTTTTGCTTTAACATTCACATGCAGCTGACAGGTTTTGACGTAGAGTGAATCAGAAAGAGATCTAGTTTGAAAGAAAGTATAAACATAGTAGCACAGCAAATAATGTCTGTACCATTAGGAACACCATTTACTGTTAAATAATGTCACACACTGAACAGGCACAAACTATGCTTAAGCAGGACTTTACATACTACTGAATTTAAGTCCAAATATGTTTCAACTATTACCAACACCATGTGGTATGAGACCATACTTGATAATCAAAACTTGTATTATTAAATGATGCTACACACTGATGCAAAATATGTTTTAACAGGACTTTATATACTACTGAATATATTTCCAAATAGGTGTCTGTTTCACACTACTTCAAATAAGATGTTAGAAAGGAAATTCCCCATCAATACTGGAAAGAACAATAACAGCTACTGTACTTGAGAAACCTGTTTTCCATGAAAAATTGTCTTAAGAGAAACAGCCAAAATGGATTTTACATATAACTCTAAGAGAAAATAATGAGATAATAAAAATGTTGACAATCCACAACACTTCAAACAAAACTTTAGGAAGGAATTTCCCCATCAATACTGGAAAGAACAATAACAGCTACTGGACTTGAGAAACTTGTTTTCATGAAAAAAGCATTTTAAAGGAAATATTTTATAAATTTCAACTGACAGTAGTACTGGCCGCTCAGTCAATGAATACGAAAACTTTCCTTATAAGGAAACAGCTAATAGCATTATCATTCCATTATTAACAACACTATGTGGTATGAGACCTTATTAATCAAACTGGTATATATATATAACAGAATATAATGGTTTTAAAATCATGCTGTGTATTAGAAATTATCTATTTAAAAAATATCAGAACAGAAAAACAATAATAGCATTCTCCTGTTTCACTTCATGTTTGGAATTTCTAAAGTACAAAGAATTTTTCATATGAGGAAAAACTGGAGGGGTAAATAAAAGGAACACTTATCTTTTCAATAAATAGAAAACATTAACATTTCCCTGCTGTTTTTTGGCAAATAACATTACATTCTTTTTGTGTGTTTTTTAAATCTGAATTCTTTAAAAAAAATAACTAAATACTACCTTCTAATGTCTTCTACTTTTGTGAAGGTCATCGCTTGAATAGTTTCTTTGAATTCTTTCCAAATTTTGATTTAATAATCGTTTGTTTTATCATTGTTTAGCAGAACTTTCTCAGAAAATATATTTGTGGTTCTTTGCACTTTATTACAAACATATATCATTTAAAATTACAATACAGATAAAAACAAAACAAATATAGACAAAAATAGATGTATAAATTTTACTAAGAGATGAAAACACATTTGAAATCATACAAAAAAGTGATATTTTAGAACTGATTCTTGATAAATATATAAAAAAAACATTAGTGTGATCAAATAAACACTTGAATATCTTGTTTGAATTTCCAAGATGAACTATTGTTCTTATTCTTTTTTTAAAAGTATAAGTTGCTTTTCAAAATTACATAGTAATATCTGAGTTTCCAAGATGAAGTGTTACCATACTTCTATGAATATTTTACAAGCCATTTCACCACGCTTCACAGTCTCTCATTTAGACATATCTGCATTGGATAATGATTAACAAGGCTAGTCTGGTTGATAATTACTAGTGAGTGTGGTCCTCACTGTGTACCCTATACAAAATCTGACATTTCATCACGCATCAAGGGTTGATTTGTCATAAAATCAAACAACCAGCATGAGGTAATGCTTAGTAAGGCTAGACTGATTGGCCATTATTACTGAGTAGTGAGTTTGATCCTCACTGAGTGCCCATACAAAATCTGATATTTGATAACCCAGCAAGGGTTGACATGTCATAAAATCAACCATCTAAAGGCATCTGCACATCTAATGTTGTCATGATTGTGACTAACAATAATAAATCATGGCAGGACTTCTAATTCTCTCAGGATTGCTTCTGTTCTACACAGTCCAATTACTATGTCACCAAATTCAAAAACCAATAAACTTTAATAGACAAGACTTTTGTCCCATGGGACAATTCTGAATGTAAAATTTGGAATTTAAAACTAGTGTAGATTAAAGAAAGTGTTCAATTCAAAATTCGCTGAGGGTGAGCCAAACAGAAAAGGCTGCCTATGAATAACAACAGCAATGAGGACATTAGTCTGAGGGTAAATAATGTGAATAATGATAACTCCTCATCCTAAAAATTCAGACAGAAATTAACATTTATTCACGTCAAGAAAATCCGTCATTACTCATCAGTTCAGTGGCAAATTCAGCTTCCTAACTCATCCACCTGTCTTTTCACTGCGGCACAATCTCTTTATTACTCGTTATAAAAAAAGATGAAAAAAAAATAGTCTCATCCATATTTTGGTTCATTTCTTGAGCAAAGACCTTTTCTTCAGAATACTCATGACATCATCCAACAATGCCCTTTCTTAGAGCCATTAATGATATTGACATTAGCAAAGTATCTTTTGTGGGACATATGCAAGACGAATAGAAAGTAAGATGAACTGAAAACTAAAAGATTTGTTATTTTTCCACAAGACATATGTACCCTTTGTTACTGGACAGAGTTTATGACGTCTTCAGCAATCTTTAAAAATTTAAACGTAATGTCAATCATTATCTACTGTCCTCTTGTTCTTTCGATGCTGTCTTTTCTTAATAGTGTCTTTTTTTCTCATTTTTTTAATTGATTTCACCCCAATCAAGGAATTAAAGCCACTAAGACACAAGGGATTACTGGGTGTGGAAGAATTAGGAACAAAAACATTACTAATGAGCATAAACAAAAAGGGTAATCAGGACAGTACATAGCAACTGATATTGCATTCAAACTTTTGCAAATTAAAGTTGGCTGGAAAGCATGGAGCCAGAAAGGAGTTTCACAAGTGAGAAGTGTGACAAAAGAAACGGTTAGCATAGAATTTATGGCTACATCTAGCCAGGTTATCTGTGAATTGATGAGATCTCAATGCCAATCTAGTTCTGCACTTAAATTAAAAAAGTCTAGCTACCATAGCAAAAAGCTCATTCAAACAATTACCATGAAAATTGAAAAGGTACAGGAAGGCAACTTTACAGAGGTGGGAAGTAACTGAAGCCATGCCACCAGATCAGGGCCAATAATATTGCTGATTCTTCTTTGGATTTTAACAATATGCTCAAGTTAAATAGCAGGGGCACCAAACCATATGTAGCAGCAATATTCTAAGCATGGATGAATTGTAGACTTATAGACATGTATGATAGATTCTGGAGAGAAAAATTGTCTCACACAGCATAGAGAACCAACTTCCTTATCAGCTGACCTAGCAAAGTCTTTCCACTTCATGTCATCTGAGAACATTAGCCTGAGAAGGTGCAATGAGTCACTTTCCTGGAAGTTAGCATCAGCCATGCTGATGGAAAGCAGAAAGAGGTCTCTTAGATGATTAATGAAGAGAAGTTTAAGTTTTGGAGGCTTTAAAATTAACACGCTATCTTTTGCCCCAGTTAACAGTTGACTCGTGGCCATTTTGGACATCGGCTGCCATTTTGACCTTATTGAACTGATCAACCCTACTCTCATGACAAGAGTAAATGGTTGTGTCATCAATGTAGATACCAGGTTGAGAGCTGATGCTATTGGGAAGGCCATATTCTTTAACACACAGTAATTCTTTGTGTCTTGTTTGGAGTGAATTTTATGCAAAAAGACATGTGAAAATATTCTTGTTAATTTACCAGTAATTTTTCATGAGGTAGAATTAAGATGAATATCATTTTTTTTTTTTTAAGCATTTCACCCCTAGCAAGGCGGGAAGCCACTAGCACGCAAGGGGTTATAGAGGATTTGGAGCGGTAGCAGATAGGAATGATAGAGGAAAGGATGGGGAGAAGGATAGTGGATAGGTCAAAGCAACTGGAGATGTCGATTGACATTACATTTGAAAAATTGGAGATTATAGCTATCAGGAAAACAGGAATAGGTAAGGGAGTTCCAAAGGTGAGATGTGTGAGATATGAAGCTATTGGAGTAGAAGAGGCAGCTACATTTAACAGTTTCAACAGTGAAAGGGTGAGAGTGGGATGCCAGCCTCGTAGGACACTTGAATTCGCGAAGTCTGGGAACCAGCGAAAGCAGCTCATTGGAACAATTACCATGAAAGTATTTGTAAAAAAGACAGAGAGGCGACAGTGCATCTGTGAGAGAGCGACTGCAGATGAGATGCCAGATCAGGGCCAATTATATTGCATATCCATCTCTGGATCTTATCAAGGACCCCGAGGCAAACAGTAGGGGCTCCAGACCATATATGGCAGCAATACTCCATGCAAGGGTGAATGGTTGATTTTTAGATTTGAAGGATTGATTCTGGGGAGAAAAATTTCCTAGCACGGCACAAGGAGCCAACTTTCCTTGCAGTGAACGAAGCAATTGACTCAATGTATTTGTTCCATCTCAGGTCAGTAGACAAGATGAGACTGAGCAGATGCAGGGACTTGCTCTCGGGAAGTTATATTATTTATTTGAATATTGTATTCTGTTGTTGTTAATGGGATTATTACATTAAACATAAAATGTGGGTATCTACTACAAAGAAGTTCTCTTGCCAGACTAAGTTAAACTTAGTAAATAACTGTTAACAATACCTACTGCAGTAAAAATGCTAAACAAAATGATCTCAAAAAACAATTTGCTGATCTAATGAATTTGTTTCTCACTGAGGGACTCATTAATGTAGCCAGATTAAGTTAAGAATAGCAAATAATTGGGAAAGATGTCTACTGCAGTGAAATGTTTAGCAAGCTCATCTCACAAACAAATTTTCTAGTTTAATGAGTTTGATCCTGCCTGAGTGACCCATTAATGTAGGCTTGTGCTAGATTAAGTTAAGCTTAGCAAATAATTGTTAAAGATACCTGCTACAGTGCAATACTTAACAAGCTCATCTCACAAAGGATTTTGCTGGTCTAATGAGTTTGATCTTAAGTGAGTGACCTATTAATGTAGCCTAATTTGAAATTAAGTTAAGTTTAGTCAGTGAAAATACCTATTGCTTCTGAACCTTGTGAATTATTGGGGTTTTTTTATTTCTGAGCTCATCTCACAAAGTATTTTGCTGGTCGAATGAGTTTGATCCTAAGTTAATGACCTATTAACATAGCCTAATTTCAAATTAAATTAAGCTTAGTAAGTGAAAATCTCTATTGCCCCTAAACCTTGTGAATTATTGGGGTGTTTTTATTTCTGAGGTAATTTTGAATCAGTCTACAATATTGTCTAAAATGCTATTGATGCCTTTCTGATACTTAATCTTCCATAGAAAAATACTGAATTTGTTAAATTGTCACAGTACCACGTTAACACAATGAGAAACCTTTTACTTTTGGTTTTAACACACGATGTCAAATTCTTGGTGGTGCTCATGGAGCAACAATAAAAGGGAGTCACAAAAAGAATGCCAAAAATCATAGCATAATTGGGCTACTCAGTAGATACTTGGTCAATGAATGCAGAATGTTTCCTTATCAGGAAACAGCTAAAATTACTATTACCATATACTTTCTGCCAACTATGTTTCTATTTTCACACAATAATCATACCAAATATCTTCTTATTCTTCTATGTTCCATGTCCCTTCAGAATGTGGGTGATCATGACTCTCCACAATTTCTGGTTCTTTGTAACTCTTAGTATATTTTATCTTTTTGTTATCTCTCCTAAACCTTGTTCCATCATCAATTTACCTCAAGCTCATTAGGGTAGGTTATGCATTGTTTTTCTCTCTGCTTCTTGCCTTCATTTTGTTAAATTTTCCAGGCCCTCTTTCCTTCTTACCTTAGAAATTTCAATATACTCTTTCTGATGCTATAAAAAAAATGTTCTTTTTGTTTCCATTTTCTTTAAAACTTTTTTGTTGTTCACATGTTTGTTCCATGGTATTATCAAAATCCTTCTGTAGAACCACATTTCTCATGATTCAAGTCTCTTTTTTATATGTGAAGAGATTGTCCAGCATTCACTACCATATGGGAAGACATAACAGTTCAGTACATTTTTCTTTGTTTCTTGCAAAATTTTCCTGTTTCTTAATAATTTGTTTAGTTTTTGGAAAGCAATTAATGCTATCCTAGGCAGCTCAAAAAGACAATTCAACAAGTCAAATTCAAATTCTGACAAAGCTTATTACAGTCACTTTCACACAAATACACTTGGGAAAGATATGGATCATTTTCTTCTCCCCACCAGCTGTGGGTTAAATAGCAGGCAGATTAGGCTGTCTGGCCTTGATTGGCAACCAGTCTAGAAGAAAACTCTTAATTCAAACATGAGAAGGACTATTTGAAAATTTCATGGTACATTTTTCTGGTTCTTTCAAAATGTGTGACTGGCTCTGCACAAACTTTCACTTGGAAAGTCAGAATCATGTCTGGGCAAATGATCAGTTAATTTCTATCAGCATCAAAAAGTATAAATCACTCTACCTAGAGATTAAATATTAAGGTAGACTGGGCTCTTTAGTCTTGCTTGCTACCCAGAATAAGATAAGGAAACTTTTAATTCAAAACCAGTAATCACAAGAGCAACACCTATAATGGCGAAGCTGTAAGCTTTTACACCAATGAGGAGTCTATGAGACTTGAGTGAGTGAGTGAGTGAATGAATGAATGAATGATATATATATATATATATATATATATATATATATATATATATATATATATATATATATAGGTAGCACCCTAAGCAAGACAGTAAAGCCACTAAAACACAAGAGGTTACAGAGAGTGTGGAAGAATTAGAAACAGAAACATTAATGAACAGGGAGAGAAAAGAGTAATAAGGAGGACAGTAGATAGTGATTGCCATTGCATTTAAATTTTTGCAAATTAGAGTTAGCTGGAAAGCATGGTGCCAGAAGCGAGTTTCACAAATGAAAAAATATATATATATATGTGTGTGTGTGTGTGTAATGGTATGGTGCTTCTGCTACATATTTAGAGATTCTTGATAAAATACAAAGGAGAATCTGCAATGTTATCAGTCCTGACCTGACATCTTAGATTCAGTCACATTTCTACCGCCATAACATATTTTCCCTGTATCTTTTTCTATAAATACTTCCATGGTAATTGTTCTGATGAGATTTCCTCTATGGTACCTAGACTTTATGAATTCAAATGCAGTATTAGATTGGTGGCAAGGGCTAATCCTTTTACTGATGAAATGTCTGGATATAACTTTAAATTCTATGTTAACAGTTTCTTCTCTCACACTTCTCTTTTATGGAACTCCCTTCAGGCTCCATGTTTTCCAGCCAACGTTAATCTGTAAAAATTTAAATGCAATATCAATCACTATCTACTGTCCTCCTGATTACTCTTCCCTCTTCATGCTCATTATTAATATTTCTGTTCCTAATTCTTCCACACCCAGTAACATCTGGGACCTTATTGGCTTTGTCACTTTACATGGGGTAATACCAATTAAAATATATATATATATATACAAGTATATGATTGGTGTATATGGAATGAATTCCAATAACCAACAATTACTATTCTTAAAAGAGTGCTCAATAACATAAATATGTTATAAAATCACTACAAATAGCCATTTTGTTTCAACACCCTCGGTGTCTTATCAAGTGATGACGTTGAATGTCTACGCCATCACTTGATAAGACACCGAGGTGTTGAAACAAAATGGCTATTTTTGTAGTGATTTTATAACATATTTATGTTATAAATAATTTTTTTTTTAAATAAATAATATATATATATATATATATATATATATATATATATATATATATATATATGTATATGTATATGTATACTATCATATGTATATATTATTTGTGATTTTATAATTACTTTTTAAATTTTTTTAGCAAACATATCAGTCTAAAATCTTTAAAAAAATGAATAGAATTGATTTAAATCAGTAATTCAAAGTAGGTAGTAGGCATTGTTATTATAAGAATTAAATTGTGTCACATGACTTCTTATTCTTGCTGTTTATCACATTTCAAGTGAAATGCCAAATATCTTCCAACTATTAAAGTCAGCAGTGTGATGTCAAAATAAACAAAATGGCTTCTAACAAAACCTGAACTCACTTCTGGACATCCATCTTTTATGAAATGTGATAAAATATAACAATTAGATGAAGAAAACTCATTAAAAATAATAATGAAAAGTTCATCTTAAAACTCCAAATCACAAAAGACTATCATTGTTACTATTTTGTAACTAATTAACATGTTCACTACTGCATTGTAACAGCAGTCTGCCCAGAGAGTTTTTGATTTAAGGTGTTTACAAGTATTAAGAGATGACTCTCAAGTTGCTTTGCCTGCCTCATTATTTTTAATCATTTCAACCTAAGTAAGGCAATAAAGCCACTAAAATGCAAGGGGCTAATGAGTGTGTGAGCATATTAGAAAAAGAAAACATATTTTCAGAAATTCTTTCTTTCCTTTACGATCTATGTAGATATGTCTGTTAGTATTTTTTCTGTACCAGTATTGTTGAAGTTATCACCAACATTTTTTGTTGAGATTAACAAACTCTACATTTCATTCAATTTCACAAACTAATTGAAATTTGAATAAGCTGATTTGTTTGGAAAACACTTTGACAAAAAACCCTACTTTACAGTTTAATAATATCTTTAATTTATTTTTATAGGACTTCATGGTAAACAATATTTTTTAAGAAAATTTATTTTTTCCTTTTTAACAGCAAAGAATAAATTCTTAGGATTTCTTACTCTTGAGCATGCAACATACAACTGGCCATGTGCAAATATTTCTTTCTGGAGCCAAATTCTAACTTTTTGAAGTGTTTTACCTTGTCATTTGTTTATGATTCTTGCAAACACAGTACAAACAGGAAACTGGATTCTTTTATATATATAAAAACTTAAGGAAAATATATGGAAAAAACAATATTACATTTTATTAACTAAATATTTGTTATTTTATTCATGAAATTGTTTTTAACATAATGGCAGTATTTTGTATGTTAAATAACAAAACTATTAATTTTTCTAAAAAATTAATGAAAATTTATTGTACTAAGCTACTAGTAAAACCAGCTGTCCTTTGTATTAGGTTGGTGCAAAAATAATATCGTTTTTTGATGTTAAAAAATACGTCAAAAAACGATATTATTTTTGCACCAACCTAATCCCTGTTTGCATTTCTCACCAAAATTTGGTTTTGATCAGTCAATGTATGGCTATTTTAGAGGGTGTGACAGATGGACAAATGGATGGAAGAGACATTATTTTATATATAGATAGATTACCATCATTTCATTAAAATAAGTCAGCAAATTAAAGAATATATTCATTTGGTGAATTCTCTCTTTAGTTATGGGAGAATGGAAAACATTCTTGAGTGTATAAATTGTTGATGTTACTTCAGAAATCCAATAAAGAGAGAATGAGGAGTACATAAAAATGTTTGTCCTTCAAGTTATCCACTATTCTTTTAATAGCTTTCCAGTCCAGAAAAGTTTCAAAAGCACACAATTTTACAATAATACATCTCTGGAGAGCCTACCTAGAGAGTGATTTCCTTTGAATGTTGATATAGATGTTTCTATATTGCCAGTACAAATATCAGGAGTGGTTTATATTTGATCGTTTTTGCTTATTTCTCATAGAGAACAATCCTAAGATTTACTTGTCTTCTTTACTCTCGAGAAACAGTTTATTTGACAAGTTTCAGAATAAAAGCTTTCATCATCATGTTTTTGTCTCCACGCACCAAAATCTATAAAGGATTGTCATAAAACTCTTTCTTTGGTAATCGTTGTGCGCTTATGGCAAGGAATAAGTGTTTACTTTGTTGAAACATTAAAATCAAACGTTAGCTTTTATGAAATCATCTTCTTTATGTGCCATGTCCCCCCTCAGAATATAGATGATCATGGCTCTCCACAATTTCCTGTTTTTGTAGTTCTTAATAAAATTTCTCTTTTTACTATTGTTAGCGGCTTGGATTGAGGAATCGGAGAGCTGAGTTCGAATTCCAGTCAAATCTATTACTTACATGCTAATACCCTTGGAAAAAGTATGAATCCTCTTCTTCTCCCCCAGATATGGGTAAATATCAGGACAGACTGGGTTCTATAGCCTTGGATGGCAACTGGTCTACCACAGAAAGAAATGGCAACCTACTGCAGGAAAAAATTTGCCTTGTCAGTTTTGTATAAAAAAATAAATGATTGCCTATGCATGTATCATGTATGGCACACAACTGACTGATATCCCAGGTTGCTGGGATAAACAAAAACATGTATTTTAACACATAAAATAACTTTTATTCATTTACTGCCTGAGAACAGCAAGGATTGGTTTGGATTTAAACGATGAGTTCCACGTGCATGTCAGCTTATCAACATGCTGAATTCAAAAGGGCTGTGGTTCAACTAGGATACAAGGGACGTAACTCCATTGTATTTTAAGTTGTCATTCTTTATATGGGGAAGTAAATAAACACCCCCTAACAGCTATTCATGCTAAACCCTGTTCCACCATTCATTCCCTTAAGCTCATTAAATATGTTATGCATTGTTTTCCTCTGTCCCTCTTACCCTCAATCAGTCTTGTGAGTATCAGGCTCTCCAAGCAACATACATTTCCTCATTATATTCCCTAGAAATTTCAACTGTCTCTTCCTGATGTTAAATATAAGTTTCCTTTTTGTTTCCATTTTCTCTAAAACTTCGTCGTTGCTCACATGTTCGGTCCATGGTATCCTCAGCATCCTTCTGTAGAAATTTCAACTGCCTCTTCCTGATGTTGCCTTTTTGCTTCCATTTTCTATAAAACCTTACCAATGCTCATATGCTCGGTCCATGTTATCCTCATCATCCTTCTGTAGAATCACATTTCTATTGCTTCAAGTCTCTTCTTTATCTTTGAGAAGACTGTCACTAACCACAAAAATAAAAATAAAACATCCAAGTAGTTTTAGTTATCATATTTATAGGATCCAATTTGCATTTAATTTTACAGTATTAGGGAGTAGGATAAGTTTTTTTTCATTTCATCCCAAGTCAGGCAATAAAGCCACTAAGATGCAAGGAGTTACTGCATGTAAAAGAATATGAGAAAAAGAAAAATATTATTAAAGACAGAGAAGAGTAAAAGAACAGAAATTAAGGAGACAAGATAATTATTGACATTGCATTTAATTAGAAGCCAGAAGAGAGTTCCACGAATGAGAAGAGCAAGAGAAGGAACTCATAGCATAGAACTTAGAATTAAAAAAAATAAAGCTAATATGATGTAAGAGGTTACTGAGTGTTAGAGAATATGAGAAAAAAAAAACATTATTAAAGAGAGAGGGCAATAAAAAAACAGAAATTAAAAAGACAGAAGATAAATGATTGACATTGTATTGAAATTTTTGAAGACCAAAATTGACTGGAAAGCAAGAAACTGGAAGAAAGTTTCACAAACAAGAAGGGTGAGAAAAGAAACTGTTAGCACAGAACTTATGGTTACATCTAGCCAGCTCAACTGTAAAATGATGAGACCTTACTGCCAATCCAGTACCAAACTTAAATTCATAAAGTCTAGGTACCATAGAGGAAAGTTCATCAGAACAATTACTTTGAAAGTATTTATAGAAAAGGCACAAGGAAACTATCTTATGGTCATGTGAAAGACACTGAAGCCAAGATGCCAGGTCAGGACCAGTAACATTTCAGATTCTTCTTTGGATTTTATCAAGAATCTCTAAACCCATAATAGAGGCACCAGACCAGATATGGCAGCAATATTCAATGCATGAACAAATGTGCAAGATAGATTCTGACAAGATAAATTATCAAAGTTTACTCGAAAGCAAAAGGACAGAAGAGAGTTCCACAAATAAGAACTGCAAGAGTGGAAACTGTTAGCATAGAACTTCAATTTTCACCTGTAAAAGGATGCGACCGAGCTGCATCTAGTGTAAATATTTCTAGTCTATAATATTCAGGTAAATATTAACCTACCAGATGCTTTAACATTGTATAGAAATGTTATTACCTACATTTACTATTACAGTATTATAAAGTTAGATTAGAGTCAAGTATTGGTTGTCTTTGGCATCTGGGAAAAGATTAGACAGTCAGATACATTAACTTTGTATATAAGACTTACTTTATTTATATTTAATACTACAGTATTTTCAAGTTAGACTACGTACAAGTACTGGTTGTCTATGGCATCTGGATAAACATTATTCAGATACATCAACTTTACATATAAGACTCCCTATGAAGAAAAATATACGGAAAAAACAAACAAAAATCCTTATAAGCAATTATGCTGTTTTAATGTTAATATAATGTCAATGTCGGACGTTTCGGTCTAATAAACCATCTTCAGGACATATTCATAAAATATAATTAACATTATCAATTCAACATGACAAAGACAATGGACATAAGAACAAGACTTATCCAAACAGATAATTGAAAGTTTTATATGATCAGCGTTCCGTCTTGTTCTTATGTCCATCGTCTTTGTCATGTTGAATTGATAATGTTAATTATATTTTATGAATATGTCCTGAAGATGGTTTATTAGACCGAAACGTCCGACGTTGACATTATATTAACATTAAAACAGCATAATTGCATATAAGGATTTTTGTTTGTTTTTTCCGTATATATTTTTCTTCATACTGTCGAATCTATATCCATATATTTGCTTACAAAAGACTATATATATTAAATATTACAGTATTATGGTTTTAGGCTAACCGCAAGGACCAGTTATCTATAGCATCAAAGCAAATCTTAATCTATCAAATATCTCAGCTTTGCTTAAAAAACCCAGAAGGAATGTTTTTTAACCATTTTATATATAAGACAGTGTATCTTTAACACATTGACTGCAAATCACAAGACAACTTGTGCTTAGCAGTTTTTATTATGACATCAGCTACAAGCTATAATATGCTTGGCATTTTCTAATACATTTTCATCTGCAAACGCCAACAATGGGTTTATTCACAGTGATACTTTTGGTGTGAAAACAATGTTAAGACTTCTGTTGAAGATATAAATAAACTCATAATTTTTTATTATCAAAGTTTGGCTATTATATAGTTGACGTTTGAAGTCAGATTTCATAATTGACCTCTGGCAGTCAACATTTTAGTGAAATAGTTCATATATATATATATATATATATATATATATATATATTTTATTAAATTAAACTGACAAGATCTGTCTGTCACCTTTTTTATTATATTTTTCCAATTTCCTAATAAGACGTATGTTTTGATCAAAATTGTAGAATGTAATAAATACTGGCCTGGCATCTCAACTTCAGTCACTGACATGACGTACCTTCCCTCTGTTTTTTCTACAAATATTTTTATGCCAATTTTTCTGAAGAGCTGTTTTGACTGCATGAATTTAAACAAGCTGCTAGACTGGAAACTAGGTCTCACCATTTTGCTGTTATGCTGGCTGGAAACAACAATATGTTCTACTCTAATGGTTTCTTTTCCCATGCTATTCATCTGTAGAACTCCCATTTGATTTCTTGTTTCCCTGCTGTGTACAGTCTTCATTGCTGGTCACCATCTTTTATCTTTCTGAAACCTGTTCTTTTATTGTCCTTTCTCCTCACTGAAGTCTTCTTATTCTCTTTCACCCATTGTAACCCTCTGCATCTGAGTGGCTTTATCACCTTGTTTTGGGTGTAAAACAACTGTGAATTTAAAAATATCAAGAATGCTACATCTTAAAGGTATTTCTTTTTTTTTAATCATTTTACCCCCAGCAAGATGATAAACCTACTAGGATGCAAGGGGTTACTGGGAGCGGAAGAGAATAAGACACCAGTGAGGAGAAAGGACAATAAAAGAACAGTTTTCAAGAAGACAGAAGATGGCATTTGACATTGCATTTAAAGTTTTGATAGTTGTAGGTATCAGGGAAGCAAGAAGTATGGAGTTCCACAGGCGAAAAGTACAAGAAAATAAAGTATGAGAATAGAACATACAGTTGCATCTTGCTGGTTCAACAATAAAAAAAGTGAGATTTAGTTGCCAATCTAGTAGCATGCTAAAATTCATACACCTGATGCAACAAAGGAGGAAAGCTCATCTGAATGATTTCTATGAAAATATTTGTAGAAAAGACAAAGGGAAGCCACATCATGTTGGTGGGAAAGTGACTGAAGTCGAGATGACAGGTCAGGATTGATTACATTACAGACCCTTCTTTGGATATTACTTTGAATCTCATGATATATAGTTGGAGCATCAAAACAGATAAGGCACCAGTATTCAAAGCATGAACAAATGGTAAATTTATAAATGTGCAAGGTGGATTCTAATGACACAGTGAACCAACTTTTCCTTGCAGGAGCACAAGCAATTGTTTCAATATAACCACTCCAATGTGAGAATATATGGCACTTTCCATTATAGAAGATTCTGATAAGTAATCCTGGATGAATTATATAGGCTGTTTTAAAATTTCTACAGGTAATATTAAGTTGACACGAAAAGTTCCTAATGCCCAAAGTAATGTTTGACAATTTGCTGGAGAATTTTTAATGTTTAATCTGCCATTTAATGATTGTACAGTAATCCAGAGTATTTACTTGGAGCAAACCACTGGAATAGAAAATGATAATTATATTGATAATAATAATGATAATTATAATAATAATGATAATTATAATGATAATAATGAGGATTATAATTATAATGATAATGACAATTGTAATGATAAAGATAATAACAATTATAATGATAATAATAATGATAATTATAACTATAATGATAATTATAAAAATAATTATAATGATAATAATAATAATAATGATGAGGATTATAATTATAATGATAATAGTAATGATAATTATAATGATAATAATAATGAGGATTATAATTATAATGATAATAATAATCATATTGACAACTGTCTTAATATTGATAACAATGATAATTATAATTAAAATGATGAAGATAGAAAATGAATAGAGCAAGTACACAAAAACAGAAAGGGGGCATAAGACAAGGATGTATCTTTTGGGAATGGGACATTCCAGTGTAGCCCATTTGGCATCACTGATTCCACATTCAACAATGGACTTTTTCAGCAGAGGGATGATTAGGCATCAGATTACTATTTCATCGTTATAATCAAATTTATTCTCTCTCTCTTTCTCTTGTTTAGTAGTCTAGTAGTTCATCGTTATATGCTCGAATAGTCCAATTTAAAAAAAAGAGTAGTTGGAGGCATTTTTATATTCTCAAGCTAATTTAGCCTTAGCTCCAATCTTGCCTGCAATGTGAAAACCTATCCCTAGAAATCAAAAATTATTAAACAAGGCACCAGCTAATCCAACTAATTTGGAGCATTTAGTCATAACTTAGTCCTATACATTATATGTACCCATCTGGATGTAGAAGAAAAACTCCTATTGGGAAACAGTGGGGAAACCTATAATAGGATATTAGTGGAAGAATAAGCTGACTTCAAAATTTAGTCTACTCATAAATTTGGTTTGCTGATGGAACTTTCACTTTTGTGTCTAGTCTTTTTCATCAGGTGTATGTTTATATATCATAATGGAAGTTGAATCATTAGATTCTATTAAGTTCTTTAAGTTGCTCATAGTTACAAAATGAAGAAGTAATTTTTAAGATTAAATAACTTTACTAAGTTTTTAATTTTTTTAAAATACAATATTTTTAATTTTAGTTTTTAATTTACATTATTTCATTAGTATTTTAATAGGATCCTTAATTCCCTAAATGAATAAAAAGTCATATTGAAAGTTGCCTAAACAGCTGTGCCAAATAGTCCAATTATTTTTCTGACGGCGAATCAGCCTCGCCAAATGGGCTACACCAAAATGTACCAAACCCGTATCTTTTTGCCAGATTTATTTAACCTTTACTGTGAGGCAACCCAACGAGATTTTGAATTCCTACCAGTATTTACTATCAGTGGACACAATCTTAACAATGCAAGATATACACATAATAATGTTTGCATAATAGCAGACACTGAAAGAAAACTGCAAGGATACTGACTGTAAAGGAAGGTAGGAAGAAAAGACTAACCTTTAGTTGTTAGTAGACAGAATGTATGGTCCCTAAAAAAAGGAACAGCCCAACATGTCAGATCAGAGTTGCATATATTAAAATCAAGCAAGTATAGAAATTTAAATATTTTAACAGATGATGGAAAATATCACTCAGAAAATCGAGAAGCACATTGGAATAGCAAAAGATTCCCTCCAAAAGCTAAGCAAAGTATTAAGAAACAGTGAGAAATAAAGAGAATGCTGAACTACTAGTTAAAATCACTCTTTCTCCATAGCAGTGAATGCCAGACAATTTCCTCACAGATCAAGAGGAGACTTGAGGCAACGGAGATGTGGTTCAACAGAAAGA
Organism: Acanthosepion lycidas; assembly: GCA_963932145.1. NCBI lineage: Eukaryota > Metazoa > Mollusca > Cephalopoda > Sepiida > Sepiidae > Acanthosepion > Acanthosepion lycidas. Next base: position 67,435,985 of record OZ010598.1, read on the forward strand.
TACTGAGAATACAATAGGTGGAACATGTAAATAATGAGGAAGTTTTAAGGAAAACAGAAATGGAAAGGGCAACTGAAATTTCAAGAATTCAGCATGAAAAAGTCGTCTTGGAAAATTTGATACTCACAGGACATATTAAAGACAAAAGGTATAGATGGAAATGGTGAGTAATCTACTTAATAAGCACCATTCTGGGTAAGATGATAAACTACATCCAACAGAAAGGCCACTGACCAGGAGGTTTTGAGTAGCATGGAACCACCTCTTAATTGCTGGTGTTCCCAGGTCCACCCTGACCTGGGGTGGTAGCCTCTGTTAGAGTCCTAGCTATGGGCAAATAGTTAACCCCCAAACTGGGGTCAAAACACCCTGAAAATGTAAAAATAGGTTTAGTACCAGAAATACTTTATAAAAAAAATATTACCAGCTATACATTATTTTTGTAGGAAAAAATATTACCAGCAATAAATATTGTCAACATTAAATAACCCAAACGAAACCAAACCTAATTATCTATCAAAGAAATGCTGATGCTTTACCAGGTCAAAATAATTTCCTACCTTAAAAAATAGGTTTATATATACCAACATACATAACACCTACAACCAAATCATATATCTATAAAAAAAAGTTTACTTTGAAAGTATAAAATTATGGGCAAAACATTAGTTGACGTCATAAAATTGCATTCAAAATATTTACAGTTCAGCATTAAATAACCCATAAGTGTTGATATGCCACTAAACAAAATCACCCAACCTAATAAGCATTTGTAAATGGATGTCAGAACATGAATTGAAAAGGATAATAAGAGGACAAACATTTCTTAGGGTGCTGAAGGATAAAATAGTTAGAAACTTCAAATGTTTGTGCAAGTGCTTCTGAAAAAGCCATAACAAAAAATAGGATTTTAAAAAATGTTTTTAAAAAGTTTTAAAAAATAGGTTAAAAAACTAAAAAAAAATGTAAAAAAATATAAAGATAACAATGACATTTGCACATTTTCAAATTTGATATTTGTAAATAACAGGAAAGTGGCTTAGCCAAAGGCCAGTAACTCTGTAAAAGTCAGAGATTGATTTGACACTATCCATATTATAAACTGAACCCTCCTTCTAAAATGATAAATAATTTTTTGATTATGACAAGTGTTGCGGCCTAAAGAAGATCTAAAGCAGGTGTTGGTAACCCCTGGCACCTGGGCCAGATCAAGCCCATGAAGGATTTTTTGTTTGGCCCAACAACTTAACACTAATTATCTAATTAATTTGTGGAGCAAAGTGATAGAAAAATATCAGTTGGAGTTAATTGACTTACAATGCAACAAATTTTTTAAATAAAAATTTCATTTGCCAAACAGAAAATATAAAAGCTTATTGAATAATACAAAAATGATGGTATCATTATTTAGAAGTACATATGCTTGTGAACAACGTTTTTCAAAAATGAAATATACTAAAAGTCGTTTAAGAACAAGGTAGGGTGACGATCACCTGGATGATGTCTTGCTCCTGTCACTGACAAATATTTCACTTGATGCAGAGAACTTATCAAACAATAAGCATAAACAAGTGTCACTTAAAATAATTTTCCATTTCTAACTGTATTTCATTTGTAATAAGGAATTTGTATTTTTTTGTTCACTGTCTTATCCTGTTATTCCTGCAGTAAAATAAGGAAACTTGTTTAAATAATATAACATTAACTTTGTTGTTTTTTTTTCTTTAAACCTCCAGACCAAGGCAATCTTCTAGACTGAGCAGCCTGAGCTTGAAACAATTTATTATAGTACATTTAATATCATGACCCTTCTCTAAGACATTGCATAGCTTTTTGGCCCTCTCTCTCCAAAAGGTTGCTGACCCCTGACCTAATTCACCAAAATTATTTCTTTAAAAAATTTCCCCTAATTTTTATGAGTGAACCACTTTATTTAAGTAGTTCTGAAAAGCTATTCAAAAGAAACAATAAGAATTTATATACTTTAACTTTTTTCACTTCTTCAGACAAATGATTATCATTTCTCTGGCATGACCATAACAATTCCACTGTTCGGATTTATTTTGAAAAAATATTTCGCTGGTCAAACCTCAAGCGTCTGGTGAGCCAATATATTGTCACTGAAATATTTTGGTAATTCAAATAATATTTTCAGTTTTCTTTTTCTTTTTTTTCTCTTTTGTATTAATTTCTGATTCACTTTTATTTGTTTCTGTTTTTTTCTGATATTTAATTAAAATTGATACTTGAATCTCTTTTTAAATAATAAAAATAAAATTTAGCAGTCTTTGAATTTCTTTTTGCATTTTATTTTAACCACACATGAAAATAAGATTATTTTTTACGAATTAAAAATAGTCAAAAGTTTGTTAATGAAAATAAAAAAAATGAAGAAATGTTATTGGAAACAAACATAAGAGTACTGAATTATTATATAATATAATTCCTCCTATATGGCAATGAATATTAGATAATCTTGTCCCAGATGAAGAAGAGATTTGAAGGAACTTCTGTTGCTTCAAGTCTCTTTTTCATCTGTGGTTCTACAGAAGGATGCTGAGAATACCATGGACCAAACATGTGAGCAATGACAAAGTTTTAGAGAAAATGGAAACAAAAACGACACTTATACTTAACATCAGGAAGAGATGTTTGAAATTTCTGGAGTGCTCATAATGCAGAAAGAGAGCTTGTAAAATTTGTTACTGACAGAACAGGTTGAAGGTTCTACTCAAACAGTTTCTTCTCCCACACTTTCTGTCTGTGGAACTCTCTTCCCCTTACTTGCTTCCCTGATGACCATAATCTTCAAATAGCTTGTTCCCCATCCTTCTCTATATCCTTTCCTCAAGCGCGCCTCTTTACTCTTGTTCTCAATCCTCTGTAACCCCTTGCATGCTAGTGGCACTCCTCCCTTACTTCGGGTGAATTGCTTTAAAAAAAAAAATTCCATAAACTGTATGAAACTTTTGGTAGAATAAATCTGATTTTGAAATTTGAGATTTTCCAGAGATAAATATTTTCTTGTTACCTTTCCAAGAGTCTGATTGTATTATTCCTCACGTTAACATTAATTTATTGTCAATTAAAAACCGACAACCTGATTTGTCTTTAGACACTGAAATTGTTAAATACAAAATCCTGGACTCACTTATTAGTTTCTTCATCTGACCACCATTTCTGATTTGTCTTTACAAACATCATTTGGACTTAATCCTTTAGCGAAGTTCAAATAACTCGACCTTCTTTAACCTAGAGAAAACTCAATCAGTCCATACTTCACAAGTATTTGCCAGTCATTCAAGTGATCAATACAAACTCAATCATTTCTTTCTATTTACAGGCAAAATCATATTCTCAGATGTGTCTTGTTATATTGTTTATGGAACTTATTCCGTTCCAACTTCCATTCTTGCTCAGTGTCACATTTCTATTGCTCTCACTCTTTTCTTTTCGACATTTCCATCATATCTGCCAGAATTTCTTCTCTTTTGGTTGAGAATCTTATACATTATTTTTTTTTTATTAATATATAAGCAATGCATTAATGGATTGAACGTAATAAAATACAGACTGTGGAAGAAGTTTCAAATTGTGTTTCTTCATGAATGTATTTGAGGGAAGGCATGAATTGGGACTTTCCAGTTCTTTGTCCCATTGCTTGTTATTTTTATTCTGTCTTGTCCTTGGGAAACATTAACAGGAAACTGAAGGAAATTTCTATTTAAATCTCATTCAATACAGTCAACTCAATTTGACATCTTCACTCTAAGAATTGTGTCATGACTTAGTTATTAACAGTACAAGATGCTACATTATTATTAATAAATGAACATATTTTTAGAGATGGTAGGACATTGGACTGAGAACATCTATTCACTTACAAAATTTGTTTTTTATAGCTTATCAACCTTTTGCAGGTTATTTAAAGCCAGAAAACATTTGTAGATTGTAAGTGTTTTTTTTTAAGATAATAATGATTTATTGAGGCAATCTCTACTAATTAACCCATGGCTTGGGGGGAAGAGGTGAATTAATAACTTTCTAAAGGATATCTGCACATAACTGAATATAACAAACCTGAAATTGAAACTTGACACTTCAATTTCCAAATCCGAAACTATTATCCATTACACCAAATGCACACACAAGCTAACAGCACCTGGTATGCCCAAACAGTTACTCATGTAGGTACTGACCAGGCTTGATATTGCTTAACTTTGGTGATTGTACAATAATTAGAGTTTCAATGTGATATAGTTGTAAGCCTACTTAAGAAATTCACATTCATAAAAATGGCTTAGTTGTAACCAGTATATTATTATTAATAAGAAAAAAAATATCTTTAAAGATAGTTTAGCAGTATAGCATTGGACTGATAACTTCTATTCACACTAAGAAGAGATTTTCTAAAGTTTGCCCAATACAAGGCTCGGGAGCCGTTCAAGGTAGAGGCTTACTAAATGAGGCAGGTGATATGTATATAAGAGGAGTTGGTAGGAAGTGATGATGATGAGAGTAAGGAGGCTAGAAAGTGGTTGACACAACACTTGAAGGGGTTATGGTCTTAATGTTCAGGAAAACATTCATACAGGAATAGCAGTTCTTAGGAAAATGTATTCTGAATGGAACTTCCTCGTTAGCATTGAAATATGGAGATGAAACCTTGTTGCTCATCTAGTACTGTGCTTAAATTCATAATGTCTAGGTACCAGAGCTGACCCAAACAATTACCATGAAAGTATTTATAGAAAAGGCACAGGGAAGCAACTTTATAGCAGTGGAAATGTGATTGATGCTGAAATGCCAGGTAAAACTGCAGATTCTTCCTTGGATTTTATCAAGAATCTCTAAATATATCGTAGGAGCACCAGACAATATGTGGCAGCAATATTCTAAGCATTGATGAATGATAAACTTATAGATATGTAAGATAGATTCTGGAGAGGAAAATTGTCTAGTACAACACAATGAACAAAGTTTATTAGCAGCAGACCTAGTGATGAGTTCAATATAGACTTTCCATTTCATGTCAACTGATAATGTTAGCCTGTCTGGAGAATCCGATACTCACAGGTCGAATAGAGAGAAAGAGAGACAAGTGAAAACAATGCATGATATACCTAGCTGATGAGAGAACATGGTCTGGGGGAGGTAGCAGAAGGAAGGAACTTGTTGAGAGCTGCAAGGGACAGAAGGAGGTGGAAAGTCATGATCGTCTACGCCCTGAAAGGAAATGGCACATAGAAAGAAAGATTTTTTTCTTTGTTTTCAATCCTTGTCTTATGGCCTTTTCTATTTTTGTAAATTTACTGAATTCTTTTTCTATCCTCATGCAGATGGTTTTCTACCAGTATAAGTTCTGAATTATTCTAATATCTTTCTCAAATAAATCAAGCTTACCTAACAGTTCAAATAGTTCTTTGTGACGTGCCTTGTCAAGTGTTTTCGCATAATCTATAAAACATAGATATACGAGGATCATTCAATAAATAAGGTGAATTTTTCGGTATAAGTACTTCTAATACAGATAGAAGCTTACTTTTTTTTTTTTCAACATAGTCTCCCAGCACTGTCACACACTTTTCCCATCTGTGCATTCCGTATTCCCTCAGTGTAAAAATCTTTGGACTGATGTCTCAGCCAGTCGCTCACAACACTTTTGACTTCATCGTCACTTTTAAACTTCGTGCCACTCATGAACGCTTTCAAGGGACCAAACAGGTGAAAGTCTGAAGGGGCAAGGTCTGGGCTGTAAGGGGGATGAGGGAGCAGTTCCCTGCCCAGCTTGTTGATGGTCTGCACCGTTTGGGCTGCTGTGTGAGGCCTTACGTTGTCATGATGCAAGATGACTCCTTCTGACTGATGACCCCTGCGTTTGTTCTTTATGTCTTTCTTGACCTGCCTAAGCAGTTCACAGTAGTTCTTCTGCCAGACTGAATGAGGTCATTGACTGATTTGATCACCTCAGGAGACTTCACTTCTGTAGGCCTCCCAGGCCTGTCTTCATCCTCAACACTGCTCCATCCTTCTTTAAACAATTTAGCCCACTTGTAGACATTTTTTTGGTTGAAACATGTGGCACCATACACAGTTGACATTCTCCTATGAATTTCAACTGGTTTGCACCCTTCAGCAACCAAAAACTTGATAACTGACCACTGTTCAATCCTGGAGCATGCTTCTTGGTCGACCATCTTTGTTAATCGCCAAAACTCTCAAAGTTTTCTTTAATCTGCAAAAGAAATTAAATCCATGTGAAAAAGAAGTAAAACAAAAAAAAAAAAGTAAGCTTCTATCTGTATTAGAAGTCCTTATACCGAAAAATTCACCTTATGTATTGAATGACCCTCATATATCCTTTCACATTTGTATTGTTCTTTCTGATATCATTCTGAGCCTAAATATTACATTTCTTGTTCCAGTGTCTTTAATGAAGCCACACTGTTTTTGCCCTATTTCCTGTCTAATTCTGATGTCCACTCTACTCATCAGAATTTGAATGATAATTTTTGCTAGCAACTACTAGCTTTGTTTGATATCTGAATGTTAATATTTCTAAAGACTTCAAACTTGCAGAAATTTTTGGACATAATTTTTATTTTTTAACAAAGGAACTGATTATTTCAAGAAACCTCTTAAGAATGTAGCAATTTACCAAATACAGAAATCAATTCTCTTATGTTTATAAGGAGACATTTACTTGTCTTACTGCCTAAGCTGTTCCAAGGCTAAAAATAGTTTCAAGAAGAAGGAGGTATTTTTAGCAACCGTTATATACTTCTTAAATAACAACTTACCCTGGACAGCAAGCAAATGTTTATTATTAACTTATAGTCATCTGATCCCTTGTGTTATGTAACTTGTGCAAGAAATTTGAGATATAAAAAGAAAGAACCATTTAAAAAGCACCAGATACTGAAATGTTTTTTATTGCCGCTTGCAATGGGTTTAGACTATTTTCTGAAGGAGGCCAGTTGGAGATAGATTATACACTGAAGTAGTTAAATATCAGGTGATGGGTAATATATTTATATATACATATTTTAGGTTATAGATATATTTTAGAAATTGTCTGAACACTACATTTAAATGGAATTTTAAAAATCTGATCTCTTTAATATGACACTATGCACTCAAGCAATTCCCATATTCCCACATACAATGCTATCTCTGCATGCTCCGTAAAAGTTCTGCAGCAGAGTGTTTTGGAAGCATTTAATAAAAGCTAAGCAAAGTATTAAGAAAACAGAAAAATTTTATTAGAAACAAAAAAGAGTACTGAACTGTTATATGATATCAGTCCTCCTATATGGTAGTGAATGCTGGACAGTCTCCTCAAAAATGAAGAAGAGACTTGAAGCAACAGAAAAGTGGTTCTGCAGAAGGATGCTGAGGATACCATGGACCTAACATGTGAGCAACAGTGAAGTTTTAGAGAAAATGGAAACAAAAAGAAACTTCTACTTAATATCAGTTGAAATTACATAATGAGGAAAGAGGGCTTAGAAAATCTGATACTCACAGGACAGACTGAAGGCAAGAGGGACAAAGAAAAACAGTGCATAACACACTTAGCTTGAGTAAATGAATGATGGAACATGCTTTAGGAGAAATAACAAATAGACAAAATTAAGAGCTATGAAGGATAGAAAATTGTGGAGAGGCTACATCCTGAAAGGACATAGCATATAGAAGAAGAAGAATCATTGTACCGTACATACACTATTATTTCCTGTTTGAGCTACATGTCCCCTATAGGCTTGCTACAGTATTTGCCAACCATTCTAATAAACAATATAATAATTAAATAGTGTTTAATATTTTTGTTGTAAATTTTCAAGAGCAAAAAGATTTACTTTCATCATTTTAGGTTTTATTCTAACCTTCACTTTTTGACACATAAAGATTACTGAGGAGTAGTTGGAATAAAAACAGAATCATGGGAAAAAAAATGTCCTTTTGACACTTCTTTTTTTTTTGCATGGATGAAGGTTCATGTTTGCCAATATCTTAAAAGTTTCAACTGTCAGGAACTGGTCAATGAATGCTGGATGTTTCCTACATGAAAATGGCTATTCTAACCATTAGCAATGTATTATACTAAACTTTAAGCCTCACTAATTTCTACTTGTACCTGATCTCTAACCCACAAAATATTATGTATTTAGGAAGGCTCTGTTGATTGAAAGCTGTAGGCACACAAGTCTCAATTCTAAAACAGAATGAAAAAAAAGTGAAAGAAGAATTTTTCAAGAAACAAAGCCAAACATAGTGAGAATATTATGAATATTATGACATGAATAATATTATGATAATAATATCATTTATAATATCATATATTATAGCATGAATCTCTATCTATAAAAGGCAGGATGTGTGTGTGTGTGTGTGTGTGTGTAACGAATGCACAGCCGCAATTTTCGACAGATCTGCACTAAAATTTACATGCACATGCTCCAAGTTAGCAACAGAGCCAAGACTGACTTTATATTTCCCAACTCCCATCAATAGTGGAAATAATTGATTTTTTTCATGCTTCTATGGTAGTTTTCATGTAGTTTGTGGCCATTTTGTACTGGCCAGAGTGAGAGCCTATAGCTGGCTGCCACAAATAGGCAGGAAGATTCTACTGGCCAGCATGAGAGCGAACAGCTGACTGACACAAATGTTAGCTAGCATGCAAAAAAATCGATAGCTGCATTCATCACAAGTGGGAAAAATTTAAATCTGCATGGCACTTTACTCCAATGGCTCATTCACTTGCTTAAACTCAACATTGATTCTGCAGAACTGGGTTGGGCGTGAAAAAGTATTTGTTGTTAACATTCTTTTTTCATTTGGTTTTTCCAGTTACGAGTCCTAAGCTGATCGTTTTGTGTTCATTTTGTTTAGTTCTTTTTTCATAACAGATTTAATATTTAGTATAGAGCTTAGAAAAAATTTGCAGTGTGAGATAGGCAAGAAGTAAGGCATGTAGCAACATCAGCACAGCAAAGGGCACTCCTTTAAAGGCAAGGAAGGGCAAAAATATTTTAAGTCAAGTGATAGCGATTGCTGTATGAGTTGTATGATTTTTGAATTAAGCACGGGCAATGCCGGGTCATGCTGCTAGTTGAATATATAATATCATGAATATTATGGCACATGGTAATAACATTTCCTGCACTTGAGAAGTTGAACTTCCTGAAAAAAATATTTTAAGAAAATTATCTTATAAATTTTGGCTGAGAACAGCACTAACTGTTCAGCCAATGAATGCTGAATGTTTCCTGTATAGAAATAGGTAATTTTAACATTGCCATAGAATTATTTCTGAGATGAGGTATTGTAACTATTTACACTATTCGAACTGTGTCCTAATTTTATTGTTATATTCACAATATTCAGGTGATATTTTTTCAAATTTTGAACCCTTTATTATTTAGTCTAAACCCTTTGTTTTGGTCTAAATAAAGGGTTCAGTTTGAAATCCTAAGAAATATTACCTGAAAAAGTCTAGAATGTAAAACAGTGAAACGTGAATATGGCAATGATGATGACACTCCAAATAATGTAAATAATGTAAATAACGTAGGAATTTAACAAAAATTATTTGCTAAATGCCTTTACTATATAATCAAGTTTTTAACTTTCCCAAAAAAAAGATTGGGAGGAACCTTTGATCAGTATTAGAAAGGGTTTTAATAATTAGCAGACTTGAGATATAGTAATAAATAGCAACACATAGGCAGTTGAACTAGAGAAGCAAAAGCCATATTGTTTTTTTGAAAGAAGACCCTTACAGATGAGATGCTTAACCAATTCAACATTTGTCTATATCTCTGAGATGAGGTATTGCAAAAAAAATGTTTTAAATGTTAAAAATGTTTTAAGAAAAAGATTTTATGAATTTCAGTTGACTATACTGCTAACTCTTTCTTTGGACAATAAATGTCAAATATTAGGTTGGTGCAAAAATAATTTCGTTTTCTAACATATGTTACTATGTGAAAAAACGAAATTATTTTTGCACCAACCTAATATTTTCTGTGTTGAAACTGCTAAATTTTTCCATTAACATTAATTTTACCATACCATTGTACTATACCAAACTAAACTTTAAACCTCACTAATTTTTACTTTTTACTGAGCTGTTAACCTGAAATAATAGTGTTGACTGAAAGCCATAAGCACAGGCCTCGTGATTCTAGAATAGAAGAGAAAACTTTCTCAAGAAAAAAAAACAAATGTGTGAGCTGTTAGTGTAGACAGCATTAAGGTGCATGACATAGTTTGAAGCTCATCAAATGCATCTCATGGGGCGCGGCCCATTGTTAGCAAATTTGCTGGTCAGTGCTTGCCTGAACTTGTGCCAGAAAAAAATTAGGCTAACTAAATATCTACAACATTTGTACTTCTTTTTTAAGATGAAGTTTTGTAAATTATTTTCCAAAACAATGTTAGTAAATTTTGATGTTTCTATTTTAAAATTTTGCTATTACCATTAATTTTCATTATACAGCCTGATAAAAAATACTGAATGAAATCAAAGAAACAACCAGAGATGCTATAATCCTTCAAGATGTGAAGAAGACCAGCCAATCTCTATGTGATACCTTCAAAATATCTAAAGCATCAGCCCAAGCTTTGCCATTCCTATCTAAATCCTGACAAACACTTTCAGTAATAAATAGCAACACATAGGCAGTTGAACTAGAGAAGCAAAAGCCATATTGTTTTTTTGAAAGAAGACCCTTACAGATGAGATGCTTAACCAATTCAACATTTGTCTATATCTCTGAGATGAGGTATTGCAACAGTTTATATCATTCAGGCTGTTATCCTCATCTTTATTGCCATATTCACATTTTGGCTGTTGTATGTTCCAGACTTCTTCAGGTGATATATGTTAGAAATTTGAACTGAACCCTTTATTTAGTCCACAGGGGGTAGATTGTTCAAATTCCATGTGCCATAACTTTTTAATTCCTCAACTCAACTCTCTAAGTTTTTGTTCCCTCTGCTGTGGCCAGGTATTGAACTCAAAACTCTTTGGTTTAAGTCACTTTTTGGATCACTCAACCAACACTTTTATCCACTGGGCCATGTTTCCTTGATACAATTACCTAAGCAATTCACAATTCAGTTGAGGACTGAAAAGAGAGGTAGAATGCTCAATAATTCAAAGGATCAAATTGTTTGCCAGAATTCTGAAATATGAAACTACAGAAGAGGATTTCCAAAAATCTGAAAACCAAGAAACAGCAAGACATCTGTTGTAGAGCTTCAGAGAGAACAGGAGTCATTTAAGGACAATTGTGGGGTTACCAGAGTCCATGGGCTTTGTGGGGTCAAGTTTAGAGATGATAGGAGGAAGTTATATGCATATCACACAGTAGAGACTCAGTTATAAGTAAAAAGTCAGGCAAAGGTACTTCTGATGATTTCATAAAAGAATTGAAAGAGAATTTGCAGGCAAACTATTCTGATTTACTGATAGAGGATAGCATTTCAAATCATTGAAGACGTGAGCAATTGAGAATTTATCCTTATTTAACACACTCTTACAGAGGCACCAGTAGTCATAGGAACTAAACTTGTGAGAGGCTATACAGTGCCTCACTCTATCAGTGAACAATAACTTAGACTCCTTGAGGATATATTTGAACTTATCATGAGCATCCATAAGGAGGCATATTTTGTTATCAGACCTATCACATCAGTGTATTTACAAAATGTCACAAAAGTTTCAATGCCAACTTTCACCCAAGAAGAAACCTCAGAGGTACAATTTTCAGTATGAAGACTAAAGATTTAACACCAAGAGATTAGTAAAGAAAATTGCAAATCCCAAACAGAATACTGGTTGCAAAAAGAAGCATTTAAGGGGCTCAAGTCTAGTAGAGGATTCAGAGGAAATATTAACATACACTACAGTATAATCCAAATTGTCAAGAGAACAGAGATGATATGCACAAGAGTCAGAATATGAGGTAAGGAACAAAATGAGTAAAGATCATGAGTAAGGCACATAGGTCAGAATTTTAAGAAAAATGAGTAACAACTATTTGACAGAAAGAATAAGTTACAGAAAAATTAAGAGTCCTGAATATAGAAAATTGAATTGAATATTGAAAGTTGAATACTGGCAACATCAGTAGTATTAGAATGATGAAACCATCTAATGTGATGAGCATTAAAATAACTAAAACACAAAGTTATTCACAGATGAATTGGGAGAGAGAGACATTTCCATACTGTTATTTTGTCTAACATGCTACAGTCCTAAGTAGAATAGTGACAATAAAGGAAAAACAGCTAACAGAGTGTAATAATACCAACAAACCAAAATAAACTAAGCCTCACTAATTTTTACTTGTCATTGACCTCTTACCAACAAATACTAGCATGTATATTTACAACAGTTCTGTTGACTGAAAGCCATTGACACAGGAGTCTCAATTTTAGAACAGAAGCTAAAAAGAATGAGCAGAAACTTTTTCAAGAAACAAAACTAAATGTGTGGGCTGCTAAGGAATGGTATCCAAAGTATAAGGCAGATCTTGATGAGAAAATTGAATGTGGGCAGAGTTTTTTTCCCCATCCACTTCTCTGAGAATGGAAGAAATATCTAATATTATTCAATTGAATTCATCAAATTTATTTTAGTTAAGTGATGTAATGTAATAATAACCTGTCACCTCTATGAGTGACTACACTATAGGTAGTAACTACCTAGAAGTAGCTGTTAGTCAACAGACTAGAGAGGCTAGCTGGGATCTGTTCCAGCTGTGCTGTCAAACTCCCTGCCTTCGGGCAGAGAGGAACCTGGACAAGGTTATGTCAAAAAGCAGAGTCTCATTTGGAGAGGTAGACCAACCCAATCCTGTTTATGCAGGGGTTTATGGGGATTTTTTGGCCAAGCCTATGGGCCCAGGAACCCCACATTAAATTCAGCCTTGTGCTAAATGTGACTGCATGGGGCAGTTGCTTGATGCTCTAGTTGGGATCTGTTCCAGCTGTGCTATCAAACTCACTGCCTTCAGACAGAGAGAGAACCTGGACAAGGCTATGCTGAAGGGCAGAATCTCATCCGTGGAGGTAGACAGACTTGAACCCATTTATGCAGGTTCTAGGAGGAATTTTTGGCTGAGCCTATGGGCACAAATCACCAATGTTAAACTCAGCCTTGTGCCATATCTACCCTCGTGGGAGGGAAATAGTAAATATTGACTAGCTGGTATCTGTTCCAGCTGTGCTGTCAAACCCTGCTTTCGGGCAGAGAGGAACCCAGATGAGGCTATACTGAAGGGCAGAGTCTTGTCTGGGGAGGTAAGCAGACTCAAACCTGTTCATGCGGGTTCTACAGGAAATGTTTGGCTGAGCCTATGGGCTCAGATGACCCACGTTAAACTCAGCCTCGTACTACATCTACCCTCATGGGGTGGGTGGCTAGTAAATATTGTCTAGCTGGGATCTGTTGAGTATGACTCAGATTTACGCAAAACTATCGACCTTCCAATAGTAGCACTCACTACTGGATTGATTTGCGACAATGTTGTGCATAACTGTTACCTTTATTCTTATTGTACTGGTTTTTTACAATAAACCTTTACTTATTTTATCCACCTTGTTTTTCAAGTATATATCCCTATTAGTACAGAATATAACATTAAATTACAAACAATGAAATAACCAAACATTTTTTTAATTTCCCATAAGACATATAGAATCAGAACCAGGGAGGGTCTACTTCTTAGTCATTAATAAACCATTCTAATAAGAGTGGCAAGTAATATTTCAGTGAACAGCAAATGATACACAAGTTCAGGATCAGGTTGCCCCTTAAACTGTTAAGTTTTTCATATCAAACTGTATTTTTAATTTTAACACAAATACAAAGCCATTCTATTCATTTAACTGATAATTACACAGGGGAACTGCTTCTCTGTTCAATGATGATAGGTTAAGTGCTTTTTTTAAAAAACATTTTTTGTGAATCTGTTCTCCACTGGGTTCTTAAAAAATATAATATTATTGTCTACTTTTATGTGCCATACCCCTTCAGAATGTGAGTAATCATGACCCTTCACTATTTCTTGTCTCTTGTTGGTTGAAATGATCTTTTGCTTTTATTCTGCCATCCACCCACACAAATTTGTCATGTAAGATATTAGTGGGTGGATAATGGCTCGGAATTACAAATTACAAGTTTGAATTCCAGTTGGGTTCGTTACATTCAGTTACACACAAATACCTGTCTATATCTCTGAAATGAAGTATTGTAACTATTTACATTATTTATATTGTTCAGAATGTTATCCTCATCTGGCCAAAGCAGAGGTGAACAAAAACTTGGAGAGTTGAGTTACTAAAGAGAAATAACTGAAACGGAGATATCCAGAAAAGGCATGGCATGTGGAACTAGAACAATCTAATCTGGTCAACAAAATAAAGGATTCAGTTCAAAATTCCAATGTATATCACCTGAAGAAGGCCTGAGTGTACAATGGCTGAAATGTCACAAATATGACAATAAAGATGATAGCAACAGTCTGAACAATGTAAATAGTATGAATAGACACAAATACCTTCAAGAAAGGTATGTTTCTTTTGCTCTCAAAATCAAGTGTTTATCTTCAGCAGGAGTTGTCATTTTTGGTGCTCCAGCTCTTCTCCTGTCTGCATTTGCACCAGTTTCTAACTGCCTTTTTTTTAACAAATATTGCACTCTATCGCTAGAAATTTTCAGCTTCTTGAAAATTTGTCTTTTGAGAAGTGTCTTCTTTGAATAAAATTTCAATTTGTACCCTCATTCCAATTCTTAGTTGCTTTGATTTTGCCATTTTGTGCAAAGTGCTTCAAAACTGAAAAAAAAAAATGAAAATACTGTCATAATGGCAAAATCTTTTTTTTCTTCAAACAGAAACAGTTACAATTTTTTTACATTAGTCAGAGCTGAGTTAACATTTAGAATCTGTATTAACATTTAACTTAGCTGAAAATTTTGGTAATCTCAAAATGTCAACTGATGGGTTAATGGTGAAAAAACAAAATTTAATTTTCTCATGCAAAATATTCATAAATTAGCAAAATGCATTGTGGACAGATAAACCCAAATTGGAGATTTTGGTAGTAAATGGAGCCCGAAGAAAGCCTGAAAAATAAAAGCAAATATGCTGTAGTAACTAAAATTTTGTCTTTTACTTTAAAAATATTTCATTTTAAGAAATTCAGGGTAACCCCAAACTTTTTGCCTGTAGTATACTTTAGAAGGAATTTCTTTCTATAAGTCTTCTTACTTTGGCAGTAATTCAAGACAATTTGTAGATGCTGATAAAGGAAATGAACGTAATGGTTATCCTGGAGTAGTTGATGTGATATTTTGTGATAAATTTCTTTATTCTGGGTTTTCTTACCCTGGTAGTAAATTGGATAATGTTTCAAAACAGTTTGTAGATGGTGATGAAAACATTGGAAGCAATGGTTGTCTTGGCATGGCTCATAAAATATCTCCCAAAGAATTGCATTTTGGAGGTCTTCTTACTTTGATAGTGAATTGGGAAGAAAGTATTGGATCAGAACAAAAGTTTGTAATATTTGTAAGAGAATTTCAAAGAGAATATTTAGATATTTGTACACATACAGTTATGGACAAAATTGTTCACCCCTCCTTCCATAATTACAAATAAAGCTTTAATAACTCAAATTTTCATGGAAACTTCATGTGCATTTTTTCACAAATAATGAAATAATGGATTTGAATGTATATCCACAACAAAATTTTTATTTTAATGTCAAACAAAAAAATACACCAAAAAACAACATTTAACATAGGATGAAATTATTGTCCCTCTTTCCTTAATAACCAGTTGTGTAACCTTTATTCATAATTATTGCCTTTAATTATTTTTGATAGTTCCTTACAAGATCACTATACACACTGATAGGTATTTTGATCCATTCTTATTTGGCAATAGCTTCTAGCTCCCTCAAATTTGAAGGACTTCTTTTCCTTACTTTTTTCTTCAAATACGCTTATGAATTTTCAATGGGCTTTGTTAGGAGTATATCAATACCTTAATTTTGCTGTCATCTAAGTATTTTGTAACATTTCAGGTCATTGTCATGTTGGAACGTCCAGTGATGCCCCAAAGACATCTTTCATACACTTTGTTTTATATTATTTTTTAAGAATAATCAAATACTGTACTTTATCCATGATACCCTGCACTCTCAATAGTTTTTTCTGGTTCAAAAGCAGCAAAATATTCTACTTCTTGATAATGCTATGAATTATCAATCTAGGAACATTTAATGCATGGTTGCAGAATGAATGATATATTGTCTTCTTCATTACTTCTTAGAATGTTATAGAATCAGGCCAATACTATTTTATTTTCAAAAGGTGTTTGTATTAAATGTCAAATTACAAAAAAAATGTTACACTTGCCATAGAGCAATATTATTTCATAATTTCCGTAAGCGGGTGTGAATCATTTTGGGTCACATCAATTTTTTTTTTAAATTTCTGACTATGAACATAATACATCATAACTTCTAAAAATTTCACAAATTATTCAAAACTAAATGCACAATGAACTATTTATGGTAAATTCACTAAGTACTTGCAAACATTTGCATTTCCTTAGAAAATATGCAAATGTTCAGTAAGGGCAATTAATTCTATCCACAACTGTAGGTGTTCTGAGTTGTCTTTATGATTCCATCTACCCAGGACTTGAAATCTTTCTAGGTTATGAACAGATTTAAATGGTTTTTACAGGATTTCAGAGAAATGAAGTTCTTCCTATTAAGAGAATTTTACAGGGATTGTAATCCAAAGGTAACAAGTGTGTACAGTAGATGTAGTAGAACATCTCAGACAAGCAGTACAAATTTCTGCTGGGTTTTCAAAGAGATGTTAGTTCTAGCATTGTCTTGATGGAAGACAAAACCCTATCAATTAGCAAATTTAAGACATGTTTCTTTGATTGCTGCTTTTAATTGGTTGAAATTGGAACAGTAATACAAATTCGTCTGATTTTGCAGAACAAACTTGTAATATGTAATGCCCTTCCAATCCTACCAAATGCACAGTTTCAATATTTTTTTCATTTTACATTGCTGTAAAAAATACATTTTCCATTGCTTGTGATTGCTCTTGTAAAAAATGGACCATTTTTGTTGTGCAGAGAATTGCAAATGGAAATGGGGTCCATTAAATTTTTATTTGGTTAAATCATGAGATATTAAAACATCATAGCTATTCATCTATCGAAATATTTTCAAATGCCTTATTACATTTATATGAGATTTGTGGAATATCTCTGCAATGTCCCACATTCTGTGGCCTGGATTATTTTTATCTTCATAAATAAGTATTTTCTATTAAATTATCAATATGGTTTAATTCTTTTTGATACTATAAAGTGATTTGTTTTCATTCTCAATTTAAAAAGAAAATAAGCAGAATTGATTCCTAAAGATTAACTGCCTTTATAGAACCGGTTCCTGGAAATTTAGGATGCCATTATTGGTTAAAACCCTTTTTTTCTAAGTAATATTATGACTTTGCTACTCTCCTTGGCGATGAATATGTATAATGTTTGCTTGAAAGAATTTCACAGAAATTCATATACTTTAATATTGGATATATTTTTCACAATAAAACAATGTTGATAATTTATGTATTTTCTGGCTTGACAATATTAAGATTATTATATATCTTTTACACATTATCATTTTTGTTTTAAATATTTGGTCAATAATTTTTTTCTGATTAAGGTAAACAATGTTCGTTTGACAGCTATGACATTAATGTAAAATATGAAGGTTTGACAGAACATGAAGAGCCATTTTTATTTTCTCATGAAGAGCCATTTTGTCTTTTTCTCTTCTTTTGTTTTTGAGGACAGTGAGATGCAAAATTCTTTATTGCAAACTGACTGTTTTACTGTTATAGTTGGGGTGTTTTTTTTGGGGGGGGATCACAGTTAAGAATCTTTACTTTCTGAACAAAATAATTTCTTTTTCTCAGACAATCATATCTCAAGTGTAAGACTGAAAAAATATCAGATGAAAGACAAAGTTAAATTGATTCGCACTTGTCACTCATTCAAATTTAAATAACATTTCTATTTGAATTTCGAATATAAGTAATCTATACTGCTTTTAATATTATTATTCAGCTTGTTTGTTGATACAACCATTGCATTTTTTCTACCTATGCTTAGAGTGTACTAGCTGCACAATCCTCAGGCTTAATTAAATTAAATTAGATTTAAGTATGAAACAGACTATTGCCATACAGCCAAAATAGATGCTTCACCACATTCAGCAGCTAAGGCAAAACTTTTGGGGCAGAAATCAATGATCCCTTGAGACTGACAATGCCACATACACTCTGTAACTCATCATTGGTGGAATCATTGTTGAGTATTGGGGTACTCATTGAGATTTCCTTTTGTATTAGGTTGGTGCAAAAATAATGACATAATAATGTCGTTTTTAACGTTAAAAAATATGTCAAAAAACAACATTATTACGTCATTATTTTTGCACCAACTTAATATGAAGTGAGTCCTATGTTGGATCTGAAGACATGTCCACAGTAACTGCATGGTAGGGTTCAGGGAATAGAGAGCTCTGTCTTTTCTTTGGACTTTTCTCCTCTCTTCTATTTGTCTTCTGGTCTTTTGAAGGATGTTGTTTTTTTTTTGTGGACTGCTCTTATCCAATGGATTCTTTCTGCAGCTTCCATCTCCCAATTGACCGGATTGATTTCTGTCCTCAACATGGTGTTTTTGAGCTGATACTTAAATCAATGACGTGGGGCTCAATGTGATCCCTTGCCAGTTGCAAGCTCTGAGAAGAAAATTTGTTTGGGTCAGTTCATGTCTGGCATTCAGGCAATCCCATTGAAATCGGTAGTGAATCATGATGGTTTCTAGGCTCTCCATTTTTGTGTTAATATATATATATATATATAGAGAGAGAGACCACTTGGGAATTAAGGTAAGTTAGAGAATAGATCATGGATAATGTTTTACGTTATTTATTTCTTATATATTTTGTATATTTTATTGTACTCTAGATTTTGGCACTTGAAGTGAATTTTATTAGAATCAAAATTTAGTTATTTTTAGTCATGATATAGTTGTAGATAGCATAGTAGGAATTTCTTTTCATGTCTGCATTTTGAAATGAGATCTGATCTTTCATGGACTGATCTTGTTCTAGTAAGATGATTATTGCTTATGTTCATTGTAAAGGTTATATTGATTTGTGGTGTTTTTTCTTATTCTGTTATTGAGAAATTTAGATTACCTACCTCCCTACAAGACTCAGAGAAGTAATATTTGTTTTAGTCTTCATTCCATGTGAGTGAATATATATATATATATATATATATATATATATATATATATATATATATATATATGTATGTATATATGTATGTATATATAATAAAGATGCTGTAAATGGTCATCTTATTCTATTGTTGTCTCTGGCTGGGAGTAGAAGATGTAGATTCATGCCTTTCCCAAAGGCATTTGCACATATGTGAATATAACAGACCCAACAGGAATTTGAAATAGCAGAGAAGGGTTACTTGTCTTGGAAATTAGCTTTTAACTAAATTTGAAAACTAATTTCCTGCATTTTGACAGGATGGTGGCTGCCTTTTTGCTACCCTCTCTTAATCCCTGTTCTGCCAACCATTTATCTAATTTATTTAGATAGGTTTTCATGGCTTTCCTCTGTCTCTATTGCCTTACATATATCCTGTGTGTCAGATTCTGCAAGACTTCTTTCTCATTATGTGTCCTAGAAATTTCAACTGACTTTTTTTTGATTCAAAGTATAATAATCCTTTTTGTTTACATTTTCTCTAAATTTTGGTCATAACTCACTTGCTCAGTATTCTCAACATCCTTCTGTAGAATCACATTTCCATTTGCTTAAATTCTTTTCTTCATCTGTGAGATTATCTAGTATTCACTGCCATATAGAAGGATTGATCTTACTTATTATAAAATGCAGATTGTGTGTGTGTGTGTGTCTGTCTGTCTGTTACGTTTATATATTGGATCGGATTTCCTACAATTTTCAACCGATTTCAACAAAACTTCACAGGACTATGTAAAATTACCTTGCAGTGGTTCTAACAGCGCCAAAAATTGGAAAAATACAATTGTTTTTGCACAAAATCAATTGGAAAACACGATTAAGAGGCATTAATGAAAGGGGGACAACTCACTTCGAGTTATACTTATTATAAAACCCAGGTTGGTTGTGTGTGTGTGTGTGTGTGTGTGTGTTCGTTTATATATGGGATCGGATTTCCTACATTTTTCAACCGATTTCAACAAAACTTCACTTTTTTTTTTTTTTGGCAGGTAGTGTTTCTTATTGTCTTGCATACTTTTTTCTTTATTTTTACATTCAGAATGCTTTAAAAATTCTATTTACAAGACAATTGTTTATAATAAAAATTATAAATTAACGATTGAAAACAATGTTTTTGTTTGAGTTTGGGTTTGACCAATGCGTAAAAAAAACAAACTAATTAAGACATGTGTGTCCGTCAACCTTAAACAATAATCTTTGTCAATTTTATTTTTCAGTCTTTATATGATGGTCGATACTTGATCTATCTCTTACTGTTACATCCCCGGGCAACGCCGGACTCTACTGCTAGTATTACATAAGTGTTCAGCAATCTTTTCTTTGTTTCTAATGAAATTCTCCTGTTTCTTAAAACTTTTGCTGAGCTTTTAAAAGGCATCTTTTTCTATCCAAATATGCTTTTGGATTTTTTGTTACATTTTCTATTCTCTGTTAAAAGACTTCGTAGATGTTTAAATTCTTGTACTTGTTTGATTTTGGTGTCTCCAATTTATAGTTTGCATGCCGAGCTGTTCTTTTTGCTGAGAGCCATGGATTCTTTCTTCTTAAAATTGATGTTTAGTCCTTTCTTCTTCTTTCCTTTGCCCCCCCCCCCCCCTTTGTAGGAGATCCTGTAGTTTTCTCAGTTTAAAAAATGGTGAAATTTGATGTATTTAAATATTATACATGCAGCTGAAAAACAAAATGACTTGTTAACCAGTTTATTATAAAATAGAAATCAAGGAAAATTGTTTTTTCACAAAAAGATCTTGGCAAGCAAAAGACTACATTTCAGTTTTTGTTTTCAATTTGATTATTTCAAAAATATTAAAATACACTTTTTGGATTTTTTAGGTTTTAGATTATTTTTTTTGATTAAGTCCTTTTGAAGAATGCATTACCTAAAATGCATTCTTTTGAGTTTTTTTTATTGAATGTTTATAGATATTTAGAAACATTAAAGAACCACAAGGAAGTCCTTAAAAAGATGACCTCGAATGTTGAATAGTTAATCGAATATCATCAATAGAGAACAAATGAAGACATGTTACAGCGTGATTGATTTATTTGCTCTCGCCCCCTTCCCCCTACTTTTCTGTCATTATTTTTTTAAAGTTTTTTGTTTTTCTTTTGTCAGTTGAGCTATTATTTTATTCAGTTTGTCTTCATTAAGTTTTATCCCATATTAGGTTGGTGCAAAAATAATGTCGATTTTTGACGTATTTTTTAACGTCAAAAACCGACATTATTTTTGCACCAACCTAATATGTTTTTACTCAATTTTATCAAGATATTTTTTTAGGGTTGAAATCAATACTAAGGTTGTTTTTGATAGTTTTTAATTTATTCAAACAAACAGATTTAAATTTAACCAGTTTTCTCTCACTTATATTTTAGGATATCTTAGAATTCATTTTTTTTTTTAATCAGTGTCACCCCATGGAAGATAGCAAAGCCACTACGACATAAGGGATTAAAGGGTGTGGAATAATTAGGAACGAAAACATTAATAATTTGTGGAAAGAGAAAAGAGTAATTCGGAGGACAGTAGATAGCGATTGACATTGCATTTAAATTTTTGCAGATTAAAGTTTGCTGGAAAGTATAGAGCTAGAAGGTAGTTCCACAAGTGAGAAATGTGAGAAAAAAAAAACTGTTAGCAAATAATTTACAACTACATCTTACCAGCTCAACTGTAGATTGATGAAATCTCAATGCCAGTTAAGTACTGAGCTTAAATTCAAAAAGTCTAGGTACCATAGTGAAGAGTTCATCTGAAAAATTACCATGAAAGTATTTATAGAAAAGGCAAAAAGAGGCAATCTGATGGTGGTGTGAGAGTGACTGAAGACAAGCTGCCAGATTATGACTAGTAATATTGCTGATTCTTCTTAGGATCTTATCAAGGAGCTCAAGTTAAACAGCAGGGGCACTGAACTATATGTGGCAACAATATTCTAAGCCTGAATGAATGGTAGACTTATAGATATGTAAGATAGATTCTGCAGAGAAAATTGTCTTGCCCAACACTGTAAACTGACTTTCTTCGCAACTGACCTAGCAATTAATTCAATATAGTCCTTCCACTTCATGTCAGCTGAATATGTTTGCCCATTAATTAGAATAATATAAACCCTTGTATTTGGGGAAACACATTTATTATTATTACTATATATCTATATCTTCTTTCAAGACAATGAGTGATTATGGCGAATAGTTGGTATTATGGTGAATAGTTTTCCTCTTGTCTTTTTTTATTCATTTTGTCTCCTCTACAAATACACTCTTATCTGAGAATATTTACAGACACACACAATCAAACTATTTAAGATTAGATTATAGCATTTCATAACGTCCTTAAGAAGGAATAAATTCAATATTACACACCATTGTAATTATGAAATTATCTTTCAGAAGTACCCTGCTCAACTATTCTTTGTAAATTTATTCAATAAAATCACCATTGGCATCAACCATAGCCTCCAGATGATTTTTGGAATCTCCCACAATTCTTCTGGACAGTCTCCTTGTTTAAGTTAGTGAATGCTGCCATAATCTTGGATTTGAGTTCATCTTTAGTCTTACAAGAAGTTTTGTTGTTCTCTCACTCAACTGCATCCCACACATAACAATCAAGAGTGGTGCAGTCTGGAGAGTTAGGTTGCCAAATGTAAGCGGTGATGTGGTCGCAGAAATTGTCAGTCAACTATGACTGGGTTCTCCTGCTTGTGTGACATGGTACAGATGCCAGACATAGCATCTTTCAACAGCCATGCTCTTGACCCAGGGCAGCACTGCCTCCTCAAGTTGGGTATGAGCCTCTGTGGGAAGATGAATGGAAACATAAAGTTGTCATTAATAGTGATCATGCCAAACACCCTCATAATCATCATTAGATTCATCCAACATTTTCTGAATTCTCTGCACTGTCCTCAGATTGACACTGAAACCCTCTGAAATGCTTGTATTGGAACCTCTGGCACAAATTCCAAGCAGTACAACATGCCATTTTTTCAAATTTTTGGTGAAATGAATTGCATCATTGTGCTCTTTTACTCACAGGCAGTGCCCATCTGACCCTACTATACTGTGCAGTTGACAAAATCAAAAGCAAACAACATGCACACATGAAATTAAAAATATAAAATTGCAACAACTTACCCATCATACCATACATACATATATATATATATATATTAGGTTGGTGCAAAAATAATGTCGTTTTCTCACATAGTAACATATGTGAGAAAACAACATTATTTTTGCACCAACCTAATATATATGTTTAAAAAAAAATACACTGGAAAAACTAAATAAAAAATTCTTCAAATATTCCTTGTCTGTCATATTCAAAAAATCATGTTTAAAAGAAAGGTTGCTGTCCAAATATACATTATATATATATATATATATATATATATATATATATATATATTACTAGGGATACAAAATTTAATAAAGAATAACTAAAATTTTATAGCTACCATAAAGAGGTAAATAAAAAAATGTCAAATCTCCACAAAGACCAAAATAAATTCAGAAATTGAATTTATCAAGAAGATTTTATGTGAAAATGGATACTGTCTTGATATTGCAGAGTCTAGCATTCATGTAAAAATATCACAATTTGAAAAACCCATGGTAATTGGTGCCCCCAAAGTGTCTTGTCTATTTGTATCCACCATAGATTGGTGATGTTAGTATTAGATTTGCTAAGCAAATTTCTGCTAGTGTGAAAAATTGATATTTGTCTGCCAATTCAAGTATTGTCTTTACTGTCCAACCAATGTTAAGATCAATATGAAAAGACATTCTGCCTATTCGCCATATTAATTCTGTAATTCACCATTTTAAATATCAGTATGTTGCTGAATATATAGGTAGAATCCATTAAAGGTTGTAAGTAATACTAAATCATCATATACCATCCAATAATCAGAAAGAAAATTGGTATAATTTACATAGATACATCTGGATCAGCAATATTTGCTAAATAACTATCAGTGTGCCTGGTCTTATAACCAAAACATATTCTCTGTGCTGACAAAGGCTCATTTGAATTTCCACCTAAAAGTATTATAAATTTTATATATTAAGTCCTGCCAGCCTTCCTGTAAGCAAGAGGAGGCTTTAGATTTGCATTTTATCACATTTCGATGATTATATATTTAATACATATAATACTCTGACTTCAGTTGATTTTATATTTAGCTATGTCAATTTATATACATATACATATATATATATATATATATATATATATATATATATATATACTTTAGGTACCATCCTCAGCCATAGATGTTACATTTTTCTCAATTTCTCAATTTCGGGTAAAATTCTAAGATGAAAATGAATGTGATACTTATCGAAAGATTTATTCTTTGAATGACTATTTTACAATATATATGCATGTATATATATATATATATATATATATATATATATATATATATATATATATATGTGTGTGTGTGTGTGTGTAATTTTACCCGAAATTGAGAAAAAAGTAACATCTATGCCTGAGGATGGTACCTAAAGTACTTGCAAGCAATATGGGTCAAATATCTAATCCATTGTACAATTAATAAAAAAAGGATTGTGTTGTTCAGCGAGTGGTCAGTAAGTTAATGTCCTCTTAATCTGATAGTGAAGTGAGTTTGCCATTAATTATGTTAACTTTACTTTATTGATTTATTCTTTGAATGACTATTTTACAATATTAATTAAGCTGAATTATTTAATAATGTATATATATATATATATATATATATATATATATATATATATATATATATATGATAAAATATAGTTTTAAGGTATTTATGGGTTAAAGTGCTCAATATCAGGGATAGAGTGTATGTAAATATAAAATTGGCATTGAAGTTAATACCCAGTGGCAACAGTTTCATCCTAAACACAATTATCAGACCATATATATTTTACACTGGATGTCGGAGTTGCACAGTTCATTATCAATGGCCTGACAATTGCATTTAACATGAAACAAACTGTAAACAAATAGAAAATGAAGAAAAAATAAATTCATGTATTAGGTTGGTGCAAAAATAATAACGTAATAATGTCGTTTTTTGACGTTATACATCAAAAAAACGACATTATTACGTCATTATTTTTGCACCAACCTAATATTTTTAATTTTGAAAAGCAAACAACACAATTTATATATATTTATATATATTCATATATATTTATGTATATGCTGATGGAAGGCCAAAAATGGTTCACTATGATGATTAAAAATAGCAGTTTCATTTTTGAAAGCATTAAAATTTCCATGCCATTTCTTGTCCTACTTAAAGGTCATTTTTGAAAGCAGATTAAATTAAATAAATGGTTCAGTTTGAAACTTCCTGAAGGTTATCGAAACTGACAAGCATGAGAAGAAAAACAGATGGCATAATGGCTGAAATGTTATGATAATAGCAACAAAGATGAGGACATTAGTCTTAATTTAAGTAATGTAAATAAAAGAAAAATGATGATCATAAATGTTCTCAGTATAGATCTGGCAGAGGATAGCATTAAATAAAAAAAACATAAAAATGAAAGAAAACATGTAATGATTGGTTAGGAAGCATTTAATAATAATAATAGAGTATCATGAAAAACAATATTATTGATATGTTTGAAGCATAAACTCTATAATGAATGCACAATGCCAGCTTTGATGTACAAGAGTAGAACAGGGAAATTAATGAAATTGATTGGAAACAAACTTAGAAACATGTAAATAGAAAGAGTTAAGTTATGGAAAAAAGACCAAGATAAAAGATCTTAGAGAAGTTATTAATAAACAAAAATGGTGGTAGATGGGACACATAGCCAGAAGAAAGGACATTAGGTAGAACAAAACTATTTTTTGTCCAATAGATAGCAAGCATAAAATGAAAATGCCAGACAGAATATGTACATATGTGATAGTGAAGTTTGCTGATAGAATAAATCAGGGAATAAGAGAGTTGAGGGCATTATGGAAGGAATTAGGAAAGGCCTTAAAATCAGCAGTGGATTCACAATGAAGAAGGAGGACATACACACACACATATATATATATATATTTGTTTGGAGCCAGTGATTAGTGTTTAATGTCATTGCCAGTGGCACCTTCTCATATCTGAGCATCAGGATAATCATCCACTATCCTCTTTTAGCCTACTGGTGGTGAAATTGGCTGTGAATCAAAGCCAGTTTGATGAGGCCATTCATGTGAATTTGATTTTGGTGGACAACTCTATAAGACAAAGGATCCCACACACTTGGCCAGAAGACCTTCTCTCATGGCTCAAAGGGCCTTGTTATACCAGCCCAATTGGTGCTGCCCTTTTCTCTCAATTTGGCCATTGAGACTGTGCAGATCTTTGTCTATTCCGCCATTGGGGTTGGTCACATTCAGTCTGGTCTCTCCTCCTCGACTTTACCACCATGGGTGGCCCTACAGGAATTGTAACTCCAGTCAGCTTTGCTCTTGGGATCACTGACAAGGAATGACCATATATATTTTACAATGGATGTCAGAGTGAACAGTTCATTATCAAATGTACCACTTTGACTTATTATTACTTTAATGACAATAATAGAAATAAACCAATAAGAAGAGAATAAAAGGATAAAATTATCATTAAATATATGAAAACATTTTTTATTATAATTGTTACAAATGTACTGTATTGAAATTAAGTATAAATATGATATTTGATAATGAATTCAATAGATTTATACTACCCTGATGAGTGTTACATCCGTGGAACTTAAATTTGTAAGTCTAACTTTTATTTATCTATTAACTATAATATAGTTTTTTAAGGTAATCGATTTTTATTTATTCAAACCAACAGATTTTTATCACTTTAAACCTTATTTTTAGTGGATATTCATATTTGAGTAGACGTTCCATTTATTTATCAAACAGTATATTTATTTATTTTCATCTACTGGCCTGAAAATTTGAGAAATATTATTAAAGTAAAATGTGAAATCTCCATCAGGGTACATGCCTTTAAGTGAAATCCTTCCCATATTAAATTCCTTGCAATTTTCATATCTGCTCAGTTTTGTATCCATACATAAATAAAATAATTTTCTAAGAAAATGGATATTTTTATTTATCATTCCAACAGAAAAATATGTGCTAGCCAGAGAGTACATTTTTCTTTAATAAGATTTTTCTCACACATTCAGGCCAGTAGATGACAATAAATATACTGTCTAATAAATAGATAAATAAATGGAGCATCTAGTCAAATATCCACTAAAAATAATGTTTAAAATTATATATATATATATATATATATATATATATATATAAAGTGGACATTGAAGTCAACACCCAGATGGCCTGATGATTGTGTTTAGCATGAAACAGACTGTCACCTCTACATCTGGGCTTTGACTTCAAAGCCCACTTTTATACTTATATATTCTCTATCCCTGATATTGAGCACTTTAATCCATAAATACAACATACCTTAAAACTATATTTGATATATATATATATATATATATATATATATATATATATATATATATATATATATATATATATATATGATGTCGCAATCCTTTAATGTCACAAATGGCACCAAACAAGGTTGTGTCCTGGCCCCTGTCCCGGCCCCTGTCCCTTTTGCCCTTTTCTTCTCGGTGATGCTGAAATATGCATTCTCAGATACAGAGAGTGGTGTGAAGTTTAAGTTTCAAACAACTTGTGGTCTCTTCAATCATCATCGCTTCAAAGCCAAGATCCACCTTCGTACACATATTATTCATGATTTGTTGTTTGCTGATGATGCGGCTCTTGTAACGACATCCTTTGAGGAGGCCCAACATCTAATAAATTGTTTCTCTGCTGCATGTAAAGCATTTGGTCTTACACTTAGCATAAAGAAAACTGAAGTTGTGCACCAACCTTGTCCTACTCCAAAGCAATTCTGTGGTGAGAAACAAAAACCACCAGTCTACAAATTTCCAGAGAGAACCATTGAAAGTAGAAGACAAAGCCCTGAACTATGTAAAGTTTTTCACCTATCTTGGTAGCAAAGTCAATTACAGTGGAACTTTAGATGATGAAATCATGCATCAGATTGCTAAGGCTACTAGTGCTTTCGGCAAACTTCAACATCGCTTGTGGAATGAGCGTGGTATTTGAATGGATACGAAAATTCGGGTTTACAGAGCTGTTGTACTTGCCATCCTTTTGTATGGCTCAGAGTCATGGACTCCATACAGGTACCATATACGCCAGCTAGATGTTTTCCATAAAAGCTGTCTGCGTGCAATCTGTGTAGTTAAGCTTCAACATAGGACATCTAACGTAGACCTGTTTAACAGGTGTAATATTGGAGGAATCGAGACTTTTATCATACAGTCTCAGTTACGGTGGACTGGTCATGTCTTGAGAATGTCTGATGACAGGATACCCAAGATCCTAATGTACATCCAGTTAGATCAGGGCTACAGGAATGTAAGACGCCCATGGCTAAGATACAAAGACAAGCTGAAAAGCAACTTGTCAGCAGTCAATATACCACATAACACCCTTGAGTGCTTAGCTGTGGAGCAGGTAGAATGGAGATCAACGTGTTTTGGTGGACTCAGCAATTTTCTATCTGCTTGTCTGAATCATCTTCAAAAAGTGAAACCAAGATCTAAAAGGTCAGCCAATCTAACAGTGATCTCATTTCAAAATCCTCACACTTGCTCCATATGTGGCCTCCTTTTTAAATCACTAGTGGGTCTTAAATGCCACTTAAGATTATCGTGCAAACTTTCATAATTGAATCAATAAGCTGTCAGATCCACATACGTTGAAACCGACAGGAGAGTCCATTATTATTATTATTATTATATATATATATATATATATATATATATATATATATATATATATATATATATATATAAATTAAGAAACAAACAACTTTAAGGTTTCATGGTGATTATTTATTTCCTTAGAATCGAAATTCGATTCTAATTCCTCACATCAACATTTTCATACAAATAAATGGCTGACAAATATTCCAAGTATAAGAAGAATTCAGTATTATTATTTTTAATTTATGCACACATGAATTTGAGGAGGCAGGTTTAAATTGGTGGCAGGAGAGGAGGGATTGGTGTATATATATTATATTTAATAGGTATATACAGATTTATCTTACCTTGATGAGTGTTGCATTTGTGGAATTAAATTTGTAAGATTATAAATATACATATATATATATATATATATATATATATATATATATATGAAAGCCCAATAGTTTTGTTTAGCATTAAACCACAAGAATACCCACACAGATGATTTCATTATATTGGTGGGGAGTTGTGTAGAACCAGCCAGGTATACTGTATAGGTATATATATATATATATATATATATATATATATATATACACACACATACACACACACTCACTCATAAAACATGTTTTATGCAGTACTTGTTTAACGCACTCTGTGACACCTAAAATCTAATATATTTAGTGTGTGTGTGTGTTATTTCAATATTGCTGTCAGGTAGCATTAAGTGCATGCATTTTACATCTAAAGGCAAGTTTATTCTCTGACCAAGGCAAGAAATGCATTATTTTTAGATCATTGCATATGTTATTGTAAAAGTGACTGCAATACAAGAAACTGAAATTGCATGCCGAATATATGAATATGAAATAAGTCCAACCATCGAAAATGATCACGCATAATTCTATAATTCTATATATATATGGGACCTTGTCCATCATGTAATTTTCAAGAGAGAAAAAAAGGAATAACATGATTGCATGCTGAAGGTACTGTGAATAATTCTAAGAAATATTATTTTTCCATGAATGAGAGAGAGCAAAGTAAGCTAGAAAATATGAGAAATAAAGGTGATAGCATATATGA
Organism: Acanthosepion lycidas; assembly: GCA_963932145.1. Lineage (NCBI taxonomy): Eukaryota > Metazoa > Mollusca > Cephalopoda > Sepiida > Sepiidae > Acanthosepion > Acanthosepion lycidas. The sequence continues at coordinate 67,466,267 of OZ010598.1, forward strand.
GATTGTTAAAAGAAATCCAAAGGTACAATAGCAAAAGATGCCTTCCAAATACTAAGCAAACTATTAAGAAACAGGAAAATTTCATTAGTAACAAAAAAAAAATAAATAGCTCAGTTTCCTTGTCATATCAATAAATAAATGGAGTGTCTACTGAAATACGAGTATCCACTAAAAATAACATTTAAGTAATAAAGTACTAAAAAAATGAAAAATTTATTAGAAACAAAGAAAAGAGTACTGAACAGTCATGTAATATCAATCCTCCTTTTTGGTAACAAATGATGGACAATCTTCTCAGATATGAAGGAGAGACTTTAGGCAATAGAAATATGGTTTTTCAGAAGGATGTTGAAAATAATGAGCTATAACCACATGGAGGCAAAAAGGACACTTACATACCGTAATCAGAAGAGATAGTTGAAATTTATAGCATATATAATAAAGAAAGAAGGCTTGGAAAATTTGATACTCACAACACATTAAAGGCAAGGACAGAGGAAAGCAACACATAGCCTATCTAATGAGATTATTTAAATGGATCATAGAACAGGGATTAGGAGAGATAGCAAACAACCAAAACTTACTAAGAGTTACAAAGGATAGGAAATTGTGGAGAGCTATGTCCTGAAAGGACACAGCATATAGAAGAAGTACACTGAACATATAATTTAAAGCTATATTAGAATCAGTGCTTAGGAGGGCAAAACATTGAATACTAGCCATAACAAATTTAGTATACGATAAAAGAAAACTGAATATAGAATAGGCTGTGCTGAGGTGAGTTTCACACCCGCACGGAAAATTGCTACAAGACAAAAACATAAATCTAAAAACTCAAGTCAAGTTCTTAAATAGTCTCATCAGATCAAGACTTTCATATAGATGTCAGGCAAAGGTGCCAAATTTGTTCAGAAATATCTAAACTCAGCTGTATACAACCACTTTCTAAGATTAAAAATGGTTTTTGATCAAATGAAACCTGTAAGTCTAAGCGAGAACCATCCTTCTTTGAACCTAGTGAACTGGTGCCTGAGAATTGCAAACAAAAAAACTATACCAAATACCAGAAACTGTATAAATTGAGGACTTTCAACAACAGTAACAACTAAAATCAATGTCACATCACTCAAAGAGAAAATAATGGATAGCACTTGTAACTCAAAGAGAAAATAATGACATAATCAAGATGTTGACATTCCACACTACTTCAAACAAAAGGTTAGGAAGGAAACCCCAACCAGTACTGGAAAGAGTAATAACAGCTAAAATGGATAGAGCATGTAACTCAAAGAGAAAATAATGACATAATCAAGATGTTGACATTCCACACTGCTTCAAACAAAAGGTTAGGAAGGAAACCCCAACCAGTACTGGAAAGAGTAATAACAGCTAAAATGGATAGCACTTGTAACTGAAAGAGAAAATAATGACATAATCAAGATGCTGACATTCCACACTACTTCACACAAAAGGTTATTTATTTATTTCGTCATTTTCTGTTAACATTGCAAGTTACTTAAAGCAGGAAAATATTTTTAGATTGTAAGAATTTTTTTTTAAATTATAATGATTTACTGATACAAGTCTTACTATAGCTGGGAGGTGAAGTGTTGGCTTCATAACCTTTCCCAAATGTATTTGCAAGTAAGTGAACCCAATGAGAATTGGAAGTTACCTCTCTGATTTGAAATTCCATGCACATATCCAAGCTTGCTGCACCTCAACAAGCAGTCATCCATCTAGGTATCAAGCTCAATGTTGCTTAACTTTGTAGTCGTATGGGAACTGGTGTTTCAACAATGTGTTTGTAAGTTGGCTGACTTGGAGTTACTCCAGGCAGAAGTACAGGATCTCATATCTGCATCTACTATTTGTAGGCAGGGGAAAGATTCATGATATCTGCGGTTATATAAAGAACCTTCCCAGGAACTGTTGCAGATAGAATGTTAGGTCCACATTTTTTAGCTGTGGAGACATGGCTCAAGAGTAACGGATGAACAGAATGTTAAGTAATGATGAGTCAAGCCTTGTGTTCTCATTTAATTGGCCCACCTCTTTCATTAGAGTTTTCTCAACTCCTTATTGCTTAGGAAATGATCCAATTAATTATAAACAAGTCTGGCACTAGAGTGTTTTGAGGAAGGAGTGACATTTAAATCATGGAGACCACAAATAAGAATTTGCACACTAAAATTATTTTACATCATTTTTACAGTGAAGTGTGAAATTATTTTCTAAAGAGGCTTGATTCTGCCTCACTTGGCAACAAACCTGATTATGTACAAATTCTCAAAAATATTATTAAGCTAAGAAAATAGGTTTGACATAAGTTTATCTAATGGAATATAATTAAAATACATCTATATAATTCCGATATATATGAAGAAATAGTCTTAAGGTGTGCTATATTTATGGGATAATGTGCTCAATATCAGAGATAAAGCGTGTGTAAATATAAAAGTGAACATTGAAGTCAACACTTAGAGGTGACAGTCTGTTTCATGCTAGATGCAATCATCAGGCCATGAGTGCTGTTATTTTTCTCGGCTATTTATATATATGGGTCAGTGGTGCATTGTGGGTATTCTATTTTGGTGGTTATTTTACTGGAAGTCATTTATTTGTTTATTTATTTATTTATTTATTTATTTATTTATTTATTTGGGTTAAATTATTTTTTTGTCATTATTTGTTTTTATTTCTTATCTTATATATATTTTTTTATTTATATTTTAATCAGTGTTTTTATTGACGTAGTAAAAATTTGTTTAATCACTTATTTAATAGTTTTGTTTTTGTTTGGGAAAATAATTAAAGCTCTTTATTCAATTTTGGGGTTGATTATTGTAGTCTATTCTAACTATTATTTTTGCGAGAGCAGTTTTTAATTTGTTTATTATTTCATGTATTTATTTGGATTGATTATCTTTATTTGTTTTTGCTAACGGTTAATTTATCGGGATCGGTTTGTTAGTTTATTTATTTATTTATTTGGATGAATTTAGATTAATTTATTTTACTTGTTTTTTATTATTTATTTATTATATTGTATATTTTTATTTACTTTTTTTGGTTTTTGCACTCTGCATGAAACAGACTGTCGCCTCTAAGTGTTGCCTTCAATGTTCACTTTTACATATATATATATATATATATTTATATATATATATATATGTATTAACGTTTTTAAATTTCTGAATTATGTTATTGGAAAATATATCAAAGTTCATATTTATTTTTATTTTGTAATATTTTTTTTCCCAAGTACTTTCAAATGTTACTACATTCTGTTTCAAGGATTGTCTTTATGTAACTGCTTCTTTATGTAACTGCTTCTTTATGTAGCTTCTGATTAATACCAACATTCTCACATTAGAATGAAATTGAAAGGTGACATCATTTAAACAGTCAAGCTCGAATTTTTGTGTGTACGTTTGTATTTGGCTATTGGTAAATTTACTAATTACATTAAACAATTACTAATTCGGAAATTTAAGAAAATGCATAGACAGAACTTGTTGACATAATTTGACCAAAAATGTTTTAAAAGAATTCTTGCTGATGAAATGCACCTTATACTTATATATATATATATATATATATATATATATATATATGTGTGTGTGTGTGTGTGTGTGTGAATTGGGATCAAATACAGATCAAATATTGCAATCTGACAGAATAATAAGATAAAGAACAAATAGGAAACATTTATCAAGATAACATGTTTCACTTTCATCTGATTCTCTGACAAAGCTTTATCTTTATATATATATATATATATATATATATATATATATGAAGTTTGACCAAAATGCATTAGGATTGTTGCTATGGTAACAGAGTAAAAGATTGAAGCTGCTTGGTACAGATTTGAATTCTGTTGCACATACATATTAAGTTCTAACATTCTCACACACGTACATTGGTTATAACAGTGCTTGGAAGGAAAGTGTGTAGAGTGTGGTAATCTCAGCACACCACAGAGATTCAGTCAGTGACCATGGATTGTGTAGCAGTTTTTGGCCAATTACAATATTCTCCATTTCTGAAAACCACCATATTCCTCAGATCTCACCCCTTGTGACTTTTTCTTCTTCAAATCAGATCCCACTTGAAAGGAATGAGGTTTCAAGACATGGATGACATTCAAGACAATGCAATGAGGCAGCTGCTCACTATCACAAAAAAGGAGTTCCATGAATGTTTCCCTCAGTGGAAACAACGTTGGTAAAGTGTTTGGCTTCAGAAGAGGATTACTTTAAAAGAGATTAAATACCAAATTGATATTTATAGCAGCAGTCCCAATACTTTTTGATCAGAACTCAGATATATATATATATATATATATATATATACTTTCATCATCAAGATAAAGACTGATGTTGAAAAATTAATTTTTCATGTGATTCCAAAATGAATAATAATACTATGAATTTTTATTTTATTATTTTTTAATCATTTCACCAATAATGCTACTAGGACACAAGGAGTGAAAATAGAATGAGAAAACTTTACTGGGAGTGAAATAGAATGAGAAAACTTTACTGAGGAGAGATGAGGAGAAAGGAAAATTTAGAAGAACTGCATTCAGAAAGGCACAGTGGAGTAATGGATAGCGGCTCAGATTGAGAAATCGGAGAGCCGAGTTCAAACTCCACTCGAATACATTACATTCACTTACGTGCTAATACCCTTAGGCAAGGTATAAATCCTCCTCTTCTCCCCCCAGCTATGGGTAAATAGCAGGACAGACAGGGTTCTATAGCCTTGGATGGCAACTAGTCTACCTCAGTAAGAAATGGCAACCTACTGCGAGGAAAAAAATCTACCTCATCAGTCATGTTTTGAAAGACACCTGATCACCTAAGCATGTGTCATGCATGGCACATAACTAACTGACTGTATTTAGAAAAACAAATGATGGTATTTGGCATTGCATTTCAGTATTTGAAGATTGTAGATGGCAGGGAATCAAGAAAAATGGAAGGCGAGAAGTGCAAGAAAAGAAACTATTCGAATGGAACATATAGTTGAATCTATTAGGTTGGTGCAAAAATAATGTCGTTTTCTCGCATATGTTACTATGTGAGAAAACGACACAATTTTTACACAAACCTAATAGCTAGTTCAACAGTAAAACATTGAGACCTAATTGACAATCTAGTAGCATGCTTAAACTCATGCAGTCAAGGCTCCAAGGAGGAAAGCTCATGAGAACAATTGCCATGAAAATATTTGTAGAAAAGACAGAGGGAAACCATGGCAATGAGAAATTGACTGAAGTCGAGATGCAAGGTCAAGATCAATTAGATTACTGATTCTTCTTTGAATTTTGTCAAGAATTTCAAAATATATAATAGGAACACCAGACGAGGCATAACAGCAATATTCAATATACAGATGAATGGTAGATTTATAAATGTTCAAGATGGCTTCTAACAAGGAATATTGTCTGGCATGGCACAGTGAAACCATTTCATGAAATAATTTCTTTATTTTTTGCATATTACTTTTTCCTTTTTTTTTTTTTAAGCATTTCACCCCAAGCAAGGCGGGAGCCACTAGGACGCAAGGTGTTACAGAAAATATAGAGCAAGATCAGAGAGGAGTGATAGAAGAAAGGATGAGTGTAGTGGATAGATCAAGGCAACTGGAGATGTCGATTGACATTACACTTGAATAGCTGGAGATTATAGTTCACAGGGAAACAGGAATAGGAAAGGGAGTTCCACAGGCGAGAGGTGCAAGACATGAAGCTATTGGAGTAGAAGAGATTGCTACATTTAGGAGTTTCGACAGTGAAGGGGTGAGAGCGAGATACCAGCCTCGTATGGCGCTTGAACTCATGATGTCTGGGAACCAGCGAATGCAGCTCCTCGGAGCAATTTCCATGGAAGTATTTGTAGAACAGACAGAGGGAGGCGACGACGCGTCTGTGAGAAAGTGACTGTAGACAAGACGACAGAGCAGGGCCAACTACATTGCATATCCGCCTCTGGAGCCTATCAAGAACCCCGAGGCAAACAGAAGGGGCTCCAGACCATATATAGCAGCCATACTCCATGCAAGGGTGAATTGTTGATTTGTAGATCTGGAGGATCGACTCCGGGGAGAAAAACTTCCTGGCTCGGCTCAGGGAGCCAACTTTCCTTGCGGTGGACAAAGCAATTGACTCAATGTATTTATTCCATCTCAGGTCAGCAGTCAACGTGAGACCGAGAAGCCACAGAGAGTTCTTCTCGAGAAGTTGAGCGTCAGACATTCTAATGGAGGGAAGGGAAGGATCTACTTGTATAAAGCAGAAAATTCTAGTAGCAGTGCATCTTTTATTCTGTTTTGCTGAGAGATGCCCACTTAGATTTTGGAAAATTAACAATAAAATGCTCAGCAAATTTTGCACATTTTAAATAATGAACGCAAGTGAACATGTTTTCAATCTCTCTTTCTTGTTTTTGCTTTTTCTCTCTTCCTCATGGTTTAATTAACAACGCTAACTAATAATTAAATAACCTTAAATGACCTTAGTCAACAAAGATTAACGAGGATTTTAAAATCTATTTTACTCCAGGTAATGTTGCATAACCTTATTTGTTAAACAAACTTGCATGAGAAATTATCTTAGAACAAAGGCCGCCCCAAAGTATCCATCTATCGAACAATAGATGTAACTAATATGGATCAATAAATTGATTCTCAAATAATTCTCCTCATTGCTTTAAGATATAATTGGATCAACATTCCATGATAATATATATATATATATATATATATATATATATATATATATATATATATATATATATATATATAAAATGTTAGATTTACTATTTTATCTCTTGCATTTCATTGGCAATCTTTATAATTCGATTAGTTCATTAAGTCTCTTTTAATCAAGGTCAAAGTTCATTAATTTATGCCTGATAATGTTGCTCAGTTACATGGCAACAATATATATAATTAACATTTTTGTAAATTTTAATACTCTTTCAGCTCTCTGTAACTTAATATATTTTCACAAGTAGAAATCAATTAATTTTTGTTTTACATGTGATGAATTTTTGATCAAGCCAAATGACTTTAATGTTTGTTTAAAATAAGATAAAGATAAGAAAGACATTGCATTGCAACCATCCACATATTTTTTTGCATTATTTTAGATTTTAGATTCATATTTTTGTATTTATTTTACATTTTTCATCTTATTCAGAATTAAATTACCAATAAAGCAAAAATCTTCTGGTCAGCCATTAACTTGCATTTTGTGTTTTTCATAGGAAGGAAAATCTGTCTTTGTTGATTAAAGTGAGAAGTGGTTTATGTAAGCTTTCATATATATATATATATATATATATATATATATATATGTATGTATTAATCATTTCATCCCAAACAAGGCAATAAAGCCACTAAGTTACTAAGTGTGAGAGAATATGAGTAAAAAAGAAAATATTAAGGAGTGAGAACAATAAACAATAGAAATTAAAAAGACAGAAAATAACCATTGAAATTGAATGTAAATTTTTGAAGATCAAAATTTACTGGAAAGCAAGAAGCCAGATAACAAACAGTTCCACAAGTGAGAAGTGTGTAAAAGAAGAAACTGTCAGCATAGAACTTTACATCTACCTATTTCAGGTGTAAAATGACAAGACTTTTTTAACAATATAGTAGTACTGTGCTTAAATTGATATGTTCCAGGTATGAAAGAGGAAAGTTCACCCAAACAATTACCATGAAAGTATTTATAGAAAAGGCACAGGGAATCTACGTTATGGTGGTGGGAAAGTGACTGAAGTCAAGATGACAGGTCAGGGCCAATAACATTATAGATTCTTCTCTAAAGAAATGAAGAGAAAGGACAATAAAAAAAAAAAAAAAAAAAAAAACAGGATTCAAAAAGACAAAAAAATGGCCACTGGAATTGCAATTAAATTTTTCAAGATTGTAGGTGGCAGGGAAGCAAGAAACTAAACATGAGTTCTAAAGGCAAAAAAGTGCAAAAAAAATCTGTTAGAATAGAACATAGTTTCATCTAAGCTAGTTCAACAGTAAAATGGAGAGACCTTAATTGCTGATCTAGTAGTATCTGTTTATATTTCTGAGATGAGGTATTATGTACATTATTTACAATATTCAAACTATTGTCCTCATCTTTGTCACCATATTTATCACAACGTTTCGGCCGTTGTATACTCCGGCCTTCTTCAGGTGGTTGGAATGTCGAACTGAACCCTTACAATATGGGAACCAGTAATAAGTAGTGCCAGAAAAGCAATGATAACAACAAAGTTGCAATATGAGCTCTGGTAAAAACATGCAATGATAACAGCAAAATTGCAATATGAGCACTGGTAAAAATGGTTGCTGAAGACATTAGGCTTATAATACCAGAAATTCATGCCCAGATGTCCTCAAGGAACCATGGCACAGTGGATAAAGGCATTGGTTAGATCCAGTGACAAGACTCCAAAGAGTTCAATGTGAGTTCAATACCCAGTTAAGGCAGTGGAGAACTTTCAGATAATTGATAATTGATAGCTGACATCCATCAAACATGGCACGTGGAACTAGAACAGTCTACCCCAGTGAAATAAAGGGTTCAGTTCGAAGAAAGCCAGAGTGTACAGCCGAAATGTTGTGATAAATATGGCGACAAAGATGAGGACAATAGTCCGAATATTGTAAATAATGATCTCATAGTGTGCTTAAATTCATGTAGTTGAAATTGTAGTTAATTCATGTAGTTGTATACAAAGAAAGAAAGCACATCAGAACAATTGCTATGAAAATATTTGTAGAAAAGACAGATGGAAGGCAAGAGGGACATGACCTACCTAGCAAGCTTGAGTAAATGGATGACAGAAAAAGGTTTTAGGAGAGATAATAAAAAGACAAAATTTGTTAAGAGTTACAAAGGACAGGAAGTTGTGGAGAGACATGAGAAAAGGAACCTGAGCATAGAATAGGCTGCACCAGTGGTAGTTTCACCTAACACAGCAAATTGCTACAAATCCTGATCCAAGAACTTGGAGCCTTAAACAGCAGGACAATAGCCTAGAGGAATAAAACTTGTGAATTTGGTGGTATAATAATTGCAAGTTCAATCTCTGGGTGGGGTATTGCAGAATTAGATTCAGAGAGCTAGCAATAACTAAGCAGTACTAAAATAGAACAAGATTAGATATCCCTAGACATTGAGAATGAGAACAATCTTCTGCCATAGATTAAATAAAGGGTTCAAAATCTTTCAAGGTCACCTGTATCAACAGACACCTTAATGCTAGAGAACTCAAGAGCTAAAATATTATAATAACAATAGTGGTAGTTTCACCTAACACTGCAAATTGCTACAAATCTGAAACATCAACATGAAAACTTGTGTCATGTTCTTCAGTGTTCTTGTCAGATAGGAACTTTCATATGAATATCATATCTGTTCAGAAATATCTAAACTGCTTCCCAAGATCAATCCTGAAAAAAGGCTTTGAGCAAGTGAAGCCTGAGAGTCTGCCCAAAGATCATCCTTCTTTGAACATTGTGGACTGGTGATACAGGATCACAAACAAAAAATGCTAAATAACAGAAACCCATCACTTGAGGACTACCAACACCAGTAACAACTAAAATGGATAGCACATGTAAATCAAAGAGAAAATAATGACATAAACAAGATGTTGAAATTCCACACAACTTCAAACAAAAAGTTAGGAAGGAAACCCCCATCATTGGAAAGAACCATAAAAGTTACAGAACTTGAGAGACCTATTTTTCATGAAAAATTGTTTCAAGAGAACACCACTGACTGTTCGATCAATGAATGCCAAATGTTTGCTTGTAGGGAAACAGCTATTAACATCACCATGATCACCAATGTCTTGAAGGGACTTGGCGCATAGTAGAAGGAAGAATGTTGAAAATGATAAATAATGGTCTAAAAAGAATAATATACTCCTTTGAGTGAAATAAAGAGTTATATTCAAAAGTTTCTGAAAGTTTTTGCATGTAATGTTCATCTTTGTAAGGAAGGAGAGTAGCCTCAATGGAAATTTATGATCAAAACATCTATTTGAAGGTTGGCCTCAAATAGTTCAAGGAATGTTATAAGTTTATAATAGTTTTATAGTGATATTCAATCCTTTACTTCTACAAGAAATTTCCAAAATCAATAGACAATATGAAAGATACCCAAAAGCAAGCAGCGAGCTTTTAAGCAAAAAGGACGATGAAGCATGTCATTCACAAGAGAATGCACATTACCAATAATTCTTCCATATCACACCTTAGACACTCCTTGCAGTTGTAAGGGTGGGGCTTTTTAAATGCTTTCTGTTTCCTGCTACACAAAATATGGTTTCTTTTGCTTTCTTCTTGTAGATTCAATATCAAACTTTGTCTTTTGATGTTACCTGTATATATTTTCTTTGGACATGATCAAAATTTTCTTCTAGTTCTTTCTCTGCACTTTGAGGTGTGACTGCTAGAGCAGAGCTTGATCAATATTGCTAAAACTCCACCAAAAAAGTACATTTGAAGAATACATTTAATTAAGAACTTACCATATTTTATAGCATATAAACACTTCCATTTGATATTGCAGTATTATGGATTTAGACAAACTGATAGCGATAGTTGTCTATAGCATCTGGGTAAACATTAGAATACCAGATAAATCAACTTTGTATATAAAACTTCATTTATTTACAAATAATATTACATTATTATGCAGCTAGATTAGCTCCAAGTAAAGGTAGTCTATGGCATTGAGGTAAATATTAGCTTACTAGATACATCAAAATCAAATATAAGATTCTCTATTTACATTTTATATTACACTATTATGGAATTAAGTTAAACACAAGCATAGGTTGTCAATGGCATCTAGATAAACATTAGCCTACCATACGCATCTATTTTACATATAAGACTCCTTATTTAGATTTAATTAAGTATTATTCATTTAGGCTAGGTACAAGTACTGGTTGTCTATAGTATCTGGATAAACATTAGCCTACCATACACATCTCTTTTACATATAAGACTCCTTATTTAGATTTAATTAAGTATTATTCATTTAGGCTAGGTACAAGTACTGGTTGTCTATAGTATCTGGATAAACATTAGCCTACCATACACATCTCTTTTACATATAAGACTCCTTATTTAGATTTAATTAAGTATTATTCATTTAGGCTAGGTACAAGTACTGGTTGTCTATAGTATCTGGATAAACATTAGCCTACCATACACATCTCTTTTACATATAAGACTCCTTATTTAGATTTAATTAAGTATTATTCATTTAGGCTAGGTACAAGTACTGGTTGTCTATAGTATCTGGATAAACATTAGCCTACCATACACATCTCTTTTACATATAAGACTCCTTATTTAGATTTAATTAAGTATTATTCATTTAGGCTAGGTACAAGTACTGGTTGTCTATAGTATCTGGATAAACATTAGCCTACCAGCTTCTGTATATAAGATTTCCTATTTATATTTAATATTAAAATTGTATGGATTTAAGCTATGTACACATTCTATTTATCTATGACATCTGGGTAAACATTAAACAACAAGATATATAAGACATATAAGACTCCCTTTTTCACATTTAATATTACATTATTATGTATTTAAACTAGGTACAAGTACTAATTATCTATAGCATCTGGGTAAACATTAGACTGACAAATAACTCAATTCTGTATATAAGACTTCCTATTTAAGTGTAATATTAAAATTGCATGGATTTAAGCTTTATATAAGTTCTGGTTGTCTATGGCATCTGGGTAAACATTAGCCTACCAGATAACTCAATTCTGTAAATAAGATTTCCTATTTATATTTAATATTAAAATTTTATGGACTAAGGCTATGTACACATACTATTTATCTATGGCAGCTGGGTAAGCATTAAACAACCAGATACATTGCCTACACTTTATCAGGAAGGTGACTGGAAGGACAATCTCAACATGTGGCACATTTGGCAAAAAAAAACATCTGAATAACATACCACTGGTTGACATATGAGGGAAATTACACATAATATTTGGAAAACATTGATGGTCCTTCTAACATAAAGTTGCAGGTCATCATGACAAAGGGTTTGAATATACTGACCTGGTTTACACTGTTGCTCATGACAGATAATCTGCTCTTTCCCAGAAACCATAACTAAAGTTTGCTCAGGCTGGCTCTGTGGGTATTAAACAAATACAAATTGCCTGAGCAGGTGTCTGCAACAGGGATTGGCTAGCTGTCCTAGTAGATAGGTATTTCTTAGATACCAGTGGCCTGTCACCATCAAATTCAGATTAATGTCCTCTTCTTTGTTGTTATTATCATATTTTAGCTCTTGTGTTCTCTAGCCTTCTTAAGGTGTCTGTTGATACAGGTGACCTTGACGGGTTTTATTTAATCTATGGCAGAAGATTGTTCTCATTCTGATACCAATGTCTAGGGATATGTAATCTTGTCTTATTTTAGTACTGCTTAGTTATTGCTAGCCCTGTCTCCACTGAACCTAATTCAGTAATACCCCACCCAGGGATCAAACTTACAATTATTATACCACTAAATTCATAAACCAATGCTTTATCCCACTAGGCTATTTTCTGTTGTTTAAGGTTCCAAGTTCTAGGATCAGGATTGTCCTATGGAACAATAGCTGAGTGGATAAGAAGGAAACGCCTATCAATACTAGAAAGAGCTATAACAGTCGACTTGAGAAGCATATTTTCCTGAAAAACCCTTTTACAAGAGAGATTTTATAAACTTCAACCAAAAACAGTAATGTTGACTGTTCAGTAAATTAATACCTAATGTTTCCAGCATGGAAATGACTGATGTAGTGTTAATAATACCATAGACTACTAATAGTTATACTCAGGACAACTCCTTAAAATTGTAATATTAAATGTAAATTAAGTAGCCTTATATGTAAAATTAAGATATTTGGTAGCCTAATGTTTACCCAGATGCTATAGACAATCAGCACTTGTACCTAGCTTAAATACATAATACTGTAATATTAAATGTAAAAAAGGGAGTCAATCTGAGCAAACTTTAGTTATAGTTTCTGGGTAAGAGCAGATTATATGTCATGAGCAACAGTGTAAACCAGGTCAGTATATTCAAACCCTTTGTCATGATGACCTGCAACTTTATGTTAGAAGGACCATCAATGTTTTCCAAATATTATGTGTAATTTCCCCCATATGTCAACCAGTGGTATGTTATTCAGATGTTTTTTTTGCCAAATGTGCCACATGTTGAGATTGTCCTTCCAGCCACCTTCCTGATAAATTGACCATGATGGAATTCAAACTCAGGTCTCATGGTTGGAAAATGAAGATTCTAACCACTCTGCTATGAACCCATAATCTGAATATAAATAATGTAAATAATAGTGTGATGTCCTTGTTCCTAAGCAAGCTTTTTCAAAGGCACTGGCTTTTTGAAAGAACTTTTTTCTAGCCGTATTCTTCTTTCTACTTAGAGAAGGTGTTTGACATTAAAGTTTCTGAACTGACAATAAGACAGTCTGAAAAATATTTTAAAACATTATTTATAAATATTGCTTTAATTTATGCAGTTTCAATATTTTTTATATTCATTTTTAATAACCGTTTTTGGTTTTAATTTTTATAAACTAAATTGTCTGAAATAAGAAATTAATTTACAATTAACTCTGAAAATGGAAATTAGACTTTCAAATTCAAACTGTGGCAATATTGTATCAAGTAAATAAGAATGATGTAGAAAGCCATTAAAAAGAAAGGCCATAGAACTGTGGAAATTTTAATACAAGAAAACAAGGACTAACATTTAGAATAAATGACGTTATAAAACAATCTAAATTCTTGATGCATTCAATGAATTACTACTCAGTCACTCCAATGTTGATTGAATCCAGTGCTTTCCACCCAAAGTGATGGAAAAGAGTTCATCGCAGTGGAATGAAATTAATGAGGAAATGTCCGCAGGTGTAATGAGTTTATAACATATTGAAGCAATTCATCAAGACATTGAGAAAATGTTGATTCAGAAGTTAAAAGAGAAGTCAATTCTACTATAGGGCTGCACACTTTTCCTTTGGTGAGACACTTTGAATACTTGTAAATGCAGGCAAACTTTGATATTTACTTATATAAGAAATGTCTGATTAAAAAAAGACATTTCCAATCAAGGAGATACTGGTATGACCTTTTATTAGCACTAAATTGATCTGGAGTTTTTTTATATATTTTATACACTTTTCAAATATTGATTACTGTTTGTGGATTAAAAAAGAATAATAAAAAATCAGAGAATTATGTTTTGATATTGATTTGAATTTCTAGAGAATTTAATTCCATGTTCTGGTATTGATTTAGTTAAGAAGAAAATTATATTCTTGTATTGATTTGAATAAGAAGAGAATTATATTCTATATTCTGGTATTGATTTAGATAAGAAGAAAATTATATTCTTTATTCTGGTATTGATTTGAATAAAAAAAAAATTATATTCTTTATTCTGGTATTGATTTGGATAAAAAGAGAATTATATTCTTTATTTTGGTATTGATTTAGATAAGAAGAGAATTATATTCCTTATTCTGGTATTGATTTGAATAGAAGAGAATTATATTCTATATTCTGGTATTGACTTGAATAAAAAGAAAATTATATTCTTTATACTGGTATTGATTTGAATAAAAGAGAATTATATTCTATATTCTATATGGACAGAGAAGGGAGATCACCGCCCCCTGTGGGATCATGTTGAGATCATAGATAGGGAACACCATTGGAAAATTCATAAACTTAAGGAATCAGCACATATGCTAGGCCACAAAAATCTCCTGAGCCGACCAAGCATAGAAATAAATACAATATGGGAACCAGTAATAAGGAGTGCCAGAGAAAAGCAATGATAACAAAGTTGCAATATGAGCTCTGGTAAAAACATGCCAAAGTTGCAATATGAGCTCTGGTAAAAACATGCAATGATAACAGCAAAATTGCAATATGAGCACTGGTAAAAATGGTTGCTGAAAACATTAGGTTTATAATACCCAGAAATTCATACACAGATGTCCTCAAGGACACATGACACAGTGGATAAAGGCATTGGTTAGATCCAGTGACAGACCCAAAGAGTGTGAGTTCAATACCCAGTTAAGGCAGTGGAGAACTTTCAGAGGGAAAATTAGCAGGAGATAACTGATAACTGACATCCATCAAACATGGCACGTGGAACTAGAACAGTCTACCCCAGGGATCGAAATAAAGGGTTCAGTTCGAAATTCCAACTACCTGAAGAAGGCCAGAGCGTACAACGGCCGAAACGTTGTGACAAATATGGCGACAAAGATGAGGACAATGATCCGCATAATGTAACTACTGTAAAAAATTAAATAATGGAAGATAACTCTGAATGTGTTAAATTATTTTCATGTTTTTATATTATTAGAGATTCATGAAGACAAGAAAAATATTTTTATTACCTTTTGAATTTGCTATATTTAAAACAAACTCTTATCCTAATGGTAAACTATACTCACTGCTTTTCTATATGATAGCATTTTTAGTTGGTAAGATGACTTTCTTATCCATGCATTGAATACTGCTGCCATATATGGTCTGGTCCTACTATATACATCAAGATTCTTAAATAGAAGGTTCTGTAATGTAATCAATCCTGACTTGGCATCTTGATTTCAATCGCTTTCTAACTGACATGATGTGGCTTCCCTCTGTCTTTTCTATGAATATTTTCATGGTAATTGTTCTCATGAGCTTTCCTCCTTTGTGCCTCGACCACATGAATGTAAGTATGCTACTAGATTGGCAATTAGGTCTCACCATTTTAATATTGAATTAACTAGATGCAATTGTGTGTTCTATTCTAATAGTTTCTTTTCTTGTACTTCTCACATGAAATTTCCTTCTGATTTCTTGCTTCCCTGCCACCTACAATCTTCAAAAAATTCAAATACCACAGCAATCACCATTTTCTGTCTTCCTAAATCCTGTTCCTCTGTTGTCGTTTCTCCTCACTTCAGTTTTCTTATTCTCTTTCACACTCTGTAACCCCTTCTGTCCTAGTAGCATTATTGCCTTGCTTGGGGGCAAAATGATTAAAAAAAAAAGAAAAAAAGGTGAACAAGTCTAAAATTTATCAATGCAACCCTCTGACAGCCAACTATCAATTCTTCAATTTTTTTTTTTTTTTTTGTCAGAAAAACATGAAATGATGAAGACTGGAATAGCTTTTTTTCTCCACTCTAAACAAAGATGACAAGTCACCAAAGTTACTCCTAAGTTGCTTTGATAGAAGCCAGGAAATCTTAAACTTTTCTATTTGTAGAGCTATGGAAAACTTAGATACTTTAAAAAATGAAATGATATATTTTCATTTGTCATATTATTTTCTCTGTATCTTCCTGAATGGGTCAGTGAAGATGGAATTGTTCCAAAACTGCAAAACAAAACCTTGAGCTGTCACAATAGACAGATATTACTAGTGACAAAAGACATAGCTGTACAGGAAAAAAATTACTTACACAAAAGAATGCATATCTAAACACCAGGTTTATATGTGTTAAAGAAAACTATATGGACTTTTTCAGTGTTTGTTAGCTTCCTTTCAGTACAATGACAAATCTATATTTCTATTTGTATTAAACATTTTTCTTCACACTATCTTGACCTCTGCTTTCCTTTCAAAAATATGGTATCAGTCAAAAGTCGTTAAAATAATGGGTCTAACTATTTATTAAAAATAAAGTAAAATACTTATTTTTTTAAAAAAACAAACATTTCACCTCAAGCAAGGGCATAAAGCCACAAAGATGAACATGTTTACTGAAAGTAAAAGAAACTAAAGGAATATTGTCAAAGAGAAAGGATATTAAAAAGAACAGGATTCAAAGAGAGAGATGACAATTAACACTGCATGTAAGTTTTGAAGATTGTAATTGACAATAAAGCAAGAAGCTGGAAGAGAGTTCCACAGGTGAGAAGTGCTTGAGAAGAAACCATTAAAATAGTACTTATTGTTACATTTAGCAATTTCAACAGTAACAGTTTACTTAAATAATTAATATTTACATGTGATCTTTGGTATAAAAATGACCAAGTTTTACCTGCAGTCTTGGGTCTAAATCTCTATCTATAAAAGGCAGGATGTGTGTGTGTGTGTGTGTGTGTGTAACGAATGCACGACCGCAATTTTCAACAGATTTGCACCAAAATTTACATGCACATGCTCCAAGTTAGTGGAAAGGTCAAGACTGACTTTGCATTTCCCAACTCCCATCGATAGTGGAAATAATTTTTTCATGCTTCTACGGCACTTTTCATGTAGTTTGTGGCCATTTTCTACTTGCCAGAGTGAGAACCTATAGTTGGCTGCCATGAATAGGCAGGAAGATTCTATTGGCCAGCGTGAGAGCCAACAGCTGACTGACACAAATGTTAACTAGCATGCAAAAAAATCGATAGCTGCATTTGTCACAAGTGGGAAAAATTTAAATCTTCATGGCACTTTACTCCAATTGGCTCATTCACTTACTTAAACTCAATGTTGATTCTGATTCCGCAGAACTGGGTTGGGTCTGAAAAAGTATTTGATGTTAATATTCTTTTTTCATTTGGTTTTTCCAGTTACGAGTCCTTTTTTAAAGCTGATCATTTTGTTTAGTTCTTTTTTCGTAACAGATTTAATGCTTAGTATAGAGCTTAGAAAAAATTTGCAGTATGAGATAGGCAAGAAGTAAGGCCTGTAGCAACATCAGCATGGCAAAGGGCACTCCTTTAAAGACAAGGCAGGGCAAAAATATTTTAAGTCAAGTGATAGCGATTGCTGTATGAGTCGTATGATTTTTTAATCAACCACGGGCAACGCCAGGCCAGTAACTTATATTTACCTGTGTGCTCTAGTATAGAAGTGACCAATGTTTACCTGCAGTTTTGGGTCCAAATGACTAATATTTAACTGGCAGCTCTGCTATAAAAGTGACCAATGTTTACCTGCTTCTTCCTAAGAATATCTACTTCATTGAAAAGAACCCTACTTGATTGTTTTTACAGAACTTGACAATCTTAACTTCTTCGCATCTAGGGTCAATTATTATCTAGCTAACATACCCTCATAATCTTCACTTTCTCCTTCCCCCACCTACAATCATGTCACACACCTCATTCAGTAACCCTCTACCTTGAGTGACTCTTGGGCCTTCAAAAAAAGAAACAATGTTTATCTATAGATTCAGGTATAAATGCAACCAAGGTTTACCTCTAGACTCAAGTATAATAAAAGAAATAATTTTAATCTTAAATAGCACAACAGTTATTTTGTAAAATCTACCAACTCAACTCACAAACTCAAATATTCACAGGTTTAGTTCCATTGCCAGTCATCTCTCTTCATGCTGTTCAAAATGAACATGTGACAAAAAAAATTAAATAACTTCCTGAATTTTAAAACGTTTTTTTTTCTAAACAGATAAAAAAAAGAAATTGTTCTTTATTCTAGAAGACCCAAAATTAATTAAAATAAATGTAAAAGTCTTTCTCTGCTACAATATTGCAAATTCTATGAATAGGCACATAAATTTAATTAATATTATGAACAATCTTTAATAAAGTCAATCTTTTTACTCCATGCAACACCAAGTCTGCTGTTGTATTCAATTTTCATTTCAAATTAATTAAAAATAAATTCCATTTTCTACCAGGAAATCATCATGCAAACACGTTTCAGAGAGATGACAACCGAAATGCTTTAAAAAAATTATTTAATAGACATTCATTGAACTTCCCCATTTTTTCATGTCTTCTCAGAATTAATCATAAACTCATCTTGCAAATATTTCTTTATCAATTACAATTACCAGCAGATTTTTCTTTTCAATTTTAGCTTTGTCCAAGATTATAAAATGATAGAAGGAGATATAGAAAAGTACCCAGTCTTACGAAGAAGCCCTTCCAAAAAGGGAATTCAGATGTTTGGTCAATTGGTAATTTGGATTGGGCTTAGAATATTTCAGCTGCCCCTATACATGAATAGTATAATGAAAATAACAAAAGACATTTCTGGCAAATGTTTGAAAGAAAATAATTTTGTCATTATAAAGCTATTCATTCAAAATATTTCTTTCTTTTCCTCAACTTTAAAAAAAAAAATCTCTTTCACCATTTCTCAATTCAGAAAAGGAACAATCAGGCAGTTTTGTTTTTCTTTTCTTTTTCATGTAAGAACTAGCGTCTGTGTTATTAAGACAGAAATCAATGGTCAAAATATATAGATTCATACTTTTCCCCAGAGCTATTCCATTTTCTCTACTGAAAACCATTATGTTAACTCACACTTCCATTTAGTTTAAAATGCAGGGAGAAATGATTTCATGCCTTTCAGTGCTAAGTAAAAAAATAAATAAATAAATAAATGAATAAAAATATTAGCAGCCCAAACCAAAATTTGTACTCTGTTTGCCAATTCCATTTTCAATGTTGACAGATATACTTTCATATATAAGTAAAATTTAGGAAGAGGTAGATTCATGCCTTTTCAACATCATTAGTGATAAGTAAATATAAGCAGTCCAAGCCAAAGTTTGAACTCATTTTGCCAATTTCATTTTCAACGTCAATAGCTGTCATATTATACTTCCATTTAGCTTATATATAAAATACAAATGGAGGTGGATTCATGCCTTTCAAATACCTTAGTGCAAAGTAAATATAAGCATTCCAAGCCAAAACTCATTTTGCCAATTCCATTTCCAATATTGATAGCTGCCATATTATACTTCCATTCTGTTCATATATAGAATGCAGGGAGAGATGGATTCATGACTTTGCCAGGGTTATTAGTGCTAAGTAAATAAAAGTAACTTCAACCAAAATGTGAATGCATTTTGACAATTCTAGTTTTCATGTTGGTATATTGTCATGTTATATTACACTTCCATTTACTTCATATATAGAATATAGGGAGAGGTGGATTCATGCCTTTACCAAGTTTATCAATACTAAGTAGACATAAGAAGCCTCAGCAAAAATTTGAACTCACTTTGCTAGTTCCATTTCCTATGTTTATATATTATACTTCCATTTAGTTCATATATAAAATATAGGGAGACATAGGTTTATGCCTTTTGTAAGTGTATTAATGAACATAAACAGTAACTGTATAAATTTCAACTCATTTTGTCTATTTCTTTTTCCATGCTGATAACTGTTAGATTATCACATACTTCCATTTAGTTCATATAGAGAAGATAGGGAAATGTGGATTTATGCCTTTTGCAAGGATATCAGTGCTAAATGAAAGTCACCTTAGCCAAGATTCAAGCTCAGTTTTCTAATTTCATTTCTCTTGGTGATAATTGCTTCTTTACCTCACACTTCTATTTACTGAATGCAGAGAGATATGGATTTATGCCTTCTGTTGGTTTTGCTAAGGTGAAAATAAGTAGCCTTAGCCAAAAATTCAATTTTAGTTTGCAATTACATTTTTGGTACCAATAACCTGATATCTCCACAAAAATATTTCTCTTGTGTGTGTATCAACTTTCCATGTTCTCAGTGATGGAATTCTTGACTTACTCTTCTTGATGAAAGAACAATTAGAAAGCCATGAATTATTCTAATTCCCCATGAGTGATTGAGATCAAATGATACTGCCTATTTTTCCAAATGACAGACCAGCCTTTTCTTTTTAGGTAACCATAGAAAGAGAACAATTGTCAGTAGTTTTTCTTCATAAATGAGACATTATTGTTGGCCATAACAAGACATAGAAACATTATTTTTTGTTTGATTGTTTGTTAAAACGAAAAGCACATCATAAGATTTACACTGCAATGTCAAAGTTTATTGTACATCAATTTGATCATTGGAAAGTTGAAGCCAAGGAAACCACTGCTTTGATGGCAATTAGCATTCATACTTTTTTTTAACAAACTCTACAATGCCTCCAAGTAATCATTATTTTTATTGTCTGCTTTAAACATTTTGTTACAATTTTTGTATAACAAATGTTCAGTGAATAGAGAAAATTTATCGAATTTGGTTCATATTAAAATATGAGATAAAAACAGACAAAGTGTTGAGATGTGAAATATACATTATCTTCATAAAATGATAACTATCTTATTTTTTTGTTCTAAATGTTACAAAGATTTCTAAGACTTGATTAATTTTGTCAGTTTTCTTCAATTTTGTTGATTTCAATCTATCTCTCACTTTGATGACATTCTTCCACAATTTTGGAATTCTCTCATTCCTCCACATTTGCCAATTCTCTCATTCCTCCACATTTGCCAATTCTCTCATTCCTCCACATTTGCCAATTCTCTTATTTCTGCACATTTTTCCTTCAGTTAAACTTGTCTTTCCACTTTTTCTGTTTTTTGCCTCCAATTTTGCTGATCTCTTTATTTTCTCTACTTTTGTTTATTTCTATCTTTTCTCAACTTCTACAAAGTCCAATGTTTCCTCCACCTTGGCTGATTCCTCTTTCCTCCACTGTTATCACTTCTTCTCCACTTTTGCTGACTTCTCTCTTCCCTCCATTTCTATATAATCAATTTGTTTCTGACTTGATTCCTTTTTCTTCCACTTTTGCTGATTTTGTTTTCCTACGCTGTTCTCTATTTTTCCTCCATTTTTACTGACATCTCTACCTCCAGCATTTTTGCTGAGTTCCCTTTCCTCCATTTCCTCCATTTCCACCAATCCCACCTGTCCTTTCACTTTTACTGTTTTCTCTTTTTCCTCCACTTTTTCTGAGTCCTATCTTTCCTCCACTTCTATAAATTCCTTTTTCTTCTGCTATTGCTGACTCCTTTTTCCTCCACTGATTTTTCTCTCCTCCATTGTTTTCTCTTTTTCCACCACTTTTGCTAACATCATTCTTCATCTTTTTCTAACTGCATCTGTGTCCTGGGTATGATAATAAACTACATCTGGCAGTAAGGCCTCTGATCAGAAGGTTTTGAAGAATGTGAAACCACCTCTTAATTGTTGGCATTCCCATGTCCACCCTGACCCAGAGTGGTAGCACCTGTTAGGGTCCCAGCTATGGGCATATTGTTAACCTACAAACTGGAGTAAAACTGTAAATATAGGTTTTAATACCAGCAATACATTTTTGGAAAAAAATATTACCAGCAATATATTTTATGGTGTCTAAGATTTTTCTTGTTCTTCCTCCCACCTTGTTTAAATATATTTATGTATATATTTATATATACTTAGAAAATGTCCATTTTTAAAATGCTAATAAAGTCATATACTCTCCAAAGATTATTTAAGAGAGAATTACTACCATTACTTTATTTGCATAATAATCAGTATTTTATTAAAATGTCTTTTGCATAAGTATTCAACCACATTAACTAATACTGATAGCACTGATCACTGTTATTAGACATTTCCTATAATCTTTGATAATGTTTCTGCTTTTCTCAATGGCTATTTTAACCATTCTACTAAGCAGAATGATTCCAAATCTTTCAGATTTGATGGCTTCCATTTATGAAAAGCAATTTTCAATTCATGTCACATCTGTTCAATTGGATGCAGGTCAGGCAATTCAGAAAGCCATTTTGCTAACCTTAGCTTATTCTTCTTTGACCAATTCTAAAGTGGGTTTTGAAGAATCTTTCCAATCACTGTCTTGCTGGAATAAGTATTATCTACAAAGTTCAAACTGCATTTTTCATTCATTGATTTATTCAGTTAGTGAATTTCTGTTGTAATCGTCATTCATAGTGATATTGGAGTCAAAATAGTGCAATGGCTTGCCAGTTCCTTTTGCACTGAGGATGTTATAGTTAACCCCATCCCTCCTCTCAGAAGTTCCTCCATAAAAGCCATTGACCTCTAAGGTACAGCTCCTACACCCAAGCTGGCAACTTGCTGATGGCCACTGACACAGGTGGGTTGGGAAGAAGTATTCCCCTTCACTCGTTGGGTTGGGTTACTCTCACATGGTTTCACCAGCAGGTCAGTGCTGTTAACCAGACTGTGGTTGTCACAGAGCCCATGCAACTTCTTGGAGCATTGTGTGAGAGTTGGAAGTGGGCCATCGACCAGTACAGTTCTGCATCCCAATTCACCTGCTAAAGCTGGGTTGACCACTTTGCTGCAAAGGTACTACCACTGGCTATACACACATAAACATATATTTTATGCTGGATGTTGGAGTGAACAGTTCATCATCAAATGTACCACTTATTATTATTATTATTACTTTAAATGACAATAATAGAAACCAATCAATAATAAGAAAAGTATAAAATTATCATCAAATATGTAGGAACTTTTTTATTATTGTTGTTGCTAAAAATATATTTGAAAGATAAATAATAGAGGAAGAAATTGACTATTCTGAATCAATGAAACTGCCTATTCTAAATCAATAAAACTGACTATTCGAATCAATAAAACTGACTATTCTTAACCAATAAAACTGACTATACTGAATCAATAAAACTGATTATTCTGAGCCAATAAAACTGCCTATTCTGAACCAATAAAACTGCCTATTATGAATCAATAAAACTGACAGGTCGGAATCAATAAAACTGACTATTCTGAAGCAATAAAACTGCCTATTCTGAACCAATAAAACTGCCTATTCTGAATCAATAAAACTGACTATTCTTAACCAATAAAACTATTTTCAACCAATAAAACTGGATAGCAGAGAATAATAGAATTTTTTAAAGAATAAACTCATATTTCTGCAAATCAATTTTCTCCTCAATCCCTGTGAGTTTCCTGACAACGGCAGGACAAAAAAAACATAAAGTAATGCACCTGATTCACTTTTTTTTTAGATTGTCCTCCATACCATTCATTCATTTGCTCACTGCCACAGTCATTTTTTTAGATTGTACTCCATACCATTCATTCATTTGCTCACTGCCACAGTCATTTTTTTAGATTGTACTCCATACCATTCATTCATTTGCTCACTGCCACAGTCATTTTTTTAGATTGTGCTCCATACCATTAATTCATTAGCTCACTGCCACATTCATTTTTTAGATTGTACTCCATACCATTCATTCATTTGCTCACTGCCACAGTCATTTTTTTAGATTGTGCTCCATACCATTCATTCATTTGCTCACTGCCACAGTCATTTTTTTAGATTGTGCTCCATACCATTCATTCATTTGTTCACTGCCACAATCATTTTTTTTAGATTGTGCTCCTTACCATTGATTCATTTGCTCACTGCCACAGTCATTTTTTAGATTGTACTCCATACCATTCATTCATTGACTCACGGCCACAGTCATTTTTTTAGATTGTGCTCCATACCATTCATTCATTTGCTCACTGCCACAGTCATATTTTAGATTGTGCTCCATACCGTTCATTCATTTGCTCACTGCCACAGTCATTTTTTAGATTGTACTCCATACCATTCATTCATTGATTCACTGCCACAGTCATTTTTTGGATTGTGCTCCATACCATTCATTCATTTGCTCACTGCCACAGTCATTTTTTTAGATTGTACTCCATACCATTCATTCATTGATTCACTGCCACAGTCATTTTTTTAGATTGTGCTCCTTTCCATCCATTCATTTGCTCACTGCCACAGTCATTTTTTTAGATTGTGCTCCATACCATTCATTCATTTGCACACTGCCACAGTCATTTTTTTAGATTGTGCTCCAATCCATTCATTCATTTGCACACTGCCACAGTCATTTTTTTAGATTGTACTCCATACCATTCATTCATTTGCCCACTGCCACAGTCATTTTTTTTAGATTGTGCTCCTTACCATTCATTCATTTGCTCACTGCCACAGTTATTTTTTTAGATTGTCCTCCATACCATTCATTCATTTGCTCACTGCCACAGTCATATTTTAGATTGTGCTCCATACCATTCATTCATTTGCTCACTGCCACAGTCATTTTTTTAGATTGTGCTCCATACCATTCATTCATTTGCTCACTGCCACAGTCATATTTTAGATTGTGCTCCATACCATTCATTCATTTGCTCACTGCCACAGTCATTTTTTTAGATTGTACTCCATACCATTCATTCATTGACTCACTGCCACAGTCATTTTTTTAGATTGTACTCCATACCATTCATTCATTGACTCACTGCCACAGTCATTTTTTTAGATTGTGCTCCATACCATTCATTCATTTGCTCACTGCCACACTTATTTTTTTAGATTGTGCTCCATACCATTCATTCATTTGCTCACTGCCACAGTCATTTTTTAGATTGTACTCCATACCATTCATTCATTGACTCACTGCCACAGTCATTTTTTGAGATTGTGCTCCATACCATTAATTCATTTGCTCACTGCCACAGTCATTTTTTTAGATTGTGCTCCATAGCATTCATTCATTGACTCACTGCCACAGTCATTTTTTTAGATTGTGCTCCATACCATTCATTCATTTGCTCACTGCCACAGTCATTTTTTAGATTGTGCTCCATACCATATCATTCATTTGCTCACTGCCACAGTCATTCTTTTAGATTGTGCTCCATACCATTCATTCATTTGCTCACTGCCACAGTCATTTTTTTAGATTGTACTCCATACCATTCATTCATTGACTCACTGCCACAGTCATTTTTTTAGATTGTGCTCCATACCATTCATTCATTTGCTCACTGCCACAGTCATTTTTTGAGATTGTGCTCCATACCATTAATTCATTAGCTCACTGCCACAGTCATTTTTTAGATTGTGCGCCATACCATTGATTCATTTGCTCACTGCCACAGTCATTTTTTTAGATTGTGCTCCATACCATTCATTCATTTGCTCACTGCCACAGTCATTTTTTGAGATTGTGCTCCATACCATTAATTCATTAGCTGACTGCCACAGTCATTTTTTAGATTGTGCGCCATACCATTCATTCATTTGCTCACTGCCACAGTCATTTTTTTAGATTGTGCTCCATACCATTCATTCATTGACTCACTGCCACAGTCATATTTTAGATTGTGCTCCATACCGTTCATTCATTTGCTCACTGCCACAGTCATTTTTTAGATTGTACTCCATAGCATTCATTCATTGATTCACTGCCACAGTCATTTTTTGGATTGTGCTCCATACCATTCATTCATTTGCTCACTGCCACAGTTATTTTTTTAGATTGTCCTCCATACCATTCATTCATTTGCTCACTGCCACAGTCATATTTTAGATTGTGCTCCATACCATTCATTCATTTGCTCACTGACACAGTCATTTTTTTAGATTGTGCTCCATACCATTCATTCATTTGCTCACTGCCACAGTCATATTTTAGATTGTGCTCCATACCATTCATTCATTTGCTCACTGCCACAGTCATTTTTTTAGATTGTGCTCCATACCATTCATTCATTTGTTCACTGCCACAATCATTTTTTTTAGATTGTGCTCCTTACCATTCATTCATTTGCTCACTGCCACAGTCATTTTTTAGATTGTACTCCATACCATTCATTCATTGACTCACGGCCACAGTCATTTTTTTAGATTGTGCTCCATACCATTCATTCATTTGCTCACTGCCACAGTCATATTTTAGATTGTGCTCCATACCGTTCATTCATTTGCTCACTGCCACAGTCATTTTTTAGATTGTACTCCATACCATTCATTCATTGATTCACTGCCACAGTCATTTTTTGGATTGTGCTCCATACCATTCATTCATTTGCTCACTGCCACAGTCATTTTTTTTAGATTGTACTCCATACCATTCATTCATTGATTCACTGCCAGTCATTTTTTTAGATTGTGCTCCTTTCCATCCATTCATTTGCTCACTGCCACAGTCATTTTTTTAGATTGTGCTCCATACCATTCATTCATTTGCACACTGCCACAGTCATTTTTTTAGATTGTGCTCCATTCCATTCATTCATTTGCACACTGCCACAGTCATTTTTTTAGATTGTACTCCATACCATTCATTCATTTGCCCACTGCCACAGTCATTTTTTTTAGATTGTGCTCCTTACCATTCATTCATTTGCTCACTGCCACAGTCATTTTTTTAGATTGTGCTCCATACCATTCATTCATTTGCTCACTGCCACAGTCATATTTTAGATTGTGCTCCATACCATTCATTCATTTGCTCACTGTCACAGTCATATTTTGCATTGTGCTCCATACCATTCATTCATTTGCTCACTGCCACAGTTATTTTTTTAGATTGTACTCCATACCATTCATTCATTTGCCCACTGCCACAGTCATTTTTTTTAGATTGTGCTCCTTACCATTCATTCATTTGCTCACTGCCACTGTCATTTTTTTAGATTGTGCTCCATACCATTCATTCATTTGCTCACTGCCACAGTCATATTTTAGATTGGGCTCCATACCATTCATTCATTTGTTCACTGTCACAGTCATATTTTGCATTGTGCTCCATACCATTCATTCATTTGCTCACTGCCACAGTTATTTTTTTAGATTGTCCTCCATACCATTCATTCATTTGCTCACTGCCACAGTTATATTTTAGATTGTGCTCCATACCATTCATTCATTTGCTCACTGCCACAGTCATTCTTTTAGATTGTGCTCCATACCATTCATTCATTTGCTCACTGCCACAGTCATATTTTAGATTGTGCTCCATACCATTCATTCATTTGCTCACTGCCACAGTCATTTTTTTAGATTGTACTCCATACCATTCATTCATTGACTCACTGCCACAGTCATTTTTTTAGATTGTGCTCCATACCATTCATTCATTTGCTCACTGCCACACTCATTTTTTGAGATTGTGCTCCATACCATTCATTCATTTGCTCACTGCCACAGTCATTTTTTAGATTGTGCTCCATACCATTCATTCATTGACTCACTGCCACAGTCATTTTTTGAGATTGTGCTCCATACCATTAATTCATTAGCTCACTGCCACAGTCATTTTTTAGATTGTGCTCCATACCATTCATTCATTTGCTCACTGCCACAGTCATTCTTTTAGATTGTGCGCCATACCATTCATTCATTTGCTCACTGCCACAGTCATTTTTTTAGATTGTGCTCTATACCATTCATTCATTTGTTCACTGCCACAATCATTTTTTTAGATTGTGCTCCTTACCATTCATTCATTTGCTCACTGCCACAGTCATATTTTAGATTGTGCTCCATACCATTCATTCATTTGCTCACTGCCACAGTTATATTTTAGATTGTACTCCATACCATTAATTCATTAGCTTACTGCCACATTCATTTTTTTATATTGTGCTCCATACCATTCATTCATTTGCTCACTGCCACAGTCATTTTTTTAGATTGTACTCCATACCATTCATTCATTGATTCACTGCCACAGTCATTTTTTTAGATTGTACCCCATACCATTCATTCATTGATTCACTGCCACAGTCATTTTTTTAGATTGTGCTCCTTTCCATCCATTCATTTGCTCACTGTCACAGTCATATTTTAGATTATGCTCCATACCATTCATTCATTTGCTCACTGCCACAGTCATTTTTTTAGATTGTGCTCCATACCATTAATTCATTAGCTCACTCCCACATTCATTTTTTTAGATTGTGCTCCATACCATTCATTCATTTGCTCACTGCCACAGTCATTTTTTTAGATTGTGCTCTATACCATTCACTCATTTGCTCACTGCCACAGTCATTTTTTTAGATTGTACTCCATACCATTCATTCATTGATTCACTGCCACAGTCATTTTTTGGATTGTGCTCCATACCATTCATTCATTTGCTCACTGCCACGGTCATTTTTTTAGATTGTGCTCCATACCATTTGCTCACTGCCACACTCATTTTTTTAGATTGTGCTCCATACCATTCATTCATTTGCTCACTGTCACAGTCATTTTTTTAGATTGTGCTCCATACCATTCATTCATTTGTTCACTGCCACAATCATTTTTTTTAGATTGTGCTCCTTACCATTCATTCATTTGCTCACTGCCACAGTCATTTTTTAGATTGTACTCCATACCATTCATTCATTGACTCTCGGCCACAGTCATTTTTTTAGATTGTGCTCCATACCATTCATTTATTTGCTCACTGCTACAGTCATATTTTAGATTTTGCTCCATACCATTCATTCATTTGCTCACTGCTACAGTCATTTTTGTAGATTGTGCTCCATACCATTCATTCATTTGCTCACTGCCACAGTCATTTTTTTAGATTGTCCACCATACCATTCATTCATTTGCTCACTGCCACAGTCATTTTTTAGATTGTGCTCCATACCATTCATTCATTTGCTCACTGCCACAGTCATATTTTAGATTGTGCTCGATACTGTTCATTCATTTGCTCACTGCCACAGTCATTTTTTTAGATTGTCCTCCATACCATTCATTCATTTGCTCACTGCCACAGTCATATTTTTAGATTGTGCTCCATACCATTCATTCATTTGCTCACTGCCACAGTCATATTTTAGATTGTGCTCCATACCATTAATTCATTAGCTTACTGCCACATTCATTTTTTTAGATTGTACTCCATACCATTCATTCATTTGCTCACTGCCACAGTCATTTTTTAGATTGTGCTCGATACTGTTCATTCATTTGCTCACTGCCACAGTCATTTTTTAGATTGTCCTCCATACCATTCATTCATTTGCTCACTGCCACAGTCATATTTTTAGATTGTGCTCCATACCATTCATTCATTTGCTCACTGCCACAGTCATTTTTTAGATTGTGCTCCATACCATTCATTCCTTTGCTCACTGCCACAGTCATTTTTTTAGATTGTGCTCCATACCATTCATTCATTTGCTCACTGTCACAGTCATATTTTAGATTATGCTCCATACCATTCATTCATTTGCTCACTGCCACAGTCATTTTTTAGATTGTACTCCATTCCATTCATTCTTTGACTCACTGCCACATTCATTTTTTTAGATTGTGCTCCATACCATTCATTCATTTGCTCACTGCCACAGTCATTTTTTAGATTGTACTCCATTCCATTCATTCTTTGACTCACTGCCACATTCATTTTTTTAGATTGTGCTCCATACCATTCATTCATTTGCTCACTGCCACAGTCATTTTTTAGATTGTACTCCATTCCATTCATTCTTTGACTCACTGCCACATTCATTTTTTTAGATTGTGCTCCATACCATTCATTTATTTGCTCACTGCTACAGTCATATTTTAGATTTTGCTCCATACCATTCATTCATTTGCTCACTGCCACAGTCATTTTTTAGATTGTACTCCATTCCATTCATTCTTTGACTCACTGCCACATTCATTTTTTTAGATTGTGCTCCATACCATTCATTTATTTGCTCACTGCTACAGTCATATTTTAGATTTTGCTCCATACCATTCATTCATTTGCTCACTGCCACAGTCATTTTTTAGATTGTACTCCATTCCATTCATTCTTTGACTCACTGCCACATTCATTTTTTTAGATTGTGCTCCATACCATTCATTCATTTGCTCACTGCCACAGTCATTTTTTAGATTGTACTCCATTCCATTCATTCTTTGACTCACTGCCACATTCATTTTTTTAGATTGTGCTCCATACCATTCATTCATTTGCTCACTGCCACAGTCATTTTTTAGATTGTACTCCATTCCATTCATTCTTTGACTCACTGCCACATTCATTTTTTTAGATTGTGCTCCATACCATTCATTTATTTGCTCACTGCTACAGTCATATTTTAGATTTTGCTCCATACCATTCATTCATTTGCTCACTGCCACAGTCATTTTTTAGATTGTACTCCATTCCATTCATTCTTTGACTCACTGCCACATTCATTTTTTTAGATTGTGCTCCATACCATTCATTCATTTGCTCACTGCCACAGTCATTTTTTAGATTGTACTCCATTCCATTCATTCTTTGACTCACTGCCACATTCATTTTTTTAGATTGTGCTCCATACCATTCATTTATTTGCTCACTGCTACAGTCATATTTTAGATTTTGCTCCATACCATTCATTCATTTGCTCACTGCCACAGTCATTTTTTAGATTGTACTCCATTCCATTCATTCTTTGACTCACTGCCACATTCATTTTTTTAGATTGTGCTCCATACCATTCATTCATTTGCTCACTGCCACAGTCATTTTTTAGATTGTACTCCATTCCATTCATTCTTTGACTCACTGCCACATTCATTTTTTTAGATTGTGCTCCATACCATTCATTCATTTGCTCACTGCCACAGTCATTTTTTAGATTGTACTCCATTCCATTCATTCTTTGACTCACTGCCACATTCATTTTTTTAGATTGTGCTCCATACCATTCATTTATTTGCTCACTGCTACAGTCATATTTTAGATTTTGCTCCATACCATTCATTCATTTGCTCACTGCCACAGTCATTTTTTAGATTGTACTCCATTCCATTCATTCTTTGACTCACTGCCACATTCATTTTTTTAGATTGTGCTCCATACCATTCATTCATTTGCTCACTGCCACAGTCATTTTTTAGATTGTACTCCATTCCATTCATTCTTTGACTCACTGCCACATTCATTTTTTTAGATTGTGCTCCATACCATTCATTTATTTGCTCACTGCTACAGTCATATTTTAGATTTTGCTCCATACCATTCATTCATTTGCTCACTGCCACAGTCATTTTTTAGATTGTACTCCATTCCATTCATTCTTTGACTCACTGCCACATTCATTTTTTTAGATTGTGCTCCATACCATTCATTCATTTGCTCACTGCCACAGTCATTTTTTAGATTGTACTCCATTCCATTCATTCTTTGACTCACTGCCACATTCATTTTTTTAGATTTTGCTCCATACCATTCATTCATTTGCTCACTGTCACAGTCATATTTTAGATTGTACTCCATTCCATTCATTCTTTGACTCACTGCCACATTCATTTTTTTAGATTGTGCTCCATACCATTCATTCATTTGCTCACTGCCACAGTCATTTTTTAGATTGTACTCCATTCCATTCATTCTTTGACTCACTGCCACATTCATTTTTTTAGATTTTGCTCCATACCATTCATTCATTTGCTCACTGCCACAGTCATTTTTTAGATTGTACTCCATTCCATTCATTCTTTGACTCACTGCCACATTCATTTTTTTAGATTGTGCTCCATACCATTCATTCATTTGCTCACTGCCACAGTCATTTTTTAGATTGTACTCCATTCCATTCATTCTTTGACTCACTGCCACATTCATTTTTTTAGATTGTGCTCCATACCATTCATTTATTTGCTCACTGCTACAGTCATATTTTAGATTTTGCTCCATACCATTCATTCATTTGCTCACTGCCACAGTCATTTTTTAGATTGTACTCCATTCCATTCATTCTTTGACTCACTGCCACATTCATTTTTTTAGATTGTGCTCCATACCATTCATTCATTTGCTCACTGCCACAGTCATTTTTTAGATTGTACTCCATTCCATTCATTCTTTGACTCACTGCCACATTCATTTTTTTAGATTGTGCTCCATACCATTCATTCATTTGCTCACTGCCACAGTCATTTTTTAGATTGTACTCCATTCCATTCATTCTTTGACTCACTGCCACATTCATTTTTTTAGATTGTGCTCCATACCATTCATTTATTTGCTCACTGCTACAGTCATATTTTAGATTTTGCTCCATACCATTCATTCATTTGCTCACTGCCACAGTCATTTTTTAGATTGTACTCCATTCCATTCATTCTTTGACTCACTGCCACATTCATTTTTTTAGATTGTGCTCCATACCATTCATTCATTTGCTCACTGCCACAGTCATTTTTTAGATTGTACTCCATTCCATTCATTCTTTGACTCACTGCCACATTCATTTTTTTAGATTGTGCTCCATACCATTCATTCATTTGCTCACTGCCACAGTCATTTTTTAGATTGTACTCCATTCCATTCATTCTTTGACTCACTGCCACATTCATTTTTTTAGATTGTGCTCCATACCATTCATTTATTTGCTCACTGCTACAGTCATATTTTAGATTTTGCTCCATACCATTCATTCATTTGCTCACTGCCACAGTCATTTTTTAGATTGTACTCCATTCCATTCATTCTTTGACTCACTGCCACATTCATTTTTTTAGATTGTGCTCCATACCATTCATTCATTTGCTCACTGCCACAGTCATTTTTTAGATTGTACTCCATTCCATTCATTCTTTGACTCACTGCCACATTCATTTTTTTAGATTGTGCTCCATACCATTCATTTATTTGCTCACTGCTACAGTCATATTTTAGATTTTGCTCCATACCATTCATTCATTTGCTCACTGCCACAGTCATTTTTTAGATTGTACTCCATTCCATTCATTCTTTGACTCACTGCCACATTCATTTTTTTAGATTGTGCTCCATACCATTCATTCATTTGCTCACTGCCACAGTCATTTTTTAGATTGTACTCCATTCCATTCATTCTTTGACTCACTGCCACATTCATTTTTTTAGATTTTGCTCCATACCATTCATTCATTTGCTCACTGTCACAGTCATATTTTAGATTGTACTCCATTCCATTCATTCTTTGACTCACTGCCACATTCATTTTTTTAGATTGTGCTCCATACCATTCATTCATTTGCTCACTGCCACAGTCATTTTTTAGATTGTACTCCATTCCATTCATTCTTTGACTCACTGCCACATTCATTTTTTTAGATTTTGCTCCATACCATTCATTCATTTGCTCACTGCCACAGTCATTTTTTAGATTGTACTCCATTCCATTCATTCTTTGACTCACTGCCACATTCATTTTTTTAGATTGTGCTCCATACCATTCATTCATTTGCTCACTGCCACAGTCATTTTTTAGATTGTACTCCATTCCATTCATTCTTTGACTCACTGCCACATTCATTTTTTTAGATTGTGCTCCATACCATTCATTCATTTGCTCACTGCCACAGTCATTTTTTAGATTGTACTCCATTCCATTCATTCTTTGACTCACTGCCACATTCATTTTTTTAGATTGTGCTCCATACCATTCATTTATTTGCTCACTGCTACAGTCATATTTTAGATTTTGCTCCATACCATTCATTCATTTGCTCACTGCCACAGTAATTTTTTAGATTGTACTCCATTCCATTCATTCTTTGACTCACTGCCACATTCATTTTTTTAGATTGTGCTCCATACCATTCATTCATTTGCTCACTGCCACAGTCATTTTTTAGATTGTACTCCATTCCATTCATTCTTTGACTCACTGCCACATTCATTTTTTTAGATTGTGCTCCATACCATTCATTTATTTGCTCACTGCTACAGTCATATTTTAGATTTTGCTCCATACCATTCATTCATTTGCTCACTGCCACAGTCATTTTTTAGATTGTACTCCATTCCATTCATTCTTTGACTCACTGCCACATTCATTTTTTTAGATTGTGCTCCATACCATTCATTCATTTGCTCACTGCCACAGTCATTTTTTAGATTGTACTCCATTCCATTCATTCTTTGACTCACTGCCACATTCATTTTTTTAGATTGTGCTCCATACCATTCATTTATTTGCTCACTGCTACAGTCATATTTTAGATTTTGCTCCATACCATTCATTCATTTGCTCACTGCCACAGTCATTTTTTAGATTGTACTCCATTCCATTCATTCTTTGACTCACTGCCACATTCATTTTTTTAGATTGTGCTCCATACCATTCATTCATTTGCTCACTGCCACAGTCATTTTTTAGATTGTACTCCATTCCATTCATTCTTTGACTCACTGCCACATTCATTTTTTTAGATTTTGCTCCATACCATTCATTCATTTGCTCACTGTCACAGTCATATTTTAGATTGTACTCCATTCCATTCATTCTTTGACTCACTGCCACATTCATTTTTTTAGATTGTGCTCCATACCATTCATTCATTTGCTCACTGCCACAGTCATTTTTTAGATTGTACTCCATTCCATTCATTCTTTGACTCACTGCCACATTCATTTTTTTAGATTTTGCTCCATACCATTCATTCATTTGCTCACTGCCACAGTCATTTTTTAGATTGTACTCCATTCCATTCATTCTTTGACTCACTGCCACATTCATTTTTTTAGATTGTGCTCCATACCATTCATTCATTTGCTCACTGCCACAGTCATTTTTTAGATTGTACTCCATTCCATTCATTCTTTGACTCACTGCCACATTCATTTTTTTAGATTGTGCTCCATACCATTCATTTATTTGCTCACTGCTACAGTCATATTTTAGATTTTGCTCCATACCATTCATTCATTTGCTCACTGCCACAGTCATTTTTTAGATTGTACTCCATTCCATTCATTCTTTGACTCACTGCCACATTCATTTTTTTAGATTGTGCTCCATACCATTCATTCATTTGCTCACTGCCACAGTCATTTTTTAGATTGTACTCCATTCCATTCATTCTTTGACTCACTGCCACATTCATTTTTTTAGATTGTGCTCCATACCATTCATTCATTTGCTCACTGCCACAGTCATTTTTTAGATTGTACTCCATTCCATTCATTCTTTGACTCACTGCCACATTCATTTTTTTAGATTGTGCTCCATACCATTCATTCATTTGCTCACTGCCACAGTCATTTTTTAGATTGTACTCCATTCCATTCATTCTTTGACTCACTGCCACATTCATTTTTTTAGATTGTGCTCCATACCATTCATTTATTTGCTCACTGCTACAGTCATATTTTAGATTTTGCTCCATACCATTCATTCATTTGCTCACTGCCACAGTCATTTTTTAGATTGTACTCCATTCCATTCATTCTTTGACTCACTGCCACATTCATTTTTTTAGATTGTGCTCCATACCATTCATTCATTTGCTCACTGCCACAGTCATTTTTTAGATTGTACTCCATTCCATTCATTCTTTGACTCACTGCCACATTCATTTTTTTAGATTGTGCTCCATACCATTCATTTATTTGCTCACTGCTACAGTCATATTTTAGATTTTGCTCCATACCATTCATTCATTTGCTCACTGCCACAGTCATTTTTTAGATTGTACTCCATTCCATTCATTCTTTGACTCACTGCCACATTCATTTTTTTAGATTGTGCTCCATACCATTCATTCATTTGCTCACTGCCACAGTCATTTTTTAGATTGTACTCCATTCCATTCATTCTTTGACTCACTGCCACATTCATTTTTTTAGATTTTGCTCCATACCATTCATTCATTTGCTCACTGCCACAGTCATTTTTTAGATTGTACTCCATTCCATTCATTCTTTGACTCACTGCCACATTCATTTTTTTAGATTTTGCTCCATACCATTCATTCATTTGCTCACTGCCACAGTCATTTTTTAGATTGTACTCCATTCCATTCATTCTTTGACTCACTGCCACATTCATTTTTTTAGATTTTGCTCCATACCATTCATTCTTTGACTCACTGCCACAGTCATTTTAGTCTGTTGTTTACTTTTTTCTCAAAATGTAATACTTCTGTTTATATCCTGAGAACCCTTTCATCTGGCCAAGTGTAATCATTCAAATAATCCAAAAACTTTTAAATGAATACTAAATGAGACTTTTTACCCCTTTTCTTTGGTACCAGCATTTTTTGTATAATCTACTTGTGAAATCCTTTTCAGTTCCATGTTCTCTGAAGTGTCGAGACATGTACTTCTGTTCCAGAATTCTTCGTAACAATTTGGTTATCCTTTAAACTCAATTATTTTGGATTGTCTGAAACTTCCCTTGTGAAATAAATGTAATAAAATAAGCTTTTTTTTCATCAATATGGTTATAGCGTCCACAAAAAATAAATTACAAATAAAAGTGGCCCATGGGTAAAAAATGCTTGAGAATCACTGTTTTAAAGCAATGCATAATTCCTCATTAAGATTTCTACTACAAAAACAATTTCTTTTATGGTTCTTTGGAGTTCTTTCTGTTTTTTTGCCATTATTTAAAAAAATCATAAATTTTTCATTTATATAGTTCTTCTAAAGTGAACTAATTTATATAGCTCTTCTAAAGTGAACTAATGATATCTGTCCTCTTGTATGGCAGTGAGTGCTGTGCAATCTCCTCAAAGGTAAAGAGAAAGGCTTGAGGCAACAGAAATGTGGTTCTACAGAAGTATACTGAGAATACCATATACTGAATATGTGAGCAACAAAGTGAGAGTTGAGGTTTCTGGAGATACATAATGAGGAAGGAGGGTTCGGAAAATCTGATACTCACAAGACAGATAGAGGGGAAGAGGCACAGAGGAAATCAATGTATAACATACTTGGTAAGCTTGACTGAATGGATGGTAGAACAGGGCTTAGGAGAAATAACAGAAAAACAAAGCTTATTAAGAGCTACAAGGGACAGGAAGTTGTAGAGGGCTACTGTCATCTACATCCTGAGGGGATGCAACATATAAAGAAGAAGAAAGTGAGTGATTCAGTTTGATCTGTTGTTAGAACCTAATTTATTACCAAATAATTTTTTTAACTGGGGTCAGATACTTATGCACACCTTGTTATTACTAATTACTAATTATTATTACTAATTGCAGAAAGGAAATAACAATATTAATTATCTCTTATTCATCCATTAAAATGTTTTACTAAGGCTGATTAAGTTGTTAAATGTCATGAAACCAAAATGGATTGATTA
This sequence comes from Acanthosepion lycidas, assembly GCA_963932145.1. Taxonomy (NCBI): domain Eukaryota; kingdom Metazoa; phylum Mollusca; class Cephalopoda; order Sepiida; family Sepiidae; genus Acanthosepion; species Acanthosepion lycidas. Next base: position 67,503,970 of record OZ010598.1, read on the forward strand.
ATCATATAGGTCAAATAATATCAGGTCAAATACTTTTGTGTACAATTGCTATGACCTAATTGATCCATCCTCATATCTCTCTATCTATCTATTTCTCTCTCTCTCTCACTCTACATATATATATATATATATATATATATATATATATTGTGTATTTAAGCAGCAATCCTTCATTTTTGCATGTTTCATTAAAAAATGACAGACAAGGTATTAAGCTTTTTATTTAATTTTTCTTGTGTTTGAACAAGTGTTTTCTTTTTTGGACACAGAGTGTGTAGAAACTGTTCAAATGTTCTATAATTCCATGCACTTTTGGCTATACTTTTAGCCATTATCAAGAATGTTTTGTTTTTTTTCAGTTTAATTGAGTGTGTGCATTTTGTGTATGTTTTTAGTGTTATAGAGATGTTTTATTTTCTGAACACAGTACATTGTGGCCATCTTTGTAGTTAATATTAAGTGTTGGCTTTTTCTTTTCTATTATTAAGGCTATTTTTACACTTGTTCAAATGCAACAAAAATTAAATAAAAAGCTTAATCATAGTACCTTATGTGTGGTTTGCAATGAAACATGCATATATATATATATATATATATATATATATATATATATATATATATATAATTTACAGAGCATTAATATTATAAATTAATTGATTTAAAATATGTTTTTTTCACTACACAGTTCTAACCATGTTTCAAAAATGGAAGCTGAAAGCTCTGAATTTAATTTTGTAATTAAATTAAAGACATTAGTTCCATTTCATCATCAAAATGTCTTTAATTTAATTACAAAATTAAATTCTAAGCTTTCAGCTTCCATTTTTGAAACATGGTTAGAACTGTGTAGCAAAAAAAAACATATTTTCAATCAATTAATTTATAACATATATATATATATATATATATACACATAGGCTGCAATGGGTAAATTTTCACCATTTTATAGTTTGTTTTTGATTTTGTCAATTGCACAGTATAGTAGGGTCAGTTGGGCACTACCTGTAAGAGAAAGAGTGCATTGATGCTATTCACTCTGCCAAAAATGTATGTACACACTTTTTCCTCTCAGTTTTTCCATTATTTTATTAAAATATTTTTTTAATAATAGATTTTCAATTTTTTATCAATAATTTTCTTCTTTCACGTATTTATTTTGTTTGATTTTTTATTTTATTTTATACTATTTTTTATTATTATATATTCCCTTTCTTCCCATCTTTTTCTTTCTTTACCTTTCTCTTTCTTACTTTGCATCACTTTATATTCCAACTATCGTTCCCTGGCTTTCAACACTCAACCATGTGACCTGTCAATCTTTGCTACGACTTGGTACATGCTAGACGTCTTCTCTCATCCCAACCTATAACTCTCATCATCAATGTTTACAATCTCACAGCCCCTGATACACACTAGTAACAATAAATCAACCTATCACTTTTACATCGGTCTAAATTTAAGTTTTTCATAAAGAGGTTTGCACTTCGAGTGATTAGATAGAGATCTGATTTTGCTCACAATACAATTTCTACTGGAAAATATCTTATCTACAAAAACATCTGTCGGTGAGTAATTCCTATTTCTCTGTTTGTTCCTCAGATCATTGATAAAGGACACAGACATGTCCAAAAATTCCGAAGTTAAACTTTTCTCTCCATGGTTCATTTTTGTCAAATGGTTGATATTTGATAAATATTTATCATACTGACTATATTGGTATCTTTGTTTGTTCTTTGTTTTATTAACCAACCAATTTATTCCACACACACACACACATATATATATACTAGCAGCATGGCCTGGCGTTGCCCGTGGTTGATTAAAAAATCGTACGACTCATACAGCAATCGCTATCACTTGACTTAAAATATTTTTGCCCTGCCTTGCCTTTAAAGGAGTGCCCTTTTCCATGCTGATTTTGCTACAGGCCTTACTTCTTGCCTATCTGACACTGCAAATTTTTTCTAAGCTCTATACTAAACATTAAATCTGTTACGAAAAAAGAACTAAACAAAATGAACACAAAACAATCAACTTTAAAAAAGGACACGTGACTGGAAAAATCGAACGAAAAAAGAATGTTAACAACAAATACTTTTTCACACTTAACCCAGTTCTGCAGAATCAGAATCAACATTGAGTTTAAGCAAGCAAATGTGCCAATTGGAGTAAAGTGCCATGAAGATTTAAATTTTTCCCACTTGTGACAATTGCGGCTATCGATTTTTTTTTGCATGCATTTGTGTCAGTCAGCTGTTGGCTCTCACGCTGACCAATAGAATCTTCCTACCTACTCGTGGCAGCCAGCTATAGGCTCTCACTCTGGCCAGTAGAAAATGGCCGCAAACTACATGAAAACTGCTGTAGAAGCATAAAAAATTGATTATTTTCACTATCGATGGGAGTTGGGAAATGCAAAGTCAGTCTTGGTCTTGCCACTCACTTGGAGCATGTGCATGTAAATTTTGGTGCAAATCCATCGAAAATTGCGGCCATGCATTTGTTACACACACACACACACACATACACACACATCCTGCCTTTTATAGATAGAGATATATGCATACACACACATATATACACACACACACGCACACACACACAAATCCTACCTTTTATCTATAGAGATATATGCATACACACACATATATACACATACACACACACAGATCCTGCCTTTTATAGATAGAGATATATTCATACACACATATATATACACATACACATACACACACACACACACACATCCTGCCTTTTATAGATAGAGATATATGAATACACATATATATACACATACACATACACACACACACACACATCCTGCCTTTTATAGATAGAGATATATGCATACACACACATATATACACATACACACACACACACACACACATACACACACACACACACACATATATTATATATATATATATATATATATGTAGGAATAAAGACAAAAGGAAAACTTATTTTAGCCAACGTGTTCCATCCTCTGAAGGACTATATCACGTTTGCTTTGATAAAGTGTTCCAGAGGATGAAATGCATCAGCCAAGATAAGTTTTCCTTTTGTCTTTATTCATATTGTCATTTTACAGACATACTCTAACTGAATTTTTGCATATGTGTGTGTGTGTGTGTGTGTATGTATTGTTTAAAATTTGCTATGTTTATAAAACAAGAGTGCTCAATATCAAAGGTACAATGTTTGTAAATATAGAAAGTTTTGACATAAGAATCAATGCTTACATGGTGACAATATTTTATTCCTCAAGCAATTTTCAGACCATGTGTCACGCCTCTTTTAGTGGACTGTAAATATATAGATCACTGAGAGATTAAAATAAATTGGGGGAAAAGACTATTGACCATTCTCAACTCTTTTATTTAGGGTTAATGTGCTTTAGACTATTTAAATATAAACATACATACATATATATATATATATATATATGTCAGGCTCACTAGGTGTATCTATATATATATATATATATATATATATATAAGTATAAGGTACATCAATAAGTATGTATCCTAATGATAAAAAGCATTTACTATACACAACAAATATTTATTTTTCAATAAAATCTTCTTCAAGAATGGTGAATATTAATCATGCAGATTGAACATTATACAGTGAAAATCTTAGATCAAAATTCAGCTAACAGTTACATGTCATATGAGGGACTTATTGATCTACCCTCACACTTTTCAATGTTCCATTGCCTGTATAATTTTGTCATTTTCACACAGGTTGCCTTTTTTTTAATATAACTTTCTCAATAATCTTTTTATCAGTGAAACTTGCAAATATAAGAAAAAAACATTTATTGTTCAGCTAAGATTGTTTTTAACAAAACCTATTTTAATATTCATTCTCATATCTGTGTGAAAATTAATTCTGCCTATCACCACTAGACAATCATCATATCAGACAAAGAGACATGCCTCTACCCTTGAAAGCAGACATTTCATTTACACATCTTTACTTATATGTCATCTGAGGAGCCTACTTATCAAATATCTAAAAAAATTGCCAGTGATAACAAAAAAAAACCTTTGTGAATAACAATAAAAAAAAAGAAGAAAAAGAGCACAGTAAAGTAAAATTCATTGCTTCAAGAATAACAATAACTTTTTTGCTCTAAAATTAAATGTGGTGAATCTATAAAAAAAAAATGTATTGATCATTTGCCTCCCTTCTTTCTAGACAAAATGGCTACTGTTTGTCAACAAAGCTGATCCCATTACATCCTATATTTGGTAATAGTCATGGATTGGTTATGGATGCACTGTGGTGTAACAGACAGTGACTCAGACTTAAAAATCAGAGAGCCAAGTTTGAATTCCAGTCAAGTTCATTATATTTACTTACCCCAGTTATGGGTAAATAGCAGAGCAGACTGAGTTCTATAGCCTTGATTGGCAACCAGTCTAGGAGAAGGAAAATTCTGAATTCAAACCATCCTGGAGAGGGCTAGGCTCCCTCAGGCTATCTTACCCAAGAGACACACCTGCACCTATAGCTGAAGTACATGTAGTGCCCTTAAAATTCTAATGGGTTACTGAGCTCGTGATTGTAATCATGTATTGGTTATTGGAAGGTAGTCCAGGTGGTACTGATTCATCTCTTGCTTGAACATAGCACAGTTAAAAAAATATTTATATATCTAGATAAAGAAAACCTCCATTGCCCCCACTACTTGTTCTTTAGCTGTACTCAAACAAACTTAGTAAACATTAATGTAGGCAGGCCCTCCCCACTTAGAAGACTGGAACAAAACAATTTTCTTCACCTCCATTTCTCTCCCATCTGGCCTTGTTCTATACTAAAACCAAGCTTAGACACTTGAATAATTGGCACAACACAATCTTCCTAACTCTCATTTCTCCTATACTGTAATAGATGTGCTTAATGTAAAAAGACAAGATGCTTTGTACTGTTTTTCAAGACAGGCATTCTCTCCCCATTTAGAAATTTGGTGCAAAATAATCTTCCTTCTTCTATTTGCCATCATTCAGTCTTGTACAAAAGTTAAGCTAAGTAAATACCAATGATCTAAGATTGCTTGTCTTGAAAATATATTCTTCAGGCTTGCAAAACAACTTCTGATATTTGGTCCTTTGGTCAAATGGAGTGAACGAAGAACTTTTCAGCACCCCCTGGTATGTTCCTCCCTGTGGTGTAGTTGTTTACAAATTAGTGTCACTTATACTTAGAAATAGAAAGAGACAGTTATTTCTGGGACATATAATGAGAAGAGGGCTTGGAGGATTTGACAGTCACAGCACATGTTAAATGCAAGAGGGAGAGCAGAACAGCAAGAAAGAGGGATAGTAAAAAAAAAATAAATGTAAAAGAATTGTGTCATAATGGATGCTACCTGCCTTACCAATAATTATAATCGATGGTGAAAAAACAGGGAATTGTGGGTAGAAAAGTGGCTATATGAGTCAATGAGAAATCAGTTGGTGGGGGGGCTTGATCAGGTATCAATTAACTTGACGGACAGTGACAGATGGGGTGATGGACTGAGTGACAGACAGACGAAGCCATAGTGAAACAGGAAAAATGGAGGAAAGCAAGAAGCATGTGAGAAAGAAAATAAAACAATTTTGTTTTTCCTACTAGAACCACAATGAATAAAAAAAAAAAAACATTGCTAAGAGCTACAGAAGTTGTGGTGAACCATGATCACCAACCTAAGAAGTCACAGATATTACTGTTGTAGTTAGCTCAAAGATTTAATGTCTTTATACTTGAGAGTAAAAGAAAGATGTTTTCAAAAAGAGAAAAAGAAAATGTTTTTATTTTATTACTTGACCCCTTTAAATGTTGATGCACCAAAGCAAGATATTCCCATTCTCATATTCTGACCTATTATAAATTGTCTACGTCTTTTTACTGCCAAGCTTCAGTTGTTATTCGTATTTTTAATGCCCTTTTGACATGACTGAAAGCTTAATGGTTGCAACCATTAAGAGGTACCTTTCTGTGAGTTTTCAACAATTGCCGCCATGTTAATTCTCTACCTTCTGTTTAAAACTGTCTGGCTGCAATACACTCATCATCTCAGCATCATTTTAATGACAAAATTGGTTTGCTTTGTGCTTGCTAGGGAGCAGGAGGTACCACACTCCAATTCAATCACATTTATAGACACATTTATAGCAAAAGTTAAGAGAAAAAAAAAGAATTGCATTTGAATCACTTAGAAACTTAAAAGCCATGTCTTTAATGCTGTGGTTCTGTGCATCTAATGTCTAATGGGCAATGCCACATTATAAAAGCTAAGCTATTAAAGTAAAACCTAGAAACAAAGGTGAAAGAGAAAGACAATGTTACAATCTCTGAGTTAAATATCAAACTTATTGCATTTATCATTAAAATGTTTGGTTTGTGAATATATTTTTATACAAATGTGTTTATCAGCAGTCTCCAAAGTTTTCATTATGTACACAACTCTGCATGTTTTAACAATTTTCACTGGATAAAGACAAAAAAAAAACAGTTTTATAAATGAAAAAAGCTTAAATGAAAAAGTTTTTTTTGGATATTATTTATAATCATGTACAGAAATAAGAGAAACATGATAATTACAATGAAACAACATCTTGTTTACACTTAGAAATGATATATAATGAGTAACAATATCAAACATTAGCAAATTCTCTGAGAAAATAATTAATGAATATATATAGCCACATTGTGTTTTATAGAAGAATTCATTTTCTTTGAATCATTTTTCTAATCAGCATGATTTTGAACAAAAAGAGAAATGTGTTAATTACAAAGCAACAGTGTCTTGTTTACCCAGAGAAAGGAAATATAAAGAATAAGAATTAGCAAATTTGAATTAAAAGTTTACAAGCACAGTGAGGTAGGATGTTAAGTATTTTATGGTTGTAGGTTTTCTGTGGATGTTTCCTTCTCTGAGGCAGATGTCCAAGCTAAGTGTAGATGTCTACTCCCGCTATTTATTTATAATCATTATAGAAATATTTTTTTTAATTATTATGAAAATAAAATAATAGTGAAATTATTATGGATATTTGTTTTAATCAAATTTTTAAAATGCATTTTGGAAATAAAATATTTTTTGAAATTAGTATTGAAATATGTTTTTAAATTATTATGAAAATAAAATAATGAAAACAATTTTTCTAAATGATGGAAATAAATTTTTTTTTTTTTGAAAATTATTGAAATTAAATAATTTTTTTCAAAATTCTTGTAAAAATAACATCTTTTTTAAATTATATATATTCAAATACCATGTCTCTTCAGGATGTGTTATAGTGGAACACACCTATTCTATAGTTAATAGACTCTCCCACCTATAATAAGTAGGAGTAGTAAGAGTAACGTGGGGGTCGCTCAATGAGTCAGTCAGTCAGTCAATGCCAGACGATAGTTAGTCGGATACTAAAGTATCAGCGACCACAACTGCGTTATACCTATTATATCAAGTTCCTAACGTTTTGTATGTCGAACCTATTTTAGGACTGACTTCGTACAAATACAAGCCTCCACTGTGAAACCACTCCATAACAGGATGTAAGTGATCAGGGCTCTTTTTTTATCATCTCTGAATTGCCATGGCTTCTTGGAAAATATAGTAGGATGGTTTCTCATTGCCTTCTCCACAGTTTGGAATTCAGAGTTTTCCTTCTCTTAGATTGGTTATTAGTCTGAATGTAAATAATGTAAATAAAAGTATTAAATAACTATAAAGTTGAGCAACAAACTTAGTAAATAAATAGGGTGAGATAGGCGTAGACAATGAGGTGAGAACTAGTAACATATCCTTACTTATCTGAATATATTTTACATAAATACTTTTATTCTAAAACATCATCCTGGGTATGACGATAAACTACATCCACATCCTAGGTAAGACAATAAACTACGTCCAACAGCAAGACCTCTGATCATGAGGTTTTGAGGAGCATGGAATCACTTCTTAATTGCTGTTGTTCCCAGGTCTACCCTAATCTGGGGTGGTAGCAACTGTTAAGGTTCCAGCTATGGACAAATAGTGAACTCCCAAACTAGGGTCAAAAAACTGAAAGTATAGATTTAAAAAGAAATAAATTATGAGCAACAGACTTTTGTAAACTCAAGCTCCCAAGAAAATTAAATTTCAACATTCCTCTTCTTTTATGTGCCATGTCCCTTCAGGACGTAGGTAATCATGGCCCTCCACATCAAGCTCATCAAGTATGTTCATACTGCTTTCCTCTGTCCCTCTTTACCTCAATCTGTCCTGTGAGTACCATGTTTTCCAAGCCCTCCTTCCTCATTATGTGCCTCCAAAATTTCAACTGCCTCTTTGTGATGTTAAGTATAAGTTTCCTTTTTGTTTCCTTTCTCTGCAAAACCTCATCCTTGCTCACATGTTTGGTCCATGGTATCCTCAGCATCTTTTTATAAAACCACATTTCTGTTGCCTCAATACTGAAGCAACAGAAATGCTTTTTCATCATTGAGGAAAAATTGTCCAGTATTCGCTGCCATACAGGAGGACAGACGTCACATAATAGTTCAGTAATCTTTTCTTTGTTAATAATGAAATTTTAATACTTTGATAAGAATTCATCTTTGGTCATCCCAATATGTCTTCTGATCTCTGTGTCACACTTTCCATCCTCTGTTAGAACACTTCCCAGATATTTAAATTTCTGTATTTGTTTAAGTTTAGTATCCGCAGCCTGTAATTTGTATTTTGGACTCATCCTTTTGCCGATAACGATAACGATGCATTCTGTCCTTGTAGTTTATACTTAGTCCTTTCTTCTCACTCTCCATTGCTACCTTCTGTAGGAGCTTTTGTAGTTTTCTTTCTGTGTCTGCTATCAACACTGTGTCATCTGCATATCTTATATTGTTAAGATTTTGGCTGTCAATACCAGCAATAGATTTTTGTAAAATAAAATTAAATTTCTGTATTAATTGACCAATAAGGAGTTGATATGCTAAGATTGTAGCCGTCAATACCAGCAATAGATTTTTGTAAAATAAAATAAAATTTCAGTATTAATTGACCAATAAGGAGTTGATATGCTATTAAATTATATGCCCAAGAAATTTCAACTATTGCTTTCTAAGTATGTGTTCTTTTTGTTTCCATTTTCTGTTCAGTTCATAAAATTCTCAGCATCCTTCTGTTGAACCACATTTCTGTTGCTTCAAGTCTATTTTTCATCTGTGAGGAAATTATCCAGTATTCCCTTTTATATAGGACGACTGATATTACATAACAGTTCAGCACTCTTTTTTTGTTTTTAATAAATCTTTCCTGTCTTAATACTCTGCTTAGCTTTTGGAATGCATCTTTGGCCATCCCAATATGTCTTCAGATCTCGGTGCCACACTTTCCGTTCTCTGTTAGAATACTTCCCAGATATTTACATTGCATATCACTTAACAGTCCAGTGACCTTTTCTTTGTTTCTAACAAAATTTTTCCTGTCTCTTAATACTTTGCTTAGCTTTTGGAATGCATCTTTGGCCATTACTATATGTCTTTGGATCTCAGTGTCCTCTGTCAGAACATTTCCCAGATATTTAAATTTCTGTGCTTGTTTGATTTTACTATCCCCGATTTGTAATTTGCATTTTTTGTCAGAGTTTTTGTAGTTTTCTTTCCATTACTGCTATCAACACTGTGTCATCTGCATATCTTATATTGTTAAGATTTTGGCTGTCAATACCAGCAATAGATTTTTGTAAAATAAAATTAAATTTCTGTATTAATTGACCAATAAGGAGTTGATATGCTATTAAACGAAGAAATAAACAAATAAATATCCTAAACCACAGGTGAATAAGCTTTTTGTATCATAGAAAAATCTTGATGAGTCACAGGGTGGCAATTAATTAAAAACAAAAATTGATTATTTTTTTTCATAAATATCATTTGATAAATCATGGGTTTCATTGATTTGTTTGCGACAGCTTATCAACCACCTAAAATGGTGGTGTGTAAAATAAAGATGAAATAGTTTAAGAAAAAGATAGAACTCTATCATAAAATAATTTTCTTTTTGAAAGTAAATTGAGTTTTAAAATTTTTGGAAGTTTTTGCCTTTTTTCTTTTCAGTTTTCCTCTCTTCATTTTAACTACTTGTAAAACATGCCTGAATTATATTATTTATTTGATGGAGATCCTGAGCAATATTTTTTTATTCTATCAAGTCTTATTTTTTTTCTATCAAAGTCTTGCTGCTGTTGAATGTGTTTGGTTATTGAAATGTTATATTGCATTTGCCAACATTCAATGCTTTGTTCGGGAATGACATTAATTTGAATAAGCTGATTGCATTTCACAAATCTTTCCATTGTCTCCATCACAGCACCCCATCATCTTCTCAACAATTTTGTCTGTATCCTCGAGAAGCAGGGGGTGGAGACAGGTAGAGACAGGGGTGGCATGGTGTAGCAAGTGACAAAAGCTTCAGTGAACAAGTGTGCAAATCTCTAATTACCCATCCCTACATCAGTTCACGTCTCTCTTGTCCTGTCCAATGAAAGAAATTAATCACACACACACGCATACACATGCACAGTTGGAGCCTGCATGATGAAAGAATCTGACAGAGGGTGGGGAGAAAAGCAAGAATGAATTTATCATTCTCTGATGTAAGAAGAAACACATGGCAGGCTTCTACACAGTTTTTATTCAAAAGAGGACAAACTCAACAAGGCATTTTAGCTGCATCGAACCGATATAGTAAGCCCCAGGGAGAATGAAGTAAAATTTACAAATAATTATGGGTAAGCTATTACTTTACTGTTAATGAAAAATTTAACATCTGCGGTGTTTCCTTAAAAAAAAAACTGTCAGTTTCTTTCAACCTTTAAAAGACAACAGAACACACTTCTTTAACACTGTTTAATGCATTACTAAGAAAATACCAACCTTCAACTTATACAATGTCTGATTTCAGCATTTTCCTTCCATCAGACATAAAAACATTTTAACAGTTTATAACATATTTTTTCCTCTTTTGTACATTATGAATAGTATTTAGTATAAACAAGAATTATTACTTTGCAGGATTTATAACCTAAGGTGTCAATATCCTTGGAAGCTTCCATCATATTTCAGTTTTTATTAATCCATCGTACTTTGAAAATATAGACTATAAAGAATACACACGACAATTGTCACAGTAAATCTCGATACTTTAAAAATTATCTCACAATATTTCAGTCCAATTCATTGTTCATATAATATCCCAGAATTCAACACCACAATTTATAATGTTTGCATTGGAAAAAAAAAAATATATATATATATATATGACTCAGATATAAATATCTCAGGAACAATATGTTTTACTGTTTTTGGCAATATAAACTCTTTCCTTGTCAATGCACCTAATCCAACACTTACATAGATCAAACTTATATCTGACAGGCGACAGACTTACTGAACCATATTTATATATATATATATATAGTAAGAAAACTACTATGACAAATTGGAAAAATGTTTTTGTGATGCATTTCAACCATTAGGATTTCATCAGACTCAAACAGTTGAAAGGCATCACAAAAACATTTTTCCAATTTGTCATACTATTTTTCGAAATACTATTTCAATTATATATTTTTCTATCATAAATGCACATATATATATATATATATATATATATATATATATATATATGCTCAGCACCGGAAGATTGTGTTGTGCATGAAACTCCAATTTGTATAAACAGTGAGGGATAATATGTATATTTATTAATATATACTTAATAGCTCTGTTGCATTACATTCAGCACTGTTTTATTAACACTGCCACTTTATGTGTAATACATATAATTATATATATATATATATATATATATATATATATATATAATTATATATATATATATATATATATATATATATAATTATATATATATATATATATATATATATATATATAATTATATATATATATAATTATATATATATATATATATATATATATATATATATATATATATATATATATATATATATATATTATGAAAGTAAACATTGATGTCAACACCAAAGCAGCCTCAAGCATTGTCCAATTTTATATTTACATATGCTCTCTCTGATATTGAGCACTTTTGCTCATAAATACACCATACTATAAAACTATATTTTTAATATATCTATATATATATATAAACACATACACACACACACACACACACACATATATATATATATATATATATTTAAAAACATAAATAACAACTCAAATGACATTTTATTCACCTGTTCACTATTGATAGTTGCCTTGTTTTTCTAATATTGAAAACAAAAAATTACAAAAATTTGCTTGAATTGAATGCTTACACCTCCACTAATTTACAGACCTGTTTTATTGGGCATAAGCAACATGTTTATGTACACATACACACATATATGGTATTTGGCTAGCAATCCAACCTTTATACAAGTTTCATTGACAATGTACTGTGTTAAATTTTTTTATTTAAAATGTGCTTACCGTGTTTGGGAAATAAAACATACCTATAACTCTACATACATACGTAAGTAAAACAATCCATACATTCAGTTAAAAGTAAAAATAAAATCATCCTTGATAATGGCTAAAAGTATTTCCAGAAATACTTGGGCATACAAAACATTTGGGCAATTTCTACATAATTTATGGCCGGAAAAGAAGAAAAATATAAGAACACATGAAAAATTAAATAAAAACTTATGCAGTATCTTGTCAGTCATTTCTAATGTAATATATATATATATATATATATATATATATATATATATATATATATATTTGTGTATTTAGGCAGCAATCCTTCTTTCATGCACATTTCATTGAATACAACAGACAAGGTGCTTTTATTTCTCATGCAATCTAATAATTTTTTTCTTTTCTGATGATAAATTATATAAAAACTGTCTGAATGTTCTTTTTATCTGAGCGCTTTCGGCTATACATTTAACCATTTTCAAGGATTAAATATTTTAACTGTTGAATAAGAAATAGTTTACTGTATGTATGTTTTATAAAATGTTTTCATTTTTCAAAACACAGTCAAGACATTGTGTCCATGTTCAAAGTTAATATTATTAGGTGTTGTTTTTTTTTGTTTTTATTAATAAGGCTTCCATTATTTTTAGACTTTTTTTGCATGTAGATGATGCTATTATATTAGTGTTATCAACAAGTATGTTACGAATAGTGTCCAGTAGGTTTCCATGAATATTTAAATGAAATTTAATTGAGCTATTGTCAGAAAGGTGTAGAGTGAGTTTGCATGTCAAACATGTTGTAGTGTGGCCTATATAATTATTTACGAATTTTGATTGATCAGGAATACAATTCCTTAATGGGCATTTAAATTCGTAAATAATATTTGCCCTATTTAATTTTGTTCTAGGAAGTGAATTATTATTTTTAACTAGAAGGTTAGAGGTTTTAAATTTTTTGTAATAAATAATTAATCTAATTTTTTTGTTATTGTCAACTGGTGTTATGCATTTTTTATAATGTTCTTAATTCTGCTTTCATCCTGTTTATAATTTTCATTCATCTGATTTTTATAAAAAAATATTAATGTTATTGTTTATGTTTCTATTCTCACCGTTGCTATTAGCTACCTTAGACAGAAAATGCCTAATGTGGAAATCCAACAAATTGATTAGGAAATCTGTTATTAATCAGCGTTTGTTTTACATTGTTTAATTCGTTAAGGAATATATATATTCCTTTAAATATTAATTTTAATGGATAACCGTATTTTAAGTAGATGCTCAGTGTATTTAAATATAAGTCTGTTCGATTAATAAATAAAAATTCATTACTTCTTTAGTAATTGTTTGGTTTACGTTTTGGATATGAAACTGAGCCCTTATGAACTTTTGAAAATCTGGGTGTGAAAAAGTGTGCCTAGAGATTAAAACAGAACCCCACTTAATCATGACACTTTTTATAGCCAAAATGGGTGAAGCCCATTGGATCTAATGATAGTTTCTCTTGAAATGGAGGGCTCAGGGTAGAATTTTACTGGAGGACACTTTTTTTTTCTGATAAGATTTCTCAAAAATTCAGATAAAATACTGTTTAAAAGATAAACAGGACAGCTTTTTAGATATGGGTATCCACTAAAAATAACATTAGAAATAAAAATAATATTGAATTAATGAATAAAAATTCATAACTGCTTTAGAAATTTATATATATATATATATAGAGAGAGAGAGAGAGAGAGAGAAAGAGAGAGATATCATTTGCCATGGCACCATCGATATTAATTCATTCTGTCCATAAAAATAACTATTTTAAATCTTGAAAAAAAGCAGCTGAACCATTATTCACAAGTAACTTACAATTGTGTCCTTTTGTTGTCTGTAACTTTTTTTGTTTTTGATGTTTTTTCTTTCTTCATTCTTCTTTCTTCTTTCTTCTATTTTATTTCATTTTCACCATTGCTATTAATTTTTAAACTTTTAACTTCAGCCTCTCCTCCAACTTGTTTAAATTAGAATTGATTTGTAATTTGCAGTATTGGTAAATTAGGAAAAGTTTGACCACAGCTAACTGGTACTTTAGAACTTTGGAGCAATACTAACTGCTTACCTGCTGTTAGATATTAATACTAGAAACTTGGTGTGAATTAATTTTTACCCTCCCAGTTTTTTAGATGGTAGGAGACATCAAAACCTGTGCTAAGTCATAACTTAATATGATTTTTTTTCTTATTTTATGTTCCTGATTTTTTTTCTTTCAATTAGGAGACATACCTTTTAAAACTGAATATGATCTATCTTTTCAAAGTTTAATCATATCATAATTCTTCCCCCTAAAATCATTACTGATATACTCTACATTCTTCTAGAATATTAATAATGCAGTAATCTACCCCAGGAGTCATGGTGGAGTTATGGATAGCAGCTCGGATTGAGGAATCAGAGAGCAAAGTTCGAATTCCAGTCGAATCCATGACATTTATTTATGTGCTAATACCATTGGGAAAGGTATTAATCCTCTTCCTTGCACAATGAAATGGCAACCTACTGCAGGAAAAATAATCTGCCTCATCAGTCATGTTTCAAAAGATACATGATTACCTTAGCATGTATCACGCATGGTACATAACAGAATCTCCCTCAGGCTAGTTGGTGTCTACAGCCTTACTTGGAAACCTCACTAGAGTTAGTGTCTCAATAAAATTGCCTAGCCACCTGTGCTGCAAACAGGTTAATAGGAGTAGATAGGCTCACCTATCATCCAGCCCACACTGCTTCCATGTCTATTGAACAGGAGCAGAGGATCATCCCTTGTTCTCTGTTCAGGATATGGCTTACCAGTTCTTTCTTTCTTCTATCAGGACCATAATGATTTAACTATCTTAACTTTTTGGTAATCAGACTAATGATGAGAGTACCTAGCTGGTAGTTTGCTAGCTGCTGTTTCTGACTGATTGAGCAGTCGCATAATATCTGGATATTTGTAGTGCCATGTCACATATGGTTAGGTGTCCATGCATGTATTTCCAGTGGGCCTCCCTAAGGCCACATTATGCCCTGGTCTCAGCCATACTCTGACTAGTTTGTATTTCCATGGAAGACAGATAGAGATGATGGCCTTTTCTCTTTCTCCTCAAAACAAATCTCATGAAAAACACAACAAAAAGAAATACAAGTAAGCCAGTAAACAAAAACCATCTACCGTTGTCGATCTTTCTTTCTTTAATATTTGTGGTATCCATTCCAACTTAGTAGTATAGAATATTTTCTCTTTGAATGGTTGCCAGATATCTTTGCCCCTTTTGAAACCAATAAATTCTTGGTTCCAGGCTATCTTCTCCTTTGATCCTAGCATTCACATGTATAGCCTTGATGTTTACATCCGAGATAATTTTCTGATGACCAGGCAATTGTCGCTTGAGGCCCCAGAGAACTCCTTCATGTGGCCCTGCCTTTCATTATTAAACTATGTTAGCTATCTCTTTTACCTTTAATGCTAGACCTCTTCCCAGAACTGCTGTAGATTACATAATCTTTGACAGTATAGAAAAGGCACTGTTCTATCCATCTGCAAACATCTTTGTCTTCAGTGATTTTAATGTGCACCATGCCATGTGCCTGAAACATTCTAAATGTACTGATGTTGCTGGTATTCAAACATTAAATATTTCCCGAGCAAAACTGAGCAACAGTCCTCTCTACTTGATTTATTTCTTACCACCTCTCCTTGCTCTTGCCACAACACTTCATAAATCAGATCACTCTGTCGTACCTATTGATATTTTGTTCTAAATATATATTAAACAGGAACTCCCTGTTCATAAGAACACTTTGTGTTACCAGCATGCTTATTGGGACTCATCAGTGATTTTCTTTATGGCGTCCATTTTAACCTTCCATTTGAGAATTACACCACTGATTTCATTCCTTCTCAGAAATACCAGGTAAAACCTCAATCCTCTCCATGCTTCACACCAGCATGCTCAGCCGCTATAGTCCACAGGAATCACTATTTTCAGATATACCAGCATGACAGCTCCTGTCACAACAGATGCCTATTCATTGCTGCTCATAATAAATATAAACAAGTCCTTAAAGAAGCTAAGTCCCTGCTTACCAAGCAAAGGCATCACATTGCATCTAACAACCTTGACCCTCTTGATTACTGGTGGCTCTGTAATAGGGCATTAAATAACTGTAAGGTCCCCTCTTCAGTCAATTTGAGGTGTTAAAATCCTCTGCTGATTAAAACTGATTGAATTGCACATAAATTCTCTTTACAATCTAATCTCGACTCATCTGGAGTATTCCTGCCTAACTTCCCACTGAGTTTCTGTTGAGTGATGCTAACCTCCAAGAAAGTGACTTATTGCACCTTCTCAGGCCAACATTCTCAGCTGACATGAAGAAGAAAGACTATATTGAATTCATTGCTAAGAAAATGGTTCACTGTGTCATGCAAGACAATTTTTCACTCCAGAATATATTATACATATCAATAAATCCACCATTCATCCATGATTAGAATACTGTTGCCACATATGGTTTGGTGCCCTTGCCATGTACCTTGAGCACCTTGATAAAATCCAAAGAAGAATCAGCAATATTATTGATCCTGATCTACTGACTTGGCTTCAGCCACATTGCTAATACTATAAAGTTGCTTCCCTGTGCCTTTTCTATAAATTCTATGCTAACAGTTTCTTTTCTCACACTTCTCACTTGTGGAGCTCCCTTCCAGCTCCATGCTTTCCCATCAACTTTAATCTGCAAAAATTTAAATGCCATGTCAATCACTATCTGCTATACTCCTTTTCTCTTCTCTCTCATTATAGTTAGATCTCATCAATTCAACATTGAGCTGGCTAGATGTAGCCATAAGTTCTATGCTAACAGTTTCTTTTCTTGCACTTCTCACTTATGGAACTCCCTTCCAGCTCCATGCTTTCCCATCAACTTTAATCTATCTATCTACTGTCATTTTGATTACTCTTTTCTCTTCTTGCTTATTATTAATGATTTTGCTTGTAATTCTTCCATGCCTTGTAACCCCCCTTGTGTTTTATTGGATTTACTGCCTTGTTTGAGGTGAAATCAATAAACAAAAATTAAAAACATAAATATATATATATATATATATATATATATATATATATATATATATATATAATTACTATTTGTAACAATAAAATAGCTCATCTATCTTATAAGAATCTTAGAGTTTCATGTATTTTTTTACATACAATCTTCAGCAGTTTTGTTAGTAAACTAAGTTTATTTATATACAAATCATATTTTTCTTTTTAAGCATTATTTTTATGATGGCATAAAATGTTTAAATTAATTCTCTTAATGATGTAAATTTTTTATAAAAATATGAATTTGTTCAGCTATACTTAAATCATGTATTATATATATTTGTATATATGTGGAGGTCAACACCCATTGTCAATGCCCACTTTTATATTTACATATGCTCTATCCCTGATATTGAGCACTTTAACCCATAAATATAGCATACCTTAAAACTATATTGTTATCATATATATATGTGTGTGTGTGTGTAAAAAAATTTCAACTCTAACTACAATATATCTCTAAAAAAGTATGAAAAAAACAAGAGGAAAACTTATCTTAGATGGCATGTTATGTCCCTTGACAAACTTTATCAGGGCAATTGTGAGGATTTTATTTTGTCACAAGTATTTATGAACAGAAGTAAATATTTTGTTAGTTTTTCAAAATTTTTAACTTTAAGAGACGCTTATAAATATACATGAGGTTAACTGAAAAGTCTACATAAATTATGGAGGATGCTAAAATCATTTTAGTGGCTGAGCAATCTAAAGCACTAGAAATCAATTGTTCTTCCTATAAAGAGAGAAGCAAGTTCAAACCCTGATGTAGGACACATTTTTTTATTTAAAATTTTCAAAGACACATGCCGGTAGATGTTTACAAACAGGGCATCTATACAAACATGTGTAGCCACTAAAATATAATGTGTAAGGTATATATATATATATATATATATATATATATATGTGTGTGTGTGTGTGTGTGTGTGTGTGTGTGTAAATTTTTGATCCAACATTTTTATTGCTTCAAACCTTGTCTTCAGTGGATAACAGTGTTTGAAATTGACAAACTGTTTTTTTGTTCTTGTTTCTTTCATCACTTCATCTCAAGCAAGATATGAATCCTCTTCTTCTCTCCCCAGCTATGGGTAAATAGCAGGATAGACCGGGTTCTATAGCCTTGGATGGCAACTGGTCTACTGCAGAAAAAAATGGCAACCTACTGCAGGAAAAAATCTGTATTGAAAGATATATGATCACCTAAGTGTGTATCACGTATGGCACATAACTGACTGATTCTATTTTAGTTTCCCTGAAACTTTGAATATTAATTGTTTATCCATTAATATATCAGTGATATACTGACTGGCTACTCTTGTTTTCTGAGCACCCCTATGTCTTAGGGTGGTTAACTGTTCCCTGTTACAGACACCTGCTCAGGTACATTTGTGTTTGTTCAATACCCACAGAGCCAACCTGTGGTTTATACTGCAACCATGATGAGCAGGCTTCAGTTAAAGTTTCTATGAGAGCACACATGATCCATCATGATCAGTAGTTTGAACACTGCCAGTATGAGTAAGCAATCATGATGACTTTTGACCTCATGCTAACACAATTATTGATTGCTTCCAAAGAGTTCTGCCTACCCAAATTCACTCACAAGTCTTTCAGGTACTTTCTGTGATATATTAGTGATATATATATATATATATATATATATATATATATATATATGCATAAATATATATGCATATGTATGTACACACACACACACACATATATATATATATATATATATATATATAGAGAGAGAGAGAGAGGTAGTAAGCCGTTGTCCAATTAACGCAACATAGAATTTGAATATGTTAAAAAGAGTATCCCACTACAAACTGATACCATAAACAGTTTGAAAAATCCTGCAAATTTTAAAATTAAAATTCATAGGTGAAAATGGGCAAACTAGAGGTATCTTAATTCCAATTGTAAAAGATATATATATATATATATATATATTGAATTGAAAGCGAATTGAGTCACTGTCAGTCACTGGGCGTGTTTCTAAAAATAAATACACTAAAAATCCACCTACATCCCTGCCGTGTGCCGACAGCTTAGTGGTAGAATCTCCGACTGACACCAACTGTCGGGTTTCGATCCAAGCAACCGGATGTCTAGCCACACTGATGAGCTGTGAAACAGCGAAACAGTCTATCTGTGGATGACGTTATATATATATTTATATATATATATATATATGTTGTCTGCACCCACTCCGAGCATTGAGAATCATCATCATCTCTCCCTATTTCCTTTCTCTTCCTAAATGGTAGTGACAGAGATGACTGTGAATCAGATAATTTGATGAGGCCTTTTGTGTGAATTTAATTTTGGTGGACAACTCTGCATGACAGAGAAGCCCACACACTTAACCAGAGACACCTCCATCATGGCTCAAATGGGATTGAGACAGGTGAAATCTGGTAAACCTGGTTGCATTGGGCTGTCGGATGCTTGGTCTGTCAAGTTCACCTTGATTACACCAGCCCACCTGGTGCTTCCCTCTTCTGCCATTATGGTCATTGAGTTTGTGTAGTTTTTTTCACCTATTCTGCTGTTGGGAGTCTACAGGTGTTGGTTGTGTTCACTCTGGTGCTTCCTCTTCAACCTTACTGCCATGG
>OZ010598.1:67529213-67574213 GCA_963932145.1 Acanthosepion lycidas
ATGCAAATGACTTAGCTGTGTAGATCTACCTTTTCCAAACTACCATTTTGCCAAGGGGAATTAACTCAGCACCCTGAGCTCACCCTGTGTAGCATGTCTAGGAACCGTAATGTGTTATTATTTTCAGTCTCAGAAATAAAATCTGTTGTCGGTTCAATCCTATTGTTTACGTACATGGTAGCGTAAAATTGTGTCGTGGGTAATATTATTAGAGTATTATTTATACGTATCATTTAAGAATTTTGTGGTAAAATATTTTTGAAAGGACCATTTTCTAGAAATTCTAAAATGAGACAATCTAAAATGCAGCTAAGAGAAGCCCCATCAGTAAGCCAAATTATTTCAATCGTTTATTTTCTCGCACTTCTTGCCTTTGAAAACTCCCTTCTGATTTCTTGCTTCCCTGCCAACTACAATCTTCATCAATTTAAATGCAACAACATTTGCCATCTTCTGTCTGTCCTTTTATTATCTTTTCTCCACACTATCATCTTCTCATTCTCTTTCTAAGTAACCCCTTTCAGTTTACCATACCTTTAATTCTTCCCACCAGCTATCAGTAAAATAATAAGCTAGATTTAAAATTTTTAGCCTTAGTTGGCAGCCAGCCTAGAAGAATGCTAACTTTGATTTCAAAATCATGGAGAGAGCAACAGGAAACCATGCCACTATCTTTCTCAAGGGCAAACATAGCAATGCCAAATTTATTGATATTAACCTTTATCACTCTGTATGTGGATTCATTTGCTTTACAAAAAGTTTATCCAGACACTGCAGATGACTCTAATCTCTGAACAATAGGGTTTTTGAATTTCATAGTTGTGTTGTCATCTCCTGCTATGGCAACAGAAAACAACTTTGAGTGAAATTAACAATAAGGGTACTGTAATTAAGAGGCCTTGAAAAAGAATTCAATAGAAAAGAAAGTGATATTAATAATACAGAGTGCTAACGGTTAAAGAACAGGAAGCTGTAGAGAGTCATGATCAACTATGTTTTGAAGGGATATAGAACTTAAGGAAAAGTTTTCAGTTTAACTCACCTATAATTTTTTTGATCAAATTTAAAGATAATTATATTTTTAACTATTTTTGAATATCTTTTAATTTATTTGCTTCTCTTTTTGTGTAATTTCAGCATACTTGCTATTGTTTGCCTGCCTCTTTCTTCTGACTGCACCATGCGGAGGAGAGTCTGACATGAATGATACCGTGGCTCAAGACAGTGACATCCTGCCAATCAATGATGAGGAGAGAAGCAGCCTGACAAGCAGCACCCTTTCGCCAAACTCTCCCGTGCTGCCAGCAACAAATAAGCAGAAAAAAACATCAACCAGTGCAACCCGTATCAACAAGAAAGAGCGCCACAACAGTAAACATGAGGAGAAGATGCCGACGACCCTGCCTCCACCACTGACAACAAAAATCAAATCATCCGCACTACTACAGTCGTCAACATCTTTATCCCCCTCCTCTTCATCATTATCATCATCACCACTGCCATCATCAACAACCTCGTCATCGGAAACACGAGCATCAACTTCACCAGGGGAGCCACCACTTTCAAGCACTTCTGCTGCAACCATACCTGAAAATGTCAATGAAGTGCAACTAAAAAGTTTGTCCAAGAAACAAAACCGTATAAAATCTCAAAATTTTTCCTTATTAAATCAGGGGCCACTAAGCCATTGGTTACCAACAATGGGCAACTTTACTTACATCCACAGAGTCAAGAAAGATGCCTGGCCCCCATCTTTAAAAACCTGTACCCCACCAGGTACTCCAATTCTGGCTATTCATCAGTCTGTACCTGAAGACACCCCAAAGGGAAGCACTCTACCTGAGTGGAGTGAACAACTTGAATCACTTTGTACCGAAGATGATGAAAGAATTTACCTAATCCTTGAACAGGCACCATCAAATCCTTACTTTGGTATTGACAAGTTATCTGTAAGTTATTTTTACAACTTTTATTTATTTATTTTTACTTTTTATTTTTATTTTTTTCAAAGTACATAAATTTCATGAGAGTTTTTATTGCAGACCCAATTGAGAATATAATATTAGAATTATGAAAAAATTAGTACTAATAAAATAAAAACTTGCCTTTTTTATACTAAAATTCTATCTATACAAGGCTCGAGAGCTACTCATGGTAGAGGCTTACTTGTAAGATAGTAATGATGAATGATGTATTTTTTATGCTAATCTGTTGGGTAAATTGTCTAACAAAGTGGAAAAAAATTGATTGCCCACCATAACAAAACTGACCACAATTTTGACATAAAGAATGCTACTCTGATCAAAGGAGAAAATAATTCACTATGATGTATATCTAGAGAGTGCCTTAATTGAAAGGTCATCTACATTAAATTTGCACCGTGGCTCTTACAACAGTTCACCATTTCTGGCAGATCTTCTTATATCGCAGTGTAGAATACTTACTTACAAAAGTGTTAGAAAGAAAAAGAAAAAACTCTAAATGAATCTGGCTGATAGAAAAGAAAAAATTCTAAAATTCCCATCATCCCTTTGTCATGCACATATATAGTCCTACCAACATAACAAATTTAGTCCAATGAAGTCCTGAAGGATGAAACGCATGATAAGTAAACTTTTACCACTTAGTCATACAATTTCCCTAATATTGTTCTTGATCTATAAAAATATATATCATCTAATACTGATCTCATACTAATCTGTATAAGGCCCAAGAGCTACTTAAGTTAGAGGGTTAATGAATGAGGCATGTATACATAGAAGGAGGATGTAGGAAATGAAGATTATGAGGATATGAAGAATAGATAATGAGTGACTCTAGACTTGAAGATGTTAAGATTGTACTATTCCTAAGAGCCTATTCCACAAAGTAATGGTTCATAGGAAAAAGGTTGAACAGCCTTCTTACATAGGAAATGAGAATGATTTAAACTTGTGAACATAGCACAATGGGTTTTGGCTGTAAAGGTCTGAACTAGTGGCACTATGAAAGAGAAAGTGGTGGGAAGTGAAGATTATAAGGATAAGGAGGATAGATATCAATTGACCTTTGGTTCACAAAGTATCAAGTGGAACTTTCTTCTTACCTTTGGAACATGGAGGAAATGAGAGTGTTTTGACTATGTGGAAGTGGCATGTCATATTCTAGCTGTAAAAGTTTGTATTAAAAAGATGGAGTTCTTCTGAACAATAGCAATAGAGTAGCCACTGGTTTGCAATATTGTATCTGTGGGAAAAGGAGCTGCAGAGTGAAGAAAAAGCCTTCTCCCACAAGATCACATAAATGATATTGAACTCTATCAAGGCTGGAAAGTGAGGATTGACAAGCTCTAGTAAATATATTGTTGTAGTACTTCATACAACTGAATCTGACAGTTATAAAAAAACAACTAAAAGTAAAGTAAAAGGAGTCAGATACTTCCTGTTGTTATTGAATGAGCTGACTCTTTTTCCAGCATATTTAACAATGGATTGTTCATATATTAAATTACGTAACAGTCAGTCTATATACAGCAGCTGAAGATTGCATTGTGCATGAAGCTATGAGTCAAGTTATAAGTGACGGATAATATGTATATATATATATATATATGCTAGGTATAGACTGACCGTTACATAATTTAAATTTTTAATAATATCTGGTTATTGCAATGTTGGTACAGTTATATACTATATTGTGATTATAGGTTTTTAATTTAAAATTTTGGCATTGAAAATAAATGGGATTTGTATATATATATATATATATATATATATATATATATACAAATCCCATTTATTTTCAATATATATATATATATATATATATATATATATATATATATATATATACATACATCTAAAAAAAATTTATTTGTGAATATTAATTTTTTATTTCTATATTAATGAGAGATCTTTTAAAAAAATCAAACTATAATTTACATTAAAAATGAATCTGGATCAATGTATTTAAGCAGATATATATTTTTATGCCTACATGGAACCATCAATTCATTTTTCTTCTTTAATAAGCTAGGGTTATTTAAGTGTTTTAAGATAATCAATTTTTCAACAAGATATATGTTATATATATTTGCTACATACTTGCTATAATATCCCAGATGATAAAAGCTGAATTACCATCATTCTTTTATTGCCAGAAATATTTAGAGACAGCAGTACTGTTTATGTATTTTATATTTCCTAAAGTAATGATGGTAGAAACAAAATTTCCAAGGATTTTCAGTACAAAACCAAAATAACATTTAACATCGTTACCTGAATGTATGGTAGCTTGGTATACAATATTTCCAGTCAAACATTGATCATTTAAGGAACCAATCATATTCTTTCAGCAGTTGCATTTATATTTTTAAAAAAATTATGTTGTCTTTGTTGGAAATATATTTGTTTAATATAATGTTGTTATGCTGGGATATAGATTTATATAATATATTTTCTGTTTATACATTATTTTAATAGATACAATTTATTTAAGTAAATGCTCTGTTTTTTAATTAAACAGTATTACTGAATGTCATTTATTACTTAAATAAATTGTATCTATTAAAATGACGTATAAGCAGAAAATATATTAAATAATTGTTGGACTTAATCCATTTTCATAATATATAGATTTATCTATGTTATTAACACAGCTATAGCTGATCTTAACATTATAGATATGGTTAGTGGTTAGGTAAAGATTAACCCTAGATTTAAAACTAGACATTAAGTAAGTTGGAGATTAAGTAAGGATTGACACTAGGGTTAGAGCTAGATTAAGATATTAAGGTTTAATCCTATGCTTAGACATTAACTAAATTTTTACCCTAGATGGAAAACTGGGGTTAGACATTAAGTTTAGATTAATGTCTATGCCTATCTCTATACATTGGTTTAATCTTCACCTGACATTTAATACTGACTCTAACCTAAAGACTTTAACAATCATTTTTTTGTCCTTTTTATTTAATAAGACAACTTTTAAAAGTAACTGCTATGTAAATATACTGTTTAAAAATATATACAGAGTTTTTGGAAAGTTAATATGCCCCTGTTTTTATTAACAGACATGTTTCAATATAGAATACAGGAGAATATGAATGAAAATGATAAACTGTTAAAAGTGATGCCTGTTAGCATCAATACAGGCTTGGATCCTTTTTATTCTGTTTCTGAACACAACTATAAGTTTCTCACTTGAAATAAACTGAATGAAAGCTGCTTTCAAGTCATCCATTGTGCACAGACAATCTTGATACACTGCAGATTTTGCTCCTCCCCATATATAAAAGTCTGGTGGATTTAGATCTGATGAGCGTGATTGCCACAGGTCTTTAAAAATAATGTGGTCTGCAAAAATTCTCTCCAAAAACTGCATAGATCTGTGATACTGAACAACAGTGCCCTCTGTTTATTGTGTTTATAAAGAAAATAGGGCCAACAATCTAACATCTGGAAATTGCAATCTGCACTCTAACCTTAAAACCATGTAGGGGTGTTTCATGCAGATTTTGAGGATTATGGGAAGATCAGTCAGTCAGTTATGTGCCATGCGTGACACACACTTAGGCGATCATGTATCTTTCAGTACATGACTGACAAGGTAGATTTTTTCCCGCAGTAGGTTGCCATTTCTTTCTGCTGTAGACCAGATGCCATCCAAGGCTATAGAACCCTGTCTGTCCTGCTATTTACCCATATCAGGGGGAAGAAGAGGATTAATACCTTTCCCAAGGGTATTAGCACATAAGTGAATGTAATGGATCTGACTGGAATTTGAATTGGAAAATCACAATCTTTTATTTTGCAAATTAACATAACCCAAGTGATGGAATCTTGCTTCATCGGTAAAAAATGTCACATACAACACATTAGCAGTATTCTCTTAGTCCGAAGTTGGGTGACCGGCTGACTGGCTGATCGGTTGAACTCTCTGTCTTTGGGCGGGGAGGAACCTGAACGAGGCTAGGCCGAAGGGTGGAGTCTCTTTTGGGGAGATAGACCGACCATGAACCCGATTATACGGGTTCAAAGGGTGTATTTTTGGCCGAGCCCCTGTGCTCGGAGATCCCACATTAAACCGGCCTTGTGCCACATAATGCCCTCGTGGGAGGATGACTAAATACCATTCTCTTTGATAAATCATTTAACCTATCTGCAATAGTGCAGTCACTTTTTATGAACAATTGCTTTTAGATCTTGTACCACCATTATTTTCTATAGGAAGAGTTTTCATCTTTGCCTAATGGCCTTATCAGTAGTACTGAAACCAATATCTTGCTACTAACTTTCTTAATGATTCTCTTGCACCCTGCAACTTTTTCTTTTATGTGCCATGTCCCTTCAGAATATAAGGGATCATGGCCCTTCATATCTTCCTGTCCCTTGTAGTTCTTAATAAGTTTTGTCTTTTGTTATTTATCTCAAACCCTGTTCTACCACCCATTTACTCAATCTCATCAAATATGTTACACGCCGCTTCCCTCTTTCCATCAATCTGGCCAGTGAGTATCAGATTTTCCAAGCCCTCCTTCCTAATCACATGCTCCAGAAATTTCAACTGTCTCTTCCTGATGTTGAGCTTAAGATTCCTCTCCAAAACCTGTCGTTTGCTCACATGTTCGGTCCATGGTATCCTCATCAGAAACTGATTAGACAACTGGAAAGAATCAGGATAAAAATAATCTATATTAATCAATAAAACATCTTTAAATGAAGATATGCTGTCTTTATACATATATATATATATATATATGTGTGTGTGTGTGTGCATGTGTGTTTGAGAATATGATACTGAAACTAATATATATATATATATATATATATATATATATATATATATATATATATATATATATATATATATATATATATATATATATATCACACTCCTCTGTGATGCTAGCTATGATTAAATATCTGCACTGCCTTTGCATGCAGCCTAGGAGGGCAAAGGCTTCAGGAGTAGACCTTGAGGCCAAATTTGCAGGCAGTGTGATGCAATACTGTCTTTTTGTGTCATCTATCCTGCAACTTATGCAGCCTGGTGATCTCTTATAAGTTTTCCATGCTAAATACATATGTGTGTATATATATATATATATATATATATATATATATATATATGTGTATGTATATATGTATGTACGTATCATTATTAATATGTATGTATATATGTGATTTGAGTTGAGCATTTGAACATGTATATTCTGAGAAATGTTTTTTGTTCATGACATACAGAAATATTTTTCTCATTATTCTATTAAAATTTTTAGTCTCTTTCCTCGGCCAAATGAAATTTCTCTCACTTTTCATTGCCTCCTTTCCCTACATTTCTTCACTGTAACTTTTCCTCTATTTATAAACTACATCTGACCTTTACATAAATACAGGAAAGTGGAAAAATTTTTCCAACAGCAATTACCAGACTTTTCTCAGCGGAATTGTTCATCTAAAGGCAAAATTAATGATTCCCATTTTTCCACAGACAATATTCTATCATTTACCAGCAATTTAATAAATTGGTTGTTAATGACAATGCATTGTGCAGCACCAGTTCAAGTTGCACTGGTTGATGCCAAACGAAACATTAAAATATTCAACTTTCTGCATGTCTGGAAAGTATCCAACAATTCGAATACTTCTAAAACAAACATTGCAAACTGAATGCAATTTGGTAACCAGCTAGAAGAGATCTTATAATGCATATGTAAGCAGATATTCTACCATGGGGTTAATCAGTTGGCAGTAAGACACCATAGAGTGAACTTATGTACTGTGAAACTACCAAATAGCATTTAGTCTTAAGGACAAAATTTTTAATTTCATTCATGCATATTTTTGTTTTTGCTATTTTTGTCCTTAAGAACACATGGCACAGTAGATAAAGGCATTGGTTAGATCCAGTGACAGGACCCAGAGTTGTGAGTTCAATACCTGTTTAAGGCATTGAAGAACTTAGAGAGGTGAATTAACAGGAGATAACTGATAACTGGCATCCATTAGACATGGCACATGGAACTAGAACAGTCTACCCCAGCAAACGAAATAAAGGGTTCAGTTCGACATTCCAACCATCTGAAGAAGGCTGGAGCATACAACAGCTGAAATATGGCAACAATGATGAGGACAATAGTTCGAATAATGTAAATAATGTACATAATACCTCATCTCAGAAATATAGACAGATAGGTAAATTTAAATGTTAAATTTTGGGTTTTTAGACATTAAGTAAACATTAACTCCAGTTTCCAAGCATTCACTTTCTATATTATCTACAAATTGCAATGACTTTTTTTTTTTAATATTTCACCAATCTATTGCTCAATAGTAACTCAGTAGAGGATTATTATGTTGTGCCATATGAGAAAAGAAAAGGTAAGAAATGCAGTTCATGAGTTTATGTTTAATAGACAACAGTTAACCCCAGAGTTGAAGAGGTTGAGTAGTAATCGAGAAAACATCCTGGTATCCCAGCTTTACTAAAGTTCCCACCCAGTAATGTAGCTTCCCTGCACCTTTTCTGTAAATACATTCACAGTAATTCTTCTGATGACATTTACTGTTTGGTACCTCGATATCACAAATTTAAGTGCACAGCACTAGATTGGTAGTTAGGTCTGTAAGGTTCTTTTCTCATACTTTTTATTTGTAGAACTTTTTTCCAGGTTATTGCTTTCATGTTAACTACAATCTTCAGAAATCTAAAAGCAATGTCAGTCATCATCATCTCTTTCTTTGAATTGTGTACTTTTAATGTTCTCTCTCACCTCAACACTTTCTCAATTTCTTTCACTCTCTAGAGTAAATTATTTTTTATTAGTGGCTTTATTGCCTCTCTTGGGGTGAAATGATTAAAAGAAAATACCACATGCATGCACACATATATATATATATAAATTGGGATCAAATACAGATCAAATATGAGTCAAAATCTGACAATGATAAGGTTAAGAACAAATAAAAAATGACTACAACCAGTTTTTACATACAAACATCCCCAAATCAACATGCAGGCAACTTCCAACCTCCAAATATAAATAATGCCTACTAGACACACACAATCACACACACATACATGCACACATACATGTATATAAACTATCATTCAAGTTATGATACACTTACACACATAAATTATAGGCAGGAATACTGATTGACAAGTCAAATGCATGTGAAACCTGCTTAACTAATGAAATTCAAACACAAAAACAAAATACCAGAAAATTTTCTTTTTCATATCTCATTCTCAGAAAAAGAGAAATGTTAAATTTATAAACGTTTCCTATTTGTTCTTATAAAATTACAGATATACCTCAAATATATCTGTAAAAAGACAATATGAATAAAGACAAAAGGAAAACTTATCTTAGCCGACAATTTTCATCCCTCTGTTGGACTTTATCAAGGCACCTTGATAAAGTCAATCAGAGGATGAAACGCATTGGCTAAGATAAGTTTTCCTTTTGTATATATTTGTATATATATATATATATATATATATATATATATATATATATATATATGTGTGTGTGTGAAAAGTGTGTGTATATAAATATAAATGAATATATATATATGTATAATTATTTATATATTATATGTGCGGTACTTATTAGAAAGCGCTCAATATCAGAGATAGAGCTAACATATATGGTTGCCCACTACATCCACAATAACACCAATACACGCAATCTACATAAAACCAAAATTTTTAAAAAAATTAAGCAGTTTGTCTGATGATCGCTAAAGCGTGAAACCCAGGGTCACAAGCTCACATCTATCCAACCATATATATATATATATATATATATATATATATATATATATTGACCACTAATATTATCAATATATATATATATATATATATATAAATTTCCTAAACAATAGAATCCAGGTAGAGCTCAATGTCCAGGACAGATCAAGAATATAATATAAAAGGCTCAAATTGAATTTGTAGGTTTGATGAATTGGATCATGATTGCAATTCCAATGTAATAAATTATAACCATGAAATATTAGTGTTTGAGCCTTTTACATATATATATATATATATATATATATATATATATATATATATATATATATATATGATTATAACCACT
Source organism: Acanthosepion lycidas (assembly GCA_963932145.1). Taxonomy (NCBI): domain Eukaryota; kingdom Metazoa; phylum Mollusca; class Cephalopoda; order Sepiida; family Sepiidae; genus Acanthosepion; species Acanthosepion lycidas. The sequence continues at coordinate 67,539,298 of OZ010598.1, forward strand.
TTCAAAAAATATTTTCAAGCTGAAAGACAAAATCTTTGAAAGTGGTGTTAATTCATTTAATAAAGGCTTTTCTTAATGGATATACAGTTTAATTAAGATTTGTTGATTTTCTGGAAAAAAGGAACAGTTATTTTAAATATCTTAAGGGTTCACTGACTTTTGCACAGCATTGTCTCTCTCCCTCTCTCTCCCTCTCTCTCTCTCTCTCCATATATATATATATATATATATGGTATAAGGGGTAAATTGTTGAAATTCTATATTTTTAATTTCATCCATGCATATTTTTGTTTTTGCTATTGTCAGCTGCACAGTATAGTAGGATTAGTTGGGCACCATCTGTGAGAAAAAGAGCACCATGATGCAATTCACTCAGCCAGAATTTTGAAAACAGCATACTGTGCTGCTTGGCATTTGTGCCAGAAGTTCAAATATAAAGATTTCAGAGTGTTAGAGCATCAATCTCAGTATACTGCAAAGGATTCAGAAATGCGCTAAATTTAAAATATAAAATGTCAACATATATATATATATATATATATATATATATAAAGCAAGAGAGAGAGAGAAGAAGAAAAAGAAGAAGAAGAAGGAGGAGGAAATGATAGGCCCCAACTCTAAAGAAAGCTACTTAGATTCTCACAACTATCCAATAGCAAAGGCAAAAATTCCCAACCCATGTACAATAATTCAGCATTGGCATCAGCAGTCCCTCAACTCAGCTTAAGTCACCAGAGGAGATAAGCAAAGAAAAGACAGATGACCTCTAAGCCTTTCCATTTGCAATTGTCAAGAGAAGATCCAGGGAAACCATCTCTGTCCACTCCTTGATGTTATCAAGCCATTTCTTGCATTGTCATCTACGCCTCTAATGTCTCTCAAATGTGCCTTGCATAATGGTTTTGGCCAGAGTGCCATGCCTGACAATGCATCTAAACACCACTAGCTTCCGTCTTTTAATAGTCAACAGAGGTGGTACTTGAGGATGCACAAGTAGAATAATTACAAAAATTTCTACACATTTTTCCCATGATGCTGTATTGCATTACCTAAAACTAATGACTGTTCTATATAAATTAGTAAAAAAATATCACTAATACATTTGATTTATTTTGCAAATATCTTTTATCATCTTCCAAAAAATGGTGTTCAAATAATGACTTCATGTTGATTCTTCTTCTATGTGCTGTGTCTCTTCGATCATAGCTCTCCACAAATTCCTATCTTTGGAGCTCTTAATAAGGTTTCCTGTCCCTTCCCTGGTCTGCCATCCATTTACACAAGCTCATGCTGTTAAGATTGTAGCTGCCAATAATGAATACCAGTAGGACTTTTAATTCTCTCAGAATTATGTCAATGAATAAGTATGGTGAGAAGATATATTTGTCTGATGTTCCTATTGTGTATTTACAGAATTCATTTTCTATCCATATGCAGGTGGTTTGCTTCAAGTATAGGATCTGGATTATTTTAATATTTTTCCCAAATAAATCAAGTTTAACTAGCAGTACAAGTAGTTCTTTGTGATGTAATCACATGTTACATAGAAAATGTTTAACCTTAATGCCCATAAAAACACGAAGAAGATGGTTATTGCCTTGACACTGCTATTACTTTATACACTTTTGACTCCCTTGGCAATGTTTATTTACAAGATTATAAAAAATATGTGGACCAAGTACAAGGCAATATTCATCATTTAGCTTTTATAAAGAAATAAATTTGAAAAGAAATATTTTTATTCAAAAATTTATAAAAAATCACAAAATTATCAAAATTGGTAGACTAACCAGAATGTAACATTTATTAATTACTATTTTATAAATAACAAGAAAATTTGAATAAACATGACAAACAAATTAAAAGAATGTTTACTTCAGAGGAAGAGAAGCTCTCAACCTATTTTAATGAATTTATGCAAATGAAAGATATTAGCAGAAAAATGCCTTTTTTTCAAAATTTGTTCTTTACACTTGTTGCTATGTGTTTATTTATTTTTTCTTGTTCACAGATATTTTTATAAATTTATAAATAAAAAAAAGTTCTTTTCATATTCATTTCTTTTATAAAATGGTAAATAATAAATATTTCATTATAGTTGGTTCACATACTTTAATAATCTTATAAATATAAAATTATTCTTGTAACTAAGTAATCTAATAAATAAATAATATTTTTGTTGTCATTTCCCAAGAATAAGAAAAATCTATAAATCCACTTTTATATGTTTGGGTTTTATTAAAATGCTAATCATCACTTTTTAAAAACAATAAACATTGCTGAGGGAGTCAAAAGTGTATACAATAATAGCAATATTAAGAAAATAACCATCCTATTGACACACTGTTTTTTGTGGGCACAAAGTTTAAACATTGCCAAAGTTAATACTTGACAGTTGGAAGATTTTGTAGAAAATTCATATCTATCAATATACATATTACATATCATGAAATATTAGCTATTTTTATTTATGAAGCTTTCTTTCTATGCACAGAATACAAAATATAAAATTTATAAACCATAAAATTATTTCAGTCTATATAATTATTTCACTGTATATGACAATGTTATAATGTTCAAATCTTTTCTTTGCCATAGTAGCTATTGTTAACACTATATCAATGAGAACATTCATTAACATATCCAACATTATTTATACACTCATATCTCTTCATTTTTTGTTTCTGTTTTTTTAATCATTTCACCCCAACTCAGGCAATAATGCCACAAAGATGTATGGGGGTCCTGGGAGGTGAAAGAGGATGAGAAGACTTTAGAAGGAACCAGAATCCCAATCCTAAACAGGAAACAAGGGATAAACCACTTTTTTTTTTTATTCAGTCAAGCTAGCTATTCATGAGTGTCATGCCCACAATCATGGTAGTACATCAAGGTCAGAAGGTCTTGAGGGTGGCATTCTGTGTCATAACATAGCTGGTCAATGCAGGTGATTGCTGGGTGACCAGCCTGTCTTGTGCCATGGTTAGATTCCAGAATAGTAGATCACTCATGTAGAAGTCAAGTGACTTACCTGCCAACATGGCTTTTTACCTCATTTATAGGAGAGTGCCTAATACACCAGTTGGGTTGGTCCATTTTGCTAGAATGGACCTGCCCAATATATTTACATGAGTGGTCTTTATTCACCCATATATTTCTCCATGAAATGACTCAAGTCAGTTTTAGCTTTGGCTACTTGTCTTGCCTAGACTTTTTCTGACTGCTGTTTTGCTGCCCGTTTGCTCTTTTGATATTGTCCCTTGGTTATTGAATGTCGTTTTTGTTAAGTTTGTTTTTTATTACTGTCTTTTTGTGTTCTTAAGAATTTTTTTTGAAAAGATTTTGATTTTTTTTTTTCCTTTTTTACCCTCCTCCTTTTTTTAATTTTTATCTATTTTAATTTTTTTTTTTTTCTAGATTTTCCTTTTTTTTTCATTTTCTCTAATTTCTCTTTTATTTATATCTCCGTTTTCTTTTCTTTTGTAACCTCTGTCTGTGTTTCGTTTTTGTTTTGACTTACCGTTAATAATTCTTTTATTCTTTCCTTTTCAATATCCTTAAAGTTTTCTGTGTTTTTTCTTTCTTTTGTGTATTGTATATTTGTCTATTTAATTTTTCTAACTTTTATTTGCTGTCTATTTGTCCATATATTTGTCCATTTATTTTGTTCTAATGTTTTATATTGTATAATTTTCTATTGTTTATTTTGGTGTCGGCCATTTTGTTAATTGTAACTAGCTCTGCCTAGTATTGATACTTTCGTATTTTCTTTGTTTTTCCTTTTTGTCTAGCGTTTTTTTTTTCTTTTTTCTTTTGGAGTTTTTTCTTTTTTAATCTAGTGTTTTGCCGTTAGGCAAACTTTTTAATCTTTGTCTAAGTTTTATTTCTTATTTGTGTTTTTATTTGCTTGTTGTCTCGCTTTCAGGTGAGCTTTGTGTTTTTGTGTGTTATTTTTTATTTTATTATTCCCCGCCCATTTTTCCCCCTCCCCTTCCCTTTTAACATAAAAAAATGGAAAAGAAGGGAAAAAAAAGCTCCTTCTGTTTTAGCTATAAAAAAAAAAAAAACTTATCTGACTACAGAAAGTCTATAAGAAAACACTTATTCAACCCCCACAAAAAAGACCCACCGGATAAAAACAATCTTAAAGATTACCCAGCCCTAGAACCAAGTTCCTCTAGCGAGGATGATATCGCTGGGAAAAATGAAAATTTACTTACTTCCAGTATGGAGGCCAGTAATCGCAATAAGAAAAATGAGAATAAGAAAACTGAAAAAAGTACGAAGGTCAATAATGGCCATAAAACCCTATTTGACACGAGAGCCAAGAATGACTCTAAAGAGAAGACTGAGGCCGGGGAATTGCCCTCTTGTTGGAAGTCCCCCCCCCCGAGTTGTATTATCAATGTAGCAGATTTCTTGGAGTGAGCTAAGAGCTATGCACCCCTTGTCGTAGAAGGTGGACTCTTAGAAGACACCCGGGAACTAAGAAAAATTGAAACATGAATAGTGTCAGTTTTCGTCGTGGACAAGCATACGTGCAAAATTTGTCGCTCGACGAAAGGCACAGTGACAAAATCACTGGAGTCCTTGGGGTTCAAGCCCCTCAGAGTTGTGAAAGGAGCCGGCTTTTTCATGTGGGACGTATTGTTACCCACACCGGAAGATTGCGTGGCAGCTTCGAGCAGGGACTTGATCACCAAAGATCTGATCCTGAGAACAGAGTACCTAGGCTGAAGAAGGACCAGCGATTCAATATATGAGGTCCCTCCTAAATTTCTCGGGGAACATCTCGCGGCCTTACTGTCCCAGTTCAGTGAAATACTGGCCGCATCTTGCGATAGCCTGAGCAGTTGCGGTGGAGTTTCGATATTTGTTTAAATCAAAAAGCCTTCCTCTCCATCCCCAACTGTCTGGTAGTAGGGAAATTGAAATTTCCGGTCATTGTGACCGGCCATAAACCGGTATGCTGGAAGTGTGGACAGACTGGTGACCTTTCCTCTTCCTGCCCAGAGAAGAAGGCCTCTGGAATTCAATCTCCTGTTGACCAGAATCCCTCGCTGACCGAGTCTTTACCTACCGCCTCGCCTGTAATGGGCATGCCAGCTTCTGGGACCGGTAGGGAAAATCCTCCGGTTGGTCAAAAGACCACATTCTCCAAAGAGCCTTCACCCACTGCTAGTGCAGTTGTGGAGAAGGGGGAGGGGGAATGGCTAGTTGCTGATAAGGCCAGAGGAAAGCACCAGACAGCGGGTTCTCAGTCCCCTGAAGCCCCAAGGACGAAAGGCACTAACAGCCTCACTCCCTCTGGCAACAATTTTTCAAAGACAAGCAAAAGAAGTACGACCCCGGATTTGAAAAAATTAAGGAGCTTAAGAAAAAATTAGATTCTCAATTCCAAAATGCAACTCCTTCCACGTCCTCTACCTAGTCCATCTCCTCTCCTTAGAAACGACCTTCTCCCCAGATAACTCCTTCCAAATCGCTTCCCCTCAATAGAGATCCCAGCCCTTACAAGCGTAGATCATTCTATACACCCCTCAACACACCCACTCCTTCCCCTGTTAAACATAAACCCTCCAGCGCACCTCTGCATACTCCCAGTCATTCCCCTGTTAAAAAGGTGGATATGCCACCTCCTGCTTCCAAGCGACAGAGAAGCCCCTCACAAGAGGAAAAAGAAAAGAAAAAGAAGGCACAGAAGCCTATTTACAACACGGGAGAAGATGTTTGTCGTATTTACCCTGCCCATGCCGAGACAGCCAGGGATTATGGAAACCGCATTAAGGAACTTAAATATTTGCTATCAATAAGGCAGTTTGTTGATCAAGACATTGAGGTACCTCAAAATTTCTCTCTGGCCCAAAGGGTTCTCACAGTGATCAGAACTGGACCCAGAGCAAAAGAGATTTGGGCAATGCTTGAGGAGGCCATCAGTTCATATAAAATGACTTTACCAAAAATGAGTATTTAAAAAATTTAAATCAATTTTGAACAGTTTTAGTTCGCCCCTCCCTATATAGAGCACTTAAATTGACCTTCCCCTGGGATATCGGCGGGATCTCCCAAGACGGTACCATCAAGACTGAGATGGGCCATGGGTCTATGGGAGAGGCGGTCAGTATCCTTACCCTGTCCATGTTCAAACCAGTACTTCAACCCTAACCAGTCTTCACTATGGCTCTCTGGTTAGCTAGTCTAAATGTCCGGGGCCTGAGGTCCAAGTCTCGCAGGGCGAGGCTCTCTCGTAACCTTCAGCGCCTCGGGGTGAATGTATGTTGTATGCAAGAGACCCAGTTTTCTTCTCATGACCGTGAGGATATACTGTCTAAGGGGTTCGCCGTTTATTCAGTATGTTTTGATGGTCGTTCGAGGGGTGTCTCTTTGACGGCTGCATGTTCCCTTGTCTTCGCAGATCCGGCAGGCAGACTTTGCGTGCTGGATGTTACCATAAAGGATAAGGTTCTATGTCTCATTGGGGTTTATGCGCCCAATAACCATGCTGAGCGGCCTGCTTTGTTTCAGCAGATTGCGCCGTACTTGACATCTCATCGGGTAGTTTTAGCGGGGGATTGGAATGCCATCCTTGACCCTGATATAAATCGTGTAGGGCAAAATCCGGGTACTAACAACCCGGATGTGAAACCATTTCGGGACTTTATCGATGAGTTTGATCTTGTCGATAAGTTCCAGAATGAACACCCTTGGGAGGTAGCATGGACTTGGACAAATGGTGGCAACTCAGCTTGCGAGCTACCTCGACCGAGTCCTAGTTAGGAGAGTCAACGTAGGGCTCTTAGGTTGTCCAAGCTTCAACTATATAGTTTATACGGATCATAGGCTTGTCCGGGTCCGTGTAAACTTAGATAAGCCTAAGGTTAGATTGGCTGGTTACTGGAAATTTAACTGCTCCTTATTTGGTGAGCAGGGTTTCTGGGACCAGCTGCTACTAATGATTCAGAGGGAATTGACGGGGGCGGTTGTGGGGAACGCCTGGTGGGATAATTTAAAATCAAAAATTAGAATGTTTGCTGCCGATTTTAGTTGTTGACTCAATCTAGATAGATTAGCGGCGCAAACGGCTTTAGAAGAAAAAGTTGATCGGGCCGTGAAATCCCATGTTAGTGGGGAAATAGCCTTAGCTAAGGCAGAGTTATCCTCCTTGCTTATCAAGAAGGAAAAAGCTCTGGTAGTTAGGGCTAGGTTAAAAAGAATGTCTTCTGAGGTGACGTATGTGGCTGCTGAACTGTGTGCAGAGGAAAATCAGAACGTGGCTAGGTGACATATAGCGTGCGTCACATTGCCGGATAAGCAGACCGTGACTACAAACGCGGGCATAAGCGAGGCCTTTCAAGATTACTTTCAGGATCTTTTCACCAGGGAGCCCAGTCTGAGCTCTGCTCAGTTTGACGCCTATTTAGCTGACTTTCCCTGCCTCGAGGAAGCTGAAGCGGCTAGGTGCAAGGGTCCCATTACAGAGTCGGAAATCTGGGATGTGCTGAAGCAGGTTGGCCTGGATAAATCTCCGGGACTGGATGGTCTTCCCTACGAAGTTTACTTGAGGCAGTCGCCCGTTTTTGTTCCTTTGCTGGAACTGATTTTCAACCACTGGATGAAACAGGGGTCTATATCTCAACGCTTCACCAGGGGTGTGATCAAGTTGCTGCGTAAGGACAAGAACGGTGGGGATGGGTTAGGGAACTTTCGCCCTTTAACCATGTTAAACAATGAGTTAAAGATTTTGGTGAAGATTTTAGCCAACCGTTTGCAGCTTGTCCTGTCTAGTCTGATTGGCCTCGAACAGACTTCTGCTGTGAAGGGCAGGACTATTCAGGATAACCTTCATATGGTACACTTGATCTTAGAAAAAGTCGACAGTGAAGCCACACTGATCAATTTAGATCAGTCCAAGGCCTTCGATAGGGTTGACCATCACTTTCTGGAGGCTGTCCTTACAGCGGCCGGTTTCAGAGCCGACTTTCGCTCCTGGATCTGACTTTTGTATGCGACCCCTGGTGCGCTGGTGGAGGTGAATGGGGTAAGATCGAAGCCTTTCACATTGTCTCACTCCATTCATCAAGGTTGTCCGCTCTCGCCTTTGCTTTACGTTCTTGCGTTGGAACCATTCCTTCGCAAGTTAAAGGTGAATCCGGTCCTGTGCGGAATTGCCCTGTCTGGGGCTACCACCTCAGCCAGGTATTCTGCCTATGACGTTTCGGTTCTTGTGTCGAGCAGAGCCAAGATTGACGAAGTCAGCAAAGAGATCAGTTGGTATGAGATGATGACAGGGGCCAAGATCAACCGCAATAAGTTTGTTGGCTTGCGGTTGGGTGCGTGGAAGGAAGTTTCTCTTCCCAGACCTTTCCTCTGGACGGATGGGCCAATCAAGATACTCGGCATCTGGTTCGGTCCTGATCTCCAGTTGGAAATGAATTGGTCGGAGGTACAATGGAAGGCAGAATCCCGGTTAATCTGTGGTCTCGGAGGAGACTTTCCCTGAAGGGAAGGGCAGAAGTATGTGTTTCACATATCTATCTGATTCTCCTGTACCAACTCTCTGTACTTCCACTCCCTTATGCCAAACTAATATTATTAGTTTAGACTTTGTTTTGCTTGGAGAAATATCCAAACTGTCGTCGCTGTACTGGGGAAGTCGAGACCATTGGTCACGCCTTTTTCTTGTGCAGGGCAGTAGTGCCGTTGTGCAGGTTTGTTGAAGGCCTCATGGTTCGCTTGCTGCAGGGAAAGTTTTTTGTCCTTGAAGCCAGTTCTATTTGTAGCAATGTGGTGCCGCAGTTGACGAAGGCTGAACACTATGTGTTCTGTTGCTTACTAGGGGTTATGTGAGTCAGGATTTGGACAACGCGTCAGAAGGAATTCTATGAAGGCGAGAAGTTCACCTCTTCCCAACTGATCTCATACTTTAAGCATCAGCTTACAGTCAAGATTAGGACAGAAAGGCGGCGGCTCCCCTCATCAGAATTTGGCAAAAGGTGGGTGAATCTTGCGCGCTTGTGTTGAGTAAAAGGGGCTGACTTGGAGTGGCATTTTGATGCTGGTTAGGCATAAGGATATTGTTTTCCTGAGTTGAACATGGGCAACCCATCCCGAGATTAGGTTAGTGTAGGTCTGGTTTTTCGATTTTTAGTTTTTCTTCTTTTCAGTAAACTTAGCTAGGGTGTGTTTGCTCATTGGCCCCTTTTATTTCTGTCCCAACTTTTTTTTTCTCCTTTAGTTTAATTCCCCATCCTCTCCCTCGTTTAGGTGGTCAGTGATGTCAGTTCTCTGGTGGATGCGGGGCGCCTTTCGTTTCGTGTGTGTGTTTTTCATAATTGTTGTTGTGTATGAATGAGTGTGTGCCTGTGTGAATGCTTTGGAGGAATGAGTGTTACCTTTATTTTCATAGTCCCGCGTCGATTTCATCCGGTTAACTGATATTTCTGCCACATTTAAGGTTTGTGGGGGTTTTTATTACTAACACCCTTTTGTTTAGTTTCTTGTAAATATATTATGTCATATTGTATATACTCATTGGGGATCTTTTAAAAAAAATTGTTGTTTTTTATGCCCTTCCCCCCACAGACAATATTTGTACATAAGGAGACTATTCAGGATTTTCATTGAGACAAAGAGGTATTTTGGTGGATGTAGTAAGAAAGGTATGGATAAATGTGTTGTTTTGGTGATAGGAATATTGTTTAGTATGATAGGGTCAGTGGTTCAGTGGTTGTGGCTAGCTAAGTTTTATATTAAGACAAGTGATGACCGTCCTTTTCCCCCATCCCCCTTTTGGCCTTGTGCCACATTTTTTGTAATTACAGCAATAAATATTGTTTTAGCTTTGGCTACACTTGCCTATTTGTGTGTCAGACCTCAAGCTAACCAATATTCTACAACTCACAAGTTCTTGTTTTGCTTGCCAACAGTGTCCTGCAAAGTGCATTCTACTTTCATGTAAGATTGTAGAAATATCAAGGATGGGTTCATAGAGCTGTGATTTAGTTGGATGTTGTCTCCAAATGATGTTATGTATAGCTCTCAGCATCCAAATGTAGATTCCATCAAGTTTAGACTTTAGGGCAGAGATGGGATAGAATGAGGCATCATATAGCCTCTAACAATTTGGGCTCTTGTGACTATTGACTGCTCTGTTTTTATTCAGTGGAGCTAACTCAGACATTCATGAGTCTATCACACTAACCATCATAGTCCTGTATTAAGGTTGGAACGTCATTAGGGTGGTATTCTGCATCATAACATAACTGGTCAGTGTAGGCAATTGCTTGGCAACCAGCCTATCTTGCACCATGGCCAGGTGTCCAGAGCAGTAGATCACTTACAAGTTCTTGTTTTGCTTGTCAGAAGTGTCCTGCAAAGTGCATTCTCCTTTCAGGTTAGATTGTAGAAATATCAGGGATGTGTCCATAGAGATGTGATTTGGTGGGTTGTTGTCTCCAAGAGATGTTAAATGTAGCTCTCAGCATCCAAGTGTTAGTTCCATCTAGCTTAGACTCAATGATTTTAGTTAATGTCCAAGCAGTGGCATCATACATTGACATTGCCTCTATATTGGTTCAAAAGAATCTCCATTTAAAGTTGTCTGGTAGATCAGATTTTCAGATTACATCACTTTTATTCAAGGCAATCCAGGCTTTAGCTACACAAATTTTCACATCCTTTTCAGTAGATACATAGGAAGCGAGAGAAATAAACCTCTACTCCTGTTGAAAAAACAGGGAAGGAATGCAAACCAGATGATAGACAAATCTATCTACTCTTCTTTGTATAGGTGTATATTGAAAACATTTGTATATCAAAACTATGTTGGAAATCTTAAAGACTCTGTAACAGGGTCAGTTGTTGGGTATGGATATATAAGTTACCCCATGTTACATGTATTAGTAACTGATAGAGAATTCTTTTTCTCTTTTTTTTTTATACTGATAATGAAATGAATAAAACTTACAACAACATACAACAATAAGAATTTGAGACACATGTTGAAATTAATGACAAGAATGTGTATTTTTCCTTTCGTGATGTTATTTACAATATTGGTTTTGTGTGTGTTAAATGTTCTCGGGGTTATTGTCACTTTTTTTTTCTTTAAAATTTGGGCTTATTTGTTTATAATTGTTTTGAGAATTTTGTGGTTAAGGAAAGCTTTTGAAACCATCAACTCTAAATTTTCATGGCGTGAAGAAGATACATTTCTGTTTCTCTTTTTACTACTGCTGCCTTTGCCTGGGATAGAAAGATTGTTTTTAAAATGATGAAATTTCAGATCTTTATTTCTAGAATGCTCAAATATCAATATTATCATAAATCATCACTGGCGGAAAGATTGTTTCAAACTTATCGGCAATATTTGATTATTTCTTTTTTACAACACAGACAACATTAAGAACTTTTGGCAAATTATAAAGAAGTTTATGCCAATTATTTTATGGGACATATTTTTTTCTGTTGTATGTTTCATAAATGTTGAATGATTAACTCTGGACAAATTAGTTTATTTAAAACTCACATTGTATGATTTTGAACAGACAAATGAAAAAGACTGCCAACTATTTTTTCTCCATTTGAGCACCTTCAGACATCTCTGTTCCAATTTAGGTATATTTGAAAAGCTAATTGTATTTCAAAAATTATCTTGACTTTGTGGTTGGCTTTCATACAGTTTTCTTCTTGATAACAGGGCGCCCTGAAAGTGGTACGCAATTTGGACGAGATCAACAGTCCTGATGACCACGTCTTGATCATTAATGTGCGCTGTGGAAGCAGTATTACTATAGTGGCAAGTATACAACTGTTTTTTTTCTCTCTTTTTGAATAGAATCTGATCTCTAATCAACTTCTTTGCTCACTTGTCATTTCTGTATGCACAAGACAACTGACTAAAAATAAGAATTGGTAAAAAGAAAAAAAATGAACTGTCTTTTATCAAAACGCAGGAAATTACTCATTTTTTAATATTTTTTATGTCTTCTTTTTTGACAGCTTCCATTTTTATACCTTGATTCATCTATACTTATATATATATATATATATATATATATATATATATATATATATATATATATATATGGGAAGAGAGAGGTGTGGTGCATTGCTTGAGTGCACATATGCACACACACACATGTAAAAATACACTATACAAAAAAAAGGAAAGTGCATACAAAAAGAAAAATCAAGAAATATAAGCATTCATTTGCTGATAACCCCAGACGAGTGGACAGAGTAATTCTTGGAGTGTCTGGCTACAAAACTCTGGTGTCAGAATACTGAAAGTAACATCAATCTAATTGACAAACCTTTCACTTGTATTAATATACATAGAGAGAGAGAGAGAGAGAAAAGTTTGAAAGACTTATCTATCTGACTTGAAGTTTTGCAGATGTAAAGCTCATAAGGGTCAGAGAAACTTATCTCACATTGACAGGCAGCAAATGTGCAGAACTTGAAGTTAGATAAGTCTTCTGAACTTTTTCTATAAACTATTCTTGATATTGAGCAAAACAAAAATCTGCTCATCTTTACATGCATTAAATTTCAGTAATTTACTGACGAATGTGTTTCATGAGGCACTAATAATCTGTGTTGTGTGTTTATTTTTATATATATATATATATATATATATATAGCATTAATTTAAAAAAAATAAGTAATTATTTAAAAAAAAAATGAATACACCTATATTTTGCAAAGCTTTAGAAAACCCTAGAATATTCTAACAAATGAAATCTACAACAGTTGCAATATACTGGAAGACCTCAACATATCTATCTTCATAGCAATGCCTAAAACAACAGATGCAAATGATTGTGAACTCCACCAAACAATAAGCCTACTGAGCCATGTGACAAAACTCATCATCTGTATTCTAATGAACAGAGCATACAGCAGAATCAGCCCAAAGGTAGGACAAGAACAGTGTGGGTTCATTGAAGACACTGGAACAAGGAACACAATAATGATGCTCAGAATGTTATCAGAAAGAGCAATACAGATGTAGAAGGTCGTGTACCTATGTTTCATAGACTATGCAAAGGCCTTCGACAGAGTTTGCCACAAGGATCTGATGGAACTGCTCAGCAACCTCGATATATTCAGGAAAGATATCAGAATAATCAAGAACCTATACGAGCAGCAAACAGCATGCATGCGCATAGGGAACGAGTTCAGCGAATATACAAAAATAGAAAGGTGTGTAAGGCAAGGATGCATCTTTTCACCCAACATGTTCAACAGATACAGCGAGGCAATTCTGTGAGAATTGGAAACCCTACCAGGATTTAGCATTGGGGACCACAATCTTAACAACATAAGATATGCAGATGACACAGTACTGATAGCGGACACAGAAAAGAAATTACAAAATCTCCTACAGAAGGTAGAGAAGGAGGGCAAGAAGAAATGACTAAGCATAAACTAAAAGAAGATGGAGTGCATGGTCAATAAGAGGATGAGCCTGAAATGCAGTTTGAAAGTTGGGAACACTAGAATCAAGCAGACATGGAAGTTTAAATACCTGGGAAGCATCTTGACAGAGGACAGTAAGTGCAACACTGAGATCCATAGACGTATTGGGATGGACAAGGACACATCCCAAAAGCTGGACAGGGTACTGCGAGACAGGAGGATATCTTTGGTAACAAAGAAAAGAATACTGAACTGTTACATGACATCTGTCCTTCATTACAGCAGCGAATGTTGGACAATTTCCTCAAAGATAAAGAAGAGACTCGAAGCAACAGAGATGTGTTTCTACAGAAGGATGCTAAGGATATCATGGACCGAGCATGTGAGCAACAATGAGATCCTAGAGAGGTTGCAAACGAGGTGGAGGCTTATACTTAACATCAGGAAGAGGCAGCTGAAGTTTCTTGGACACATAATGAGGAAGGAGGGCCTGGAGAATCTGATACTCACGGGTTGAATAGAGGGAAGGAGAGACAAGGGAAAACAATGCGTGACATACCTGGCAAACTTAAGCAAGTGGATGACAGAATGTGGTCTGGGGGAGGAAGCGAAGGTTAGGAACTTTTTAAGAGCTGCAAGGGGTAGAGAGGTGGAGAGCCATGATCACCTACATCCTGAAAAGACATGGCACATAAAAAGATAAGAACTTAATTTTAAGTCATCTCTGACCCTGGAAATAACTTCACTACACTATCTTTTGACCCTCATGGCTGAAAAATAAAGAAAAGAAAGAAAAGGAATAACAAGAAAGTATAAGGAGATAAGTAAATTATGAAAAGAAATAACCACAAAATCCTATACATGTGCTCATGCACAAGTGTACAGGCATACACACGCATAAGCACATACACATATATACAAACACATATATACACACACACACACATATAAAAAAAAGAAAAATCAACTCAACATCAATAAAAAGTACATAAATTATATTTTTAATTTAATATAAGAATAAGAAAAATAAGAAAATTGACACACATTTGTTGATACTGCCTGACAAGTAAACCAAGCAATTATGCAAAAGATATATATATATATATATATATATATATATATATATATATATATATATATGATAAATGCCAATGTCTGTGTGTCATTGTGTCACACTTTTCAACTTTACTCCTGGAGGCCATAGCCCAACATATCATACCATTTTGGAATCAGAACTCCATGATCAAATTAAAATCATTCCGGAATTCCTGAATTTGTGGATTCCCAAGTTTCATTACTGCAATTGTTTTCACCAATTTTTTTTTTTTTTTTTTCAGGAATTTTTACAACAAATTTTTTCATACAATAACAATTTTTATATCTTAGAAATAAATCAAATCATCAAAATTAATTGCAAAATCCAGCGAAAGTCACCCATGAAATTAAAATAATTATTTGTACAGAAAGGACCTACATACATCAAATTGTCTTTAAATTAAGTGGTGATGGAAGAATTATCATTGAAATTTTAAACGGTAAGCTTAAGTATTAAATGCAGCAACTAATTTTGCGTACTTCTGTAGTTTATTGTTGCCTATTACATCTACTCCTCCCTACTTATTGTGATGCAGGCTTGATTAAGGGCCCTCCACAGGAGCTAGCTTAAATGCCACCTAATAGGGTGGCTTTTAATCTAGTATATATATATGTATATATATATATATATATATATATATATATATATATATACACTGATCATTAAAATATATATACTGATATATATATATATATACTGATCATTAAAATTAATCAACACAAAATGTCTGTCCTTTCTAATAGTATTTGCCATAAAGAACATTTTCTGCCTAAATACTCAGAAATTAAATTGCATAACATTATCACATCTCATGTAGGACGAAAAAACTTATTAAACACCAAATCAATCAAAAACACCAATTCACATTTATGATTGTGCAGCTTATCAAGATATCAATAGACAAATTTCCAGGGAAATTTTATCAAAAAGCAAATTCTATATTCTACCCTGACAATGACTTTAAAAAGTCAAATGTTTAAATCATATTTCTGCATATTTTTGTGAAATGAACATTGGACAATTTCTGATAGAATTTACTCCCTGTCAGAGAAGGGTTATTCATAACTTGAAAAAGTCAATCATTAAATTAATCAACACAAAATGTCTGTCATTTTAAATACATATATATATATATATATATATATATATATGAGTTAGGATCAAATATAAGTTAAATATGGATCAGAATCTGACAGAATAAGATAAAGAACAAATATTAAAGCTTTGTCATTTTTGTATTTTCACTTTTGGGTTCTTTGATTTTCATTGGTCACAAAAGTGAAAATACAAGAATGTCTGTCTTTTTCTCCATTTCTCAGTTTCTGACCAATCTCTATCTATAAAAGGCAGGATGTGTGTATGTGTGTAACAAATGCACGGCCGCAATTTTCAATGGATTTGCACCAAAATTCACACACACATGCTCCAAGTTAGCGGGAAGGCCAAGACTGACTTTGCATTTCTCAACTCCCATCAATAGTGGAAATAATCAATTTTTTCATGCTTCTACAGCAGTTTTCATGTAGTTTGCAGCCATTTTGTACTGGCCAGAGTGAGAGCCAATAGCTGGCTGCCACGAATAGGCAGGAAGATTCTATTGGTCAGCTGACTGACATGAATTTTAACTAGCATCCTAGCATGCAAAAAAACATCGATAGCTGAATTTGTCACAAGTGAGAAAAATTTAAATCTGCATGGCACTTTACTCCAATTGGCTCATTCGCTTACTTAAACTCAACGTTGATTCTGATTCCACAGAACTGGGTTGGGTGTGAAAAAGTATTTGTTGCTAACGTTCTTTTTTCATTCAGTTTTTCCAGTTATGAGTCATTTTTTAAAGCTGATCATTTTGTGTTCATTTTGTTTAGTTCTTTTTCGTAACAGATTTAATGTTTAGTATAGAGCTTAGAAAAAATTTGCAGTGTGAGATAGGCAAGAAGTAAGGCATGTAACAATATCAGCACAGCAAAGGGCACTCCTTTAAAGGCAAGGAAGGGCAAAAATATTTTAAGTCAAGTGATAGTGATTGCTGTATGAGTTGTACGATTTTTGAATCAAGCACGGGCAACGCCGGGCCATGCTGCTAGTCTTTAATAAAAGTGAACTATGTTCAATTGATAAACGTTTCCTATTTGTTCTTTTTCTTAGTACTATAAATATGAATTTTAGTTGGTACATGTACTTTAGTTGCTATCCTTGTTTTTATTTTCTTAAATGGTTAAATTATTACTAATTGGCCAAGATTGAGGTCCTACGAATATAAATGGTGTTTCCAACAGAAATCAAACATATACCCCTTCTTCTTCCATCAGAGAAACTATGTTTTTAGCAAAGCTTGCCACTACCAGTTTGGCCATACAGATAGATATTTCAAATGTTGCTCTGTCAGGTTGGTTACTGTTTGGTAAACTGGTAGCAGTAGCAACACATATATGTGTGTGTGTGTGTGTTTGTGTATGTATGAATTGGGATCAAATACAGATCAAATATTGATCGGGATCTGACAGAACGATAAAATAAAGAACAAATAGAAAACTTTTATCAATCTAATATGTTTCACTTTTATTAAATTTTCATCAAAGAATTCTCTCATAAAGCTATAATAAAAGTGAAACATGTTAGATTGATAAACATTTTCTATTTGTTTGCTTATATCAGCATATATATATATATATATATATTTAAGTTATGAAAAAAACTTGATAATCCGTATGGGTAGTCCCAAGGAGGATGAAATCCTGAGAGCTCAATGTAAATTCAGAGCTAATAATTTAAAGAAAAACAGACCACTTTAAGGCTCCATTGTAATAGTTTATTTCACCAGAGACCTTTTAAAGGATGCTGGATCATCAGACATCACTTCCAAAAAGTTCAAACAGAAAAAACTATATATATATATATATATATATATATATATATAATGGCCAATGTCAATAGCATGACTCAGAGTTTCATGCAGTTCTTTTCAGGTGCAATTATGATCTGGTCAGATCATGAAACTATCATTGTACTATCAACATTGGTTATTATGTATATTCACTAATATATACTTATAGTTCTGTTTCACAACATTGAGCACTGTATTTATAATACCTGAGGAAGAAATATATTTATACACACAATATTTTACTTAATTGTTTTATATGGGATTGGTTCTTTTTACTAAATATATATATATTTCAGTTTCAAACAACTTGTGGTTTCTTCAATCATCAGCACTTCAAAGCCAAGACCCACCTTCATACGCAAATTATTCATGATTTGTTGTTTGCTGATGATGCTGCTCTTGTAACGACATCCTTTGAGGGGGTCCAACATCTAATTAATCGTTTCTCTGCTGCATGTAAAGCCTTTGGTCTAACACTGAGCATAAAGAAAACTGAAGTAGTGCATCAACTTTGTCCTACTCTGAAGCAATTCTGTGGTGAGAAACAAAAATCACCAGTCTACAAATTTCCAGAGAGACCATTGAAAGTAGAAGACAAAGCCCTGAACTATGTAAAGTCTTTCATCTATCTTGGTAGCAAAGTCAACTACAGTGGAACTTTAGATGATGAAATCATGCATCAAATTGCTAAGGCTACAAGTGCTTTCAGCAAACTTCATCATCACTTGTGGAATGAGCAGGGTATTTGACCGGTTACGAAAATTCAGGTTTACAGAGCTGTTGTACTTGCCATCCTTTTGTACAGCTCAGTTATGGACGCCATACAGGTACCATATACACCAGCTGGATGTTTTCCAAAAAAGCTGTCTGCGTGCAGTCTGTGGAGTTAACCTTCAAGATTGGACATCTAACGTAGACCTGTTTAACAGGTGTAATATTAGAGGGATCGAGACTTTTCTCATACAGTCTCAGTTATGGTGGACTGGTCATATCTTGAGAATGTCTGATGACAGGATACCCAAGATCCTAATGTACAGCCAGTTAGATCAGGGCTACAGGAATGTAGGACGCCCATGGCTAAGATACAAAGACAAGTTGAAAAGCAATTTGTCAGCTGTCAGTATACCACATAACCCTCTTGGGTGCTTAACCCAGGAGCAGGTAGAATGGAGATCAACAGGTTTTAGTGGACTTAGCAGTTTTCAATCTGCTTGTCGGAATCATCTTCAAGAAGTGAGAGTAAGATCTAAAAGGTCAGCCAATGTAACAGTGATCTCATCTCACAATCCTCACTTTTGCTCCATATGTGGCCTCCTTTGTAAATCACTAGCTGGTCTTAAATGCCACTTAAGATTATCGCACAAAATTTCATAACTGAATCAACTACGCTGTCAGATCCTCATACATCAAAATCGACAGGAGAGCCCATTATATATATATATATATATATATATATATATATATATATATATATATGTGTGTGAAAATTGTGTGTATATAAATATAAATAAATATATATATATATATATAATTATTTATATATTATATGCACAGTACTTATTAGAAAGCACTCAATATCAGAGATAGAGCTAACATATTTGGTTGGATAGATGTGAATTTGCGATCCTTAGATCTGACGATTGCAGGGTCACAAACTCACATCTATCCAACCAAATATATATATATATATATATATATATGAATGAGAGAATATAATATATAAAGTCTACATATTGTATGAATGGTAGGTATTTAAATGACAAATTAGTAAAAAAGGAAAGTCCTTCATTCTGAAGAAGTCTTTTTGAAGGTCAAAATGTGTTGCATAGGATTCTTTTGTTATTCATATAAACATATATATATATATATTTTTGATAAGTGAAATTTTCTCACTAGTCTCAATCTATACAAAATCATGTAAGATTGGTGAATATTGGTGTACATTCAAAAACTCCATCTTTATAACAATGCTGCCAGACCAACATTGCTAGCTACAACCAAAAAGGAAAATGGATAAAAGGGAAAAAATATATACATTAAAAATCCATATTTTGGATTGACGGATATTTGAAAAATTAATTATCCCACATTCAAAGAATTAATTTCACTGTGTGACACTTAAAGAATTTTTCTGCTTGAGGCTTTTTTTCTGCTCAAAAGTTTTCAGACTTATTTCTGTACTTGCTGATATTGAGAATGTCTGAAAAAACTTTAAATCATCAATGCTTTCAGCTTCAAAGAATTGCACAGAATCTATTTTTTGACATTCCAAGTAATGTAGATTATTTTGGGGAGTAGTTCATTAATCAAGAGGCAAGACTGTATAAATAATACAGTAGACTGTATTATATATTGTATATGCTGTGTGTATGAAGGACAAAGTGGAAAAATGCTATGTAATTAAATAATTTATAATTATTATAAAGGTGTAGTTTGAAGTTATTATTGAGATTAAAGGCCTCTGAAATATATATATATGAGGTTGTCCCACATGAAATGATGCACTTTATAGGAAATTAATAAAACACTTCTGAAATGTCAAATAACTAATTCATTTACTATATATTTCAACATATAAGTCATCCTTTAAATTCAAAAAATCACCCTTAAAAATTGGAGGTTCATCTTATACTATAATTCTAAAAAAAAGAAACCTTAAATTCTGAGTGAAGTTAGAATTGTGTTCACAATAATGGAATGTACTATTATCATACATTATCATATTGTTATTAGTAGTATTTTGTGATTGTTAATGAATTATAAGTAAATGGCCATTAGTACACCAGGATGTTTATAACTGATTAGATATAGGAAAAGAAGAAAAAGAATCAGTATTTGCAAGGGATCACATAATGAAACATAAACAAAACAATGGTTTTCCTTTTGAGGGACATGTATAGGAAAAACTTGAATCGGTTTCCTTATTTTGAATGTCTAAGGATGCAGTAAATAACAACATTTCCACTAATATCATCTCTATATAATCAATAAGCAGTTGTCTTATACTATAGGTATAGGATAGATCCATGAAAATTTGCTATATTGTTTTACATCATCTTATCTAAAGGTTGTCTTATATGCAGAAGTATACAATAGTTAAAATAGGCACCAGGTTGACGAATCACTGTTCGCCAATGTACCCCTAAATTTTTGATCCTATTTTTAAAAATATTCTCATCCTTTGATGTGATAAACAGTTCAAATGTTTCAATAACTAATAATTTTTTTGTTGCATATAAAAAGCTCAAAATGCTTAAATAATTGATAATCAGTAGGAAAAATATCAGGTGAATATGGAGGATGAGGCAAAATTACATAATTCAAGCTATGCAGGTCTTAGTTGACTGAGAAGCACGTGGACATGTGTTGTCATGCTGCAACATTGGTCCATCCCTATTCATAAATCTAGGGTGTTTCTTTTTCAATTTTTCGTGCATATACTCAATTTCTCCACAATACAAAGTTGCTGCTTTTGTTTTCCCTTGAGGCAAAAACTAATAATGAATAACCCCTTTGAAAGACCACCATACAATAACTATTATCTTTTTAGGATGCAGGGGAGGTTTTGGGTAGTTTTGGTGATTCACTTGCATCTAACCACTGGCCTACTCTTTTACTGTTTTCAAAGGGTATCCATTTTGTCATCATGTGTAATGATTCAGTTAAAAAATGTTTCTTTTTCCTAGTTTGTACTCATACAGAAAGATTACTCAACATTGTTTCATTGTAATAATTTTCATTGGGTTTATGAGTAACAATATATTGAAAGAAAAATTATCTGGAAAGAAAAAGAGTCAGGAATAAATCAAGATTTTTATATTTTTTAAGGAGGTTATTTCATTAGACAACCAGATCAACAACCAACAAAAAGATGTGTCATTTCATGTGTGATGAATTAATATATTGTATATGCTGTATATATAAATATATATGTTCTTCTAAATGCCATGTCCCTCCAAGACATGGGTGATCATTGTATTTTCACTATTTTCTAGCCTTCAAAGTTTTTAGTAATATTTGTCTTTTCACTATACTTAGCTCTCCATATTTTGCCATCCCCTTATACAAGCTTATTAGGGAGTTTACTTACTGTTCCTCTTGCCTTCATTATGTCCTGTAAGTGTTAAATTCACCATGATCCCCTTCCTCATTATGTGCCCTAGAAAGTATAAGTGTCTTTTTTATTGCCATTTTCCTTAAAACTCCCCCATTACTCACATATTCAGTCCATGATATTTGCAACATCCTTCTGTAAAATCACATATCTGTGGCCTGTTCACAAGCAAATAGACACAAAAGCTTTTGCTCAATTATTGAAACCCTAGTTTGATTTCATAACCAAAGAATTAAAGAGAAATTCCATGACTTTTACTTGAAAATTCTTCTTTTATGTACCATGTCACTATAGAATGTGGACAATCATGGCTCTCCACAACACTCTTGTCTTTTGTTATTCTAAGTTTACAATGATTCCTTGTACATTTAGGTCTGACATTTTTAAAACTGTAAATGCTATTATACTGGATACTCATATTTGAAATAGACACCCCTTTTTTAGACACCCCTTTTTTGAAATAGACACCCTACTTTGTTGTTTTAAAGTAAAAATAAAAAGGGATATCTGTTTCAACTATTATTTGAAATAAATGCCCCATTTTTCTTTTACTTTAAAAATAAAATGGAGCATATATTTTAAATATGCATATCCACTATAATAATGTTTGTAGTAATAAAAATATCAGATTAAAAATAAATCCATTAATTCTTTAGAAACTGCTTTGTTTATATTTTGTATATGAAACTGAGCAGATATGGACTTCATTAAAAATATTCTGGTGAGGAAGTTTGTTTACCTTAAAAGGGAAAATAATCTTTGCTCAACTGTGATGCTCTTTGGGAGAATTTCATATATAAATATCTATATATCAGAACAATGTTAGGCAGATGAATGACAAAGTGGAAAAATTCTATGTAATGAAAGTACTGAAAAATTTAATGTTCCCATCTCTTCAGCACCTCCCCTCAGTATATAATTATAACTGATACGTTTGTTTATGTCACCCCTCTCCCTACACACACATTATTCCACCAATAAATACATTAGTCTAAGATCAATATGGTTTGATTTTGGGAGAGGTTTCAATGTCTGTAAAAAGGTATACAAGGACATTCATCTTTTGTGGAATTGATGACTGACTCTTTAACTGTGGTTTACTTCAAAAAGAGAAGTTGCCTGAGAAACCCTATATTACCATTAATCTGTTTTAACAACCTCTGTTATCTTTTAGCAAGAGTTGATTCCACAAGTGATGAAGGTCCTTTTGGCATTAACAATCACTTCATTTCAAGGAAGAATTCCCAAACATGCAAGTGGAGGATGATATATGTAAAAGCATGCAAGAAGGCATGAACAGGGACACTATGTAAACCCAAGATTCAGTTATTTTTGTGATTTTCTTTAGGTTCTTGTTTCCGTACAATTTACCAAATGCGTCAGTTTCTTCTTGGTATAGAGTTTACCAAAGGCTACATGTTCCTCTTGCTGTACAGTTTAGAAAGGGCTACATGTTCATCTTGCTGTACAGTTTACCAATTTTTTTTTTTTTAAGCATTTCACCCGAAGCAAGGTGGGAAGCCACTAGGACGCAAGGGATTAAAGAAGATTTGGAGCAAGATCAGATAGGAGTGATAGAGGAAAGGATGAGGAGAAGGATAGTGGATAGATCAAGGGAACTGGAGATGTCAATTGACATAACATTTGAATAGTTGGAGATTATAGCTCTCAGGGAAACTGGAATAGGGAAGGGAGTTCCACAGGTGAGAGGTGCAAGACTTGAAGCTATTGGAGTAGAAGAGATGGCTACATTTAGTAGTTTCAACAGTGAAAGGGTGAGAGCAGGATGCCAGCCTCATAGAGCGCTTGAATTCATGAAGTCTGGGAACCAGTGAATGCAGCTCCAATGCTACATGTTCCTCTTGCTGTACAGTTTATCAAAGACCTCATGTTTTTGTTTCCTGTACAGTTATCAATGACTTCATGTTCTTCTTGCTTTTCACTTTAACAAAGTCTTCATGTTCTTCTTGCTGTACAATTTACCAAAGACTTCATGTTCTTCTTGCTCCTGACATGCCTGCACAATTTACCAAAGTTTTACTTCCTTTTGCCAATTTATTGTTTATCGCTTTGCCCAACATGACAGCACCGAATGATATGACACAAACTTGGTAGGGGAAATCCTGGACTTCTTCCAGCTTCATTGGCTTGATGTAAATGGAAGGTGTGGGTTTCTCCTGTTGACTGATAAGTTTCTTCAAACTTACTTCCAAGATGGTTATTTTCTATAGTCTTTGCAAAGCAGGATATTACTTTCTGATGAGCTGAATATGATTGACCAACTAGAATAACATCTTACATGAGAAGAAACTATCTGACCTGCTGTATAATAGTCTTACCATAAGATTAAAATTGCTTCAGAATATATATATATATATATATATATATATATATATATATATATATAAAGAAAGAGACAGAGATTTTTAGGGAAAAAACAAAGTAGAAACATTGATGTGACTACATATGTGCACAAAGGAAAAGGAATACTGTTAATTTTAAACTTACATTTAATTTTTTGTTTTAATTTAAATATATATTTTGGGTATATAGTCTAGCTAATTTCAAATTTCATTTAGTTTCTTTTTTCTTTTTGCTCATGTTTCCATCACTTTTGTTATTGAATATCCCACATTGTGATAATACAGTCCATCTGAAGTTGTTATGCAAATTATATAAACCTCAATAACTTGAATTTTCTTTGAACAAATTTTAAATGATTTACTTAGACATCAAAAGAAAGCTTGAGTTAGATTTTTAACAAGTTTCAACATGTTTTATTAAAATTATTGGATTTATTATAAAGGTGTAGTTTGAAGTTATTATTAAGATTAAAGGCCTCTGAAATATAATAAAAAAACATTTCCATAATATATATTGAAACAATGGCAATGGAAAAGGCAACTGCTGAAAAGCAGAAAATAACAAAGTCATTTAGTGAGTGAATGTCTACACTGGAGATATAAAAGGAGCTTTACAGAGATCATTGAACGATAAAGCGGGTTGTTGAAAATATAAGTTGAGAACTAGAAGAAAAGAAAAAGCCTAGAAACTTGCCTTCTTGAGGGTAATATAAACTGAGTTAAAGTGAAACAGCCACTGTTCAAATCTTTGTACAGGCTGGAATTGAGGGATTTAAGAAGGAAAAAAGATGTAAAATGCTTCACAAATTGGGATCTGTCAAGAAATCTCCTAGGCAAACTCCTATCAATAAAGCAATTATTTTAAAGTGTCAAAATTGGACCAGCAAACATATGGAAATTCACTTTTCTAAAGTAATTTTTTATGGACGAATCTTGGGTGACATTTGACGGATCTGATGGATTAGCCAAAGAATGGATTTTATCCAATGCAGATGTGCCTGTGGCTAAATGAAAGCAGCAAGGAGGTAGCAGTAAGATCATATAGGCTGGAATTATTGGCCAAACCATTCAAAATTGATGAATGTGTTAAACAGAACAGTGCTATTATTATATGTTCTATTATAGGTATTAATCAATTGTTATTGCTTTTATTACCTTTTCATTGAAGTAAAAAGTGATTTTCTGGTTTTGCATAATAATGCAGTTTTTATAATAAATCCAATACTTTTAATAAAACATGTTGAAACTACCTAAAGATTTAACTCAAGCTTTGTTTTGATGCATAAATTAATCATTTAAAATATATATATGATAAAAATATAGTTTTAAGGTATGCTATATTTAATGCTCAATATTAGGAATAGAGTATATGTAAATATAAAAGTGGACACTGAAGTCAACACTGAGGAATGACAGTCTGTTTCAGGTCTGAACATAATCTTCAGGTCATATATATATATATATATATATATATATATAGAGAGAGAGAGATCTAAAAGATCAGCCAATCTAACAGTGATCTCATCTCACAATTCTCACACCTGCTCCTTTGTAAAACACTAGCGGGTCTTAAATGCCACTTAAGATTATCGCATAAACTTTCATAACTGAATCAATGAGGTGGCAGATCCTCATACGTCAAAACCAGCAGGAGAGTCCATTATTATTATTATTATTATTCTATTATATATATATATAGAGAGAGAGTGATCTAAAAGGTCAGCCAATCTAACAGTGATCTCATCTCACAATTCTCACACCTGCTCCTTTGTAAAACACTAGCAGGTCTTAAATGCCACTTAAGATTATCGCATAAACTTTCATAACTGAATCAATGAGGTGGCAGATCCTCATACGTCGAAACCAGCAGGAGAGTCCATTATTATTATTATTATTATTATTTTATTATATATATATATATATATATAGAGAGAGAGAGAGAGATCTAAAAGGTCAGCAAATCTAACAGTGATCTCATCTCACAATTCTCACACCTGCTCCTTTGTAAATCACTAGCGGGTCTTAAATGCCACTTAAGATTATCGCATAAACTTTCATAACTGAATCAATGAGGTGGCAGATCCTCATACGTCGAAACCAGCAGGAGAGTCCATTATTATTATTATTATTATTATTATTATATATATATATATATATATATATATATATATATATATATATAAACCCATGACAGTTCCTTGTTGATTATTTTTTTCATTTACTTTTTCATTGTTTCTAACAATTTTTTATGATTTCTGGTTTGTATTTGTAAATATAACTTAGCCTATCTAAGTATTTCAGCTAAACACTAGCTGCCATTTTCAAAGACTTTTTTTTATTGTTTATTATGTCATCAGTTTAATTTCTCTTAAATCTTTACTTTTTTATTGAAATATATTGAGCTTGAAGTTTCATACAGTTTTCTTGAATATTGGTTGCTTGTTTTTTGACTCAATGCTTTGTGCACCTGCAGTGGCTTTCTGCAGTTTATGTGGTGCAGTACTTTTTCTGTTGCTGTTAAGGATTTGTCTGATTTAAGCAAATTTTAAACAATACAAACACACACACACACACACACACATTTATATATTAAAATCTTTACTTAATTTTCCTTATCTTTTATCATGATTTTGTTTTATTTTTATTTTGAGCAGATGCTGTATAGTATTTTGATGTTATCAACTATTATCTGTGTTATCATAATAGTTCTATATATATATATATATATATATATATATATATGTGTGTGGGTGTGTGTGTGTGTATACAATCATCATCATATTTCTGAGTGAATCAAATGTATTTATGTACAGATCATATTTCTCTTTTATCTTCTTAGAAAAATAAAACTATTTTTATAATAATATCTGTTCTTCCTCTCATTTGTATATATATATATATATATATATATATATATATATATATATGGACTGGAATCCAACAGAATCATAAGATAAAGAACAAATAGGAATCATTTATCAATCTAACATATTTCACTTATATTAGATTTTGTGATGAAGCTTCAATAAAAGTGAAACATCTTAGATTGATAAATGCTTCCTATTTGTTCTTTATTCTATCATATACTAGCAGCATGGCCCAGCATTGCCCGTGCTTGATTAAAAAATCGTACAACTCATACAGCAATCGCTATCACTTGACTTAAAATATTTTTAAAAAAAGGACTGGTAACTGGAAAAAACCGAATGAAAAAAGAATGTTAACAACAAATACTTTTTCACACCCAACACAGTTCTGTGGAATCAGAATCAACATTGACTTTAAGCAAGTGAATGAGCCAATTGGAGTAAAGTGCCATGCAGATTTAAATTTTTCCCACTTGTGACAAATGCAATTATCAATTTTTTTGCAAGCATGCTAGTTAACATTCGTGTCAGTCAGCTGTTTGCTCTCATGCTGGCCAATAGAATCTTCCTGCCTATTTGTGGCAGACAGCTATTGGCTCTCACTCTGGCCAGTACAAAATGGCTGCAAACTACATGAAAACTGCCATAGAAGCATGAAAAAATCGATTATTTCCACTATCGATGGGAGTTGGGAAATGCAAAGTTGGTCTTGGCCTTCCCACTAACTTGGAGCATGTGCATGTAAATTTTGGTGCAAATCCATTGAAAATTGCAGTCGTGCATTTGTTACACACATACACACATACTGCCTTTTATTTATATATATATATATATATATATATATATATATATATATATATATATATATATTACCTTAGTTAAGGTATGCTATATTTAGGGAATAAAGTGCTCAATATCAGAGATAGAGCCTATGTAAATATAAAATTGAACATTGAAGTCAACACTCAGATGTGACAAGCTGTTTCATGTTAAACACAATCACCAGGCCACCTAATGATTGTGTTTAGCATGAAACAGTCTGTCACCTCTGAGTGTTGACTTCAATGTTCACTTTGTCCTTCTATTTGCCCATAGCTTAGGTGAGAAGAGATGGATTCATGCCTTTCTCAAGGGTTTTAGCACATAAGTGAATGCAACGAACTTAACTGGAATTCTAACTCAGCTCTCCAATTCCTCAATCCTAGCTGCTTTTCATTACTACACTGTGCCTCCTTACATTTTAAACATTATTTATTTTGTCTACTGGCTTGCATACTCAAGAAATCTTATTAAAGTAAATGTGCCCTCTGACAACATTTAAACCTGCATCCTCCTTTGCAGGAAAAAAACAATATCTAATCAGGCATGCTTTAAGCACTCAGCTATAAAGAACTTCACAAACAAGCAAGGTTCATGGCTGTGCAGATACTGGTTTCTCCTGCAAAGGAGGATGCAGATTTGAATCCTACTAGGGGTCACATTTTCTTTAATAAGTTTTCACAAATGTGCTGGCTGGTAAATGAAATAAATACTGTTTAAAATATAATGGACCATTTACTCTAATATGGGTATCCACTAGAAATAACATTTGAAGTAATAAAAAATATGTAAGACATATATATATATATATATATATATATATATATATATATATATATATATATGATAGGATAAAGAACAAATAGGAAACAGATCTTAATCTAACATGTTTCACTTTATTAAAGCTTTGTCAGAGATCAAGATAGAATGGATAAAAAAAAATAATAATAAAGTGAAACATGTTATATTAAGATCTGCTTCCTACTTGTTCTTTATCCTATCATTTTGTTGGATTCCTATCCATACTCAGTGGATATATATATATATATATATATATATATATTAGGCATATATTAATACATAAGGAATATATTAAATAATGAAGGAAAGACACAAAATCCTAGAAGCTTTTACAATACAAACAAAACAACCAACACAAAATAAATAAATATTTCACCACATATCTTGAAGTGTGAATGAAGTATTTAATATGCATTAAATAATAATAATAATAATAATAATAATAATAATAATATCCATTATATTTGGCACATTCACTTTATATTGTTTCAAACTTCAGCTCTCTAAAAATACTAGGACATAGCCAATGGAATCTTGCCTACCAACTGACAGCACATGGTTCTTGATAATGACCAAGACAGTTGAAAGTACTTGAACCAAAGCAACAGAACATACATGAACTTCAGACAGTTTATCCACAATTTCTATTCTAATATAGAACATTTTCTTCGAAAATTGGAAAATTAAACAGACAGAACATGTCAGTTGAATTTAATAAAATTATATGTATATATGTGTGCGTGTGTGTGTGTGTGTTTATGTAGCTTAATAAGCCCAGAGGCAGATACAGAGTTATAAGGTGAATCTTGAGCTGAAATTTTCAGATGGTTAAACAAGATTCCCTGAAGGTAAAAAAACATGCATTTGATTCCCACCAGGAACTTATCCTATGTCATTTCTAATCCATGTTGTTTGCTAGCTGCCCAAGATTGATGGCCTCAGGAAATTACCATAAAATGCAACTAAAAATTATGATATAAGAAAATAATATCAAAATTAATAATAATAATAATAATAATAATAATAATCATGGTTGGCAAATATTTCATTTTAAAAATAAAAATAAACACCAGAGATCATTTTGATCTGAATTTCTGAGATGATGTGATAACGTTATTTATATTAAGACTAATGTCTTCATTTTGTTGTTATTATCAACTGATGTACCTCTGTCTGAATTTCTGGGATAAAGTGTTATCATTATTTTCATCTGAACTAGTGTCCTCATTTTTATTGTTATCATTACCCTCTCACCTTCTGTCTGAATCTCTGGGATGAAGAGTTATTATTTGGACTAATATCCTCATCTTTGTTGTTATTATTTATCTGATCACCTTCTCTCTGAATTTCTGGGATAAGTAGTAATCATTCATTACATTTGGATTAATGGCCTCATCTTTGTTGATATTATCACTTGATTGCCTTCTGCCTGAATTTTTGTGATGAGGAGTTTTCATTATTTTCATGTGGACTAATGTACTCATCTTTTTTGTTATTATCACCTGATCACTTTCTTTCTGACTCAAATTTCTAGGATAATGAATCATCATTATTTAAATGTTGGTTAATGTCCTCATTTTTGCTGCTGTTATCACCTGATCACCTTCTGTCTGAATTTCTGGGATGAGGGATCATTATTCAAATTATTTATATCAAGATTAACACTTTGTTGTTATTACCCAAATATTTCAACTACTGTGACCTCTGTCTTCAATTATGTCACATGTAACCTTTATAGAATTTTGGATTGACATCTTTATTTAATCTGCTGTTATAGAGTCTCCTTATTCCACCATCTCTGTCTACATCCATCTCATCTTTGGCAGCATCATAGTTGTGAGTTTGATCAATAGGTTGCATAGTAAAAGCTCAGATTCTGTGGAAACATGACTTAGCAATAACTGAGCAGTACTAAAAAGAAAGATCAAGATGAGATATCCCTAGACATAGGCAGCAGAACTAGAACAATTTATAGGATAAATCAAGTGTTTGGTTCAAAATTCCCTGACAGTTACTCAGATCAACAGATATTTGAAGAAGACCAAAGAGGACAAACGGCTAAAATGTTGTAATAAATATAACAAAGATTGTCCAAACGAGTTATCTCTGAAATTAATCAAAATTAATAATGATTAGTTTAAGTTAAATATGATATAAATATTCAGATGTGATCAGCAATGGCATCCTAAAGTTTGAAAAAGCAGGTAATCATTAGGAATCTATTCTGCTTATTTTCTTTTCAATTTGAGAATGGAAATAAATCACTTTATAATATCAAAAAGAATTAAACCATATTGATAATGTAATAGAAAATATTTATTTATGAAGGTAATGAAATTCTGTTTTCATCATATTTCTGTTCAGAAGTATGATGCTTTTTGACTCTAATGTCATCAGCTGTGTTATGGTTTCTTAACCACATTCATACTGAATTGATGTGGTCCCAAAGATCCAACAGAAGACCTATCAAATTTATGACTAGAAGATTTGCCACATTTTTAACTTCAAAACAGTAGGGACCATGCGTCTATTAGAGTTTCACTAGATACGCACACAAGCATAGAGTAACTAACATTCTACATAGACCATCAGCTATTAATATATATGATTATTTTCAGATAATCCAACAACCGGTCCACTAAGCTTCTAAAATTTTAAGAATCAGTTCATGTGAACCAGTGCAAACTGTTAGGATGCTACCACTAGATGTGATGTTGATCCTTTCTAGGTCTGAAATGTTGTGAGAATAATAGCAAAGAATTTGCCAGACTCTGTCTTACATATTTATAAGTCTACCATTCATCCAAGCATTGAATATTGCTGCCACATATGGTCTGGTGTTCTTGTTATATATTTATAGATTCTTGATGGAATACAAAGAAGGATCTACAATGTTATTGGTCCTGATGTGGCATCTCAGCTTCAGTCTCTTTCCCACTGCCATAATGTAGCTTCCCTGAACCTTTTCTATAAATACTTCCATGGTAATTGTTCTGATGAACTTTCTTCTCTGCTACCTAGACATTATGGATTGAAGCAGTGTAAGGAATACTGTGGTATTTTTGGATCAGTAATTGTGGCTAGCCATGTTTAAGATAACACAGATTGAAGACCAGCCTTCCTCTATCCCACTTTTGGCTGTGTACCACATTTTTGTATTTCAAAAATAAATATTACTTTGCTCTTTGGTACCTAGACTTTATGAATTTAATCACAGTACTAGATTGGTAGCAAGGTCTCATCATTTTACAGTTGAAATAGCTAGATGTGGTGACCATTATTTCTATGCTAACAGTTTCTTCTATCACACTTTTCACTTCTTGAACTATCTTCCAGCTTCTTACATTCCAGTGAACTTTGATCTTCAAAACTTTAAATGCAATGTCAATCATTATCTTCTGTTTTCTTAATTCCTATTCTTTTATTGTTCTTTCTCTTTTAAAGTGTTTTTCTCATATTCTCTCACACCCAGTAACTTAGTGGCTTTATTAACTTTCTTGGAGTAAAATGATTAAAAAGCAAAAAGATGAAGACATTAGTTTTAATGTAAATAATGCAAATACTAGTGACTATATGAAAAATCATTTGCTGTGTAAAATAAATGCTTTCTTCGTTATTTGGTTACAGACTTCTTGAGGCATCAATGTATAGTTGAAAGAATTTTCATACACTTGAAAATTATTCAGCTCTTGATGGGGCCAGATAATCCAAGAAAAGCTGGTTAAAATCATTTTTGGCACAGATTCAAATTAAATGGAACAACTTTTACTGCAGCCAGGTGATTCACTTTTAGAGTCTTCCAAAGTTTAGAACTCTAAATAAACATAAAATGAAAATTCTTGGGTATTAATTAAACTTGAAATAACAAAAAAAAAAATGTTCAAATATTCTCCTACTTGTCATTATTTTCATAATGACAATTGATTTTGTGTTGACTTGAAAATATTCCCAGCTATTTTAGTTCAATCCACTTTGTTGTAGTAGCATTTGTATTGATTTATTCCTTGAGCTTAGCTTTCGTATAGAATTCTATTCAGTTTTCTATTTCAAATCAAACAATATGGAGACAGAATTTTCTGAACTGGTATTTGCTTACAAAATCATATTTCCTGGCAAATTTCTTAAAAAAAACACCTTCCTTATATATATGTATATATATATATATATATATATATATATATATATATATATATATACATATATATATATATATATATGGTAATGGTGAGATTAGCCGTTTCCATACAGGGAATATTCAACATTCATTGACCAAACAGCATTGAAATTTATAAAATTTTCCTACTAAAATAATTTTTTTAGAAAATAGACCAATGTAATGCATTTTTATAATAAAGTCATTTCCAAAGCATTTTTATAGTAAATTTGTTAAGCAGGGCAATAGAGCTACTAATTTGCTAGGGGTTACTGAGTGTTAGAGAATATGATAAAAAAAAGACTATTAAGGAGAAAGAACAATAAAAATACAAGATTTAAGGAGGCAGTAGAAATCAATAAATGCATTTTATAGTAAAATCATTTCCAATGCATATTTATAATAAAATTGTTTCAAATGAATTTTTTAGTAAAATCATTTCAAATTCATTTTCATAAAAAAAATTTTTTCCAATGCATTTTTATAGCAAAATCATTTCCAATGCATTTTTATAGTAAAATCATTTCCAATGCATTTTTATAGTAAAATCATTTCCAATGCATTTTTATAGTAAAATCATTTCCAATGCATTTTTATAGTAAAATCATTTGCAATGCATTTTTATAGTAAAATCATTTCCAATGCATTTTTATAGTTAAATCATTTCCAATGCATTTTTATAGTTAAATCATTTCCAATGCATATTTATAATAACAGCATTTCAAATGAATTTTTTAGTAAAATCATTTCAAATGCATTTGCATAAAAAAATTTTTTTCAATGCATTTTTATAGTAAAGTCATTTGCAATGCATTTTTACAGCAAAATCATTTTAATAGTATCTTTTTTGTTAAAACTTTTTCATTGTTAATGTTTATGGTGTGATTAGCTATTTCCATACAATAGGCATTCAGCATTCATTGGACAAGCAGTTAGCATTATTATGAATTTATAAATTTTTTTCTTAATATAGTTTTTCAGGAAAATAGTCTTATGTCCATTAACTATTATTGCTCTTTCTAGTACTGATGAGAACTACATTCTTAATCTTTTGTTTAAGGTTGTGTGGAAAGTTAGCATCTTGATTGTATAATTATTTTCACTTCTCGTTACATTTGATATCCATTTTAGATGTTGCCATTGTTGGAAGTCTTCAAATGATGTGATTTTTGGTAAAGTTTTTGTTTCTGATCCTGTAGAGCAAGTCTATAAAAGCTGATGAAAGATTGTCTTCTTTTAGACATATATACATACATATATGCAGGGTGCAGCAAAAGTAATGCCTATTTTTATTTATTATCTTTTAGTAAAAAAAAAAAATTACACATTATTTAGACTATTGTCCTCATCTTTGTCACAATATTTATTACAACGTTTCAGCTTCTTCAGATGTTTGGAATGTCGAACTGAACCCTTTATTTTGCTCACTGGCGTAGACTGTTCTAATTCCACATGCCATGTTTAATGGATGTCAGTTATCAGTTATCTCCTGTTAATTTTTCCTCTGAAAGTTCTCCACTGCCTTAACTGGGTATTGAACTCACACTCTTTGGGTCCTGTCACTGGATCTAACTGACGCCTTTATCCACTGTGCCATGTGTCCTTGAGACATATATAGACAGATAAAAAATTACAGTAGTTTAAGATGGTTTAAGATTAATGATTGCTTATGCATTTGGGAATGGTTAAATCTTAATTTCAAGCTAAGATGCATCGTAACAATGTGGAGCTATTGAGTGGCCATCGTGATCACCAGACCGAATACAACCAGACTTTTTCTTCTAGGGTTTATTAAAAGATCTTGTTTACAGGCTCAAACCAAAAACAGTTCTTGAATTAAAACAAGCAATTTCTGATAAATTTTCTGAAATTAATGTAAAAGTTTTTAGTTTATTCAGAAATTTCTGAATAAATGTTTTTAGTAACACATATCACTTTAAACATTATTTTTAGTGGATACTCATATTGGAGTAGATGCTCAACTTATTCATTAAACAGTATATTTATTTATTTTCATGTACCAGCCAGATTCAAACCTGCATCCATCTGGGTATAGGGAACCATTGTTAAATCCGATATGTATTAGACCTACTCAGGCACAAATAACTTTTGTCGATCATGCAAGACTGAATAGGTTCCTTAAAGCAAAATCCATCTTCATCATAGACTCTCAAAATTCCATATCTGTTCAGTTTCATAAACAAAGCAATTTCTAAAGAAGTAATGGCTTTTTTATTTAATCCAACAAATTTTTACCACTTTTTCTTTAATAAGATCTTTTGAATATTCAGGCAAGTAAGCAAAAATAAATATAACTGGTTAATAAATAAACTGAACATCTACTCAAATATGAGTATCCACTAAAAAGTAATGTTTAAAGTAATAAAATCAGTC
>OZ010598.1:67579213-67779213 GCA_963932145.1 Acanthosepion lycidas
TGCTTATATCATTATTTTTTGAAATGATCATTATTTTAAAAATGTATATATCAGGTCATCCCATAAGTTCTGTCTGAATTTTGACTTTTTGTTAAAATGAACAAAATTTAAAGAGTATTTTATAATGTCTAATGGAGCTGAACATTATTTTTATGTTTAGATGCATTTAAACTGATCAAATTTTATTTCAGAGAATAATAAAATTAAAATTTAAAAAAAAATTTAAAAATTGTTTGATTAAAACCCTGCTAACATGGAAGTACCCAAGAATCATTAGAGGCACATAATGCTTTATGCATTCAAGAAAGGAAACTCAGCAGCTGAAGCGGCTAGAAACATTCACTCAGTTTATGGAGAGGAATGTGTGAATGAAAGAACTTGCAGAAGATGGTTTGCAAAATTCAGAGGTGGAGATTTCACCCTTGAAGATGAACATCGAACTGAACGTCCAGTTGAGTTTGATGAAAAGCTTCTAGTGAATCAAAAAGGAGTGATGTTTCATCAGGACAATGCATGACCCCACACAGCAAGAATCACGTCACAAAAGATCGAAGAACTTGGTTGGGAGAAAATTCCTCATCCACCTTATTCTCCCGATCTTGCTCCTTCAGACTACCATTTGTCTCATAGCTTACAGAATAATTTGGAAGAAACAGCTTTTGTAACACAGGAAGAGGTTAAAACTGACATTTGTGAGTTCTTTGAATCAAAGCCAAAAGAATTTTACAGTAATGGAATTAGTAAGCTTGTTAATAGATGGAAGAAAGTCATAGATAATCAGGGAAAATACATTGTTGATTGAATCTGTAATTAAATGTAACATTTGGTCACTTGCTTTCTTTATTCAAAATTTGGACAGAACTTATGGGATGACCTTATATATATATATATATATATATATATATATATATATAAACATTCTATCGAACACTCTTCCAATATAAATATGGCAAAATTTATAGCCATATATAGATAGATAGACATATACTTTTCCAGTTTGATCTAGCTCCATTTAACAATGATGTCCCTTTGGACTAATTCAAATCAAAGTGCTCTAGAAAATTCCAAGATGTAACCAATAAAATCGTGTCTACCACACTGACAAAACCCAGTTTTTGATAATGACTGAAACTGTCAAAAGTACTTTAGCAAAAACAAAATATGAATTTCTTATAGTTTATGAAGAATTTTAATTCCACTGTACAATACTGAAAAGTTCTCCGCCTAAACAAGAATAGTTTACTCTTTTTATGTTTGGTCATTTGATCAGATTTTGGGAAGTAGGTCAGGTTGAAAACTTTTGAATACTCACAATCTGAACCCACTAAAATGTCTCTGATTTAACAAAAGGAGACTGTGTGTATCTCCCTGACATGACATCTGCCTGCACTAGACTATTTCATTATCTTCTTCTGTGTGCTGTGTCCCTTCAGAACATGGCATTATGGTATTGAGTGCCATAAGTTAAAACTCTCTCTCAACTTTGGTGTTTGTGGAGGTAACATTGAGCTGTAATATGTACATACAGAACATTGTTCATTCCACTGTGTTACCATTCCTGCAACAGAAAATATTCTACTACTCAACATACTCTTTAAAATATTTAATAACTTTCGAGGGTTGCATGATCGCCAGACCTATCTGCCATGGAACATGTAAGGAAGATGCTTAATTAACCCACCTACAATAATATACAGTAGGACGATATTTGTCATCTTTAGGACAGTATATTAATAAAGTACTTTGGGATGTATAGGTAGCTGAGTTCAAATTCAACCTAATCTCATCACATTCATTTTTTTACAATTTCTTTTAATCATTTCACCCCAAGCAAGGCAATAAACCTACTAAGACAAAATGTGAGAAAATGAGAAAAATTAAAAATTAATTATTAGGGAAAGAAAACAATAAAAGAACAGGAATTAAGAAGATAGAAGATAACGTTTGGTATTGCATATAAATTTTTGAAGATCAAATTTGACTAGAAATCAAGAAGACAAAAGAGAGGTCTACAAGCAAGAAGTGTGAGAAAAGAATCTGTTAGCATAGAACTTATGGTTACATCTTGCCATTTCAACTGTAAAATGGTGAGACCTAATTGCCAATCTAGTACCATGATTAAATTAATAAAGTCTAGGTAGCAAAGAGGAACGTAATATTTATTTTGGAAATACAAAAATGTAGCATATGGCCCAAAAGGGGATTGGGGAAGTCTGGTCTTCATTCTGTGTTATCTTAAAATTTGCTAGCCACAATTACTGACTCAACCAAACCACAGTATTCCTTACACCAAAACAACACAATCTTATTTAACACTAGCAGCATAGCCCGGAGTTGCCTGTGCTTGATTCAAAAATCGTATGACTCATACAGCAATAGCTATCACTTGACTTAAAATATTTTTGCCCTTCCTTGCCTTTAAAGGAGTACCCTTTGCTGTGCTGATGTTGCTACATGCCTTACTTCTTGCCTATCTCACACTGTGAATTTTTTCTAAGCTCTATACTAAACATTAAATCTGTTACAAAAAAAGAACTAAACAAAATGAACACAAAACGATCAGCTTTAAAAAAGGACTTGTAACTGGAAAAACCGAATGAAAAAAGAATGTTAACAACAAATACTTTTTCACGCCCAACCCAGTTCTGCAGAATCAGAATCAATGTTGAGTTTAAGCAAGTGAATGAGCCAATTGGAGTAAATTGCCATGCAGATTTAAATGTTTCCCACTTGTGACGAATGCAGCTATCGATTTTGTTTGCATGCTAGCATGCTAGTTAACATTCATGTCAGTCAGCTGTTGGCTCTCACGCTGGCCAATAGAATCTTCCTGCCTATTCATGGCAGCCAGCTATTGGCTCTCACTCTGGCCAGTACAAAATGGCTGCAAACTACATGAAAACTGCCATAGAAGCATGAAAAAATCAATTATTTCCACTATCGATCGGAGTTGGGAAATGCAAGGTCAGTCTTGGCTTTCCCGCTAACTTGGAGCATGTGTATGTAAATTTTAGTGCAAATCCATTGAAAATTATGGCCATGCATTCATTACACACACACACACACACATACACATCCTGCTTTTTATAGATAGAGATTCTTACTACAGCCACCATAATACCTCACAGCCTCTATGTAGTCCTAACAATTCCCATACGTACAATTTGTCCAAAGAGGAAAGTTCATCCAAGCAATTACCATGAAAATATTTATAGAAAAGGCACAGGGATGTTACATTATGGCAGTGGGAAAGAGACTGAAGATGCCAGGTCAGGACCAATAACATTGTGGATTCTTCTTTGTATTTTATCATTATATCCTTGCAGAAGGTATAAATTCATCTCTTCTTCCTTTAGCTATGGGTTAAATAGAAGGGCAGACTGACCTCTCTAGCCTTGGCTGGAAACCAGTGGTGCTGTTATACTTTTGTACCCTTAGCTTCAAAACACCATATATTTGCTTCCTGTGCATTCAAATTTGCATTATGACATTTAAATTGAACGTCTAGAATTTATTGTTTTCAATAAAAAAAATCAGCATCAATAAATTTTCGATCTAATACAAATTCAAGCATCAATAATATTAAACAGAATATAAACCCTTGATAATTTAATGCCACAAATGATAAAGTTTCAAGTTTTTGAATCTTTGATTCCATATAAACTCTGCAAAGTAATCATCCATCATATCAAGGTTTATTGGTTGATGCATTGCTTTAATTTTTCACTATAAAGCTTCTATGCAATTTGTCATTAGGCAACAGTATAATAGTGTCAAAATCAATCTAAGTGAAGGAAACTTTGAATTCAAAAACAGAAATTTTGGAATTTTTCTCTATCAATTTTCTACAGCCAGCAATTTGTGAACTTGAAAGGATTAAAACTAAAATAAATAGATATAATACCTCTAAATTATTTAACTAAACATGCTTGAATGAAAATATGCTGCCTACATATATACATTTTATATATATATATATATATATATATATATATATATATATATATATATATATATGTGTATGTATGTATGTATGTATGTATGTAATTGACTTGGGGGTTTAATTCATACAGTGTGGATGTATTTTGTTAAGAAGTTTTGTAAGAAATAGATTTGTAAGTAAAATTTAGTTTTAGTACATAAATAATATGTATTTTCCTTATACATATGTACACACGCACACACAGATATATATATATATATATATATATACATTGGGAAGAGAAGAATAAAGATTTTGGTATTGACAGATAATTGTAGATCACAATATATTAAATCAGACTTGAGAGTCTTCTTTGAGATTACTGACAAATTCTAATTTTAAAAATGGCATGAAATTTTGTTCTTCTAAAGTAGCTTTCAAAACATTTGCATCTTTCATTTGTTGGAAGTGAAAGAATTTCTTTTCCAACTTTCACACAGGATAATATTGATTTTCAACCAAAAAGCACATCATACCCAACTTACACGAGAGGCAGCTGTAAATCTTCACTTAGATGAAAAAGTATTCTTTGTATACCATGAGAAAATAAATGATTCCTAGAAATAAATCAAAAGAGAAAATATTGTTGGTAACTTGAACCATTCAGTTGGAATTTATAGAAATAGATAACTGTAATTATAGAAATAGATAATTATATTTACTTATTCAAAATATTATTAAGTTGGCTAGAAAATACTGACTGACTTAGGAAGTGTAAAGGAACAACAAAATTTTATGGAGTAACATCAGCGTTTATTCTTCATCATTCTCATTCAATCTACTATTTGAAATCAGCCAGCATCCAGATCTGTCCCAGATACCAGTCCGCTGGCCTTGAATAAAAAAAAATTCCTTCACTTACGTGTTGAATTCCTGGTCATGGAGGAATGGTGCCACTGTGCAGAATAGGGCATAGTCACTTGCAGCAGCATTGGGACTGAATGGTGAATATGGAAGAATCTCAGCACTGCCCATCTATTTGAACTTTTCCTTAGTCAACCTGACAGTGTGTGGCCTCATATTGTCTTTCTGAAACAAAGGCCAACTTCAAATGAATGAAGCAGGATA
Source organism: Acanthosepion lycidas (assembly GCA_963932145.1). NCBI lineage: Eukaryota > Metazoa > Mollusca > Cephalopoda > Sepiida > Sepiidae > Acanthosepion > Acanthosepion lycidas. Next base: position 67,584,264 of record OZ010598.1, read on the forward strand.
CTCATTCATTAGTTTGTCATACACGCAGTTTAGCTACTGACAATACAGTTTAGTATTGATGGCATGACCATGCAGAACAAAGCTCAAAATGCAGTACTCCTTGGGAATTCCACCATGCAGAACAAAGCTCAAAATGCAGTACTCCTTGGGAATTCCACCAAACAGAGATCAAGACTCTTTGTTTTCTTTCCACTTCCTAAATGAGTCAGGACTTTTTGGTCAATCTAATATTTTATGTAAGCAAACCTATTTCTTATGTTAAAGAGAAACTGAACAAATTTGTATTTTTGATTTTTTTAAGAAATTAAAAAATAAAATCAATAATTCTTAAACTTTTTCGATTATTTCTGCAAATAAGTAAGTGATACATACATTGTCTAATTTTTTGAGATGAAAAATTATCCTTATGTAGTGGACTGGTCAATAGGATTGTACCAATTTGCATATGTTAAATAGATGAGAAATAAAGTGTAGAGTAAAGAGAGAGGCAAGAAGTTGATTACTGATCACATGTCATAGAACAACACAATAAAACAATATAGCATTGCTGATAAGGTGTTCAAGTCACTTGGATGAACTGGAATTTGTTGAGACTTGGATCTGGTATTTTGCAGCCCAGGCTTGGACCAAAAAATGGAAAGGCAACCAGGCAAGAGTGGGTGAAAATGAAATAACTGACCTCTATCTAGTCTTGGCAGGTTGTGAAGCTACTATGAAAATTTCCATTATGGCATACCGAAAACAATTGGAGAATTTGAGAATTCATTGAAATTTCAGAAATTCTAAAAAGAAGTTTACGACCTAAAAAGAAACTTGTCATAGCAGAAAGAACCAAATTTCTGTCCATTAAATAGAAACAAGATGAATCAATTATACAATATCTTCACAGATTAAGAGAAGATAGCAGATTCTACCAATTTGAGAAATTTAGATTTGAATATTGAGGATGAATTGATTCAATTACAATTGATTGAAAGTATGGCTGATACATTTCATAGGTATAAGATAATGGAACAATTGAATAATTTGTCTCTAACTGCATGTGTGGAAGTTATACAACAGCTGGAATTAATAATTATATAAAAAGTATAATTCTATTGAGGGCAATGTTGAAACCTACAGTATAAAAAAGGATGCAAGAAATGAAAATACTGTAACTATGAGCATGAAAATGACAGAAAAAAGTGCCTCACTTTTGGGAAAATTTGCCATAACTGCTGAAGAAAAAATCACTTTCAGTTTGTATGTTAAGCTAGAAAGAAAATAGTTTAGAAAAAGTGGAAAAAGAATTGATGACATTTTTTCAATACAAGGACCTAGGGAAAAGAATTATTTTGAAAACATTAAATTAAATGGCATTTTCAATGCAAGTGGTTACAGGGAGTGAACTCACTCTGATCCCAAGAAATTTCTAGGAACAAATGAGTAAACCCAAATTGAGAAAAAGTTATTTGAATTTGAGACAATTTGATGTATCTTGGATCTTTTATAAAAACTTTGGGATAATTCAATGGAATGTTTGAAACCTGTGACCAATTTAAAATTATTCCCATTACACAAATGAAGTGTAAAAGAAATTCATGGACTACTATGTATAGATGTGCTAAAGGTGGATACATCAAAATTAATCAGTAATGTAAAATCAGAAAAAGTAAAAATGGTTGTGTTAAAGGGATATAAAGCCCTTATTATTTTGAAACTAGAAGATTACTTATTCATTTTCTACCTGTGATAGTGGCTAAGTTAAAGAAAATGGTAGAGGAAGGAATTTTGGAGTATGTTCCTCCAGGTAGTAGTAAATGTTATATCATTGCAAAAAGCAGAAAGGGATTTAAGAATATGCAGTGATTTTAAAATAGGCATGAATCATAAAATATACTTGAACTCTTTTCCTATTTCCAATATTGAAACTGCTATCCACAAATTATTGGGCATGAAATGTTTTGCAAAAATTAATTAAAAACCAAGCTACAATCAAATACAGATTTACGATAAATTCAAGGAAATTACCACAACAAATAGGATTTTTAAGATGGACATTTTTGTTCATTTTGGAGTGAAAATGGCAAGTGCTATTTTTCAGAGAGTAATGAAAAATGTATTAACTGATCAAATCAGTTAATCAATTTAACAAAATGTTATTTGCCTTGGTGATATCTCTAAAGACTAATTAAGACAAAAAAGCAGAACATGTGTTAAAAGCATTAAAAAATACGAGAATGGCAATAAACAGAGACAGATGTGAATTTGATTGTGATACAGTATCATATTTAGGATACCAAATTTCAAAGGCTGGCATTGCACCAGATCCAAAGTTAATTAAGAAATTTTATATCTACTAATAAAAAAAAAATTAGAATCCTTTTTAGGATTTGTTCATTTTTATAGTAGATACCTATCAAAATACAATGACAATAAAACCATTAGCTGAACTGTGGAAAAAGAATAGTGAGTTCAAATATACTCAAAAGCAAAGCTTAGTGTTCAAGAATATAAAAGAGTTACATATAAAAAAATCCACTGTAAAAATCTTTGATCCCAAAAAAGAAGTTACATTAACTGCAGATGCAAGTGAACAAGCTGAGTCAGCAATTTTATCACAAGGCTATCCAATAATGTAGCTTTTGAGAAGATTGATGGCAGCAGTAATAAATTATTCAAATATTGAAAAAGAGGCATTGGCACAGACAGAGCTTGACAATTCTTATTAGGAAAGAAGTTCCTATTAAAGTTTGACCATAATTCTCTAGAGCTTATTTTTTACGTTAAAAAGGAACTACCAAAACTTACTTCTTCCAGGATTTGAAGATGAGCTATAAAATTAATGGATTATGATTTTGACATTGAGTGCATAAAAGGAAATACAATGCTACATGTCGATGTGCTGTCAAGATTATGATTTAATAAGGATCAAAAAGAAAAAATGGAAATCCTGGATGAAGAAATATTACAATAGGTTGAAACTGACTTATTATCTCTACAAAGATTGATATCAGAAACTCTACACAATCCAGTATTAAGCAAGATTGCTGCAAGAATAAAAAGAAACAGATGGAATAATTGTTTCAAAGCTTGAAAACCTTATAAAGAAATAAGGCATAAATTAAAATATGAAAACGGTGTTATTTTTTATTTTTTTTAAGCATTTCACCCCAGCAAGGCAAGAGTGCCACTAGTATACAAGGGCCTAAAAATAGTGAAAGTAAGTGAAAGACTGGGGGATTGAAGAAAGAATAAAAAGAAAAACGGAGAAGGATAAAAAAGAATGGGGATCAAGGCATCAGAAAATGTCGATTGACATTACATTTAAATTTTTGAAGATTATAGTTATCAGGAAAGTAAGAGGAAGAGCTCCACAGCCTGGAAGTGCAAGAGAAAAAGCTGTTGGAATAGAAAAGGTGGTTATATTTAACTGTTTCAACATTAAAAGGGTGAGACCAAGATACCAACATAGTAGCACCCTTAAATTCATCCAGTCAGGTTTATGTAATGGAACTGTGATAGTACCACCAGAAACAGTAAGAAGAGATATTTTAAAAAGTATATATGATGATGTGATGTGCATTTTGGCATAACAGTTATGCAAAGGAGATTAAAATTGGAGGCTTAGTAGCCAGGTTATTATCATGATATAGGAAGATACGTACACAAATGTCCAAAATGTACAGAAATGAAAAATTTTCAACAAAGGAAACGGAACCATGGCCATGTGTCCATATGGATCATGTACATATTAATGGCATAGGACTATTTCTAATTTTAGTAAACTCCTTTTTGGAATGGCCTGAAGTCATTAAAGATAGAACAACAACTATAATAAAACTAAGAGTAGTATTTTCTAGAAATTGGGTCCCTAAAACATTTGTATCAAACAATGCATCAGAATTTTGTGATGAACCTCTATGTAACTGGTTGAGGTGGGTTGGCTACACTACCACTTCACCCACAATCTAATGGGATTACAGAAAGAATGATGCAGACAGTGAAAATGGGATTAAAGACATTTTCCTCCAAGTAGAGATTTACTATAGACTGTTACTTACCAAGGTTACTGCTCAGTTATAGGATGATTCCACGTGCAGACAGATTGCAAAGGCCATCAGTATTAATGGGTAGACAAATAAGATTTTTTCATTTTATTATTTCAGTAAGATTCCTTGACTAGTTTCGGCCAACATGGCCATCATCAGGAGAAAAACATTCCTGCTTGTTATTAGTTGGTGCAAAAATAATGACGTAATAATGTCGTTTTTTGACGTTAAAAAATACGTCAAAAAATGACATTATTACGTCATTATTTTTGGACCAACCTAATAGTAGCATTGAACTACAGAAATGAATGACTTGATGAAGAAAATTAACTTTTATCTGTAGTTTTCATTTGCTTTTTTATTTTTTTTTATCAGAAATTTTGGTCAGTCCTTGTGTTGGTTAAACAGTCTCTTTTAAGTTGTTATTTAAGATAAAGGCTGGATGGATTCATGCTGCTCTGAATTCCCTTGGTCATTTTGACAGTTTTATTGATTCCTGGAAAGGTGATGTTTCTGTGTTAAGTGTGTGTTATTATTTCTTAGTGAGTGAGTGAGTATGATGTGTGTAAGTGTGTATATTAGTATAAGGGTGTGTATAAGTGTGAAGCCTCACCACCTCCGCAAACATGTCATGTGTGGATGGGAAATGTGATTTGTGGGATCATATATTAATTCTATCTATGTTGTTAAATTTGTGATTAAGCCTGTCTGGATAAAGTGTTTTGAGGTGCAAAATCCACTTATCTTCATGGTCTTCTAAAATTTTTCTAATGTTATCTGCTCTAAACTTTTCTATTTTCTCAATTATAGTGAATTTGGCATGGGTTCTAAAATTGTGGTTTTGTAGGTGGAATGTTGTTCTACAGGTAATAATCTTTCATGGGGAGCTGACTTAATTTGATTGCGATAATTATTAATTCTATAGTGAAAGGGCCATTCAGATTTTCCCACATATTGTTTCTGGCATAGTGTACATTCTAGGAGGTAAATTATGTTATGACTTCTACAGTTAGAGTTGTGGTAGATTTTGAAAGTAGATTTAGTGGCTGAGCTAGTGGATGAATTGGTGTGTCTAATGTGGTTACAACATAAGCTCCATTTTTTGTTACATGGTTGGGAAAATCTTGTTGTTTTTGTTTTTGGTTTATTACAGATTACCTTATCCTCTGAAATGTGCTTACTACCTATAATTTCCTTTAGATTTATTTCTAGAAGTCATTTATTTTCTCATGGTATACAAAGAATACTTTTTCATCTAAGTGAAGATTTACAGCTGCCTCTCGTGTAAGTTGGGTATGATGTGCTTTAGCTTCTTAGGTCTATGATATGCTAGAAGGCCAGGTTCCTCAAACAACTGTTTATGACTGGTTTGAAATGTAGTATTTCCAAGTGACTTTTGATTATCTGGGATAGTGGGGGCAGAGTGGGGTTGAAAGTGATTAATAGAGGGATGCGTCTGGGTTTATTTTTAATCTTTTACATTAGGTTGTCTTCTCTAGATGTGGAAATTGCTTTATTTGTTCCCCGATTAGGTGTTGTTTATAGCCATGGGTTGTGAATTGATGCTCGAGATTTTGAGTGTGTTTATTTAGTTCTTCATTGTTGGAACATATTCTTCTAAATCTAAGTGCTTGTGAATAGGGAAGATTCTCCTTGTGGGAAGACTTAAAGTGTAGATAGTTGTGGGTGTCTGTGATTTTAATGTGTAGTGTCATTTGTAGTTTTCTGTTTTTATCTATGTAAATGCAGGTGTGTAAAAATGTTACCAGTCTTGTGGAATTTTCGTAGTCAAACTTAATTGAGTTGTGTATTGTGTTTAGGGTCATGAGAAATTGAGTAAGTTTGTCATCACTGTCCATGTATACAAAGAATATATCATCGATATATCTTGCATAGAATACACAATTACTACTGATGAGGGGATAGATATGGGTCTCCTCAAATTTTCCCATGAAAATTGTAGCATATGATGGAGCTACAATGGTGCCCATGGCACAGCCTCTTACTTGCAGGTAGTGTGCTCCATTGAAGTTGAAAGTATTCAGTGTAATAATATGCTCCATGAGCTTTATGATAACTTCTGTGGAGGGGGTCTTGTTTTCTTCTTTTAGCAAGTGCATCCTTATGGGATGTTAGTCCTTTGATATGTTTAATATTTGAATAAAGTGACCGTACATCCATAGTCTCTAGAATAGCATTTTCTGGCACTGTTTGTATGTGATTAATTTTGTTTAGTAGGTATGTGTGTCTCTGATGTAGGATTTTACTTCCTTAGCTAGGGGCTGTATGTAATGGTCTACGTATTTGGAAATTTTGGTTGTGTAGCAGTTGAATGATGAAATGACCGGCCTTCCTGGGTTGAATTGTATGAAACAAGGTTCCCAAATTAAGGCTATTATATGTATAATATAAATGCATTGCTGATGATTTTATTATAGAACCGTTGAAAAGCAGGAAGAAAGGGATTGTCAGTGTTCAGGAATTGTTGCAAACATTACAAATAAATTGAATTTGCTCTGCTATTCAACCCATAGCTAGAGGGAGAAGAAATGGATTCATACTTTTCCTAGAATATTTGTGCAAAAACCCAAAATTGAACCTGGTTCACTGATTTCACTTTTCAAGTCTCTAAACATTATGTTAAACACCCATCCACTTAATAAATAATCTTAAGGATTAAATCTGGTTTTGTAAAAACTAGAGGAAACTAAAAATTAGGACATAGTTTGAAATGACTTTTAAATCATTTTGTAGGGTTGGTTAAATTATGATGTGCACGTGCATAAAATATCAAGTTAATTATTTTTTTCTGTTTTTAATCTGTAAAAGTATCGTAAATTCAATCAAATTTTCCAAAATGTGTGCAGACAAATATCAACAAATCTTTCAAAATTGTTTTTTTTTTTTCACTGAAATATTTCAAGAATAAGAAAAAAATTAATGAAGGACGATGGATTTGGTGAAATTCCATGTTCAACCAATTATGCCAAATTTTTTTAAATATTTGAATCGATATGGGTGGGCAAACAGTTAGGAAATTAACATTATCATTCAGACCATGCACCTCAGGTTCAAATCTTACCATGATTGATTTTTCTTCTTTTAAGTGCCGTTTCTCTTCAGGATATTGACAATCATGGCTCTCCTTATTTTCCCATCCTTTCTTATCTCTCCTAAGCCTTGTTCCACCATTCATTTACTCAAGCTCCCAAGGTCGGTTATACTTGTTCTCATGCATTTGATATTCCTCCATGTTCTCATTCTTTTTCTATTCTTAACTATGCTCTTTATTTTGCTACTCCTACATGTTCTCATTCTTTTGCTATTCCTACATGTTCTCATTCTTTTGCTATTCCTTCATGTTCTCATTCTTTTTTTTTATCCCTACATTTTCTTATTATTCTGCTATTTCTTTCTGTTCTGATATTTTGGCATTGCTACCTGCTCTCATTCATTTTTCCATTCCTACCTTTCTTTTACTATTCCTATGTGTTCTTATTATTTTGCCTTCCCTACCAGTTCTCATCCTTTTTTACTATTCCTACATGTTCTCATTCTTTTGCTATTCCTACATGTTCTCATACCTTTTACCATTCCTGCATGTTTTCATTCTTTTTTTATTCCTACATGTTCTCATACTTTTTACCATTCCTACATGTTCTCATTCTTTTTCTATTTGTACATGTTCTCCTACTTTTGCCATTCCTACATGTTCTTATTCTTTTTCTATTCCTACATGTTCTCATACTTTTGACATTCCTACCTCTTCTCAACCTTTTTCTATTCTGTTTTAATATTCTCAGTATATACGAACCTCCTGACTCTCCGGCCACCTTTCCTATTTTTACTCCCTCATTTTCAAATTTGCACTCTTCTCCATATTATTAATTTTTCATATACATTCTTAATGAACACTTTTCTCACATTCTTATGATTCTTCTTATTCTTGCATTCACATTTGTTAAATATTTCTTCTGATATTTTTTATTTTATTCTTGTAGAGTTCCATTCCTTTTCTAATTTAGTTTTCTGGTTTCAAAAAAATACAAAAATATAATGTTTTCTAAGCATGATCTCCTGGCATTGTTATATTTAATTATGTGTGTATGAATAACTTGGTTTCATCCACAATACGTATTTAGACATTTTTTGAAGAAATGTCTCTAACATTTGGGTTCTGATTCAATTGCTCTCAATATAAAAAAGATTTAATGTCTTATGAGAAAATCTTCTCTTCAATTCCATTACAACTAATTAAAGATTATTTTCATGTTTAATTTTTTTATATATAATAATATGGTATTGTAAAAAGGTTAGATTTATAGTCTTGATGATTGCAAAGCCATTGTTATATAATGTTCATGTGAATTTGCTTTCAGCTTTTATTCAGTAAAAATGAAAGTATGACATTATTGTAATTTTAAATCCATTTTGTCAATGCTTGCTTGCAAGATCATTTTCACACTTAGCTACTAGTAAGTGTATTCAGTCAAACAATTTAAATAAAACATTGTTTTAAGAAATTCTAAGATTAAACTTCAGTATTGTTCTATGAATTATTCAAACATATTTGTCAAGGACACTGGTCTGCCAATTCCTGTTACAGATGCTGGCACAAGCATGTTTTTATTTGCTCTGCATTTACAAAGTCTACCTGTAGTTTATAATGCAACAATGTTGAGAGGCACTTTTCTGGAAGATATCATTATCAGCTGTTTGGACAATGCTAGTATGTTTGAGCTTAGTTATGAGGATTTGTGACTTCATGGCTTTCAAACAAATTCATATACCCATTTTTATTCAGAAGGCTGGAGTAAACTTTTCAAAATGTCTCGCATGCTGTGATTGCATTCGCGGATAAATGATATCAAGCAGTTACCTTCCTGACAAATATGTTGCAATTCAATCCCAAGTCTGAAGGCTCCAAAAACAAATGTTCCTGCCACTCAGCCACATATCTATACTATATATTTAGACAACAAGCATCCGACAATCAAGTTTACCAGATCTTGCCTGCTTCAATCCCCTTTGAGCCACAAGGGAGGCACTTCTGGCCAAGTGCATGGGCTTCTCCGTCATACAGAGTTGTCCACCAAAATCAAATTCACTCAAATAGCCTCTCTGACTACTCTCAAGATCTAGGCTGGACCTTCATGCCATCTCCACGACACACTACCAGAGGGGAGAAAGGGAATAGGGAGAGAGGGTAATGATCCAGATGCTTGGATGCAAACAGGTACCAATTAGGATTACTATATATACATAGTATATGTTCCTTTACTCAGCCATATTCTTGTCTTCAGATAAAACATGGCATTATGTTCTGTATTTTTGGCTGGATGCAATGAAAAATAATGTTTTCCTGGTCCTGGTGATTCTGTTCCCAAAGCAGTACCTTCCCATGGCACAAAAGAGGAGGATCTAATGCCTTTGTGATTTTGGTTGTGGGGCTTGAGCAGGTTTCATCCTTTCCTATTCATACACATGTAGGCCTCCATGTTAAACTCTATTCCATCCCTGTCAAAGGGAGTAGATAAACATCAGAATTTTCTTGTAAGGTAATTTTCTACAGAAAATTCACCACAAGATGTAAAGAAATACAAATACAACAATTTAAACAATTTTAAAGTGATAATTTTAAAAAAGTAACTTTATCAGTGTGCACAAGTAAACTGAACTCCATAGCTACGTATCCAACTAGTGTAGTTATGACATGGCATCACTGGTCAATGGCCAAGAGGAGTCTTCAGGTTGGAGGACATCACTTTGGGTTTGACCTGATAGTGGAGTAGGCTCCACAATGTCTACTTGACTAACATACACAACATTTGAATGAGTACCTCCTCCCCTGATGGCAATGGCCACATGTCCATGACCAACAGGAGTCTTCAGGTTGAATGACATCAGTTGACCTGAAGGGCAATTGATTTTGCCATGTCTACTTGATCAAAGACACTATATATGAATGAATACCAATCTGGCTTTCAACCCTGATATATGGGGTGAAATGATGAGGTGCTCAAACTGTGCCATATGATGAAACCTGCTCATAGGACTACTACTACTACTAAAGAAGAACAACAACTTCTTTGTCTTCTTCTTCCAAAATGATACAATAAAAAGACAATTTTTTTCACAAATATTATTGGTTCTTGTTTTCACCTTAGAATGACCAAGACTATGTTGCCAGAATTCAAATTAAATATTGTTTCGTTCCCAATTCAAGAAAGCTATTCACTGGAATTATCTTCCAATATGTACAAATTCTTTTGAGAATTAAATACTTTAATCTTAGGCACCCATAAAATACTAAATTTCCTACAACTACAACCCAAAACATCACAGAAACTTGTCATTGAACAGATAGTCAATAATTTAATTAATATATGAGTGCCTCATTTCTTTTATTATCTGTACTGCTGCTATTGTAACTGAGATTTTTAATGAATTCATTAAAATCTTCTAATTGCTTTCTATTTTTTACCAAATCAATGGATTTAAATGAAGAAACCCAGTAGGTCTTGAAGAGGACTGTCTTCCATTGGATTTCATAGACAAGCACTATCAAATCAGTACTATCAAATCACAAAGAACAGTAATAACAGAAATCTCATCACTTGAAGACTTCCAATGACAGGAACAACTAAAATGGTTAGCAGATGTAACTAGAAAAGAAAATGGGGACATAATCAAGAGTTTGACTTTCCACACCTCATTATCATCATGAGAGCTGCTTGCACTTGAAAACAAACTGCAAATAAGAGTAAATACTCATCTTCAGCAACTTTATAAATAACTCTTATTAGTCCTTTAAAAAAATTTCAGTTTTTTGCTAAAAAATATCATATCATTTTAAAGTTTTTTTAATCAGTTCATCCCAAACAAGGCTTCCCAAAAGTTCCCTTTCACTGTGCAAGGGGCTTTTGGGAAACTCATTCCTAAACAGAAAACAAGGGATAAACCTCTATTCCTGTTCAAAAGAACAAGGAGAAATGTGAACCAGATGATAGGTAAACCTAACTACTACTATGTCATCATATTTGAGGTTTCCAAAGCTATTAAGTTGTACTGTTTAACTCTTATATTAATGTAAAATCCTTCTTAGATTTTGGTTTCCTGGAGACAATATACATCAATGTCAAATGACCGAATGTTTATATGCAATTGGAGGCATTTAAAAAGTTATAAATAAAAAGTTAACTACTTTTAAATGTTGACAACAGGAAAAGTCATTAATATCTCCACAACTAAGTTCCATGTTACCTTAAACAAAAGAATAGGATGGAAACTTCTATTTGTACTAAAAAGAGCAATAACAAAACTTTTAAGAGAAAGATTTATAAATTTCACCTAACAGTAATGTTAAATGTTTGGTCAATGAATACTGAATGCTTCCTAATAAAGAAACAGCTAATCTCCCCATTAGCTTCTTATCAGTCTACCTTTTTATATTTTCCACACAAATATAGAATATTTATTAATTGTATTAAAAGTATTATAAATAATGTTATGCTTTGGATGCAAAGATGTGTCCATATTTTTATACAGAACATGTCATGTTAGTTTCAATCTAGAAAGTAACTCAAATACATGCAAGTTTCTGGAGATATAAATATTTACATATATTAATCATTAAATAATTATAATTTATAATTTAATAATTATGTAATTATAATTTAATCATGAAATAATTGTAATTTAATCTTTAAATAATTAAAATATAATCATTAAATAATTATTTAATCATGAAATTATTATAATTTAATCATTAAGTAATTATAATTTAATCATTAAAAAATTATAAGTTATTTAATAATTATAATGTTTAAATAATTATAATCTAAACATTAGTAATTATAATTCAATCATTAAATCATTATTTAATGATTAAATAATTATAATTCAAACAATAAATAATTATAATTTAATCATTACATAATTATTTAATCATTAAATATTTATAATTTAGTCATTAAAAAGTTATAAGTATATAATAATAATAATAATTTAATCTTTAAGTAATTATATTTTTATCATAAAACAATTATAATTTAATAACTAGTAAGTGTAATTTAATCATTAATAATTTTAATTTAATCTTCAAATAATTATAATTTAATCATTAAATAATTATAATTGAATCATTAAATAATTATAATTGAATCATTAAATAATTATACTTTAATCATTAAATAATTATGATTGAATCATTAAATGATATCATTCTCTTGAATAAATTATGACATTTGAATTTTCATATTTAAAACAACCAACCAACGTAAATATCAATAATTCAAATTTGCTTTCAAAATTTTTTGTCAAATTTTAAAAATTAATTTAGACATCAAAATTTAGTTAAATTTTTATATACTCTCAACAAGTTTTATTAAAATGATTGGATTTATTATAAGAACTGCAGTCTGAAGTCATTATGTAGATGAAACTAATACTTGTTTGAGTCCTCTGAAATCTAACAAAAGCATTTTTTTCTTTTTTTTCCATAATATATCTTTAAACATGGGTAATGGAACAAATGCTGAAAAAGAGAAAATAACAAATTTATTTAACGAGGGAATGTCCACATTGGATTGGATAACAAAAAAGTTTTGCAAAGATCAGCAAATGATAAAAAAGGCTGTTGAAAATATAATTATGTTGAGAACTAGAAACAAAGGAAAAAGTTCCTCAAGGTAAATGTAAACTAAAGCAAGTTATATTGAAACAATCCCTTTTGACCAGTGCTCAGATCTTTGAACTGGCTGGCATTGTGGGTGTCAAGAAGAACAAAAGGTATAGAGTATTTTTGCAAATAGGGATCTGTCAAGAATACTCCTCTCAGTAAAGCAAATATTTTAAAGCCCAAAAATTGACCAAGTAATACAAGAAAATTGATTTCTTTGACAAAATAACATATTCTCTATGGGTTTGGATTCAGAATAGTCTTTCTCCTAGACTGGCTGCCACTCAGATTTAGGGAGCCCAGTCTACATTACTATTTAACACATAACATTGGGGGAAGCTGTAGATTCATCCCTTTCTATTTGACATTAATGCAAAGTGAATACAAGAACCTCAGCTGGAAATTCTGTTCAACACAACTATTCCTTTTTCAATGTCAATAATCTTACTTCTTCTTCTATGTGCCATGTCTTTTCAGGACATAAATAATCATGGCTCTCCACAATTTCCTGTTCTTTGTAGCTCTTATTAAATTTTGTCTTTTCACTATCTCTCCTAATCCCAGTTCTGCCAAACACTTTTTACTCTGTCTTTCTAGCTTTCAATATGTCTTTACAACTCTTTTTGATGTTAATTATATGTCCATTTGCCATTTTCTCTAAAGCTTTGTCATTGGTCACATGTGCAGTCCATGAAATTCTCAGCATCCTTCTGTAGAATTTCATTTCTTTTGCTTCAAATCTCTTCTTTGTATGTGATGAGATTGTAGAGCATTCATATCCATAAATACACAATACATTGTACATAAATATAATATTACATAGAAATGTCGAGATCACAACCAATCATCTGATATTTTATAATTAGAAGGCTGTTTGATTCAAAATCACTTCATTTATAATGAAATGGAATCTATTTTTATATAATGTTTTGTATTTAAATTAGAAAATTGATTTCATTAGAAGTGTCAGAGAAATATACTCATCTTCATTTTCAATGACATGCAAGTTCGACCAAAATATCTGCCAGGATATAAATTAAAAAAAAATGATGTTTCTTAAATAAATGAAACTATTTTCTTTTTTATATAATAATTTTGTTTTCAACTTAGGAGACCTCAAATGAACTCACTCAATAATAATAATAACTTCTTCCTCCTCCTCCTGCTGCTGCTGTCCCTTGAGGATATATGTCATCATGCTCTCTCTACAACTTCCTATCTTCCATAGCCCTGAGCAGTGTTTCTGCCTTTGCCAAGTTTCCTGCCCACCCCCATACAGCCATCTATTCCAAAAAACTCATCAGAGAAGTGGCCTGCTTCTTTTCTATATCACTCTTGCCTTTGACCTATCAATTTCAATTGTCTCTTTCTGATTCTGAGTATAAGTGTTGCTTTTTGTTAACCATTTTCTTTAAGACTTCCTGTTTATTTATTGCCGCCATCAATGGAATTCTCAGTATCCTTCTGCAGAACCACATTGCTATTTCTTCCAGTTTCCACTTCATCTATGGTGAGATTGTCCAAAATCTCTCTTGGCGGAATATGATATTGCTACTTAACATTTTATTATGTTCTGTGTACCTTTGCCTATTCTGTTGTGTGGGTCTTAGGGGTTGATTGCATTCAGTCTTGTCCCTTCTCCTTGATCTTACCACCATGGGTGGCTCTACAAGCATTGAAGATCCAGACAGCTTCGGTCTTGGGATCACTGGGATGTACATGAGGTGTATATTGGTATTATTAAAGGTAAGGTTGAGATGATATCTTTTTCTCTCTTTTAAATGCTACATACCTTCAGGGCATAGGTGATCATGGCTCTCCACAGCTTCCACTTCTATTTACTTTGGCCGGTAAGGTTTTTTTTCAGTTTCAGAAAGTGGTTTAACCAAATGCTCATTTATCAGCATACTCTTGATGTGACCCTGTTGAGATTATCTCTCTTGCACTGGTAATGTTCATGTAATTACAAACTCTACCATTACAATATGGAAGCAGGCTGAAGTATTGGTAAGCAGCTAAGATTGAGAAATCAGAGAGCCAATTTTGAATTCTAGTCACGTGCATTACATTCACTTACATACTAATACCCTTGAAAAAGGTATGAATCTATCTTTTCTCCCCTCCCCCACCAGCTATGGGTAAAATAGCAGAAAAGACTGAGTCTTATAATCCTAATCTAGAAGAAGGAAACTGAATTCAAACCAGATCAAACTAGCCTAAAGTATGTGTATACACGCAGCCGGGAACCACTTGTGAATCCAAATTTCCACTGAAACTCCTACTATGAATTTGCATACCAGAATGAACATGAACTATGTTTGGTCATCTTTTGTTTGGATGACGGAGCTGACTCAACTGACCGAGTGAATGCCTGTCCCATGTGCAACAAAAGAAATATGATAAAGAAAAGCAAATGGAACAACAGGAAGACCAAATAAGTTTTATAGTAAACAAAAGAAACGTTTTATTATAATTTTAGTGATTTGGTCAGTGGCTAAAAAGGAAAAAATGTAAAGGCTTACTGGCATGAAGTTAGAAATACTTCAGAAATAACATCAGTTGGGAGGTGCTTGGTTTTTGCAGTATAGTTTATTTGTCAGGTCAGTGAAAGGTAATAAACACACTGCTCTCAAGCAGATTTCTACAACAACTGGCTTTGCCAGCCAACTCACTTAATTTGGATGCCAACCGACAAATACGAATACCTAGACAAAAAAACCTCCACTTCGCAAGGTCATCTGAACATATCAAAGAGTTCTTTGAAGTATCTGATCACTTTAAGTTCTGTTGAAGATATAATTATACTGAGAACTAGAAACAAAGGAAAAAACTTCTCAGAGCAATTATAAACTAAAGTGAGTTATAGTGATCAGATACTTCAAAGAACTCTTTGATGTGTTCAGAAGTTTTATTCATAAAAACAGATTCTTAACAATGCCACAACAGGTACAGGTAATTACCAATTCTGGTAAACCAAAATCTTACAGACATTACAGACAGAAAATATTAGGCATCTTATATAGTAAGATTTGCTGAAGAAAGTTTCATAAAACATATAAATGCCTTGTGATTCTAAGTATAATTGTTCTTAGTTTTTTGTTTCCATTTTTCTTAAATCTTCCATGTTGCTCACATGTTTTGTCCATGGTATTCTCAAAAGGATTCTGTATAACCACATCTCTCATTACCTCAAGTCTCTTCTTTATCATTGACAAATTTGTCCAACATCCACTGCCATGAGGATTGATATTACACAGCAGTTCAGTAGTCTTTTCTATGGTTCTAGTGAAATGTTTCTGTTTCTTAATACTTTGTCTAGCTTTTGGAAGACATCTTTTTCTATTTCAGTGTATGTTCATCTTGTATTAGGTATAACAAAAATGTACATCATCATACAGATTCAAAGAAATGAGATTCTGCGTATCTCAATTAAACATAATATTCGTTTCTTCTTTCTGAATAATGCTCCACTTATAATATATGTTTGCCAAGCAGTCTCTGAAACCTACTTTTTAAATCTTATAATATCTTGGTTATGTTACAAACAAAGCTGGCTGGAGAGTTTCCTTGACATGTGTGTGCATGTGTGTCAGCGTTTTAAGATTTTAGCAGTAAATATCCAAATTTTGTACGATAAAGCGATTACAAATGATCATGTTTCCTAAATGTTACTCAATGATCTCTACTTGATACTTTGAGTTGCTGTGCACAATCTGGTCAACAACGAATAACCAGTTTTGACCAGATCCATCCCATGGCTTAAGCGCAGTGTAATGCCAAATGTTAATGCATGATGACCCACTTTTTAGTGATCATATACTTATCATAGACATACTTATTGCTTTGAAAATGTTTATCAAACCACATCTCAAAAACAAATTCTGAACGCAAAATGTAGAGGGGAAAGCAGTGTATCAACTACCTAATGAGCTTGTGTAAATGGTTGGCAGAACAGTGACTAGGAGAGATAGCAAAAAGACAAAACTTACAAATAGCTTCAAAGGGCAGGAAGCTGTGAAGAGCCATAATCACCCACATCCTGAAGGAACATAACACATAGAAGAAATATATTATTTCAATAATGGGCTATAGATATATATATATATATATATATATATATATATATATAATTATGATAAAAGTATAGTTTTATTGTATGCAATATTTCTGGGTAAAAATGCTCAATATCAGAGATTGAGTGTATATAAAATTGGACATTCATATCAACACTTACCTGTGACAGTCTGTTTCATGAACGCAATCTTCAGGCCTGAAGTCATTTAAGCATGCAACAAACTGTCACCTCTTGGTGTTGACATCAGTGTTGGCATTTTACACACACTCACACACATATATATATATATATATTTAAAAGCAGAGGAAGATTTTTAAATTTAAGCTGAAATTTTATAATCCAAGATGTTTTTCACATAACAAATAATTGGAAACATCTCTGATATTGCTTTAATTAGCCTCATATTCTGACTAAATATTTTCCTCAGAAAGAATTAAAAACTATTAAAAAAGTATTTCTAGCAGGTCTTAAATTAAATGGTCCATTTGTAAAAAAACAACAAAAAATACAAAGGAAAAAATTATTAGATAATAGTTATTATTACAACTTTATCAGATAATAAATATTATTATTACAGCTTTATTAAATAATTGTTAATATAACAGCTTTATTAGATAATAGTTATTAATACAGATTTATTAGATAATTGTTATTATTAGTCTTATCAGACAATTCTTATTATTACAGCCCTATTAAATAATAATTATTGCAACATTATTAGATAATAATAATAATAATTATTTATTAAGTAATTGTTATAATTACAACTTGATTACATAATAATATTGTTACAGCCTTATTAGATAATAGTTATTATTAGAGAATTATTAGATGATAATAATAATAATAATAATAGTAATTAGTATTACAGCCTTATTAGATAGCAATAGTTATTATTAGTTACTTATTTTATATTTGAGGAAAAATATCAGTTGTTTATAAATCTCAGTAAAAAAATCCAAAATTTAAAACCAATATTCAAAAATTATGTTGAAATTTCCAATTTTGTTTTAAGTTTAACATTTTGAAAACATGAATATACAATTTTAAATTGATATTTTATTTTTAAATAACATATTATTTTTTAATTATTCATTAATATTTTAATTTCAACTGCACAATTTTTGCTCTCATATTTTTTCCTCTTCCAAATCATGATATTTGCTTTTCTGCTTGTATGACTTCAAGCCGTGCTGTAATAGAGAAGAAGCTGTGAGGTGTATAAATTCTGCATTTAGTGACAATGCTGTTAGTTAGCAAACAGCAAGATTTAAGTTTTAGAAAAAAAAAAATTCAAATGCAGATTTCAGTTTAGAAAAGCAAGGGAGAGTCCTGATAAAACTATCAATCAATGAGGAAAACTGGTGAAGGAAATGACCACAAATGCTCAGTCGGAGAACTAACTCCCAGTCAACTTCAATGTATCAGTTGGAACCATTTCAGATCATTTAAGAATGATTGGCAATAGAAAAACTCAGTATATGGATTCTATTTGATCTAGATAAAAAAACCGAAAAAGATCTGCATTAATCATGTTTACTTTTTCTTTGTATTATCAATTTTCATTAAATTTAGCTTATATAGGGTGACCCAAAAAAACGGGAACTTTTTAACAATCCAATAAAACCAAGAGTGATGGAAGAAAAATATTTTATTCATAGTAATTGAAACCTTAAAACATGCCATTTAAGAAACAATGATGGAATTTTCATTTTTTAAAAATTACATCCTGTAGATGACGTCCTCCTGTACAAATGCATTCTTGAAATCTGCTGTTGAGATTCCTCATTGACTGCTGCAACATCTCAGCTAGGATACTGTGAATTTCATCTTGAATTCTAGATGGCGAAATATTTACTTGCTCAAGGTCACTGTCTTGCAGTGTTGCCACTTGCTCATCTATGGCAATACGCACTTCAAAAATTCCCATTATTTTGGGGTCATCCTGTATATAATAGTCAAAGATCATAACAATATGTGGATATGGAGGAGAAGCCAAAACATCAGAACATAATCTGGAACAGGAATGGTCTGATATAGTATAGTTTCATTCAAACTGGCCAAACAATACAGGGAGACCAGTTTGAAAGGGGGCATTCAAATCTGAAAGAGTACCCAATTTCAGGAAGAGAAATGTTATGGTTTTAGACCATCTTGAAAGAATGCATTAAAATCTCAAAGAGTACCTAGTTTGGTGAATGAAAAGTCTGTATCAATTATATTTATTTTTTTAATTGTATTATCTATTTTCATGAAATTTAAATTGCATATAATAGACAAAGATCAGCACAATACTTGAATATGGAGAAGCCAAAATATCAGAACATAATCTGGAACAGGAATGGTTTGTCACAATATAGCTTCCTTCAAATTTACCAAACAATACAGAGAGACCAGCATGAAAGAGGGCACCCAATGAAATTTAGATTGTATATTACAGTCAAATATCAGCACAATACATGGATATGGAGGAGAAGCCAAAATATCAGAACATGATCAGGAACAGGAATGGTATATCTTCCTTTAAATTTGCCAAACAATACAGGGAGACCAGTTTGAAAGGTGGGATTCAAATCTGAAAGCGTACCTTTTGTGAATAGAACGATTATTGTTTTTTAAGATAATAAAACCTGTAAAAATGATATTGCTAAATTTGAATCAGTTGAAAATGGAGACTTTGTTTCAACTTGAATATTCACTAGTAAATTACCATTTTCCTTTTGCAAACAAAGATTTTTTTTCTAATTAAGATAAAATTGAATTTATTGGTTCTTTCAAGGAAGAATTATTTTGGAAAGAAGTTGATGACTTCCTACTCAGGTGGAATAAATAATGGGGATATTTTGATTAATTAAATCATTTTTTCCTAAATCTTTTTCTAGTCACTTTTATTGAGATAATTGCCACTTCCATGTTGAAGAACATGATGCATATGTTGTAAATCAATAGTATGAATAAACTTGCTCTTAAAAATATTTTATGATTCATTTTCAACTATTGCTTACCAAAGGAAATATCTTGTGTAATCTCACAATTATAAAGAGATTTTGAAATAATTTATAGAAAAAAAGAAAACTTAGGTATGATTCTCAATGATTGATTGATTTGTTTTTTATGGCTTATCAACCTTTTGCCAGTTATTTTAAAGTCAGAAAATAGTTTTAAATTGTAAGAATTTTTTGAGTTAATAATGATTTACTGATACAAGTATTACTAATTAACCCCTAACTGGGGGGAGAAGAGATGGATGCATACTTTTATTGATTGATTCATTTATTTTCTATGGTTTATTAACCCTTTGCAGGTTATTTAAACTAGAAAATATTTTTAGATTTATAATTTTTTGAGATAATATTGATTTTATTGATACAGGTCCTACTAATTAACCCATAGCTGGGGGAAATAGGTGAATTCATACCTTTCCCAAGGGTATTTGCATATGAGTGAATATAACAAACCTGATTGGAATTGGAACTTGGTTTTCTGATTTTCAATTCCAAGCCATTATCCTTTACACTAACTGTACATCCAAGCTTGCAGCACCTGGAATTCCCAAGCAGTCACTCATCTAGGTAATGACCAGCCTTGACCTTGCTTAATTGGTTATTGGACAAGAACCTGTGTTTTAACGTGGTGTGTCTGTAAGAAATCTGAAGGCATGTTGGAATAGCAAAAGATGCCTTCCAGAAACTAAGCACTATTTTAAGAAACAGGAAAATTTCATTGGGAACAAAGATAAAACTGCTCAATTGCTATGTAATATCAGTCCTTCTGTATGATGGTAAATGCTGGACAATTTATCACAGATGAAGAGAAAATTGGAGGCAATACAGATGTGATTCTACAGAAGGATGTTGACAATATGATGGGAATTTTAAGGAACATATAAGGAATATGGGAATGAAAAGACATTTCTGCTTAGTATCAGAAAGAGACAGCTGAAATTTCTGGGATACATAATAAAGAAAGGAGGCTTAGAGAATCTGACACTCACATGACATACTGAAGGCAAGAGTGGAAGTGAGAAGTAATAAGTAACAAATTTAATGAGCATGTGTAAATGGAGAGCAAAAAAGAATGGCAGAGCTAGCAAAAGGTCAAATGTTTCTAAGGAAGTTGTGGAGAGCCATAATTACCCACTCCTTGAATTAACATGGCACATAAAGAAATGAGAAGACCATTTATATTCAAGTATATTATACAATTATAAATATTATACAATCTTTAATTGCTAGATCATCCACAGTAAATTTGCGTCCAGGTTCTCAGAAGGTTTCACCATTCTGAGCAGATCTTCTTCTATTACAATGTGGGATAGTTAATAACAAAAGTAATGGAAACATAAAGAAAAAGAAAAAGAATCTAAATGAAATCAGTTAGAATATATAGCAAAAACATATATTAAATAAAAAAGAAATTTTAATGAAGACAAGAGACAACAGAGATTTGGTTCTATAGAAGGATGCTGAGAATATCATGGGCATTTTAAGGAAGATTATATACCAAAAACATATATCAAATTAAAAAAAATAATTTTAAATTCTCAGCATTTGCCTTTGCTTGATGTGAATGTGTAGTTGCATCAAACTAAACAACATTTATCCTAAATAACAAAACACATCACATAAAGACTTTTTCCACTTACTTCTTTCCCTTAATATTGTTCTTGATATATAAAAGAATATATATATATATATATATATATATATAAATTCTGATAGGGTATATCTGTAAAAGGACAATATGAATAGAGACAAAAGGAAAACTTATCTTAGATGACGAGTCTTACATTTGCCTTGATAAAGTCCCTAAGAGAGTGAAATGTGTTTTTCTTTTGACTTTATTCATTCATATATATACAAAGTAACCCGGATATAAGAGAGTTGTCGGGACCGGAGAAGACGTCTCTTATATCCGGGTTTCTCTTATATCCGGATTTGGTCTATTTTGTTTAGGTAAGTATGGCTCTAATTTGGGACCAGAGAAGATCTCTCTTATACCCGGGTTTCTCTTATAACTGGGTCTCTTATATCCGGGTTACACTGTGTGTGTGTGTATATATATATATATATATATATATATATATATATATATATATATATAGGGGTAGGATGAGGTATCAAGCAATGGCAACCTTCATACAGATGGTATCTTAATAAAAACACTTGTACTATGATTGTCTGAGTTGGGCACTAGAAAGAGCATCCTGCCTTGTAAAACTTTGCCTAAATTCCAGTTCTGCCTCAACAAAAAAATACCTATGATGATATATATATATATATACTAGGTTGGTGCAAAAATAATGTCGTTTTTTGACATTAAAAATACGTCAAAAACCAACCTAATATAAAGAAATAATCATACATAGAATCAATCAGCAATATTAATGCGATTAAAGGCGAAATCACTTCGCTAGTAGAAACATAATGTATGCACTAAAATACTGTTAATCCATTGACTGATGTGATCCTCATTTATAAAACTGTTGTCAGATGTTTCTAGTGTATATTTTTTTAAGTTAAGCAAGTACTTTCGAAGATCTATGTCTCCATCATTATGTTCTACTAGTGAAGTGATTTCACCATTAATTGCATTAATATTGCTGATTGATTCTATGTATGATTATTTCTTTATATATAAAATATATGCCATCTAATATTATATGTTTATATATGTACATATATATATATATATATATATGGTGGACTCTCCTGTCATATTTGATGTATAAGAGTCAAGCAGCTCAGTTCCTAGGAAATAACAGCCCAGACACCAGCACATATGATTTGATTATAGTGGTGAAGGCTTTGTGCAGAACCAAACACACTTTTTGAAGAGCCAAATACTGAGACCTGGTGCATTACATGCCACAAGGTCCCAAAACAACCCTCCACAGGATTTGAATTCAGAGTTGTCCTTCTCCTAGACCAGTTGCCATCTAAGAACCCTGTCTGTCTTACTATTTTCTCATAGCTTGAAGGAGAAGAAGAGGATTAATATCTTTCCCAAAGGTATTACAATGTAAGTGAATGTAATTGATTCGACTTCAGAGAATAATAATAGTTCTCTAATTCAAAAACAATCACAGTTACAATAAGTTTGTCATCACCCTTTAGGATGATCGCAGTGGAAGTCGAAAGTATTTGGTTAAGGAAAAACTATAGCACCTTCCTTGATGAATTTTAACTTAGCATCAAGAAACTAATTAAACAGCTAGAAATGATTATTATAAAAATATACACAATATGTCTATCTTATTCAATGAAACATGTTTGAATATATATATATATATATATATATATATATATATATATAGTCAAACATGTTTCATTGAATAAGATATATATGTCTACACACACAGACATATAATTTATACAAGCTATGTGTAAATGTATTTAAATAGACATGCATAATTTAGTTAATTTGAAAGTGTTACTAATAACAATAATATGGATTTTAAATGTACAATGCGTTTGACCAATCAGAGTTCATAATACAATTAGCATCAATAATCACCAAATTGTTATTTCAATTTTCATTGGATGCTCAGCAGTCTGAAATGTGCTTACTGCCAAATTGGATGTGTCATTGAAAACCACAGTATCTTAGACTTAGGAAGTAAAATAGTTTGTTTTTTTCATATTTCATTCTCTTTTTTTACACCTTGCAATGTCTAAAGAAAAGAGACTGTCATACTCACCAAATTTTAAGTCAAGTGGGATTATTTATGCAAGAGAGAATGGAAATGGAACTGCTGAAAAAAACTTTGGTTCTCCATCAATAGAAAAAATGATTCATTATTGTCATGATCAAGAACAAGAATTGAAAATGTGTACTGTTACATACTAATGAGGACATAACATGAGACTAAATTTCTCATATATAACATTACATTTTATTCAACCCTAGACATTATCAGTCACCATCAGCCGGTGAGTGTGTGGCTTTTGATTTTTCTCCAAACATGGATTCTACCTTCTCACCAGAATGTAAGAGACTCTCTTCCTGCACTCTCTCAGGTGACTGTTAAGATTTGCATACATGGGAAAAACTATATGACAGATATAAACACTCAGCTGTTCACATGTTCGGAGGGGGCAGCCACTGACATTTGAGTACAGATCTACACCTGTTGGCTAGAAGGTCATCTTTCAGGTTAACCTGCTGATGCACTTGGCTTCTCTGAAACCCCAGTGTAACTGAGTGCAAAGTCTATTTTGGTAGTGTGATTCACATACTATAAATCAGTAGTTCCCAAACATTTTTTTTTCCTCTGGGGCACATTTTCAGAATGAAAATCTGCTCATGCCTTACCAAATTTTAGGTACTTTTTGTACATTTAAATATAAAAAAACTGAGAGAGGATCAAAGAGAAATAACCATGAATTCAAAGTCAGAACATTATCATTGATAACTCTCGTCTCCAATTTGCGAACTACTAGTTATTATATTCTTAATACTTGATATAATACAAAAATATCACATCCATAATATTTTAAATTTTGAAATCATATTTATTTTTGGCACATGAATTTTTTTAAACTGTTTCTAAGTCTTTTATTGTCTTTCAATCAGTCCACGTCACCTGTCATTCTCTTCCATTACACCTACAAGGTGTGCTGTACCATTTGAAAACCACTGCTATTAATGATTAAAAGTAATATTTTAACATATCAAATTGAATCTTTTTTTATCATTTTACACCAAACAAGGCAATAAAGCCACTAAGATGCAAAGGCTTACTGAGTCTGAGATAACATGAGAAAAAAAACATTATTAAGGAGAAAGATCAATAAAAGAACAATCTTTCAAATATGATCACAGCATTTTTTTCAAAATAAAGGTAAGTAGGTGCTACAGAATTTGAAATGGATGAGGTTACTCTTGATTGCTAGTTTGTAACAGAAAGACTTACAACCTGTTACGATTGAAGTAAATAAAATTCAAAATTTTCATAAATAAATTCTATAAATTCAAAAGAAATGGATTCAATACATGATAGATCTTTATACATATATATGCATAAAGATCCATCATGTATTGTTTTTTACAATGATGTTTACCCTGTACAAGGCCTAAGAGCCACTCTAGGTAGAGAGTTACAAAGTAAGAGGTACAGTTTATGGGGATATGTGGGGAAGATAATGGTTAACCCTAGACTTGAATAGGTTAAGATTGTAGTGATCAGAGAGTCGGTTCCACAAAGCAATGGTTCGTAGAAAGAAGCTGCTCAACTGGAACTTTCACCTCACCAATGAAATACAAAGAGAATGAGGGTGGTACATTACAATGTGCATGGTATGGTGGGTCTTAGCCATCAATGTTAGAACTGATGGAACTAAGGAATGTAGTTCTTCTGAACACTTTCTACGGAAACAGCAATAGAGCAACTGTATGTCTATGAGAAAAGGGATTGTAAGGTGGAAAATAATTCATCACCCACAAGCACATGAAGATGCTTTTGGAATCATATATATGTAAAGAACATGACATATATAGCTGACAAAGGATCAACTGATTTGTTTTATCAACCCATTGTGGTTTATATAAAACTAAAACATATTTTTGATTCTAAGAATAATTCTTTATTTGAATTAATATTAGGTTGGTGCAAAAATAATGACGTAATAATGTCATTTTTTGACGTTACGTCAAAAAACGACATTATTACGTCATTATTTTTGCACCAACCTAATATTGCATTAACAATTTTTTTCAGAATAACAATAATTTTTCTCGATACAAGTACTACTATTTAACTTATAGCTTAGACAGGGAGCTGGATTAATATCTGTACCAATGATATTTTAACATAAGTGAATATGATGAACCTGACTGGAATTCAAACTCAGTCTTCTAATTTCTCCAGCTGCTATCACCCAAACATCCACACTCACAAAAGAAGAGAAATAAAAAATTATATTTGTGTGTTACAAAAGGAAAGAAAACATTATTATTATCTAAAAAAAAAATTCTTACAATCTAAAAGTATTTTCTGGCTTTAAATAACCTGCAAAGGGTTGGCAAAACATTAAAAATATTTCAATTTAAATACTTTGGCTAGTAGTGCAAGGTTTTTACTGAAAAGACATTTTTTTTTCTGTATTGGTTACAGGATACATATCTAACATTTCACAAGTGGTGATGCAACCAAAAAAATAAGTATAAATATTAAAAAAAGAAAAATCCCAATTTCTCAAATTGTATTCTTCTCTGTGTTACCAAATGTATTTTGGTTGTGGCAAAGTGTCTTCTGTATTCATTCATCTCTACATTTATCATTTCAAGAGAATTTTTTTTTTTAAATCTTACAGCATCAGATTTCTCTATCAATTACCATTTTCAGTTATGTTTTAAAAAAGTATCTTCTATACTAAAAAAGTATACAAATATTTCTCAACTTTTTCCAGCTAGAGTTACTAAAGTTTTTCAAAGTTATGTCTGCATAAAAAAGACATGAAAATGAAAATCACTTAATTCATAATGCAGTTTCAGTCAGTTTTATATAAAATTTTAGCAGAAAAAATGTTCCATTAATATCTGACTTTTTCTTGGTATTGAAAACTATGTTCTATAAACATATAGAAAATGCCATTTATATATCAGATTAACTTTGGAGGAATTTTATATTTATATCAAATCTTTTTCTTTGTAACCTTACATGTTTAGAATCTTCATTCCTGGAATGGTGATAATAGTTTCTCCTTGTGAAAACTTTTCTCCTTAATGATTTTTGGGGATTGGTATCCTGATCTTTTTGGTGTTATTTTTCTTTATCATGTTTCAGCCAGTATAGTTCTTCTTCTATATGCTGTGTCCCTTCAAGATATTGATGATCATTTGTAGCTCTTAATAAATTTTACCTTTATGTTATCTCTCTTGAACTTTGCTCCATCATCCATTTATTCAAGCTCACTAGGTAGGTTATGCATTTTTTCCTGTCCCTCTTACCTTCAATCTGCCCTGTGAGTATCTAATTTTCCCAGCTTTCTTTCCCCATTAAGTGGCCTAGACATGTCAACTAACCCCTCTTGATGTTAAGTACAAGTTTTCTATTTGTTTCCATTTTCTCTAAAACGTTTTCACTGCTCACATGCTAAACCCATGGTATTCTCAGCGATCTTCTGTAAAACCACATTTCTGTTGCATCAAGTCTCTTCTTCATCTATGAAGAGATTGTCCAGCTTCACTGCCATTTAGGAGGACTGATATTATCTAACAGTTCAGTACTCTTTTCTCCATCATGTTCCCACCAGTACAGTTCTATTTCTATGTGACATGTTGCTTCAGGATGTTGGGGATCATTGCTCTACACAATGCCCTATCCTTTGTAGCTCTTCATAAATTTTGTCTTTTTGTTATCTCTCAAAAACCCTGTGGTGTCATCCATTTACTCAAGCTCTCCAGGTAGGTTATGCACTGCTTTCCTCTCTCCATGTTGCCTTCAATCTGTCCTGTGAGTATCAAATTTTACAAACCCACTATCCTCATTAAATGCCCTAGAAATTTCAACTGGCTCTTCCTGATATTCAATATAAGTGTGATTTTGTTTCTGTTTTCTCTAAAATTTTGCCATTGCTCACACAATTCATCCATGGTATTCTCAGTATCCTTCTGTAGAACCACATTTCTAATGCTTCAAATCTCTTCTTCATCTATGAGAAAAAATGTCAATAAAGATTTCTAGACTGATATGTAATTATTGATTTCCAATAGAGCAGAGAATGATGTACAGTTTCTTCACAAATTAAAAAAGACTTGAAAAAAGTTGAGAATGTCAAATATCCAAAAATTACCATGGACAGACTATTCAAGAAACAAAGAAAAAAATGGGACTGTAGACATTAATGACTTGAAGGTAAAAATCTTAACATATTAATTTTTTTTTTATCATTTCACATCAAGCTAGACAATAATGCCACTAGAATGCAACCAGTTTACTGGGTGTGAAAGAAAATGAGAAAACTTTTGTGAGAAGAAAGGACAATAAAAGAAGAGAATTCAGTAAAGCAGAAGATGGTGATTGGCATTGCATTTAAATAATCTGCAAAGGGTTGATAAGCTGTAGAAAATGAATGAATCAATCAATTTATTTAAGAAATCAAAGCCTGTCTTTCTTTTTAACCAGAAAACAACTTTTAAGCCAAGTGTGTATTACCATTAACTTACCAGAAGTCATGACAGCAAAGTGAGCATCAATTATCCAATTTAAGAATTGCACCTCATCTCATAGGTACCTCTTGAAATCTATATGTTCTTACTTTATTTTTGTGCCCCAAATAATACAGATAATTTCAGGAACAAACTTATCTCAGCATCTCTTCTACATCTAAAGTCTTGACTGCCATTAGCTACCTTGTCATATTTTTTTTAATCATTTCACCCTAAGAAAGGTGATATACCACTAGGATGCAAGGGGGTTTACTGGAAGTGAAAGAAAATGAGAAGACTTTAGTGAGAAGAAAGGACAATAAATAACAGGTTTCAGGAAGATGGCAATTGGTGACGCATTTAGATTTTTGAAGATTGTAGGTGGGAAGGAAGCAAAAAATCCAAAAAAGTGTCCCTAAGGTGAAAATGGGAGAAAAGAAACTATTAGAATAAAACATCAGGTTGCACATCTTGCTAGTTCAACAGTAAAACAGTGGGACCTAGTTGCCAGTCTAGTAACAGGAAAGCTCATCAAAACAATTACCATGAAGATATTTGTGGAAAAGAGAAGCCACATAACATCGGTGAGAAAGTAACTGAAGTCAAGATGCCAGGTCAGGATCAATTACATTACAAACCCTTCTTTGAATTTTGGTAAATATCTTGAGATATATACTAAGAGCACCAGACCAGATATGGTGGCAATATTTAGAATATCAAAATATATGTTAGGAGCACCAGACTAGATATGGTGGCAATATTCAGAAAGTGACTGAAGTTGAGATGCCAGGTCAGCATCAGTGATATTACAGAAGTTTCTTTGAAATTTCTCAAGAATCTCAAAATATATGTTAGGAGCACCAGACCAAATATCGCAACAATAGTCAATATATGGTTGAATGATAGTTTTATAAATGTGTAGGATGTGTCTTCTTACCAAATTAATTCAACCTTTACAGCAAGGATTTATTATTAGCAAATGCTATTTTAACAACATAAGATATGGAGATAACACAGTGTTGATAGCAGACACAGAAAGGGAACCGTAAGAACTCCTAAAAAAGGTAGGATAGAAAAGAGAGAAGAAAGGAAAAATCATCAATTGTATCAATCATGAAAAATTAAATATTTGGAAAGTGTTTTAACAGAGGACAGTAAGTGTGACACTGAAATTCAAAGGATTATTGCAATTATAAGAGATGCCTTCCAAAAACTAAATAAAGTATTAAGAAACAGGAAAATTTAATTAAAAACAAAGAAAAGAGTAATGAACTGTTATGTAATATCAGTCCTCTTACATGACAGTGAATGCTGGGAAAACTACAATCACAGATGAAGAAGTGACTTGAGGCAGCAGAAATGTGGTTCTACAGAAACTATGGAATGGAAACAAAAAGAATGCTTATAATTAGAATCAGAAAGAGTAGAAATTTCTTGGACACATAATGAGGAAAGAGTGCTTGGAGACTCTGATACTCACAGGTGATATTGCATGCAAGAGGAAACTCTACTCGCAGATGAAGAAGTGACTTATGGCAATAGAAATGTGGTTCTACAGAAGGATGGTGAGAATAACACAGACTAAACATGTGAACATGAGGAAGTTTTAAGGAAAATGGAAACGAAATGAATGCTTATAATTAGAATCAGAGAGAGTTGAAATTTCTAAGACACATAATGAGGAAAGAGTGCTTCGAGAGTCTGATACTCACAGACTGGTAAGAGAGATAGAAGAAAGTAGTGAATAACCTACCTAACGATCTTGTGTCTAATGGATGGCAGAGCAGGGAATAGGAATAGCAGAAGGGCAAATTTTACAAAGGGCAGGACAGCCATGGTCATCCACATACATGGTCACCCACACCCATAGTACATAGAAAAAGAAGATATTTGGGTTTGTAAGCATTTCTTTGGAACATGATGCAAAGAATGCAGCTCATATATTCTAAATCTGGTCCATCATGGAATCTGCTTAAGTCATCAACCCTTTAGGCAATTCACTAAGGATAGTTTCACCCACCATCACAAGTTGCTGCAAAGCCAAAACATAAACCAAAATACTTAAATCATGTCCTTTAATAGCCTCATCAGATCGAGACTTATATAGATGCCATGCATGGCATCAAAAATATCTAAACTGTCAGTCATATACAGCCACTTGCGCAGATTAAAAATGACTTTGAGAAAAAGAAGCCTGTAGGTATTAGCAAGGACCATCCTTCCTTGAACCTTGTGGACTGGCACTACAGAACCACAAATAAAGAACTCTGCCAATGACCATCCTTCTTTGAACATTGTGCTACAGAACCACAAAGAACTGTACCAAATAGTAGAAACCACATCACTTAAGGACTTTCAACAGCAACAACATCTAAAATAAATGTTGCATGTAACTTGAAGAGAAAATAATGACATAATCAAGATACTGACATTTGACACTACCTCACAAAAATGGTTGGGAGGAAATCCCCATCAATATGAGAAACAGCAATAACAGTTATTAAATTTGACAAGCTTGTTTTACTGAAAAACAGTTTTTATAGAAAGATTGTATAAATTTCAACTGAAAGTAGCATTGGCTGCTTGATCAATGAATGCTAAATATTTCCTTATAAGGAAATGGCTGATATTACCATTACCATTTACAAATAAAAAGAACAAGCTTCAAACTAGAAAAATCAGGCATAGAGAAAGTAATATACTTCATTATCAGATCTTTTTAAATCAGCTAAGAATTCATATTTTCAATTAAAAAACAAAGCAAAGAAGGCATTTTTTCAAGATAGCTAACAATGAGACATTTTTCAAACATCCATTCAGTGCTTACTCCATTTTTCATACAAGTGGCCACTACTCTACCTTTGAGTCTCCATTCAATGCTTACTCCATTTATTATACTAGTGACCACTACTCTACCTATGAGCTTCTATTCAATGTCTATTCACTAGGAAAATATTTGTTTTCAAGATTTAGAAAAGAAAAAAATATTTCCTTATTTCGGTTACCCAATAATTTTTTATGCAATTTTCTGTCTGCAGAGTATTAGCCATAAGATTAGGCCTGTAACATTGAACTCAACATCATAAGTGCCATCTTTCTACAGTGTCTATGCTATACTTTGCCATATGCATATGACTATCTAATTGTCTAATACAAATATCAGTGTGTAACTCTAAACACTTAAAAGACTTTGGTGCAAAGTAGAAACAGAAAGAATAAGTCTACCTTCTTGTTTATTTCTTACTTTGTTGCTCCATGGATAAAAAAAAAAAAACCTTTACCAGTAGAAATGCAAAAGAAACCTTGCTTTAGACATGAATCACTTCAGTTTATAAAATATGGCATTCGTCATTATCAATTCGTTCATGTTATTTTCATTGCTTTTTTATCACATCACTCATGTCGTCTTATATCCTCTGTCTGTTCAGAAAGCAGCATGCATCAGAAATTAAGATGAAAACTCCAAATAAATATAATAGTTTTATGGAGGAAATGTTGTCATTATCAATTTCTTACTAGTTTATCTTTCATCTTATTTTTGTTGCTTTTTGTCACAACAAAGATCATTTTATATTCTATAACCATAAAACAAGCAGTGTGGATCTGAAATTAAAAAATAAATAGATGCATAGAAAATATGTGTCCTCCAACAGGAATCGAAACTGTATCCTACTTGGAACTGTCATATAGCTTGTCATGCTATACGATTTACCTTTGCTAACGAGATGCTTCCAGGTTTGATTCCTGTTGGAGGACACATATTTTCTATGAAATTTCTCATACATTCAGGACCCGGTAAATGTAGTTAATAGTGTTTGTTATAAACAGAGCATGTACTTAAATATTTGTATCTATGAAAATAATGTATGAAGAGAAAATATATTAAAATAATTGTCAGAGTTAGTCCATTTCATAACATATATATATATATATATATATATATATATATATATATATATATATATATATATATATATGATAAAATATAGTTTTAAAGTATGCTATATTTATGGGTTAAAGTGCTCAATATCAGGGATAGAGAATATGTAAATATAAAAGTGGACATTGAGGTCAACTATAAGCAACAGTCTATTCCATGCTAATCACAATCATCAGGTCATGACTGTCACCTCTGCTTGACTTCAATATCCATTTTTATATATTTATAGATTTTACATATATATATATATATATATATATATATATATATATATATATATATATATATACACACACACACACACACATGGTGGAGTAATGGATAGGGGCTTGAATTGAAGAATCAGAGAGATGAGTTTGAATTCCAAATGAATCCATTACATCCATTTATGT
Source organism: Acanthosepion lycidas (assembly GCA_963932145.1). NCBI lineage: Eukaryota > Metazoa > Mollusca > Cephalopoda > Sepiida > Sepiidae > Acanthosepion > Acanthosepion lycidas. Next base: position 67,616,533 of record OZ010598.1, read on the forward strand.
GCTAATACCCTTGGGAAAGGTGTGAATCCTCTTCTTCTCCCTCCAGCTATGGTCAAATAGCAGGATAGACTTGGTTCTACAGCCTTGGATGGCAACTGCTCTAGGAGAAGGGCAACTCTGAATTCAAAACCTGCAGAGGGTCGTTTGGGGACCTTGTGGCACTTAGTGCACCAGGTCTCTGTATTCGGCTGTTCAAAAAGTGTGGATGGTCCTACACGTAACCTTCACCACTTTAATCAAATCTCATGTGTTGTTGTTGGGCTGTTGGTTTCCTAGGAACTGATCTGCTTGACCCCCATATATCAAATTCAACAGGAGAGTCGACAACAATGACGATATATATATATATATATATATATATATATATATATATATATATATTAGGTTGGTGCAAAAATAATGACGTAATAATGTTGTTTTTTGACATTAAAAAATATGTCAAAAAACGACATTATTACGTCATTATTTTTGCACCAACCTAATATATATATATATATATATATATATAATTATTTATTTTTAAAGAAAAAAAATTTATAACATAAATATGTTATAAAATCACTACAAAAATAGCCATTTTGTTTCAACACCTTTGGTGTCTTATCAAGTGATGACGTTGAATGTAAAATAAATGGTTTTAAAAGTTTCAAATTAATTAATATTCTACACAAGGGGAAAACGTTGTTACAATATATATATATAAATATCTCACAGGAAAAGGTGGTCATAGTTGCGGTTATATTGGAGACAAAAAATTCTTTCATGGCAAGCATCTCAAATAGATTCTGACAACTAAGTGTAGCCAGAGAAAAAAACATGGTAAACAACTGGCATCTCATAACCAGCTACTTTTGGTAGATGGTGCTAGACAGCCCAGGAAGGCTGTTCGTCTTGGAGAAGGAAAACCCTGATTTTAAACCTCTGCTTCCTTGTGGTCATATTTAAACATGGAAAAGTCTATGGAAGTAAATCCATACAGAAGACCTTGAGTGGAGCCCTGAAAGCAATTAACTGTCCACACTGACAACTTTCTGACATTTCCTGCACCCAAGCCAGTCCCAAATTTAATATTCTTTGAAAAAGAAGTGAAAATCATTATGAAGTTTTTAATGGTATTTCTTTCATCTTATTTCTCTTGTTCTTTATGACAATATTAATATTAGTATAGATTTCTTATATGAAGCATTTATTAATTATTATTCATCTTCTGGGGTCGTTGTGAAGATTTATCCCTGTCAATCCATTGTCTTTTGCATTGCATATTGATGAATATAAGCCATTTTTCATCACTTCTTAAGATATATTTAAGGAATGTTTAGTTAGGATGATAGACACAGAAATTTCAGTATCTTGGCAATGTAGCAATAACAATGGAAAACAACACAGAAATCTGAAGGCATATTGAAAAAGAGAAAGATGTCTTTCCAGAACTGAACAAAGTATTCTTCTTCCTCTATGTACTGTGACCCTTCAGCACATTGGCAATAATGGCTCTCTACAATTCCCTGTCCCTTGTAGCTCTTAATAAATTTTGTCTTTTTGTTATCTCTCATAAATCTTGCTCTACCATCCAAGCTCACTTGATAGGTTATGCACTGTTTTTATTCTGTCCCTTTTGCCTTCAATCTGTGCTGTGAATATCAAATTTTTCAAGCCTTCTTTCATACAATCTCTTCTTAATGTTAATTATAAATATCCTTTTTATTCCATTTTCTCTAAAACTTGTTCATTGTTCCTATGTTCAGTCCAGCATCTTTTTGTAAAACCACATTTCTATTGCTTCAAGTCTCTTCATCTGTGCAGAGATTGTTTGGTTTAGTTTGTTTTATGGCATATCAACTACAATGGGTTATTTAATGCTGACAATTTTTATTGCTAGTAATATTTTTTTTTCCATATAATGTATTGCTGGTAATAATTTTTTCCTCAAATTTATTGCTGGTAATAATTTTTTACAAAGTATTTCTGGTATTAAAACCTATTTTTACTCTTTCATAGTGTTTTGACCCCACTTTTGGGGTTAACTATTTGCCCATAGCTGAGACCCTAACAAATGCTACCACCCCAGGTCAGGGTGGACCTGGGAACACCAGCAATTAAGAGGTGGTTCCATGCTCCTCAAAACCTCCTGATCAGAAGCCTTGTTGTTGGATGTAGTTTATCGTCTTATCCAGGACACTGATGTAGTTTATCGTCATACCCAGGATGGCAGAAACCATCCAGTATTCACTGCCATATAGGAGGACTGATATTACATAAAATGTTCAGTACTCTTTTCTTTGTTTCTAATGAAATTTTTCTACTTTGCCAATAAACAACCTATTGTTGCATGCATTTTATTGACTATATTATTTTGCAGCAAAATATTTAAATTTTAACATCTACTGTCTTCTATTGGGGAATTCTTCAAATAACAACATCCTTTTAGTGTAGTTACTTGTCATATGAGGCATCCTCACGATGACACATGGCTGACTTTTACAAAGCAGTTTTCATGAGTTACTGTTCTGCCGAATTATTGGTGATTTGAAATTAATTTTGACTGGTATTTCTTTAATCATCATTTTCATTTGCTTTTTTATTGCAATTCTATGATTCTCATTCCACAATTACTTGTAGACAGCATTGAAGGGAAATGAAGAATAAGCTTTTATAGATGGAAATAAGAAATACTAGTCAAAAATTAATAATAATTAATAAATGCTTCATATAAGAAACTTATAATAATATTAATATTGTCAGAAAGAACAAGAGAAATAAGATGAAAGAAATACAATTAAAAACTTCATAATGATTGTCACTTCTTTTTCAAAGAAATTCAGACTATTATATCTAATACTACTAGTGTAATAGAAGGCAAAAGAAATAAGGTGAAAGAAATACTAGTCAAAAATTATTAATAATTGATTATGCTTCATCAAAGAAATTCATAGACTACTACATCTAATAGTACAAGTATAATAAAGGGCAAAAGAAATAAGATGAAAAAATACCAATCAAAAATGAATAATAATTGACAATGTTTATCTAATGCTTCATTTGCCAAAAATGGATTATCCATGGTCAGGAATCAATGCAAACATTACTGGTGAGACTGGGACTGTTCTATGCATACATTTGAATAATAGTACTCGAGAATCATAAATGTCTTTTCATATTTGCAAAGCATTCATTTTAATGTACAAAAATGACATCAAGTTATTTAATTTTCTCTTTTTAGTTAACCTTGTCTATCAATCGAATCAACCGTTATGCTCCAGTCTTCACCCAAGACAATTACTTATTCATCACTCGTCGAAATGTGTCAGCTGGGAGCTTCATTGGTCAAGTGAGTGCCTTTGACCAGGATATTGGACGGAATGGAAGAATACACCGGTACAGAATCTATGGTGGAAATGACGGTTAGTGGAATTTTTTTCTTTATTCTACTTGACTTTTCTCAAAAATAAATTCCTTTTTATCTGCTTTTCACTAGATTACAATATTCACCATCCACCTGATTTATTTTTTAAACTTTGGAAATGCTTTTTATAACTTTTCTCTTCATTTTTGTAAAGAGATTTTTGTTGCAATGATTGAAAAGTTTAGTAATTGTTGTAAATTAAAATCGTTCAACAAAAGTAAGAGGAACATGCACTGTGGTGTAATGGATGAAAATTAGAGAGTTGAGTTCAAATTCCACTTGAGTTCATTACATTATACTTATACGCAAATACTCTTGGAAAAGATATGAGTCCACCACAAGTCCAGCATCCATGGATTAAATAGCAGGATAGACTGATTCCTATAGCCTTGAGTGGCAACCAGTCTAGGAGAAGGACAACTCTGAATTCAAAACCTGAGGAAGATTGTCTGGGAGCCTTGTTTTATGTTGTGCACCAGTTCTCTGTATTTTGCTCTTCCAAAAAGTGTAGTTGGTTCTGCATGAGCTTTCACCACAGTAATCTAATCATATGTGTGAGTAATCTGGTTATTTGGTTCTAAGATATAAATCCATCTCTTTTACCCCCAGTTAAGGGTTGAATAACAGGATAGACTAGGTCCTATAACCTTGGTTGGCAACCATTCTTCCACAGGAAAAATGGCAGCCTACTGCATGAAAATCTTCTGCTTAATCAGTCATGAATTGAAAGAGACACAATTGCACAAGCATGCATCACATATGGCGCTGAACTGACTCAAGTTTTCTCCCTTTCACTGACTTTTTACTGTCCAGCCACCATAATCGTTTTTTAGAGCAGTGATTTTCAACCAGTATGCCATCAAAATCTTTAAAGGTCATTAATTAAATTATTTTTTTTAAAAAGTCCAAAGGACAATATGTGTAGATATAAAAAATGAAAACCCCTTTAAATTGATTATATGACTACATCATTGTTATAATAAATAAACATATACATAATATATAAAATATTATAAAAAGAAAGCTTTTCTGCAATAAGCAATATTAAAAAACAAATCAAACACAACTAGAATCCTAAAAAATAAATAGTGTTTATTATTTTTGTTTTCAATTCTTAAGGACAAAGAAAATGTATAAATTCACTTTCATATGTTCAGTTGTTATGGGTACCTGAACATGGTGTAATGATTAGCAAGCTTACCTTGCTAGATCATTGAATGGTGAGTTTACTCCTCACTGGGTGCCACATGCTTTTGACCTTATGCCACATCTAATCTACACTTAGAAAATCACTAAATATTCAGGTGTTATTACAATTCTAATCACTTTTTTAAAACAATAAACATTGCCAAGGATGGAAGGTAGTTAAAATAATAGTGGCATCAATAGAAAAAAATCATCCTTTTGACACTCCATTTTTTTTTCTGGGTATAAAGGTTCAATTTTGCCACATTTTCTTTCAGTATTGAATAGTAACATGCTTTTCTTTCCCAAAACAGGAATTGGGAGTCATAACTATTACAAGCTCTCTAGTAATACCAAAATAGAAATTAGAATCTTTGTCTAAAGAAAAAAAGATTTCTCCAAATGAATGACTGTTTATGGATATTCACAAATGTTTATTCACATAAACATTTTTGCATTGTAAACAATTTATTTGATAAATCCAAGCATTTGAATTTGAGTTGGGGTTATTTTTCTTTTTTTTCTCCTATTGTCTTGGTGGTGGTGATAACGATCCTAGTATACACAAATTGATAATCCTGCCCTCCAATGCTCTTTCCACTAAACTCACGAACAAATTAGCCATTGTCAAGAATGATTTTATTTTTACTTTGAAATGAATGTATATTTTTTTATGTATAAAGTTATAGGAATGTTGATAATGGCTAAAAAATCATAGCTGAAAGACATGCAGAACATTCGGATCATTTCTACACTATTTATGTCCATAACAGTGAAGTAATGAATAGCAGCACTGATTGAGGAATCAGAGAGCCGAGTTCAAATTCCAGTTGAATCTGTTACATTCACTTACATGCTAATATCCTTGGGGAAAGGTATGAATTCTTTTTTTCTTCCCCCAGCTATGGGTAAATAGCAGGGCAGATCAGATTCTATAGCCTTGGATGGAAACTGGTCTACTGCAGAAGGAAATGGCAACCTACTGCGGAAAAGATTAGTCATGTATCAAAAGATACATGACCGCCTAAGCATGTATCACACATGACACATAACTGAAATGAAAAAATTATAAGAACATAAGAAAAATTAAATAAAAACCTAACCACAATACCTTGTCAGTCATTTTTAATGAAACTTGTATAAAAGAGTGATTGCTGTTCAAATAAACAATTATATATATATGTATATACAGTGACACGCATAAGTATTGGATACATGTTATTTTCTGTTATAACTCTAGTTTATGTTCGCCATTTTGCCTGATATTTTGGTAAGTAATATCTCATAAAGTTGTTTTAGTTGTATGTCGAAGGAAAATTAAAAACTCATGTTTGAATCCATTTTTTTTATCAAAGTTCAAAATTACCCTATGCAAAAGTATTGGATACATCAATTTAATATTTTGTTGCATAGCCTGTGTTTTGTTTCACTGCTTCCAGTCGCTTTCTATCGTTGGCCACAAGTTTTCCACACGGATCCACCGTTACTTTACCCCATTCTTCCTTGCATAATTCCTCTAATTGCTTGATATTTTGTGGATTCCGCTTATGAACTTTAACCTTCAAAGTATTCAACAAATTCTCTATTGGATTCAAGTCAGGAGACTGACTTGGCCAATTGAGAGTACTAATACCATTATTTTCAAACCATTCCTTTGTAAATTTTGCGGTATGTTTGGGATCATTGTCGTGTCGAAGCACGAAATTCCGACAATGTCCTAAAGAAGTTGCAGATTTCTGAAGGTTCTTCTCTAGAATCTCCCTGTACATGCTACCATTCAGTCTACCATGGATAACTTGCAACTCACCAGTCCCCTTGGATGAAAAGCATCCTCATATCATAATGGAAGCACCCCCAAACTTAACTGCAGGGATGGTATTGTGCTTGTTGAAGGCAATGCCATTTTTTCGCCAAACACTTGTCGCTGTGTTCCTTCCGAATAGTTCAACTTTCGTTTCATCCGACCAGATTACTTTTTCCCAAAACTGCATACCTTTCTTTTCATAAGTTTCGGCAAACTTTAATCGGTCTTTGACATGTTTGGTTTTCAGTAAAGCCACTTTTCTTGGTGATCTTGAATGAAAGCCTGTATGATATAGAGCTCTGCTAATGGTATCCTTATTTACATTAATTCCATCACCCTCAAGATCAGTTTTAATTTCAGAACGAGTAATGAAGGGTTTTTTTTGCACATTTCTGCCAATCCACCTTGAAGTACTCTCATTTATTTTTATCGGTCTTCCATTTCTTGGAAGGTTTGCTGTACTGTCACCATACTTCTTATATTTTCTGATGATATTTCCTACTGTACTTAGTGCTAGATTCATTTCTTTGCTAATTCTTCAGTAACCTTGTCCCCCTTTGTGATGTTCAATGATTCTATCTTGCATATCTCTGGATAATTCTTTTGTTTTTGCCATTTTTAATCCTTGAATTGCAGAATGCACATCAAAGAGTCAGATGATTAGTAGCACTATCTTGTAAACAATTGTGTGCTTCTCTGACTGATCAGAGATAACATTCCAATACTATCAAAAATTTGAATATTTAAAGTCTTTTAAAATACAAAGTTTCGATTGGAAATTTGAAAAAAGTGTCATGTATCCAATACTTTTGCATAGGGTAATTTTGAACTTTGATAAAAAAAAATGGATTCAACCATGAGTTTTTAATTTTCCTTCCACATACAACTAAAACAACTTTACGAGATATTACTTACCAAATATCAGGCAAAATGGCGAACATAAACTAGAGTTATAACAGAAAATAACATATATCCAATACTTATGTGTGTCACTATATGTGTGTGTGTATATATATATATATATATATATATATATATATATATATATATATATATATATTGTTAAAAACAATAGTTATATATATAAAGGAGAAGAATGGAAAGAAATAGAATGATTTTGATAGCGGAAGTGCCCGCTAAAGTTTTCGATACAATGCAATGGTCAGATATTTAAGCCCCCACATTAAAACTCTTAGCAAAAAGGAGAGATAGAGAGGAGTAAGAGGTAAGGAAGGAGTAGAAGGTAGGAAAAAGAGGAAGAAGAAATGTACAGATAGTGGTAGGGTAAGGTCATAGTAGTAATCAAAAAAGATTCCACTGCTGAAGGGACAACTATTTTAGGTCGGAAACAAGGCTGACTTACCCCAAGTTTAGGTTGGAGTTTCTGCCTCTTGTTTTTGGATAAACTTAGTATGTAAATTAATAAAAGTATGTAAAAATACATGTTATTTTTAAAATAATACAGTAAATTTTTGTTCATTTATAAGTAAAAAGACATAGAAGGTGTGGACTGCTAAGACCAATTTATCTATAAAATTAAACCTATTATCAAACTATATACCTTGTAAAATAAGTATAGATATAAATCTAATTATCTGATATTATTGCTAGTATTGTACATGTGCATAAAACATTTTAGAGTTGTAATTTGGGATAAATCAGTAAAGGTGTATAAGACCATATAATATATATGAAGGAAGTTTGAAGGTTTAGCAAGATTGAAATGTTAGATCTTTAATGTATCTACGAAAAATGATAGTCTCAGATATTTGATTTAACAAATGACTATTATTGAAAAGCTTAATAATACATATTTTTTCTTGCAGACATAAGAAACAGAGTTCTTTCAGAGATTTGCAAGTTCTGGCATGTTTGAGGATTTTCCACTTAACCTTAGGTGTTTTGTTTTCTTCCTTCAGTTTCCAAAAATATTTAGAAGTCATGTTGTGTTTGCTTGCATTTCTAAAAGAGGATATGTGGTTATAATATCTCTTCTTAAAATCATTCCTAGTGGACCCAACATACAGCTTTATATTATTGGGGTTTTCAGTTGATGAGATGGAGCACATATATACAATGGATTTCATTCAGCCCTTGTTTGATAATGGGCATTGGTGTGGAATTCTAGAATTACATAGTTTGGGATATACTAGAATTTGTGTTTGGGTTGCATTTATTATCATTATATAGTTTTAGTATTCTATTGTTGTATGATTTAATAATTTTGTTTAAGTTTTTAGTACAGCTATACCTGATTTTGAAGGTATTATTGGTTGAAAATTTGGCTTAATTTACTCTTCTTTGGAAAATGCTTATACAAAAAAAAATGCTGCAAGCTTAAAGTTTATATGGTACTTGTTTTCCCATTAGTTAAAAAATTATTAAGGAGCAAGCAATATGATTAAAAAAGAGGAGTTAGGCGTGATGAATTGTATTTTTGTTTATAAATAATCTCTATGTCTCAAGGGAGTAACACTGCACAACTAAAGTTTAATAATATTATGATATAAACTAAAAAAATAAAGTGTAGATAGCAGAGAAGGTAAAAGGTGATAAAAAAAACTTTAAAAAAAAGGTTTAAGAAAAGAGGAACGCCATTTAACCCATTATCTATTAAAGTAGGGTAATAAGTATTTAACCTAAAATATTTAATGGTCAAGTGAAAATGGTCTATCCAGAATCAAAATACTTTAGGAGAGACCTTTTTTATGGATGCAAGCTATCACGAGCTCATTATATTTGTTCAGCATGTTTGGGTCATTAATATTTTAATATTCATGAATCTTTTTTCCAGCAAACACAGGTTATATCAGTCACCCCACCCTGAAAAGTGTGTAGTTTTGGTGACAAAATTCAAATTTACTACTGGTGTGTAGTTATTTGTTTTGATTTCCCAGTAAAATTTTGAGTGTGTTGTGGCATTTGAACATAGTTTATTGGCAAGAGTCATTTTATGATGGTAATACCAGGTCTTCCAGTGGTTTGCAGTGGAACCAAAATAAAACTTAGTCTAGCAATTATGATTAATGCTAGCCTTATAAATAAAGCCTGTATTCATAAATTTATGATTTAATGGACAGGTACTGTTTTTTCAACAATTACACTTTTTGTTTGTATTAATATTGTTATTGCGGTTGCATAAATATTTGTTTAATGTTATTTTATTATGTTGTGCTATATACTGTTCAAGAATTTTGGTGCAGCTGTAGCTAATGTTAATGTTGTTCTTGTTGAAGATTTTGTTGAGAAATCAACCTTCTGGACATTACTATCAACCTATCCAAAGGAATATACATGACTTATACTAAAGAGCTTTATAACCATAAATACATTAGCAAAGAATCCAACCACCCACCAGGAATTTTAAACAACTTGCACAAATCAGTGCAATACAGACACTCAACTAACTCTAGCAACAAAATTATTTTTAACAAATATAAAACTAAAAATGTAGATGCACTAGAAAAAAGTAAACACAAAGTTAAACTAGAAAACATAAACATTATTAAGAATGTCAGCAATAAACATAAGAATAGAAAATGCAACATAATTTAGTTTAACCCACCATTTAACAAAAATGTCAAAACCAATATAGATGAAATTTTCTTTGATTTAATCCACCAACACTTCAGCCATATACTATTTGCATATACAGTTGCTAACATCTTATTATTTAGTTTATATTCACACTTATATATATATATATGTGTGTGTGTGTGTGTGAGAGAGAGCAAGAGAGACAAAAACAGTAAGGATATGATTTTTAAGTCACATTTTCTATGTTCTATCTTTGATATTGAGCAATCTTCACAAATCATTCATAATATAATATATATATATATATATATATATATATATATATATTGTGTATTTGGGCAGCAGTCCTTCTTTTATACATGTTTCATTAAAGATGACTGATAAGGTAATACAATTAAGCTTTTTATTTAATTTTTCTTGAGCTTTTATAAGTGTTTTCTTTTCTGGACACAAAGTGTGCAAAAACTGTCCAAATGTTCTGCATATCTGAGCACTTTCATCTATTCTTTTAGCCATTATCACGGATGATTTTTATTTTTTTATTTTTAACTGAATGTGTGTGTGTGGGTTTTTTTTGTTTTGTTTTTGTTTTTTTTTGTTTTTATATGTGTTTGAAATTGTAGTAATGTTTTATTTTCTAAACATTGTGCTGACCATGATTGGAAAATAAACCATTCCTACAACTAATAGTGATTTTTAAAATTTTGGGGCTTGACCTACTTCTCAAAATCTGACCAAATTACCAAACATCTGGATATTTTTAGAACCCCTTCTTTTATTAATCTCTTTCCTTAATAGTGTTTGTTTTTGATTTCTGAAAATCTTTTGTTCTGACCCACTTCCCAAAATCTAGCCAAATCAGCAAACATCTGATTTTTAAAATCCCTTCTTTTATTGTTCTCTCTTCTTGATAATGTTTATTTGAAAATTTCTGAAAATTTTTCTACCTGTCCCACTTCACAAAATTTGACTAAATCACCAAACATTTGAATGGTTTTAGAATTGCTTTTGTCAGACTGAAAACAGTTAAAAGATTTTTTTCCAATAATAGTTTCCAATATTTCTGACACACACCAAATAAATTGCTTGACAAAATATACAAATTTTAAATAATATAGTAAAGTTATATAGTATTTATTAAAAAGACATGAATTGATTGATGATTTCAATCATTGAAAAACCTAACACTAAGGTCCATTGGTCATTGAAGGGTTAAAACTAATTAAATCATGACATGGTTGTACTTTCAAAGAAATAACAGAAGCATTTCTTTTGTATAGTCAAGACGTTTTTTTTTCACATATTTTCTCTTTTGCTTTCCTTGTAAAGATAAAATATTTCAGTGAGCAGATATTTTTATCCCATAACACTAAGTCAGCAGACAGAACTCTCAGGGTCAGCTACGTGTAATCAAAAATAAAGACGAAAGCTTTTGAACAAAACTGAGGAGCACATATTTTAGGACTACAAATTTGACTCATTTTTTTTTTTTTTTTTTTGTTTTGGCTTTCATAATGAAATGTTTAAAGTAACATTAAAAAAAATCTAGTTTCAAGTCTTGTTGAAAGCTACAATTTTATTTCCATTTTTTATAATTTATCACTTGAAGAGCACAGTGACCCCAACTGGAAAGATAAAAAGCAACAATAATGAGAGGAAGTAAAACTAGTAAAGAGTCACTTATTGTCCACTTCACACCCCTTCTTGGTCTTTTGAACAGGAGTAGAGGTTTATCCCTTGTTTTCTGTTTAGGATTAGATTTTTCGGTTCCTTTTAAAATCTTTTTCTTCTTTCACACAGATAGCACCTTTCATCTTAGTGGCTTATTGCTTCATGCTAGTGGCTTTACTGCCTTGCTTGAAAAAAAAAAAATTTTTTAAGTATCAGTATTTTAACAGGAATAAATAAGTTTCACACTTCTCCTTGCTTTTTGAACAAGAGTGAAGGATTATCCAATGTTTCCTAGAATTTGGTTTCTGGTTTATTCTACTAATGTTACCCTCGTACAGCCCAAGATCCACTCAAGGTAGAGGGTTAATGTGTGGCATTGTATGAGCATTAGAAAAAGCAAGAAATGCTGTTCATGAGGTTAACTCTAGACTTGGAGAGAGATTTTCTAGAGAAAACATCCTGCTGGGAGTCTGTTCTCCAAAGCAGCAGTTCTTGCAAATAAGCTGAGTTGAACTTACTCCTTACTAATGGCATACAAAAGGAATGGGGATGATTCATCTGTGTCTGTGGCATGGAGACTCCCAGCTGCAAAGAACTGTTGGAACCAAGGAATGTAGCTCATTATAACACATACCATGGAAATATAGAATAGTAAGAGTCTTGCAGTGTTTCATCTGTGAGAAAAGGGTTGTAGACTGCTTTTGAACTCTATCAAAACAGGCAAGTGAAGGCTGGGAAAGTCCAACTCAGATATGGCAGTAATACTTACTAGAATAGTACAATGAACTGACCATTTTTCCAGCATCTTCAGCTATATATGAGTGTATATGATTTCCACTTGAGGTCTGAGATAAACTTGAGTCCCAATAAACACTCAAGGCAAGAAGCTACTTTTAGAGAACTCCCATCCATCATACTAATTATACTCTTTTTTATTATTATTGCTTTTTATCCCAAAACTTTTAGGTTATCAAAAAGGACCTTGAATTGCAACAGAGGAAAGATTCTGTGTATCTTCAACAGTGTTCCTCTGCCCTCTTGGCTTATGGCCATATCATGTTGGAACACCAATTCCCATATGATCACCAAAGTTAAGCAACATCAAGACTTGTCACAATCTAAATGGGGGACCATTTGGGAATATCAGGTTCTGTAAGCTTGAATGTGCAGGTGATGGATAATGGCTCAGAATTGTTAATCAAGGAGTCAAGTTCCAATTTCATTTGGGTTTGTTATATTCACTTATATGCAAATACCCTTGGCAAAAGTATGACTACTCTCTTTCTCCTCTCAGCTATGAGTTAATTAGTAAGCCTTGTATCACTAAATCATTATTATCTCAAAAAATACTTTCAATCTAAAAATATTTTCTGGCTTTAAATAAGCTGCAATGGGTTGATAAGCTGTAAAAAATGAATCAGTCAATCTGAATAATTCATTCTCTACCTACTTCACCAGTTTTGTTTTTGAGATTGAACAGTAGATGCATTACTAACTGGCTTGAAACCAACTAACTTTTCTAATTTGCTAGGGAATATACTACAGGTCTTCATGATGACTGATGTGGTCTCTTTATCACTTGTATTGACCACTGACTTCCTTCCAATTCACTGAAAATGTGCATCCCAGGAGTCAGTTCTCAGGCATCCATATGATGTGGCTCACCTAACATAGTTATCATTCAATGAGTATGGCTTCATTTGACAGTAAATGATTCTGAAATTTAATGTGGTATCTTATTCCACTATGGTAACCAAGATTCTTTGTTGGTCGCACTCATGGAATCATTCAATAGTTCACATATACCAAAAGTTTAGGACCCAGGAGTTCTGGCACTATAACAGTACTGAAATACATACTGCAACTTTGATCTTACTGTGAAGTTTCTGTTCAGTAAGATGTGTTTGGAAAGCTGTTCAAATGCAACAGACAAGCTGAGTACAATACTGAATTTCTTCTGTCAGCAAGCACAGAGTCAACATATGGGAACATGCATACATTCCCAAGATCTGCATTCCTCACATGAAAATTGTGTGAGAGCAATGTTGTAATTGTAGATACTTAAGATTAATATCAAGAAAACTGAGATCTTGTAGCAAACTACAAATTATTGATTCTACAACATCATTCATCACACTAGGCCAGAGAGCATTTGTCATTGAAGAAAATTAGTGCGATATTATTTGGTCAGATGAATGCAGATTTTGGAGGACAAACAGCAAAGTTTCTGTGTGGAGGAAATCATAAAAGACAATGGATCTAATCCGTCAGGAAGTTGTTTTGCAAAATACAGTAGTAATTATTTAAGGGTGTGAAGTGAATTCTTTTACAATTCACTCAGACAAACTAATGTCTGTATTGATAGGTTTAGCTTATATAGATCTTATTAAAGATCATTTGCACCCTTGTCATGAATAGTCACTGATTTCCAGGAACTCCACTGATACCTTTACTTGCCAGATTTAAATTTGATTGAGCACATATGGCATATGTTGCATGCTTCACAAAATTCTCTGCAGCCAAATCCAAGAAAGAAAACCGATTTATGAAACACCCTGAAACTTGCAAGCATATAAGATTCTGAATTTAAGCTTATTTTTGTTTTAATAATTTCACTCCAAACAAGGTGATAATGCCACTAAGATGCAAGGGTTTAATGGGAGTGAAAGAGAATGAGAAGACTTTAGTGAGGAAAAAGGACAATAAAAGGTTTCAGGAAGACAGAAGATGGCAGTTGCATTTAAATCTTTGAAGACTGTAGGTAGTATGGCACATAAAGAGGAAGGAAGGCTTGAAGAATCTGATACTCACAGGACAGATTGAAAGCAAAAGGGACAGAGGAAAACAACACATAACCTACTTAATGAGGTTGGGTAAATGGATGCGGAACAAGGTTTAAGAAAGATAACACAAGGACAAAATTCATTACAAGCTAGAAAAACAGGAAATTGTGGAGAGCCATGATTTCCTACATCCTACAGCATGTAGAAGAAGATGGTAGGGAAGCATCAAGTGCAAGAAAATAAAATATTACAATAAAACTTACAGTTACATTGAGCTAGTTCAATATTAAAATGGTGAGACCTAGTTGCCAATGTAGTAGTATGCTTAAGTTTATGTGTTCAAGGTACCAAAGAGGAAAGCTCATCAGAAGAATTGCCATGAAAATATATATAGAAAATATAGAGGAAAGTGACATCACATTGGTGGGAAAGTGGCTGGAGCCAAGATGCCAGATCAGGACCATAAAATTACAGACCTTTTTTTTGGATTTTGTTGAGAATCTTGAGATACATAGCAGAAGCACCAGACCAGTATTTAATGAATGGACAAATGGTAGATTTATAAATGTGTAAGATGGATTCTAATGAGAAAAATTTGTCTTGGATGACACAGTGAACCAACTTTCCTAGAAGCAGACCTATTCAAAAGCTATCACTGACCAAATGTAGCTATGTGTAGTATACATTATTTTTTATCCCTTTTTCCTTGCCTTGTTAATCACTACAATTTATCAACTAAAATGGTTAGCAAGGTGGGGAAAATAGGAGGCATCATTTTTGGAGCAATACATATAAGACGAGAAAAAGCTTCTCCAAAAATGATGCCTCCTATTTGATTATGTTGACATCATATTAGAGGTAGATGTCAATGGCATGATAGTAGAGGTTGAATACCCAATAAACCATAATTATTATCTGTTTCTTTCATTTTGTGACAGATAGCAGTTGAGCAGCAACCTGGCAAAATGTTGTCTGACATAAAAGTATTTATGAAACAAATCGCACCTATTGATACTTGCTGAATGTTTAAAGAGACCAAACAATGGATGTGAGCACAGTTAGTAATGTATTTCAGAAGTTGCACAGCTGTTAGCCCAAGAAATGTTCATTGTTGGCAAAAAAAAGTATAGCCAATGATGGTAACTGTGAAAAAATAGCATTTTGGAGCTGAAAATTTACTCTATCCAATAGTGTTACTGTACTCTCTGTATTGGTTGTTTTTCTGGAAATAAATTAGAGGTATTCATTTTGGATTGAATAGACATAACCAATGGTGGTGACCTTGTAGTAAAATAGTGTTTTTGTTAATGAAAACTTGCTCTATTCAGCAGCATTATTATGCTCCCTATATCTGTTGTAGTTCCCATTGAAATAAACAGAAGGTATTATTTTCAGAGTGATAACGCTTAGCCAATAGTGATGATCATATGGAAAAATAGTGTTTAGTGCTATCTGACAGTTTATTGTGCCTCCATTACATGTTGTGGTTTCTGTGGAAATAAGAGAGAGGCATTACTTTTGGAGCCATTACACATCATTATTTCAAATTAGATGACAATCACTGACACAAAAGATGATTGCTGACATGCATATATGTAATTTGGATTACAGAATTAACTTTGGTTGCAGAGAGTAATGTTAATTAACTCCTGTAAACTTATCAATTTCAATATATTTTCTTTCTCTTTCAGAGAAAAAATTCCTCATAGATGAACATGGAATGATCACTACAGATGTATCTACAAATGTGTTTCCTGCTGACAGGATCTATACTCTTAATCTAGAGGTAGGTACATCATTGCATAGTTAACCTGTATTATTTAAAGAATTTTATAATTAATATGGAAGAGGCTGTAATGAACTGTTGTCAGCATGGGCTGAACACCATTTGTTAATCTTCATACAAAATACAAATATCATTGCATAAACAAAGCAATTTCAGTTTATGTTTTTATAGAGGTAAGAAAGAAAATACTTATTTTTGTTCTCTTATTGTCCTGTCCCTATCTTTCACTCTTGATAACACCTTGCATCCTTCTTTGTTTCTTTCTTTTTATGTGTCATGTCCTTTCAGGATGTAGGTGATCATGGCTCTCCACCTTGTTCTATCCCTTGCAGCTCTCAGCAAGTTCCTTCCCTCTGCTACCTCCCCTAGACCATGTTCTGTCAACCACTTGCTTAAGCCCACTAGGAATGTCATGTGTTGTTTTCCCTTTTTCCCTCTATTCGACTCGGGAGTATCAGATTCTCCAAGCCTTCCTTCCTCATTATGTGTCCCAGGAACTTCAGCTGCCTCTTCCTGATGTTAAGTATAAGCCTCCTCTTTGTTTGCATCCTCTCCAAGACCTCATCGTTGCTCACACATTTGGTCCATGATATTCTTAGCATCCTTCTGGAGAACCATATCTCCATCGCCTCAAGACTCTTCTTCATCTTTGAGGAAATCGTCCAACATTCGCTACCGTAAAGAAGTACAGATGTTACATAACATCTCAATATTCTTTTCTTTGTTACCAAAGAAATCCTCCTGTCTCACAATACTCTGCCTAGCTTTTGGAATGCATCCATGGCCATCCTAATACATATACGGATCTCAGTGTCACACTTACTGTCCTCTGTCAAAATGCTTCCCAGATATTTAAACTTCCATATCTGCTTGATTCCTGGCCTGCAAATCACACTTCAGGTTCATCCTTTTACTTGCATCCTAGTGGTTGTTATTGTCTTGTGTTCGATGAAATGATTAAAAATAATAAAGCACTGTAAAAATACCTCCTTGGTAGATATACGTATATATCACTTTAATATCATTATCAATACAGCAGGAAAAAGACTAGACACTTCTTAGTGACTGCTCTTACTCATTC
Source organism: Acanthosepion lycidas (assembly GCA_963932145.1). Lineage (NCBI taxonomy): Eukaryota > Metazoa > Mollusca > Cephalopoda > Sepiida > Sepiidae > Acanthosepion > Acanthosepion lycidas. The sequence continues at coordinate 67,633,783 of OZ010598.1, forward strand.
AATTCAGACTTTTACTGACTGCTAGTTGGACTGGCTACTTAACATGTTGTCATTTTACTGGTGCACAAACGTAGTAGTAGACACATGAATGCATGCAAATATTTAAGAAAAATGCTGTGTTACTTGAAAAATATAGAATTTATAATAACTTAATAATTATATATGCTTAAAAGCTGAAGCTATGCAAATTAATAATGTGATATATGTTTTAAAAGCTGTTTTAATTTAAATCTTACTCTGTAAATTATAAGTAATTTTTTTAAGTTGGTATCCACTCAGTTGGGGCATCTTATTATCTTACAGGGTGTGATGAGTAAATTGTCGCCATTTTATATTTTTAATTTTGCGCTTACACATTGTTTGTTTTTGTTTTTGTCAACTGCACAGTATAGTAGGTTCAGTTAAGCACTGTTTGTGAAAAAAATAGCACCATGACGCAATTCTCTCCCTCAGAAATTTGGAAACGGCATGCTGTACTACTTGGCATTCATGCTGGAAGCTCTAATACAAACATTTCAGAGTATTTGGGTGTCAATCTGAGGATAGTGCAGAGGATTTGGAAAGAGTTGGATGAGTCTAATGGTGATTACAAAGGTGCAGCAGCTCACAAAACTCACTCTGATGGTGAGGTCCTCATACTCAACACAGAGGCTTATATCAAATACCTTGAGGAAATAGTGCTGCCCTGGGTCAAGAGGATGACTGCTGGAAGACCCTATGTCTGGCAACAGGACTCTGCACCATGCCACACAAGCAGGAGAATCCAATCATGACTGTCAGACAATTTTTTCAACAACATCACCCGTTAAACCTAACTCCCCAGACTGCATTATTAAATGTGAGGCACAGTTGAGTGAGAGACCAACAAAACTACCAAGGATAACTGAAGACAAGAATTATGGCAGCATTCACCAAGGAGACCATCCAGAAGAGTTGTGGGAGTCATCTGGAGTCCAATGGTTGATGCCAATGGCGATTTTATTGAATAAATTTACTGTTCAGTATTTCAGGATATTTATTTGTAATTCTGGTAAATATATCTGTTAAAATGTGATGTCAGTGTTATTTTCATTTTTGTGTAATTTAGACAATGCAGTCATCAAAATCAAAAACAAACAACACGCAGACATGATATTAAAAATATAAAATGGCAACAATTTACCCATCTCAACTTGTATGTTCTAATAATGTGTCTGCTATAATTTGAATCTAATTCGTTAATTTTACTAAATCTTAATTTATACAAATTTTGAAAGTTTCTTTTTTTGAGAAACACATGCAAATAAATACAGATAGACAAAACTACCCAATACTTATTTATCAGTTGTATATATTGATTTTGTACACCATGCTTTGATCAAAACTTCACCATACCAATGTGTACCTTGCTCCCTTCTTCCCCGAGTTGTTGCACAGTAAAGAGCCACAATTTTCCTCTACATCTATCGATTTTGGACAAGTCACAGAACCAAGAACCAGTTGATGTTTCTTTTCCTTTTCTTTAATTGTAATGCACCATGTCATTTTAGGACAACCCCTTGGTCTTTCGCAGGCTTGAGGTATCCAATTTAGAGCAACTTTGGATGGATGACTGTCAGATAATTGCAGGATATAGCCAGTGAATTGTATCCACCTATCTGCCATCATTACACTAAGGGTTCTAAAAATTTGCATGTCTTAGCAGTTCATTGTTCCTGTTTCTATCTCTCCAAGATACCTTTAGGGTTTTGCAAAGACATCTTAAATGGAATACATCTAACTGTTGGATAACTTTTATGGTAGAGTTCTAAGTTTCACATGCATATAAGACAGTTGAGATGATAAAACAGTTATATAATTTGAGCTTCAATCTGAGAATAATCTTATTTGAAAACCAAACAGTATGGAGTCATTTAAAGACCCCATTAGATTTTCCAACACGATTTTTAACTTCTTTATGTCACCAGAATTTAATTGAATGTTTTCAAAGTAAGTAAAGTTATCAACTTCCTCAATGTAGTGTTCTTCTAACTGTATAATGTCATTGTCTTCTAAGTTCCAATCATTTGGATTTTTGTTTTTTCCAAACTTATCCTCAATTTAAACTTTGAACTAACTGCCTTCAATAAATCTATCATATTTTGTATTTCTCTGCATTTGTTGGCAAATAAAGCTAAATCATTTGATCAGTTAATCTCTTTTTCTGCCAATGTATACCAAACTGGTCCGTGCACTGATTTCCTTGTTATATAATCCATTATTAAGAGTAAAAATGGTGATGGTATGTTTTGTGCAGTGTTACCTACTCACAGGAAGTAGTATGCACTTAACTGCCTCATGGGTAATCGCCATAGCTATCTATAGTCTTTGTGACTTCATATGTAAATGAGTCACCACATCTCCCTGTACTGAAGACATTTTATCCCTTGATTTTTCCTGGTACTTTTGGGAGCTTTTGTCACCTCACTATCTTCCTCCCTCTCCCTAAGAGATTGTCTAGATATGAGAGATCTTGAGCTTTTTCTTTTTTCATAGTAGTGTTCCTCCAATGTCTTCAGCATGCAATTGCTGATAATTTTATAATGGCCTCACAACTGGCAGTTGCCAACAAGATGTCCGTTATTTGGTTTTCTCCTCCAATTGATTTTAAATCTTTTAGCTTTTTTGTTCGAGCTTTAGCTACTAGTATTCTAAGCCACACTTTTGCATATTCATAATTATCAAGTCACAGTTGTTCATTTGGTTCATTATATTTTGGCAATGCCATTGTTGTGTAGTGTTACCTACATGCAGGAAGTAGTATGCACTAAACTTCTTCATGGGTAATATCCATAGCTTTTTATAGTCATTATGTAAATGAGTCACCTCAGCTATATCACCCAGCTGTAATCCAGTCTTAACTTTAAAGAAATCTGTTACACCACCCATCTACTGTTTTGTCACAGCATCATGAAGTGGTATAAAGTTCTTGGAAAAAATCTATGAATTTTGTGGGGATGCCATAAATCTTTAGTATTTTTCACAGACTTGGTTGATAAACAAATAAACTTTTTTTTAAAACAAATGTAAATCACTGTAACTTTAATGAATGGACTCTTCTTTTCATATAGTACAATAGCTGGTGATTCATATCCAAGAATGCTTGTCTTCTAGGAGCCAATCCCTATTGCAGATGCTTGCTTGGACACATCTGTATTTGTTCAACACCCACAGAGCTCACCTGTGGTGTATACTGCAACTATGCTGGGAAAGTCTTACTTACAGTTTTTGGGATAAATCACACCATCTGGTGTGTTTAACAGTTTGAACATGGCCAGTACACTAAAACCCTTGGTCACAATGACTTATAACTTCATGCTAGCACAAACATCAATGAACAATTCCATCTACTCAATTTCCAATCACAATGCCTGGATTAACCTGTGGTATAGTTTTCAGGCACTTTTCAAAGGTACCAAATGCTGGGATTGCTCATGGTAAGATGTTTGGAAAGTAAACATTCTAAACACTCAGCCATGTACCTGTGTAATATAACCATATAATATACATTTTAACTTAACATAAAAGATATTTTATCCTGAGCAATTTAACACAGTTCTAAAATTTATGTTTTTTTTTATACAGATCTGTTTAACATTTAGCACTCTGCATTATTTCTAAATGTTACTTCCCCCTTTTACTGTGTATGGAATCCCCTCAAAATATAGAATTTTATATATTAGGGCTATATATTTGAAATTGCAGTAGCTTGGCTCTCAATTTCAGTCAAGATTGTTTTAGGTGTTACCATAGAAGGTTATGACTACACAACCAAGAAATTCAAATTCAACTTACATCAGCCACACTAACATTTTGCTTGGAAAAAATAGTCACCTACAGAGTATTAATGGTTAAGCAGTAAAAATGATGATAAACTATATCCGAGGGTTCCAGATATGGGCAAATAATTAACCCCCAAACTAGAGTCAAAATACTATGAAAGCATAAAAATACATTTTTATAGCAAAAATTACCGTCAATGTATTTTCATAATAAAAAAATTACCAGCAACACATTCTTTTTAAAGAAAATACAAACAATATATTTTTGTTAAAAAAGAAATTACCAGTAATACATTTGTATAAAAGAAATTACTAATGCTCCCAAGAAAATTAAATTTTGGCATTAAATGACCCCTGAGGAGTTGATATGCTGCTACTAAATAAACCAAGAAAAACCAGTTTTGTTTTATCAAAATTCTTGGATTTAATCCTCTTCATTAGGTTAAAGAAAGCAGAATGAAAATGAGTTTTCACTAGAATTTGCCAAAAGAAAAGTGATTTTTTAAAGATAAGCCAAAATGAAACCATATATCTTCAGCTGATAATAAGCAAAAGTTCATTCATGGCATTTTTTTCAGTAAACAACAAACCAAAAATGAGAATAAAATATCATTTCAAACTTTGAAGTAAAAGTCATCCTCAAGAGAATCAAAATGGCTGCTTCATTTATGCTTGATTCTGCTTCTAACTTGAAAATCATTGATTCTGCTTCTTTAAAATTCTTGCTAATTATTGGTAAAAAAATAAATCATAATACAGTTTTCCATCTAACATTTTTAATGCCATATCTTTTTAATTACTAACATTATTCCACACATTTTCTGATGAGTATCTTCATTGTTTTATTGCTTTTATCACAATATTTTAGAACACATGCATAGCCATAGCAGAATTATCTACTGCTTTGGGCTAATTCTCAAATCCAAAATCTTGAATCTATCATGATTATAAAGCATCAACTGAACATTATACAAGGTACATTCAAAAGTATCTGACTTTATTTTTTCCTGCCCAAATTAATGCTGCATGGACAAAATCCTTTGGGTTGAAGGTGATGCCACAATTCCTGTACATGTGTGAAAACTTTCACACCAGTAGGCTGCATCACTTCCTGGTTGTTACAGCTAGAGTACAGACATGTAGTGTGCACTCATTGGATTTTCATTTTTACACAAGATGATTAAACACATTAAGCAGATATTGCATCAAATTTTGCCAAAATTTTGGTGATACTCATGCTGAAACCATCCATAAAATTCAGCAAACCACTTGATGCAATGATGATATGAACAAAACTCAGATCAAGGAGTGGTACAACCATTTCAAACATTGCCACACCTTAGTAGAGTGGGGCATGCTATTTACAACATGAAGTGGAAGTGCACATGATCAGTGCATCCCATTTTAATGAAAGATTTGTGCATGCAGAAAGTGTCAGCAAAATTTGTCCCCAAGTTGTTGGGAAAACAGCAGAAGCAACTTTTGGTTTTCACATTGGGGAAGAGCCACACAAAGCCAAGTCAAAAGAGTAAACAGCTTGTCAAGTTGTGTTGTTTTTTAACACAAAAGCTTGGTGCAATATCTCTGCTCAATGCATTTGGTCATCTTGCGTGAAAACAAAAATCTCATGAGTGAGTACTACATGGACTAGAGATGCAAAAATTTTCATGCATGAAAAGGAAGGTTAGCATCACCTCCTATACCTAAAAGATTTTGCCCACCCAGCATTAATTTTGACAGGTTAAAATAAAATTGGATACTTTTTGAACACACCTCATACACTGAAAATTTCAGACCAAAATCCTGCTACCTGTCAGGCAACAGATTTATTTATCCATCCTTATAAATAATTCATGTTTGTTATTCAACTTTAAATCCCTCTAATTGAACATAAACACTCCAACTAGTGAAAACAATTTCATTAAGTATTTAATTCCAAGATAAATCGCTAAAAACCTCTTCTTTTTTCTTTTTTACAGTAAGGTTCACTATTTATAAGACCTAGGGGCCACTCAAGGTAGAGGGTTACATTAGGAGGCAATTTGTGCAGACGGAAGTGGAAGATAATGCTTAGCCCTAGCCTTGAACAAGTTAAGATTATAGTGATTGAGGAAACATTCTCTTGGGAGATGGTTCCACAGAGCAGTGGTTCATGGTAAGAACTTCTCACCAATTGAATATGAAGGGAATGTGGGAGGTTCGCTACTATGCAAGTGGCATGCTAGGGCCTCACTGTGAAGGTTTGAATTGGTGGGACCATGAAATGTAGTTTGTCTGAGCACTTTCCATGAAAATAGCAACAGAGCAGCAAGAGACTTGCTATATCCAGCCGGTGGGAGAGAGGTTGGAGGGTGGAGAATAATTTGTCACCCACAAGGGCTTGGAGACACTTCTGGACTCTATCAAGGCTGGAGAGTGAGATTTAAGCAGCTCCCACCCAAATATGGCAACAGTACTCCATTTTTGGCCTGATCTGGCTCTTGTAAAGGTAGACGATAGCATGAGGAGTCAAGTACTTACTGATGTGATACAGGGAGCTGATCATTTTACCTGCATCCTTAACAATGGGGCTTGAATTCCACTTGAAGTCAGAGGCATATTTCAGGCTCAATAGTCTTTCAAGGCATGGTGCCTCCTTGAGAGGACAATCATTCATCCTCTCTGGTGGTAGTTCAGGGTCCGATTAGTAATGATGGATTGTGAATATTTTGGTTTTTGAGGCATTGAATACAACCAGCCAGCCAGTTTTTATCAGATTGAAAGAGAGACCTGTTATAATAAAGAGATTATATATGAGATGTGTAAATTTGTATAAAAGTATTTCTTATTATTAATTCTTTTTATGCAAATACAGGGCCAAGTTTGAATTCCATTTGAGTTCATTACATTCACTTACATGATAATAATCTTGGGAAAGATATGAATCCATCTTTTCCCAGTAGCTATGGATAAATTGCAGGACAGATTTGGCCCTACAGGTTGGTTGGCAATCAGACCAGAAGAAAAACTCTGAATTCAAACCAGCCTGGAGAGAGTTGGGTTATGTCTTGCCTATGAAACAAACCGCTGCTATGGATGTAGTAGATGCAGTGCCCCTACAAGCCTGGGGGTTACAGGATTTTTGATACATGAAAACTAAAAATTATAGTATATGCAAGTACATCTAATAGTGGTGTTTTAAGATATCTGCACCAACAAAAGTAGGCACAATAAATACTTTGCTGAAAAATCCAAAACAAGGAATTTCAAAGACATGCTTGATTATGACCCCCCCTTTTCTCCCAGGAAACTCCTAACACCTGGTTGATGATGTATGAAGAAGTACAAAAGGAATGGGAACAAATGATTTCACTCTTCAATCAAAGATAAATGCTGTAGGGACCAAACTTGTCACATTTCCCTTCCATAGAATGTCTTAGACCCCAATACAATACTATCACTACACTACCTCTTATTTGAAAAATCTGCATACAATCATAATAATATATCTACAACAAACTATCTCATATATATATATATATATATATATATATATATATATATATATTTCAATTAAAAGGTGCAAATATAATTTATAAATTCATGAATCATTCATACAAAAAACAAATATGGAGGTTAATGATTTAAATGGCAAGAATACTTTGTCACAAACAATCTAAATAAGATACATCAACCCCGAACCTGTATATGAATGATATGATCCCCATTTATAAATTCCAGTTGCATAAGGTCTTTTTAATTTTACAAGTTTTCGTCTGTTCCTACAGACATCATCAGGTATGGAAGTAGATTTTGTTCTTGTTTTACTTCTCAGTAATAAGAGGACAATGAAATAGAAATGTAATCCGAAAAAATGCTATGAGAAATGTGTTATTGTTTTGGAACATGCAGTCACAACGCTGAGTTTGAATTTAAATTTTATGGTTCTGTGTATATATATATATATATATATATATATATATATATATATATATATATATATATAGAGAGAGAGAGAGAGAGAGAGAGAGATGCATCAAAGGTAGTCTTCAGTGATGCACTGTCCTCATCACTGATTTTGGGTTTTGCATCATATCAGCTCAAACAGCAAACCCGACCTGACTCCAGACAAGCCAGGCCACCTCCTTGAAAGCAACATGCTACGCATCTCGACATTGCCACAATCCATTACTCCACCATGCCTTCTTGTTTTAAATTACTCATCTCTTTACTAAACTTACATGTATACCCAACCCAAATCTATCATATATCTATACTAGCACCTATGCTTCACCAAAAATTAGTCTGACTTACCACTTGTAGAAGTGGAATATCAATTCAAAAAAAATTATTCACTATTCTTACTAGTTACTGGTTCACTATTCTTACTAGTTACTGGGTTGACAAACCAGCCATAGCAAAATTAACTCGTTCAATTTATTTGAATTTTTTTTTTCTATTTCATGACTTACTGACTAAAACAATTCAATGACCTAACCAAAAAGAAGTGATAAGATAACTACATTAACTAACCTACATGCAATTTTGCTATCTGTTAAGTATTACGCAAAATAAATCTGACCAATTAATACTAGTATCAAAAAACAACATTTTCAAATCTCTATGATTCCTATGCTAATACTTAATATAATAATTTAAGTCTTTGCCCTCTTAAATTACACTTAATAGAAACAGGTAATTAGGCATGGATATGGAAATAAAAAACACAAATAAGTGGAAATAAATAGATGAAAAGCAAAAAAAAAATGAACCCCACCCACATCTGCCAAAAATTCTCAACCCTTCCTACCATTCCTCATTTTAAAACTACTGAACCTTCTACCCAGCCCCTCAATCAAAACCTTAAACCCATTATCCATAACTATTCAACTGCTCTGACTCACTATATCAACTTATTATTCCCTTGTATCGCGTAACCCTTCCCACACACCATCCATAAGCATGTTTTGTGAGTTATTTCCTTTTTTTTCCCCCCCTTTTTCTTATCATCCTCAATTCTTATTCCACGGCTTCATTCTCTTAGACCAAATCAACTTGGAAGCAGTTAAAACTTCATTGGTAATGTCCTTCAGCATTCTAGCCCTCGCTGCCCCAACTATCCCTATTTTTGCCAGGGCTCTGCACAACAACTGTCCTGAAAAGCTACTACAACCAACTTCTATTGTGTTATATTTTCCATGACTTCCACTGACATTGTCCAACAAGTCTTTGTTATTTGGGCTTCTTTCTTTTGTTTACCAGTATAATGAATTCCTCCCATGACACAATCAGTTCCCAAATAATGACACTGCTTCATGTCGTCAGAGTGCAATATCAGATCTGGTTTGAGTGATGTTACTGCTATGTGTCTGGGGAACTTTAGCTGGGTCTTTAAGTCCACTATCAACTGCCAATCATCTGTGGACGATATTAGGCTTGTTCTCTCTCTATCCTCTGTTTCTGTATCTTTACTCCAGCTTTGATGAAGTTAATTTGATTCAACTTCCTTCCTGGTCGGTGCTTACCAGCCCTTATAACTTTAGTCACCGCATTTGCAAATTCTTTAAGAGTTCAGTCATGGCACCAAGAGTACCAACCATCACCCAAAGCTTTAGGGCAACTAACTACTAAAGATGTGCTGTAAAGATCCTTTCCTTGTACATAGTTGGCAATTAGGGGCCTTGCTCTTTCCCCTTATATGCAGGTTAGTCGGGCTTGACAGACATCATACACCAATTTAATAAGAAATCAAACCTTGATAAAATCTGACCACTAGCACTCTGACCAGGTAATTCTTTTCCATTCAATGTTCTCCCATTTCATCCAGTCTCCCTGCTGATTTAGACCAACCATTTTACAGTATCAAGCTTTTTCTACACCCACAAGAACTTCATTTTGGATGAGTTGGTGTCATTCTTTGCCTTTGGCAATGTTGGTTTGGGGACTGAGAAAAAAGACAACCCCACTTTTATATGTATACTCTTCAGTTCAAAAATTTGAGGGAACCTCTTTTAATTTTTTAAACTAGCCCAAAAAGTAGTTGTTTTGTACTTTAAATAAGAGAAAATTATTATATATGGTTAAAAAAGTGAGACATGATTTTTTATTAGAAATTTTATTATGACAAACAGAAAAAAAAAGCATTTTATAATTAAATTTTGCTCTTGTAAAAATATCTTCTTTAACTTTGACTAGCAGCATGGCCCAGTATTGCCCATGCTTGATTAAAAAATTATACGACTCATACAGCAATCACTATCACTTGACTTAAAATATTTTTGCCCTTCCTTGCCTTTAAAGGAGTGCCCATTGCTGTGCAGATGTTGCTACATGCCTTACTTCTTGCCTATCACACACTGCAAATTTTTTCTAAGCTCTATACTAAACATTAAATCTGTTATGAAAAAAGAACTAAACAAAATGAACACAAAACAATCAACTTTATAAAAGGGATCGTAACTGGAAAAACCAAATGGAAAAAGAATGTTAACAACAAATACTTTTTCACACCCAACCCAATTCTGCAGAATCAAAATCAACGTTGAGTTTAAGCAAGCGAATGAGCCAATTGGAGTAAAGTGCTATCCAGATTTAAATTTTTCCCACTTGTGACGAATGCAACTATCGATTTTTTTTGCATGCTAGCATGCTAGTTAACATTCGTGTCAGTCAGCTGTTGGCTCTCACACTGGCCAATAGAATCTTCCTGCCTATTCGTGGCAGCCAGCTATTGGCTCTCGCTCTGGCCAGTACAAAATGGCCGCCATCTACATGAAAAGTGCTGTAGAAGCATAAAAAAATGGATTATTTCCACTATCAATGGGAGTTGGAAAATGCAAAGTTGGTCTTGGCCTTCCCACTAACTTGGAGCATGTGCATGTAAATTTTGGTGCAAATCCATCAAAAATTACAGCCATGCATTTGTTACACACACACACACACATCCTGCCTTTTATAGATAGAGATTACTGCAGCACAAATTTTTGGCATTCATTGCAAAACTTTGTCAAAGTGTAAGTTTGATAATTGATTCCATTTTTTTTCAATGACTCTAAGAGCTCTTTTTCATTGTTTTTCACTCTTCTGTCACATTCTCGGGTTACTTCAAATTTTGAACTGTGTGTGTATATGTATATATATATATATATATATAGATAGATAGATAGATAGATAGATAGATAGATAGATAGATAGATAGATAATAAGAAAGAACAGTAAGATTTATAATCCAGTGTTCTTAGCAATTATTTTTATTTTAAAAATAACAGTGCTTGATACAAACAGTAGAGCAAAATATTATAATTATTTTCTTTTTTTTGTTTTTGTTTCTTGTGTTGTGATGGAATCATATTTTTAAACATGAATATAATTATAATATATATATATATATATATATATATATATATATATATATCATCCAACACAAAACATCACTCTTTAACATATGGTCTATAACACTACAAATTTCTAATTTTTTTTTTTTTTTGTAAGTATTTCACCCCAAACAAGGCGTGAAGCCACTAGCATGCAAGTGGTTACAGAGAGTTGTAGCTAGAGCAAATAGGAGTGATAGAGAAAAGGATGAAGAGAAGGATAGGAGATAGATCAGGGCATCTGGAGATGTCAATTGACATTACATTTGAATAGTTAGAGATTATAGCTATCAGAGAAACAGGAATAGGGAAGGGAGTTCCACATGAAGCTATTGGAGTAGAAGAGACGGCTACATTTAACAGTTTCGACAGTGAAATGTAGAGACTGTTACAGACTATTTGATAAAAATATAATTAAAATTGATTCTATGAGTATAAATCTATGAGGTGATATCAGAAAATTTGCTGGACTAGTATCCCCTGGTAGACTCTATAACTTCTTTCAGTCATGTAAGAGAGTCTATTAAATGCCTGGATGAGTTCATAAATTTCTTCAAAATTTTCTGGTATTTTTTTCATGATTGGTCACTTTAAATGAGATCATGACCAATTTCAGTTGCTGCAACTGAACATTATACAATCATGTGAAATCAGTGGTGAACCTACATTTTTGGGGTCCTGAAGCTTGAACATTAAAGGCTTGAACATTTAAGGGCTTCCACCTCTGTTCAAGCTTCAATAGCAATAACAACAAAAGCTTTGAGTAACAATAGATTTGAGGATCTAACTTACTAAAATGTAGGTAATAAATGGATTCTAGCAAAATCAAGAAGCCCATATAGCTGGGGATACAAATACTGCAAGCACCATAGAAGTTTTTGAAATTTGACAAATTACAGGAGAATTTTGAGGCCATATGAAATGTGTATTAGCTACTCCAGCACATTGGTTTATGATTCTATCACTAAAATGGCCTTATTGTAATAGCAAACACTTTTTAAAATAAAACATTATTTTTTTTTTAAATTCACTCATTAAAAAAAATTTCTTCAGGTGAGATTAAGGGCCCTGAAGCTTCAGGGGTCCCTCTGAGATTAAGGGCCCTGAAGTTTCAGTTTCATTAAGTTCATACTATATAGACCACCACTGTGTGAAAGATCTAATGGAATACTTGTATGAGTGCAGACATTTCTTCCAAATTTTCTCTCATTTTGTTTATGATTGGTCACCCAGAATGAGACCAACACTTGATTGACCTTTAAATGTGCATGTTTCTCAAAACCTCACCTGCATTTAACCTAAAAAATGCTCACCAAAATCCTCATGCAGCCCTTCAAGGGTCTTTGTAGCAAATTTTCTGAGCTTCATGCAAAATTTGAATTTGTCAACCATTGTGTCTTTCTATTGAATAACACAATTACAGTGCACACAATTACAATAAAGTTCATATATGTAAATACTACCACATAAGCAATTTTAATATAAAGAATTGAATCCTGCAAAGTGTATTTTTCTCCATATAAAGTCTGCTGCCAGATTGTCTACAAACATCAGTTTGTAGTATTTGCTCCCAGGCTGAATGTTTCTGCTGAGAATTCTGTGAATGTTTCTGCTAATAATCCTTGTCAATACTATAATAGATATTTTGCTTATTTTGTCAACATGCAACATTAACTATAAAAAAAATTAAAAAATTTCACCTGTAAAAATTAAAAGCACCAACCCAGCCTAAAGAGCACATTTTTCAAACATAACTTGGATGTCTTGGCTATGTTTCGAAACTGAACAAAACAAAAACAAAAAAGAATTAAATTACTAATATTATTACACAGCACAGTATAGGAAACAATATAAATATACTGATATACAATCTTCATTACGACAAAAATCAAAAACACCTATTGAAAATTGCTAAAGAATTAGCAGATAGTTCGCAAGACAATTAAAACTACAAACAATTCCTCTGCACACTTAGGTTACAAAAAAGAGAAATTGTATAGACAGAAGAAAAACTAGATAAAAAAAAACATGCAAAATATTCCTTGTCTATCATAGTCAATGAAACAAGTATAAAAGAAGGATTGCTACAAATGTATATACATACATACATACATACATATATATATATATATATATATATATATATATATATATATATATATATATATATATATATTATTTATTTAAAAATCATAATGTAAGTATGTTATGACATCACTGCCAAAATAGCCATTTTGTTTTAAAAACTTTTCATTTTACTTGCAACACCATCACTTGACAAGACACCACAAGTGTTGAAACAAAATGGCTATTTTTGTAGTGTTATTATAACATACTTATGTTATAATTTTTAAATAAATATTATTCACTCTACTCGAGTATTGAACACTTTTTTAAAAATAGTGTTTTTGGTTACTGGAAGTTTATTCCATCTGTACCAACCTTGTATTCACACACACACACACACACATATATATATATGAATATTATTCCTCCCCAATAATGTAACTCAGAGTTTCATGAACAACACAATCTTCAGGTGCTGAGTATAGCATCAAGCACTGTTTTATAAACACCAGCACAATATGTGGGAGATAATATATATATATATATATATATATATATATATATATATATATATACACTTTTATGAATAAATCATTAATTGCTGTGTTATATATATATATATATATATATATATATATGTGTGTGTGTGTGTGTGTGTGTGTGTGTGTGTGGATGTCTGTATATGAATATAAAAGTGAACACTGAGGTCAACAGGTCAACACCAAGTGGCAACAGTCTGTTTCATGCTTCATCACAATCTTCAGGCCATAAACATTCTGTAAATATTTTCATGGTAATTGTTTTGATGAGCTTCTGTCTTTCATCACAAAATTAACCAAAGTACTAGATTGGCAGTTAGGTCTGACCATTTTACTCTTGAAATTACTAACTGTAATGATAAGTTCTATGTTAACAGTTTCTTCTCTCACACTTCACATGAGCTGATTACCTTGTAGCATGAAACAGTCTGTCGCCACTTGGTGTTGACCTCAATGTTCACTTTTTATAATTATATTTATATATCCTCTATATCTCTGATATTGAGCACTTTTACCCATAAATATAGCAAAGCTTAAAACTATATTTTTATCACATATATATATATATATATATATATATATATATATATATATATATATATACCTAACGGTATTAATCATAGATTGTCCACTAATTTATCGAATGAAAATATCTTTAATAAAAACAAACATAATTATGAAAAAGCCTTAAAAAATAGTGGAAACAAAAGTAAATGAACATATGTTGATGTGCATAATTCCCCTAAAATGCAAAGCAAACATGAAAATAGAACTAGGAAGATATTACAGTTTAACCCCCACCCCCATATAATCTAGCAGTTAAAACTAAAATAGGAAAAATGTTTTTTAAATTATTAAAAAAGAATTTCCCCCAACTAATGTATTGTAGAAAATTTTCAATAAAAACAACATTAAATTAAGTTATAGTTGCATGCCAAATATGACTAACTTAATTAGTAAATACAACAGGAGAAAAATCATAGACAAACCTCACCCCAACCCCTCTAAGTGTAACTGCAGAAATAAGGACGCCTGTCCATTGAGGGCAGTTGCTAACAGAAGGATGTGGTGTACAAAGTCAAGATACATAGAAATAAAACAAATAACACTGATAAGAACCCCCAAATCTACCCAAGATCAAAAAATATTATTATAATCATCTAAGTAGTTTCAATCATGAAACCTATAGACATAGTACCAGCTTGTCTACTTCCATATGGGATATAAAGCAAGAAGATAATAGTGACGCCATTTTGAAATGGGAAATGTTAAAAAAATGCCATAAATATAAGGCAGGTGACATGTTTTGTAGGTTATGTATGGAAGAAAAATTAGCAATAGTCACCTATAGGAAACCTAAGAATTTATTAAATAAAAGATCCGAGATACTTAATAAGTGTAGGCATAGGAGAGCCTGGTTATTAGAATAGAGCTTTGGGTTTTCTTCTTTCTCTTGTTTTTTTTTTTTTTGTCATGTGGGTTTATGTTTTTAATGGTTTTATCGATAAATACTGTTCCGCTATTTTCTTTTTAGCCAGTCTACCCTGAAGATCCATTTAGGTGAATCCTAGGTAGGTCTGTCTGACTCATTAGGATTTATTCTAATTTACTGCTCTACTTAGCATATTACGCCCTTTACATTTTTCTTCTCTTTATACTCGCTTGGGTTTTTTTCTTTGGACTAAGGACTTAAGACACTTGACAATTTTTTTCGACTTGTTCAGTTTTTGGTTCTTTCTTTTTTTACTTCCAGTTGTTTCATCGGGTACCAATTTGCCCTCAGGTGTCTACAAGTTGAGTCATCCATGGTTTTTCAAATGAGTAATACTGTTTATATATATATATATATATATATATATATATATATATATATATATATATATATATATATATATATATGAAGTCACAGTGGAGTAGTGGATAGCACCTCAGATTGTGAATCGGAGAGCCAAGTTCAAATTCCAGTCAAATTCATTACATTCACTTACATACTAATACCCTTGGGGAAGGTATGAATCCGCTTCTTCTCCCTCCAGCTATGGGTGAATAGCAGGATAGACTGGATTCTATAGCCTTGGATGGCAACTAGTCTAGGAGAAGGACAACTCTAAATTCAAAACTTGCGGAGAGTCGTTTGGGGACCTTGTAGCACGTAGTGCACCTGGTCTCTGTATTCAGCCCTTCAAAAAGTGTAGATGGTCCTGCACAAAACCTTCACCACTATAATCAAATCTCATGTGCTGGTGTCAGGCTCTTGGTTCCTAGGAACTGATCTGCTTGATCCTCATACTTCAAATTCAACAGGAGAGTTGAGTATATATATATATATATATATATATATATATATATATATATATATAATCACCCAGTATGGGGTGGAAAATAGATGGAAAATTAAAGATAAAAGAAATGCTCAAATGACAGAAACATCTTTTTGAGTATATATTTTTTCTCTTATTAGACATTAATCATTTTCTTTTATCTCTTTAGGCATAGTGTGGTCTAAAATCCATGTCTATTGTCTTCCATTTTTTGGGTAATTTACTTGTAAAATATAATGGCTTCTGCTTAGATTTATCTAGGTTATCATGAGCTCTTATGGGCATAGGGAAATGTTTCTTTTGGCTGTTTCAGCTCCATTTTTTTAATGGTTTGTTTTTAATGCATTTTTTTTTTATAATGGTGTAATGTTCAAGACTGCTAGCTATTTGGCATTTCTGCAGTCACCACCGTGAGTTTGACTAGTATGCTATTTTACATTTTGGGTTTACCCTGGGGGATATGTGAAACCTGCACCACAGAAAAACAGTGTTAGATACTTGAAGATTACGCACTGATATATGCATGAAACTTAATGTAGTAGCCAATCAAAAAAGTTACATTTCTGCAAAGAATGCATATAACATATATATATATATATATATATATATATATATATATATATATATATATATATATATTATAACTCCAATCATTATTTTTAGTGAAAATATATATATATAATTATATATATTTTGAGTAGCAGGAGGGACCACTGTCTATTTATCCATAGCTGGAGGGAAGAGATGGATTGTATAATATTCAATTGATCAAACTGAAATTGGTCATGGTCTCATTCAGGGTGACCAATCATGAATAAAAGACCATAACATTTCAGTTAGTCTGAACCACCAAGAGATCTAGGTTCAAATCCTGCTGGGGGTACATTTTCTTTTATTAAGTTTTCTTGAGTGCTCAGACCAGTAGACACTGTTTAAAAAACAGGACATTCTATTCAAAATATGGGTATCCAGTAAAAATACTGTTTAAGTAATAGTAAAAAAATATGTCCGATTAAATAATAAAATCCATTAAGTTTTTTTGTATATATATATATATATATATATATATATATATGTTTCAATTAAAAGGTGGGTGCAAATATAATTTATAAATTCATGAATCATTCATACATATATATATATTTGTTTTTTGTATGAATGATTCATGAATATACATGTATATATATATATATATATATATATATATATATATATATATATATATATATATATATATATATATCATATAGCATCATCGCCATATATCTGGCCACTCGTGTTCGAGGATATCTGTCAACAAGGGGGCTAGTATCTCTATTGCAGAGACTTGCTCAGGCGCATTTTGTGTTTGTTTAACAGCCACAGATCCCACCTGTGGTTTATACTTGCAACTATGCTGAGCAGACCTTAGTTACAGTTTCTGGGAAAGAGTGTGTTATGTAGCATGATCAACAATTTGAACAAGGCCAGCACATTCAAGCCCTCAGCTACAATGACTTGTGACTATGTGCTAGCACAGCTATCGACAGCCCCCAAGGCTTCTGTCTACCCAATTTCACTCACAAGACTTGGGTCAACCCATGGTGCGATTTTTCAAGCACTTTCCAAAGGTGCCACACGCTGAGATCAATCCCCCCCAGTTCAATAACATCAGGAAGTCTTCTTCTTGAAAAATCGACCATGATGTGATTCAAACCTCGGTCTCATGGTCAGAATGCTAACACTCTAATCACTCGGCTATGTGGTCATATATATATATATATATATATATATATATATATATATATATATATATATATGCATGTTTCATTAAATAATATAGACAAGTGTTGTCTATTTATTTTATGTCAATTTTTTCGTAACGTCTGATAAGTTTAATAACATTATCGTTGAATGAAGAAAGAAATTCACAATATTAATCCATATTTTTTTTAATACAATCTAAGCTTTTGGCTTACATAAGCTATTATCAAAGATGTAAATTACAACATATTAAGCAATATACGGACACAACAGTCTGTCATTGTTCACATAGATGATTTCTAAGCAACGATAAACACGTGCGTATAAGACGCTAGAAGCGAAAATCGCACTGCATCTCATGACGTCACACATGACCACACGAGAGTGAATTGTAGAAGTATGAAGTATGGGAAGCTGTTGGTATAAACCAATGGCTTCTGTTACCAATTATAGAAATTTATATACATATATATATATATATATATACATATATATATATATATATATATATACATATATATATATATATATATACATACATACATACATACATACATACATTTATATGTATATATATATATATACATACATACATACATACATATATATATATATATATATATATATATATATATATATATATATATATATAAGCAAATATATGGATATAGATCCGACAGTATGAAGAAAAATATACGGAAAAAACAAACAAAAATCCTTATATGCAATAATGCTGTTTTTATGTTAATATAATGTCAACGTCGAACATTTCGGTCTAATAAACCATCTTCAGGACATTGTCATGTTGAATTGATAATGTTAATTATATTTTATGAATATGTCATGAAGATGGTTTATTAGACCGAAACGTCCGATGTTGACATTATATTAACATTAAAACAGCATAATTGCATATAAGGATTTTTGTTTGTTTTTTCCGTATATTTTTCTTCACATATATATATATATATATATATATTGGTGTGTGCATGTGTGCAGGATCAAACTCACTGCATCAACAAACTAGTTTTCAAGATGTATTGACCTAAATCTATAACAATTATTTGCTGAGCTTAACTTAGTATGGCACAGGACTACAGTAGTGTAGTACATAGTGAGCATTAAATTTATTACATTAGCAAATAATTATTTATTATATTATATGAAATAAAATATTATTTTTGGCATTCAAACCTTCTTCTCCCCAAGAGAGAAAGAATAAAAATTTACACCTATAAAATATCAGAGAAGTTGTATTCATAGAAATCCCCTGGGGCATGGTCACTCATGATTCTTTTCTAGATCCCAGTAAATTACCATTCTGTAGATGAGATACAAGTACCTGCCAGATCCTCCATCTTGTGAGTCATTCAGGCTGGTTGGATAAGTAGAATGCTCCAAGATATTGGGTTATAATGGAAATACCCTGACAAAATATAGAATATGCCATTATCCATTGCAAATAAGAAAAAAATGCCATGACAAAAAAATCTGCTGCTAACCAACATTAATAACATTCAGCAAATATTCATCATCCATAAGGCACACAATTTTCTATAAAAAGAAAGTATATCTGCTTACTTTCTTGTTTTAAAATGAATTGTTATCAACATTCCCAAAATAATAGGTATTGTATTTAGTTCATCATCAAGAAGCTATGGGTAAAAATTGCACATAATACATATATATGTATGACAGAGCACCAACCAACTACAAAATGGCATTAAGTACTCAGAATTTGTGTCTCTTTTGGGGAAAACTTTGCAAGTCAACTGGTGGACTGAAAAGACATGTGAACAGTCACAAAAATAAGTCTTATGACAAAAAAAGGTATGCCTGCCAGCTTTGTATCATATATTTTTAAAGTTTGTCTGCTTTAAAGAGCCACATCTGTTCAAAGTACAATTAGGTCTTACAATGATATCTTATCATAGTCATACTTAACAAGGTGACAGCCATCTATCTATTTACCTATCTATTTCAGTCTGTTCATTATCTATCTTAGTCTGTTTATATCTATCTATTTATCTCTGTTCATTATCTATCTATCTAGCTCAGTCTGTTCATTATCTATCTCATTTTATTTATATATATATATATTTATCTATGACATTTTGTTTATCTAATTATCTCTATCTATTTATTTATCTCATTTTGTTTCTATCTCTTTCTCAGTTTGTCCATATCTGTCTATCTCTTTCTCAATTTTTCTTTATCTATCTATCTATCTATCTATATCATTTTGTTTATATCTATCTTTCTATTTATCTCAATTTGTCCATATCTATCTATCTATCTATCTATCTATCTATCTATCTATCAATGTCATTTCGTTTATATTTATCTATCTCAGTTTGTCTGGTTTAAAGAGCCACATCCATTCAAAGTACAAGTCTTACAATATCTTATGATAATCATACTTAACAAGATGACAGCTATCTATCTATCTATCTATCTATCTATTTCAGTCTGTTCCTATCTATCTATCTCAGTCTGTTCCTATCTATCTATCTTAATCTGTTCCTATATATTTATCTATCTATCTCAGTTTGTCCATATCTATCTACCTGTCTATCAATCTCATTTTCTTTATATCTCTGTATCCACCTCAGTTTAAATATGAAATTGCAGGGATGTACAAGTGTTCAGGAATGTAATCTAATATTGGTTGGATATATGTAGAAAATATCTCAGAAAACTCTGTCCATGTGTTTATATATATATATATATATATATATATATATATATATATATATATAATATGTAATATGATTGTCGCACCTGTTGGAAGTAAGTTCATGATGAAGAGGTTGCATTTGAAAGTTATCAAATCACAAAAGCAAAGCTGAAAAGAAATGCCTGAAAAGGTTTTGATGTAGAACTTTCAGACCATGTAGGTGACACACATGACCTCATTTGTGATGTTTGTGGTGGGATTTGCCTGAGTAAAGCCAGAAAATTAAGTCATCGTAGCAGAGCACCAAACAACTACAAAATGTTATTAACTACTTGGAATTCATGTCACATTTTGAAAAGATGGCAAATCAACTGGCAGGTTGAAAAGACATGCATTCACAAAAGTAGGCTTAATGACAAGAAAATGTATGTTTCTCATGTCTGCCAACTTTATGCCACAAGTTTTAAAAAATTTTCTGGTTTAAAGACCCACATCCACTCAAAGTACAACTGAGTCTTACAATGATATCTTGTAATGCTCATGCTCAACAATGAAGTGGCAGCCATCTTGTATGTATATGCAGGGTGTTCAAAAACATGTGTACACAGTTTAAATAATTGTAAAGTCAGTGTTTATTAAAATGCATTTCATTTTCAAAATTTGATAGAATTTACAGACATTATTTTATGCTTTTGTCAATGCCTGTTTTCAAACTGATGTCCATTCTGGTCCAGGCACTGTTGACAACATGAAGCAATCAAATCACAAACATCACCAAACATTTCATTTGGTATTTTTTCACATTCTCATTCTCAATTCAGAAACTGTTGCAGGTTTCATAGCATAAACTTTGTCTTTTAAGTATCCCCATAAAAAAAGGTCTAGTGAACACGGAGGGTATTCTATGAAACTCCTTCATCCAATCCATGTGTTTGGCAAGATCTCATCAAAGCAGGATCTAACATCATGATGGTAGTGTGGGGGTGCCCCCATCTTGTTGAAAATAAAACTCCTCATCTTCAAAGTCCTCTCTAATGCTTGGCATGTCAGATTGTTGCAGCAAATTCAAGTAAACGGGACCAGTCAAAGTAACGTCAAAAAAGAATGGTCCAACTAATCCTCGTGATGATAAACTGCACCACACTGTAACTACTGGTAAATTAATATGATGTTCCTCCATAATATGCAGATTCTCAAGTCCCCAGTAGGTGCAATTGTGGTGGTTAATTAAACCATTTAATTTGCATGTGGCCTCATCACTTTACACAATCTTTGTTGGAAAATGTGCATCTTCTACCAAGTACCACTCACAATATTCCACTCTTCAGTCTGGATCGTTGTCATTAATAGCATCGACTAATCTTGGAACGTAACTTTTCTATTGACAGTACTTCAAAATGTATTGGATAGACGATTTTGAAATACCTTCCTAATGATTCACTTGCCGTACAGATTTTCTTGGACTTTTTCCAGTACTCTTTCTTGCTTTGTGGGGTTTGTTAATGTCCATGGTCTTCTGGAACACTTATGGACATTCTGAACAGTTCCATTGGTTTCAACTTTATCTCTGATTCAAGCGATGGTAAGTCGCATTTGTGAATCTGTTGGAAACTCCCTCCTAAACTGTTTTTTGTACTTCAACAGCATTTACACACTTCCAGTAGCATTTTAGAATGAATTTCTTTTGTTTAAAGCTTAGTTTGACTGCCATCATTAATTCTAATGGGTTTAACCTGGAAAGAAAAAAAAAACAAGTGTAAGTGCTAAAATAATTTCTCACCAACCAAGAAGAATTTTAAAAAGTAAATTGTTTTCTCTTTTAATTAAAGCAAAATTTTTTAAATCAAAATTATAATCAGACTCATTATGGTGAGACTGTTGGTGATTTTCACTAAGGAAGATCATACGTGTAAAAATATTTTAACTTTGAAACATGAAACATTCATAAAAACTATTTTCTCTGTAGAAGAAATGTACTTTTTTATATTTAAACAAGTAAATTAGAAATAAATCAGATGCAGTGATATGTGTTAATCCCCTCATCGATGATAATATTGTTCATAAATTTTCAATTTTTAATTATAAAAAAATCTTTTCTTCAAAGAAAAAAATTCCAATTTCTAAGGTATATGCTTATGAATATGATTTTCTGTAGTGAAAATACTTGAGGTACCTACTACAAAAATTATCTTGAATCTTTTTAGTAGTGCCCTGACAATCCTTGTGATGATTCTTAGATCATCCAATCTACAGCTCAAAAAATGTTGCCCATGGCTTGTATAGGATGACAAATTTTTAATGATAGTTCAATACTCTAATAAAATTTTCCAGTTTCTTAATACTTTGTTTTGCTTTCAGAAGGCATGTTTCACTATTTTCTGAATTAAGTGTCTCATTTTCTATCTCCTCTTAAGATACTTTACAGATATTTAAATTTTTGTTCTTGATTGATTACCAATTTACTGCTTGTCTCCTGGGCTATTTCTCTCTCTAACAGCTATACATTCAGTCTGTTTACAATTGTGTGTGTGGCATGGATTATCTCCTCTTATACATATTTTGTATTTAAGTAAGTCCAGTAGGACACTCTTCATTGAGGATGCACAGTGGAGTAATGGATAGCAGCTTGGATTGGGGAATCGGAGAGCCGAGTTCAAATTCCAGTCGAATCCATTACATTCACTTACATGCTAAAACCCTAGGGAAAGTTGTAAATCCTCTTCTTCTCCCTCCATCTATGGGTAAATAGCAGGACAGACTGGGTTCTATAGCCTTGGATGGCAACTGGTCTAGGAGAAGACTCTGAATTCAAAACCTGTGGAGGTTCGTTTGGGGACCTTGTGGCACGTAGTGCACCAGGTCTCTGAATTCGGCCCTTCAAAAAGTGTGGCTGGTCCTGCACAAAACCTTCACCACTATAATCAAATCTCATGTGCTATACATGTGGGTTGGGGACTGCTTGTGAATTCCAAATTCCCATGAAACTCCAATATTGGAGACAGCTCAACCCACCTCGGGTGAATGCTGTTATAAGAGAGAGAGAAGAACTCTTCATTCTAAATTGAATAAAGCTTCAGTTAAGTTACACCTGCGTTCTTACTACAATGTTTTTTTGGCATATACATATATATATATATATATATATATATATATATATATATATATATATGTGTGTGTACAGGGTGCGATGGGTAAAATGTCACCATTTTATATTGTTTTGATTTTGTCAACTGTACAGTATAGTAAGATCAATTGAGCACTGTCAGTGAGAAAAAGAGCACCATGACACAATTCACTCTGCCAGAAATTTGAAAACGGTATGCTCTACTGCTTGGCATTCACACTGGAAGTTCCAGTATAAATATTTCAATGTGTTTTTGTATCAATCTGAGGAGAGTGCAGAGGATTCAGAAAGAGTTGGATGAATCTAATGGTGATTACAGAGGTGTTTGGAGGGATCACTAGTGATGGTGACATTATACCTCCATTCATCTTTCTACGGGTCCTCAGACTCAACACAGAGGCCTATATCAAGTGTCTTGAGGAGGTAGTGCTGCTCTGGGTCAAGAGGGTGGCTGCTGGAAGACCCTATGTCTGGCAACAGGATTCTGGACCATACTACACAAGCAGGAGAACCCAGTTATGGCTGTCAGACAATTTCTGTAATCACATTGCCCCTTACATCTGGCCATCTAACTCCCTAGCCTGCAACCTCCTTGATTATTATATGTGGACTGCAATTGAGTGAGAAATCAATACAACTCCTTGTAACACCAAAGATGAACTGAAGACAAGGATTATGGCAGCATTCATCAACTTAAACAAGGAGACCATCCAGAACAGTTGCAGGAGATTCCAAAGTGATCTGGAGGCCGTGGTTGAAGCCAATGGAGATTTTATTGAATAAATTTCCTCTTTAGTATTTCAAAATATTTTTGCATAATTTTGGTAAAATTATCTGTTAAAATGAGATGTCAGTGTTAATTTTTTTTTGCATAATTTAGGCAACAATTTATCCATTTGCACCCTGTATATATATGTATGTCTATTTTAGCTTTGAATTCGAAATAACAATGTATATGTAATTTTGCAAATTGCATATTTCTCTCTCTCTCTCTCTCTCTCTGAAGGCATGAAACCACTTCCTCAAAGAAAGGGAAAAAATGATTATTCAATTGATTACATCATCCTAGTTGGATAGGCAGATAAGATAATGGTTACCAGCATTGAAAATGAAACTGGCAAGCCAAGTTCAAATTTCAGCTAAGTGTGTTGCATTCACTTTCGCCATAATGTCTTAGGAAAAGGCTTATATCCATCTCTCCTGCACCTCTATCTGTCAATTAAATACAAAGGTAGATTAAGCTGTCTAGCATTGGCTAGTGGCCAATCTAGAAGGACTACTTTGAATTCAAAACTGACAATAGGAAACCATTCCAGTAACTTTACCCAAGAAGTAAATTCCCAGACAATAAACAGAATCTGTGGGGAGTGTAATGAACACTTCTGGAATCAAACCCATGGAAAAGACATTGGGAACCGAATCCAATATCTTTCCTAAAAAGGCATGCCAATTCACAGATAATCTGTAAAGAAACATGATTGCCTCTATTCTGAAAGGACATGGTATTATTTTTCTTTACTATCAGCCGCATTCCAAGCTGGAATTATCTGAATTGACATACACCTGAAGAAGTCTGGAGAGTACAATGGCCAAAATGTTATGATAGCAACAACAAAGATGAGGACCAAAAGTCTTCATGTAAATGCTGATTACCATCATCTGCCTTGTCATATATTTTAAAATTGTGTCCAAAATATTTACTACTGAGATTTACTCTTAGGAAAAGTTAGAAATTGTATGTAGTCAAATTTGGACTATCTTCAAACTGACAGATCTGGGTGAGGTGATGTTTTGCAAAACAATCTTGGTCATTGTGAATAAGACAGTTATTTCACGGCTGATTGTGAAACCCTATGCGAGAGTTTCTGTTCATGTATATGCAATCAGCTCCACTTTCATTCAAGTAATAGTCATATCAAAGCCACACAAACAGTCCTTGAGATATGGCTGGATACATTCCAGACAGAACTTGAATTAATTACCATTTTTGCTAGCCTATTGGATGCACCCAAATTTTGGCATGGAATATTCAGGAAAAAAAAATACACACATCACAATCAAAAAAATAAAAATTATAAATTTACCTTTATGTGACATTCTCAGTAACCCTGAACAAACACTTGCAGTATTAACACAAATTGTACTTTTTCTAATAGAAGTAAAGTAATGATTAATTACCAAGAAATTTTGAGGAAAAGAAGAATTTTAGTATATTTCATCATGCATTTATTGAAAATTGTTTTAATTGTTTTTTAGGGAGCAACATTTACACATGCAGAAAATAGCTACAAAGAAATCTACTGGTACATATGGTAATAGGCCAAAAAACAAAAATATGGTACTTGTTAATAAATGAAGTTCCATACTATACATGCAGAAAAGCAAATTCCAAATGCTGTATATCAACAAAAAACACACAAAGCAATCAGTAATAGACCAGTCGAAGCAAATATTTCTGTAAAATCTCGGATTTCTACAAAACAAACAGCAAAATATTGTGCAATTCCATCAATTTCGCTTTTTTTACTGAGTGACTTTTTTAGGGGTACTGTTATTGATATCATGTCTGTTCACTTCCAGGAGTTTTAGTTTCAGAGCTAAGCTTTATGGGTGCACTAATTCATGGTGAACCCCACTTTTTCATATCCTTTATGTCCCTCTCATACATGATACTGCTGTATTGGATGCAGGGTAATTTTTTTTAATCTGCATTCTATAGGCTGGCAAATACAGCATATCTAAATTTAACCCGCAGGTTTGGCTGATCGATATACATGTTATGAAGGCTGGAGGACACAATGGCCAAAACATTGTGATAACAGCAAAAATGAGGAAAGAAAGAAGTAAGAACTTGTATGTAGCCAAATTTGGACTATCATCAGGCAGACAGACTTAGGCAAGGTGATGTTTTTCAAAAAAATCTTGCACAAGATATAGAGGATTTACTTACGGGGTCATTATGAATGAGACAAACTCAATGTCATTTTACTGCTGATTGAGAAATCCTATGGGAGAGTGTCTGTTTATGGATGTGCAATCAGTTTCACTTTCATTAGTTGGCAAGTTAGATATTTAAAATGGCTGAATACATTCCAGAGAGAAATTGGATAAATTCTATCTAAATTTAACATGTAGGTTTTCCTGATTGATATACATGTGACAAAGGCTGGAAGGCACAACAGACAAAACATTGTGATAACAAAAAAATGAGGACAATAGTCCACATGTAAATAGTGTAAATAATGATAACTTGTATATTCTATGAATAAATAATAATAGGTATCATATAAACCTACACATAAGCACAAAGATATATGGATAGACATGCATATCTTTTATAGTAAATACAGTAAAACTATGAACTCATAAGTTCTGATTTAATGAAAATTCAAATATATCATGGCAGGTCAAAAGTCATTTTCTTTCTTTTCTTCTTTTTTTACTCATTTTGTTTCTTTTTTACTCATTTGTTTCTTTTCTCCATTTTTTATTCATTTTGTTTCTTTTCTTCTTTTTTTACTCATTTTGTTTCTTTTCTTCTTTTACTCATTTTGTTTCTTTTTTACTCATTTGTTTCTTTTCTCCATTTTTTATTCATTTTGTTTCTTTTCTTCTTTTTTTACTCATTTTGTTTCTTTTCTTCTTTTTTTACTCATTTTGTTTCTTTTTTACTCATTTGTTTCTTTTCTCCATTTTTTATTCATTTTGTTTCTTTTCTTCTTTTTTTACTCATTTTGTTTCTTTTTTACTCATTTGTTTCTTTTCTCCATTTTTTATTCATTTTGTTTCTTTTCTTCTTTTTTTACTCATTTCATTTCTTTTCTTCTTTTTTTTACTCGTATTTTCCTTATATTATTTTGATTAAAATTTTCTCATGAACCCTGATTTAGTGCAGCCTTGCATTTTTGGTGATGATATTTTATGGAGCTCAGGGATCACATCCTAATGGAGTCATAATATAATAATAGCACATTGGTTGGTTGAACTTGTAGATTACCTGTGACACAGTCACACCATATGAGGTGTTGCTACTGTGGCTTCAGTAGCAGGTAGATTTTATGAGGTGGAGCTGATAGCTCCACACCCAACAGGTTTTGAATTCATACTTGTCCTTCTCCAAAACTGGTTGCCAAACAATGCAAGAGAGCCAACTCTGCCCTGTTATTTAACTCATAGATAGGAGGAGAAGGGATAGATTCATTATCTTTCCCAAGGGCATTTGTGCAAAAGGTAACACAACTGCCTCAGCTGAGATTTGAACTCAACAATCCCATTTTCCCTTTCAAATTTCTTATTGCCATGCATCTTTCATAGACCAAAAATTAAGTGTTGTTGCCATGTCAAGACTAAATCTGGCAAATTCTCACTTTCCAGCCTTGATATTTTTTTTTCTTTCTTACAGTGAGGTTCACCCTTTACAAAGCCCGGGGGACACTTGAGGCAGAGAATTAGAGAGTAAGAGGCACAGTTTATGCAGATATGTGGGGAAGATAACAGTTCACACTAGACTTGATCAGGTTAAGATTGTAGTGACTGGGAAAACATCCTATTGGGAGTTGATTCCACAGAGCAGTGGTCTGCTAAAAGAAACTGCTTGAGTGGAACTTACTTCACACCAATAGAATACAGAGGGAATGAGGGGGTTTGCTATATGCACAGAACATAACGAATCTAAGCCATAAAGGTTTGAAATGGTAGAACTAGTTCATCAGAGCACTTTCCATAGAAGCAGCACTGTGAGAAGCTTGCTACATCTCATCTGAGAAAGAGGTGTTAGAGAGTTGAAAATAATTTGTTACCCACAAGCTCACAAAGATACTCTTGGACTCTATTGAGACAGGAAAGTGAAGAGTGGACAGCTCCTGTCCAAATATGACAGCAGTACTCCATTTTAGGCATGATCTTGTAAAGGTAGAGGATAGCATGTGGAGTCACTTACCGGAGCTGTCCAGAGAACTGACCATCTGCCTCTTAGACAAACTTCAAAATCATTTACACAGCCTTGTAGGATGATGACTTATTTTCTACCCTAGAGCACCTTTCCTCACAGTCACAATATCACTGGCCTATCCCTACTCAGTCACTATTTCCATGATAAATATTTAAAGGAGCTCTATTTAGTTCCTCCAGATCAGACGTTTACAGCTCAGACTCACTATGGGTGGATAAATTCTATCTAAATTTAACATGTAGGTTTTCCTGATTGATATACATGTGACGCTCTTAATATCACTATATTTGTAAGATAGAAGCCACTCTGTTTTTCCCCTCAAGAACTTCTTTGTGGAAGAGACACCTGAGTGGACACTCCCCTGAACACTACTCTCTTAACCTCTTCAAATCTAAGGTCAACTGTTATCTATCCTTCATATCCTCATAATCTTCACTCCATACTTTCTAATCTTATGTCTATACTACTCACCGCATTTATTGAGTGGTTCTTGATCCTTACATTGGTTGAACATTAAAAAAACATTGTGTCAAAACCAAGAAAAATGAAAACATTAGTCACAATATTATATGTAATATCTTCTTCATTATTTATATTCCGACCATTCTCCTTATCTTAGTTGTTGTTATCACAACATTTTGACTGTTGTGCTCTCTGCCCTTTACCAGGTGTATATCAATCTGGGTAGCCTGCAGGAACTTAACCCTTTATTTAATTTAAAGGGGTAGGTTGTTCTCATCCCTATGCTTATGATTAATAATATCTTTTCTAGTTCTTATTTTTTTAGTACTGCTCAGTTATTGCTTGTCCATTTTCACTGAGTCTAAGTATACATTGCCTAGCCCAGGGATTGCACTCACAATTACTATGTCACTAAATTCACAAACCAACATTTTCGTCCACTAGGATGAATATAAATAATGTAAATAATGATAACTCCTCATTACTTTCTTCATTGTTTCTTGAAACAATTTCTTTGGTTAATTCTTAAAAGAAAATCCATTCTGCTGAATTTCACTTCTGTTTATTTTGATTTCTTTTTATCCTTTTAATTTTCATTTACAAAACATTTTCAATAACATTTTCAATTTTTCCTTTTGACACGATTTTGTATAAATTGAGCAAAAACTATAAAAAGCTGTTTTCAGTATTAGTAAACTTTAACTTTTTGCTTATATATACTTATTAAGTTAGTGCAAAAATAATATCGTTTTTTGACGTATTTTTTAACATCAAAAAACGATATTATTTTTGCACCAACCTAATACTTAGATTTCTGTCATGGCTATCTTCTTTAAATATATATATATATTAGATAAAATAAGAAATAAATTCTAAAATTAGAATTTTTTTTATTTCTCCTCTCTAACCTTGATTGCTGATATTCCTGTTAGCAAATGGTTTCTTTTGAAGAATATCCAGAAGGCAGATTACTCGTTTGTCTGTCATTACTCTGCTTCTCCCATTCCCAAATAATAACACCAGAATCCAATAATTCTATAGAAACTGAATCTTCTTTAAAATTACTTTCGCTTCCCCAAATTCTTAGGATTAAAAAAAAAAGAAAAAAAAAAAAAAGACATTCTGATTGGACAATAAACAACGGTGATGATAATAGCTTTTTGGATGGGTTTTATATAAACTAATTCTCTTGGGAAAGGCATGACTCTGCTTCTCCCTTTTCTATGTTAATAGGATAGTAATAGATATATCAAAAAGAATGCCTGGCACTGGCATGGCAAGATGATCAACAAAGTTGGATGAGTTATAAGTTGAGAAAACCACTCACCCATAACAACTTTACCTGATATAGCAGAAGGAAAATGCTAATTCTTTTATCACTTTGGGTCAATAAGAACAGTAATTAGCCTTTTGGTGAGGCACAGAATACAGTATAGTCTGTAAATGGGTAAGATCTTTCCCACCAAAAGTGACCGCCTACTATGCTGACTGAAGTATAAACATGAACTATGTCAACTGATGGATTCAACTATGAATACAACCTATGGATTCAAGTATAAAGATGATATATGTCTACCTATAGACTCCAGTATAAACACAACCTATGGACTCAAGTATAAACATAACCTATGTCTACTTGTAGACTCAAGTATAAATGCAGCCTATGTCTGCATATAGACTGAAATATAAACACAACCTATGTCTACCTATGGAATCAAGTATAAACATATGTCTTCCTATAGGCTCAAGTGTAAACATAATCTATGTCTACTTATGGAATCAAGTATAAACATGACCTATGTCTACCTATAGATTCAAATATAAATACAACCTATGTCTACCTACAGAATCAAATATAAATATATGTCTACCTATAAACTCATATATAAACATGACCTATGTCTACCTATGGAATCAAGTATAAACATGACCTATGTCTTCCTATAGACTCAAGTATAAACACAACCTGTGGACTCAAGTATAAACATAACCTATGTCTTCCTATAGACTCAAGTATTAACACAACCTATGTCTACCTATGGAATCAAGTATAAACATGACCTATGTCTTCCTATAGACTCAAGTATAAACACAGCCTATGTCTACATATGGAATCAAGTATAAACATATGCCTACCTATAGACTCAAGTACCAACATGACCTACATCTACCTATATACCCAAGTATAAACATGACCTATGTGTACATATAGACTCAACTATAAATACAACCTTTATCTATTTATGACCTAATTCTACCTACTCTTATAAATACAACGTACATCTACTTATGGATTCAAGTATAAATATGACATATGTCTACTTATAGACTCAAATATAAACAAAGATATATTTCAATATTAAATAAACCCAACAGGGGTGCTATAATATTAAATCCACTACGCAAATCAAACTAAGAACAACAATAATACTATTATTGGCCTGTTACATCTAAGTCTAAACTATTATCCGGCTGTTTCATTTGAGTCAAAACTGTTATTAGCGTCTTTCATCTTAGTCTAAATTGTTATTAGCCTGTTACATCTTATTGTAAACTATTATTGGCTTGATACATCATAGTCTAAACTATTATTGGTCTGTTTTATCTTAGTCTAGAGTATTAATTTGTTCATCTTGCAATTAAACAGATTAATAATATCAACTGCAATTAATTTACTACCACTTAATTGATTCTAATATTTGTATGTTTGACCATTGTTAATATTTTGCCTGATCTATTCTTCAACATTTTCAAGATAATGTCTCTCAATTTGCGTTTTTTAACATGGAAAAAAGTGAAAGATACAATATTTTAAAAAATTTACTGACTGGAACATCTCATTATCATAATATTCACAGCATTTCATGTGATGCAGTTCCTTATTTAATACGTGAGTTATTTTCCAACCCTTTCCTTCCAAAGAAATCCACACCTGCCTCACTTATAGAATTTCTAGTTTATATATGCAGTTTCTTTTAATTTTCTTATCTTTCAGTGGTGTTCTCTCTGTTAGCTGGACCCTATCCAAGTGTATGTAGTCTGATCCCTTGTATCTCCAGATATGGTAACAAAAATAAAAAAATGTTATAGAGAATGTAATCAATAGTCTGTACAACTCTTGGAATGATGAATTATCTAAAAATTACAAAAGTAACTTGATTGATTCAATGTACGAAAATGGTGTTATAAATCTAGTAAGGAATTTTTTTTTTTAGCCAACTGAAACAGAATCAAGAAAAAAATTTAAACTCTAAAATTTGGATGACTTAAATACAGTGAACAAGCTTAAATAGACATTTTCACTTCTGGACATTTTTTTTTTATATTTTAAGCAGGTTAAGTTACAAGAAAAAAAATGAAATTAATATTATTTGACTGTTCTTTGCTGTTAACCACCTTTATGCAAAGGTTTATATTTGTAACTAGCAGCATGGCCCGGCATTGCCCATGCTCGATTCAAAAATGTTGAGTTTAAGCAAGCGAATGAGCCAATTGGAGTAAAGTGCCATGCAGATTTAAATTTTTCCCACTTGTGACGAATGCAGCTATCGATTTTGTTTGCATGCTAGCATGCTAGTTAACATTCGTGTCAGTCAGCTGTTGGCTCTCACGCTGGCCAATAGAATCTTCCTGCCTATTCATGGCAGCCAACTATAGGCTCTCACTCTGGCCAGTACAAAATGGCGACAAACTACATGAAAACTGCCGTAGAAGCATGAAAAAATCGATTATTTCCACTATCGATGGGAGTTGGGAAATGCAATATCAGTTTTGGCCTTCCTGCAAACTTAGAGCATGTGCATGTAAATTTTGGTGCAAATCCATCGAAAATTGTGGTTGTGCATTCGTTAAACACACACACACATCCTGCCTTTTATAGATAGAGATAAAAATAAAATAAAAAAACTTGTCTACTATAAAATATTTATATGTTCCAGGCTTAAAAGTAAAGGACAATTCTTATTCACTAACTATTCAGTTATTTACAATGGTTAATATTATCACTGCAACTTACATCTGGAAGCCAGGCCTTTGATCAGGAGGTTTTGAGAAGTATGGAACCACTTCAATTGCTGTTATTCTCAGGTTCTCAGGTTAGGGTCCCAACAATAAGCAAATAGTTAACCCCCTACAAATTGGGGGTCACAACACTATAAAAGTATAAAAAATACATTTTTATAGTAAAAATACCAGCCACACATTTAAAAAATATTAACAGCAATACATTTGTATAAAAAGTAAAATAAAAAATAAAATAAAATAAAAATATTTCCAGAAATATATTTTTGTAAAAGAAATTACTGATGATCCGAAGATAATTAAATTTCAACATTAAATAACCCATAAGGAGCTGATATACTGCTAAACAAAGAATTATCACGAGTCTAATGTATGACAATTAAAAAATTAGACCAAAAAATAGAGTTATTGCCACTTATTTGTCTACTCAGTGAGTCAGTTATGTACCAGGCATGATACACACATGATCATGTATCTTTTGATACCTGGCTGACGAGGGAGGTTTTTTCACACAGTAGGTTGCTATTTCTTTCTGTGGTAGACCAGTTGCTATCCAAGGCTATAGAACCCAGTCTGTACTGTTATTTACCCATAGCTGGCGGGGAGAAGAGGAGGATTCATACCTTTCCCAAAGGTATTAGCACATATATAAATATAATGGATTCAACTGGAATTTGAACTCAGCTCTCCAATTCCTCATTCCAAGCCACTATCCATTACTCCACCTTTGTCTACCCACAATTCCTTTAGTCATTATACTCATTGTCATAATTTATTGTAATTTAAATTGAATTACAGTTCAAAGGAAGCAACCTTAGAAAAAACAAGAGTTATGCCCCTTATTCTCAGGGTTTAAATATTCAAGGTAGCAATGATTATGCATACTGTATGCAGTAAATAGAAGAAGCCAGTTTATTGACTAAAACTAAACAGCTACTGTTATGATGGATTATATAAGGTGCTGACCATAGATGAATAGTCCTCTTTGTATTGTTTAGTTTCTCC
Organism: Acanthosepion lycidas; assembly: GCA_963932145.1. Taxonomy (NCBI): domain Eukaryota; kingdom Metazoa; phylum Mollusca; class Cephalopoda; order Sepiida; family Sepiidae; genus Acanthosepion; species Acanthosepion lycidas. Next base: position 67,667,844 of record OZ010598.1, read on the forward strand.
CTAGATCAGTTATGAATGAGCAGTGAGTTTTATCCTCACTGGATGCTCTATATTTTTTGGCTTTCTGCCGCATCTAAGTTATGCTTAGTAAATCTCTATTTTTGTTTTGTTTATTTCTTGTTTAAACTCATAGAAGTCAGTATGTGGGTGGATAATCCAGCTTTGTCTTTTACCTGGAAATGATTTCTAAACCACTGAAGTTTCTTACAGGAAAATCAATATATGAGAGCATACTGAAAAGTTCTCAGCCCAACCCACTACCCACTACTCAAGATTTGACAAAATGTATTTTTCTCCTTTTTTTTTTTTTTTTTAGAAAGGCTTCTTGACTGGGTCAAGAACTTTCCAGGAATTATTGTATATTTTGGAGGTGGCCCCAAAAGAAGAATTGTGAAATGTCTGTTGGTTGAACAGCTATCTCTTTGTTTGATTAGAAAAATGAATATTATTTGAATTTTCTATGCTGTTCACCACATTTTTTGCAATGATTTATTCTTCTCATAAAAGTAGAAGAAAATTGTTTGCTCTAAAATATTTATAGGTTGCAGGCAAGTCTCATTCACATTCATATGAAAAGGACAATCTCATTCACTATGTTATAAATATGATTTTCCCAGTCTAGCGGTAATCATTAATCTTGCATATCATATTCTACCCCCCTGCCTAACTACATGAGCACTTATATATTCACTGTACTTCAGTTATGCTAATTAGGCAGTCATTTACATATCACTACAAACTATTCAGTTATTTGCTATAGTTAATAGTATCACTAGTCTAATGTATTTGTTGTATTGTGTTGTTCTACAACATGTGATCAGTAAGCAACTACTTGCTTGTCTCTTAGTATACTATATACTTTATATCTATTCTACTTAACATATGCAAATAGTTAAAATACTATTTACCAATACACACTACACTTTCATTAGCCAAAGAGGTTTAATGCCTTTGGTTGTTCTCGAACTTTGTCTACAACCTCTTTCCTCTTCTTCCCCTTGAGGCTTATGGCCCGTATTTTTTTTATAGAGATCTTCAGTAGTCAGATCTTGAGTTTCAAGTTCCTCAAATTTGCAGAATCTGCAAACTTCTCTTAATCTGTGAGGATATTGCATAATTTATTCATCTTGTTTCTGTTTAATGGACAGAGATTTGGTTCTTTCCGCTATGACTAGTTTCTTTTTAGGCGATAAACTTCTTTTTATAATTTACTGAAATTTTGACAAAAGTCAAATTCCCAATTGTTTGGGGTATGCCACAACGGAAATTTTCATTATAGCTTCATAACCTACCAAGGCTAGAAAGATGTCTGTTATTTCATTTCCTCCTCCTCTTGCCAGATTGTCTTTCAATTTTTTAGCTCTATCTTGAGATGCAAAATTCTGGATTCAAGCCTTGACAAATTCTGATTCATCCAAGCAACTTAAACATCCTTTTGGTACCGCCATATTGTTGTTATTCTATGACACTGTAGTGAAAGAGATAATCATTTACCCCGAAAAAAGGTTGAGTTCTGTGTGCGATCTGCCAAAGAAAAATTACAAAAAAGTAGTTAGCAAAAATCTACTTCAATGACTAGAATCTATGCTAATGTTCTCCCCTCCCCTGAATGGTGTGACCAATCAGAAAGCTTTCTCAATGAACCAAAGCCATTGTTTTTTGCTTATAAAGGCAGAAGATTTTTTGAGCTAGTGAGAAGTGAAGGTTTGACGTGTGACACCATTTTGTTGTTTCTACTTTGCTTGTTGGACTGTTACGACATTTGAACTGTGATTTGGCTACAAGTGTTGCGGTCGAGAAACAGAAGAAATCTATTGCAGTTGCTACTATAAGTTGACAGTCTTTTCTTTTCTTTTTCCTTACTACAACAGACACATGATCAGTAGTGAACTTATTGCTTTACTAGAGACTTTATATCTCTTCTACTTAACATATGCAAATAGAGACAATCCTATTTACTGATCCACTACAATATTACAATTTAAAAGACCAAAAATAGAGTTATTGCCCTTTATTTCTCTACCCATATTTCCCTTAATCACTGTACTCTATGTTTTAATTAAAACCCATATTTCTTACACAATCTCTGTGTTTATACCCAATCTATTACAACTACATTTATCTTTGTTTGCATTCTCAAATACTCACCTGTGAGTTTAGGGTATGAGTGAATAAATCTTGATTCTCTGGAAAGAAGCAACAAATGGACTCATATTAAATATTAACCTGTTTTCTGCCAAGTATATTCTTTTAATGTTGTAACTCATATTTCTGGTTTTGTTTGTAAGAAATTCATAAAAAGAAAATTTTCATTGCCTGATATCACAGCTGCAGCAAGAGAAGTCTTCATTTAACTATCAGAATATGATGTCAATGCTTTTAAGAAATAAATTTCATGTTTATTATTAGGTTGGTGCAAAAATAATTTCGTTTTCTAACATATGTTACTATGTAAAAAAAACGAAATTATTTTTGCACCAACCTAATACATTTGAACAGTTTTTTTATTGTCTCCAAAAAGATGGTCTTAATTTCCAAATAACCTAACATTCTTAACAGATTCACTGCTACCTTGCATATGTGAATCTATTCCAGATTCAAATTCACCTGCAACAAAAAAAAGTTGAGAAAGATTTTTAAATATAAAAATATAAAATATTTTTATCTTTGTGTTTTTACAACTAAGTTTTTCTCAGCATGTCTAAGTGTCAAAGTTTCTTGTTTGTAGTTATTTGTTCAAATGAAAAGAAATGTGATTTCTTCACATGTATTTGTGAGAAAAAAGAGGCAAGGGATAAAGTGAGGAAGAAGAGTGTAAGTGTCGCATAGCTTGGTGAGGAAGAGTGTAAGTGTTACATAGCTTGGTGAGGAAAAGTGTAAATGACATGTAGCTTGGGAAAAAGAGTGTAAATGTCACATAGCTTAGAGAAGAAGATGGATGAATGGAATGTCTTTTTAGCTGTGTTGTGAATCTGTTGTTGTATGTTGCTGCTCCTTCTCCTTACTGCCTTGTCTGGTCTGGTAACTTTGCTTATATACTCTTAAAAGGAATCACAAAGCATGCTTTTATTGTTGGCAGGAATATAACTCATTGGTTGAAAAATGTTAAGTATTTATTTTCAAAGGATTAATTTATTAACCAGAAGTATGTGTGAATCCTCCAACTCAGAAACCATTTTTTGTCATTTGATGTTTGACTGTCATGCTGTTTATTTCCACTTTTGCCCCACCATTCCTTATATAATACCATCTATGTCTTTGTCAGAGTTTCTATCAAAATTTGTTATATAAGATTTCTTAGGCTTTATTAAATTTATTAACACATTTATTGAATATTTGAACCCTTATATAATGCTATTTATGTTTTTTTATAAGAGATGCCATTAGAAATTGCTATATAATAGTTTAATGATAGAAAGATAAATAAATAAAAGTAAATAATAAAAAGGAGACCAAAATTTCAGCATCTCTAAAAATAGATGTATAATCAGAATTGCTTTTTTCTCCATGGTACCATTTGTGTGTAAAAATGTATTTCTGCAATATTTTAAACTTAAAGTAAATATTTGTTTCAAATCAGATTAATTATACTTTAAATCAACATTTTCCCACAAATCTACAAAGAAACTAACACTGTGTTTTTTTTATTTTTACATACATTTTTTAATCATTTCACCCCAAGCAATGCCATAAAAGCCACTATATCTCTAGATATATAGCAGGAACACAAAACCTATGTGGCAGTATGGACAAATGGTAGACTTATAGATATGTAAAATAGATGCTGGAGAGAGAAATTGTCTAGGACAACATAGTGAAATGTCTTGGCATTAAGAAATGTTCTATTGATTGAAACAAGTGATAAACAATAGTTACAATTATTATCAAAAATTTGCTTGAAATCGTAAAATAAAAAACGTAATATGACTTAGACCTTATTCAATTAGAGAAGCTTTTAACTGATTTTATGAACAATATTTATTAAGGACAACATTGCCTGAGGAAAAATATTTCAATGATTAATGAATTTTTTACAAGATTTGTTTTCATTTTTTTACAATTTTAATTTTAATAATTTATGAAGTTTTTAAATCTTTTAAAATTCAGTTTCAATAGTGTAGCCATTAGGGAATATTTTTATTAAGTAAAGCTATATTTACTAATCATAAATCATAAAGCTTATTACAATCTGAGGGCAGCCAATATTTTTAAAAAGAATTTTGAATTGCTTTTGTATGTCTATAATTTTATAGATACAGTTGTCCAACATTATTAGAAAATAAGAGCAAAAACTATAGTAAATAGCCAAAAGCTATCTAAAATTCAATAAAACATTAGATTACAGAGAATATTTTCTTAATTTTTAAGATTATTGAGTACTTAAAAATTATATATATAAGACATTCACATTATATTCAATTATTTTTTACAGCTAAAGTCCCCATACAACAACATTAAATAAACATCAATCTGTCATTAAGCAGCCAAACACATCAACAGCTTAAATCAACAGCTACTACTGTATTCAAAAATGCATTTCTGCAATATTTTAAACTTAAAGTAAATATTTGTTTCAAATCAGATTAATTATATTATAAATCAACTAATATCCTTCAAATACAGTTTCATAAAAGTATATTTTATTTTCGGAAGATTTTTTTCAATAAAGAGAACGACATTGAAATGACACAGTGGCAGTAGCTACCCCATTGCACTAAGAGAGGTGAGGTCAGTGTAATATCAACAACAGTGTGACTGGGCAATTTTATGTCCTTATCCTATATACCATATATTTCCACATATAAGATGACCTTTAAATCCCAAAAAATCATCCTTAAAAATTGGGCGTTCGTCTTATACTACAATTCTAAAAAAGAAACTTTAAATTCTGAGTGATGTTTGTCAGTAGACTAACCTTGCCCTCACTGCAATAAACAATAATGTACATGAAAAGATTCACATTGTCAAATAAACTGATAATAAAAGTAACAGAACCATTTCTACCTTATATATCACTAGTATAACTTCATAATAAATTGACTATTTGAAATCAACTTGTATCCTTACAACCTCAGCTGAGAAAATGTAAACATCGAGTTATGATTGCATTTACAGCAACCATTATTTTTCGCTAAACTTTTAATAATGACTGAATAAAAAAATGTTGAAAGTGGAATGTACTATTATTGTATTGTTATTAGCAATATTTTGTGATTGTCTATGAAGTATAAATAAATGGCTATTAATACACTCGGCTGTTTGTAACTGTTTAGATATAAGAAAAAAAGAATCATTCTTTGCAAAAGATCATGTGATGAAACCTAAACAAAACAATGGTTTCCTTTTTAGGGGACGTGTGTAGGAAAAACATGATATAGAATTGGTTTTGTTATTTTGTTTATTTTGAATTTCTAGGGATACAGTAAGTAACAACATTTCCAATAACATCATCTTTATACAATCAATAAACAGTCATCATATACTACAGATATAGAATAAATTGATGAAAATTTGCAATATTTTTTGACCTCTAAAGGTCACCTTATAAGCAGAAATATATGGTATGTGCATATGGATTCCCCACATAAAAAAACTTGTCCCACATCCTACATTAGTGTGGAGATTAGGTAAATAAAATCTAGTATTGCACTTAAATTCATGAAAGTGAGGTACCAACAAGGAAATCTCATCAACACAACTGCCTTTTTTTTAAATGAATTTTGTTTAGCAGTAAATGTATTTGAAATATGACAAGAGGGTAATTTGTTTTATTCTTTGTTGTAGGTAAAAGACAGTGGACATAAACCAAAAACTGGAACCACCAAAGTGACGGTAATGGTTAGTAATATGATGTGTGAGACACCACTCTTTTCACAAGAATTCTACTTCTTCCATCTGACAACGAGCCCCATCCCTGCCGATTACCATTTTGGCTACATTGGCTATGAGAAGAATGGATTTGATTCAATCTCAGTTGACATGGAAAAGTCTTCAGTGAAAGAATTCTTTGTCTTCGATGAACCATTTGGTGAACGAGTACTTCTCAAAAGCAGTAAAGAAATGTCATTCAACGAAGTGCTCACATCACTGGCTGCATTTCAAGTGACAGCCAACTTGTTGCGTTTCTCCGTCCTCATTTGTTCATCCACCTCTGTCCACTGTGCTCGCAGTAGCATTTTTCTTTCTCTGGAGCAGACGAACACATTTGGAGACCAAACCAAAACTGTCAACATCTCGGAGAACAATAAACCTGATGCTGTTGTCATCAATGTTGGACATTTTATGGGGAAGCCAAACAGTATATACAGATTTGTTGAAAAGTATCCTGACTTCAACATTCATCCTACCACAGTAAGTATAACTTTACAAGTAATCTGTAGGGCTTACAAAATTTGATTAGGGCTTTAAAAATGGGCATTTTAAAAGTATATATAAATATATATATACAATCATATTAAAAGAAAGAGGGAGGAAGAGCAAGGATTAAAAAAAAAAATTATTACTCACTATAAATTGGTAGATTTTATTTTACAGTGGCGTTCATCCTGTACAAGGCCCAAGAGCCAATCAAAGTAGAGGGTTACAGAGTAAGAGGCACAATTTATGCAGATATGTAGGGAAGATAACAGTTAACCCTAGACTTTAACAGGTTAAGATTGTAGTAATCAGGGAAGCAACCATTTTGGAGTCATTTCCACAAGGCAATGGTTCATGGGAAGAAGCTGCTTCAGTGGAACTTAGGCAAATGATAAGGAAAGACGATGGTTCACTACTATGTGTGTAACATGACAGGTCTTAGCCATGAAGGTTAGGACTGTTGGAACCAAATAGTGGAGTTCATCTGAACACTCTCCATAGAAATAGTGATAGAGCAGCAAGAGGCTTGAGTCTGTGAGAAAGGTTTTGTAGAGTGGAAAATAATTTATCATTTGAAAAATATAACAAAAAAATAAACAATAAAAAATTGTTTACCAGTTATTGCTTGTTGCTCTTCAAAGTTTTCAATAGAGGATAAAAACATATGAATATGTATACAATAACATTAAAAAAAAAAGGTCAAAGAAAAGAAATACTATTTACATTTGCATTATTCGGATTGTTATCATCTAAATTACTACAATGACAAAGTCTTGGTCGCTGTATGCTCCTGCCTTCTTTAGAATCTGTCAATATTTCTGAGATGAGTTATTGTAACTATTCACACTATTTACATTGTTTGGATTGTTGTCCTCATCTAAATTGCTCAGTTGCTGTATGCTCCTGGCTTCTCCAGAATCTGTCTATATTTCTGAGGTGAGATTGTAACTATTCACACTATTTACATTGTTCAAACTGTTGTCCTCATCTTTATTCTTACATTCACATTCTAGCTGTTGTACACTCATGCTTTCTTCAGGTGATATTTACTGGAATTTCAAACCAAACCCAGACTAGTCAATCTGTGTGTTGACATTTCTGAAGATTGGTTTGGTGACGTTTGTGTTGATGTTCTTACCATATTTATTTCCTGAAATGGACTGACTTATAACATTCACATTCTTGGGTCACTCAGTAAAGTCGGTGAGAATCTGTTCCATTTCCTCAACAAATGTCATCGCTCATCTGGCATTTCTCAGGATGAAAGAAAAGAATGAAAATGAGTGACTTTTAAAATATATATATATATATATATATATATATATATATATATATATATATATATATATATGTTTTAGCACTTAATGTGTGCCTTGTGGGACTACTTTTTCTTCAATGAAATTTCAGTAAGAAATTTTTTCAGTTTCTAAATGAACTGGCTGATATTGTGAGTTTTTTATATTTTTTAATAGTTTAGTATTTTTCCTTGTCGAGAGTACAAAAAAATTTCTTACTGAAATGCTAGAAGAAAAAGTCATCCTACGATGCACACATATATATATTTATATATGTGTATGTTGAACCTTTAATAGCTCACAAAAAGCATTTTCAGTTACTTGCAAAAACACAATTATGTGATTGTTAATATGTGTACAATGTGATTGGAAATCTCCCTTCTAAACACACTACAACTTTTAATATCTTTGGTATGGCTTTTTTGTGTGTTTTTACCTTTAATAATGTAAAATTAAAGTTAATTGTATAGATAAAAATCCTAGATTACTCAGGCAGAAAATATAATCAGGGCAATTGCAAAATCAATTAAATATTACCATCATTTTTGACAATGCCAGTAAACCTATTAATTAAATTATCATGTCTCTTCAGGATATAGGCAATCATGTCCTTCCCCAAATTTCTTTTCTTTATTATCTGTGAATTGATATGACTTCTATGGAAGGATAGCTGAGTAGCTTCTTGTTTCCTTCTCCACAGTTTGGAATTCAATGTTTTCTTTCTCCTAGACTGATTGCCATCGAAGGCAATTATTTAGTGAGAGGGAAAAGAGATGGATTAATCCCTATCCCAAGAGAATTGACTAGGCCAGAATTTGAACTTGGCTCTCCAATTTGCACATTTTGTACCAATAACAGTTACACTACCCACACATGCATTTTTTTCTTAATAAACTAAATTCTTCAGTTGAGCTTCTATAGAAAAACTCCAAATTTAAATTTTATTTGGTAAATCATCATCATCATCATCATCATCATCATCATTATTATTATTATTATTATTATTATTATTATTATTATTATTATCATTATTATTATTATTATTATTATTAGCAGCAGCAGCTTGTATAAATATCCATTTTGTTTTGAATCTCCAAAACTGCAACATGATGAGCAACTGACAATTTCCTCAACAATCAAATGAGCAGTTACATCGCTTCATATCTTGACACTTTTTTGTTTTCATTTTCGTTTTTGATTTTTCTGTGTGTGCATGGAATATTTTATCAAATGCTCCTCTGCCCAAGAAATTAGATTACCTACTTTTATCCCTACACCAAAGAGAAAAAAAGAACAAAAGAAATAATTGGGATAATGTAAATTATTACGTTGGTGCAAAAATAATGACGTAATAATGTCGTTTTTTGACGTTAAAAAATACGTCAAAAAACGACATTATTACGTCATTATTTTTGCACCAACCTAATAATTAATTAATTATTATTATTTTATTTCCTTTGATTTCTGGTGTATACCCTTTTCTTTCTGGGTCCCAACCAGAGACCAGAGATCACACACATTTACATAGATAAAGCCATTTGTAAGGTGTGTGCTATACGTGTGAGTACAATTTTTTGTATTTCTTTAAGGCTTGGGCTACCAGAGATCCTTTCGACCTTTTCCATTCAAACTGAGGGTTTCAAATACAACTCGAATTGTTGATGTCCTCACATATCACATTTTTGAGATTTTGATTTCAAGGTCCTTGTACTTTGCTCGTTTTTTGAAGATCTTCAAAGCTACATTACAGTCTGCAGGGACTGCCATGTCAACAAGAAAGCACATTCTGTTTTTGTGGTCTCTGATCATGATGCCTGGGCAATTAGCATTGATTGTTCTGTCTGTGTGTATTGTAAAGTCCCATAAAATTGTTACGACCTGTAACAATTTTATGGGACTTTACAATATCTCTGTAACCGGGCCTGGGTTGTGTTAATACCAATTTCTTGCAGTTTCCTTTCCATAAAAGTTGCATATTTTTAAATGCAGATATTGGCCCACTCTGTCATGCTGGATTTTATAGTTAGTGGGTGCCAATACCATGCAAACTGATACAAGATGGTCAATTGTTTCTGGATATTTATCACAGAATCTGGATTTTGGTTAACACAGTTTTTCAGTATGTGAGCTTGGTAATTTCTACTTAGCAAGCATTGGTCCTGTGCAGCAAGGATAAAACATTTAGTTTCAGCTTTTAAACTTTATATAATAATAATAATAATAATAATTATTATTATTATTATTATTATAAGAAGAAGAAGAAAAAAGGGCTAAGTTTGTACAGACCATGGTAATGCTGTGAGGATACAGAGAAATGTGCTCAAGATGTGAGAAATCTCATTATTACTCAGTCTTCAGTAATAATCCTCAGACATCTGGTGTGAACATATGATGATGATGATGATGATGATGATGATGATATCACCACCAACATTAATAATGTACCAGAGATTGTTAAGGCTTTGGAAAAAAAATATTTCCCTGGGGGCATGAGAATATTTTCTCCCAATGTCAATACACAATATCCAAACAAATGAAAAGACAACAGTCAGCCGGCCAGAGAACTCTTGATGAAAACCTCAACTGTGCAAAGATAGAATAAAAGAAAAGGAAACAGCAAAAAACAATACCCAAAACAAAGAGGTTATTCATTGTAAACAGAGTTTCATATTGTCTCTTCTTCCTCTGACCCATGGGATGTGAGCGTCACTAGACGTTATCTAAAACTTCTTACTGGCAGTAATTGCACAGGGTTGCTCACAATCTATTTGCTAACACAATACCAATTGTTCCAGTTGTTAACTGATAAAAACAATAACAAATCAATATGGACATTGGTATTTGTTCTTTATGTAGAATGTTATTCTTATTTTTATTATTGGGGATCTATAAAGAAAATCAAGTAATAAGTATATATCAAATTGGTTTAAAATTTTATATCATAACTAAGGATGTATAAAGGAAAATCAATTACTGACCATATATCATATTTAAGATTGTATAAAGAAAATCATTTTAGAACCATATATTATAACTAAGGGTGTTTAAAGAAAAATAATTTACTGACCATATATAAATGAGAGTGTATAAAGAAAATCAATTATTAGGTAGGTGCAAAAATAATGACGTAATAATGTCGTTTTTTGACGTATTTTTTAACGTCAAAAAATGACATTATTACGTCATTATTTTTGCACCAACCTAATAAAAGCAATATATTGTGAATAAGGTTGTATAAAAAAGAATCAGTTACTAACCATATATCATAAATAAGAATGTATAAAGAAAATCAATTACGATACTTATATCATAGTTATGTGTCTATAAAGAAAAATCAATTACTGACCATATATCATAATTAAGATTGTATAAAAAATCAATTCAGAATTATTTATGAGAACTAAGTGTGTATAAAAAATCAGTTAGTGACCATATATCATAATTAAGATTTTATAAAAAATCAATTCAGAATTATTTATGAGAACTAAGTGTGTATAAAAAATCAGTTAGTGACCATATTAAGATTGTATAAAAAATCAATTCAGAATTATTTATGAGAACTAAGTGTGTATAAAAAATCAGTTACTGACCATATATCATAATTAAGATTGTATAAAGAAAATCAGTTAAGAACTAAATGCCATAATTAAGGGCATATAACCAACAATACTGACCATATATCATAACTAAGGATGTATAAAGAAAATCAGTTACTGACTATATGCAATAACTTACCTTGATGGGATCTTTTATGGATCATTAAAATTAAATATATGCATAATAATGATATAATAATGAAAATATGTTCTTATAATATATTTTGTATATTTAACATTAATATATAATATGAACTGCATTTAATAATTTATTATTAAATTTAGTATTTAATATATTGATATCACTTGTAATATTTAATATTGATATATAATAATAATAGTAATTAATATATTATAATTACATTTATGATAATTATATGCTGTGATTTATTCTATGTATGATATGAATTGTATTTAATAATTTATTAAATTAATTTATAATAATTATATATCGTTCATCTTATGATAAAATAGTGATTATTTTTATAATAAAATTTATTATTCATATATCTTTATGTTAACAATATTTAGAATGTTTTTTAATGATTAAGCTTATTAATATTTAATACTAATTATTATTAATTCACTATATCAATATATAATTCTGCTCTGTTGATGCTGAGTACACTGTTTTTTTATTTTTTATTAGCATCATTTCAACTGAGCCAGATCAAGATGAGCAAATTCCCAAATTTGAGTTTTATTTTATTCTCATATCATGCTTTTAGAACATTTACTTATTTTCTCTAAGCTGAAGTGAGAAGGAACATTTAGTTGATGGGGTGATCACAGATGTAAGGTCTTTCTTTTGAAGGGCATCTTAAAGTGATATTACAGGCATAATTGTATTCTGCTATTTTGGGTTTGAATACAATGGTAAAAATATATTTACAGTGTGGAACATGCACAATATGCATACATAAAGTAGATTGTACAATATAGACGTCTTTAAATAAAAAATATTTGAACAGAAATTTGGATAAATCTTATACAAGTATTCTACTTATGTTCATACAAATGTTACATTATGGTACCTAGACTTTATGAATTTAAGTTCAGTACTAGATTGGCAGGAAGGTCTCATCAATTTACAGTTGAAACGGCTAGATCTAAACATAAGTTTTATGCCAACAGTTTCTTCTATTACACTTCTCACTTGTGGAACTCTCTTCTGGCTTCTTGCTTCCCACCATACTGGGTATGACAATAAACTACTTCCGGCAGCAAGGCCTCTAATCAGAGTGGAACTACCTCTTAATTGATGTTGTTCCCATGTCCACCCTGACCCAGAGTGGTAGCACCTGTTAGGGTCCCAGCTATGGGCATATTGTTAACATTCAAACTGGGGTCAAAACACTATCAAAGTATAAAAATAGATTTTCATAGTAAAAATACCAGCAATACGTTTTGTTTTTTCTAAATTATTATCAGCAATACATTTGACTCTTGACAAAAACTCTCTTTACAAAAACACTTCAAGAAAACCTGATCTACAAATTGATTTCTTACAAAGAATACATATTCTATTCATATGAACATATCCTAAAACTCTTGTCAGCATTAAATAACCCATTGAATTTGATATTCCATAAAACAAAATAAACCAAACCTTGCTTCCCAATCAATTTTGATCTTCAAATTTTAAATGCAATGTCAATCATTATCTTCTGTCTTCTTAATCCTTGTTCTTTTATTGTCCTTTCTCATTAATAGTAATTTTTCTCATATTTTCTCACATTCAGTAACCTATTGCATCTTAGTAGCTTTATTTCCTTGCTTGGGAGGAAATGATTAAAAAAAAAGAACAGTGACTCACCGCAAATATTCAAAATTAGAATTTTGATTTATTATATGTGGTTGTATCATGTAAATGTTTGTATTATTTTTATTTGACTTCATATTATTCTACATGACATGTCCCTTTAGAATAGGGGTGATAATGACTCTCCACAACTTTCTTTCCCCTTTAGCTCTTAGTAACATTTGTCTTTTTGCCATCTCCCCCCCCCGTCATTTTGTCATTCATTATCCATTCACACAAGCTGATCAGGTAAGTGGCCCTCTATCTCCCCCTGACCCTATTGCCTTCAATATGTCTTTTGAGTGTAAAAATCTCCAAGCCTTCCTTCCTTCCTTATTATATACCTAAAAATTTCAATTCTCTATTTCTGATTGTAAGTATAACTTTCCATTTTTTTTTAGATTGCCTATGTACTCAATCTAAGGTATTCTCAGCATCCTTCTGCAGAAACCACATTTTGCGACATGGCTTTCCACAGCTTCCTGTCCATTGTAAATCTTAGTAAAATTTGTCTTTTTTGCTCTCTCTCCTTAACCCTGCCCTGCCAACTATTTACACAAGCACATTAGGCAGGTTATATGTTGCTTTCCTCTGTGCATCTTACCTTCAATATGTCCTGTGAGTGTGAAATTTTCCAAGCCCTCTTTCCTCATTATATACCCTAGAAATTTCAATTGTCTTTTTCTGATTAGAAGTATAAGTGTCATTTTTGTTTCCATTTTCTCTAAAACTTCATTATTCACTTGTTCAATCCATTGTATTCTCAGCATCCTTCTGTAGAACGACATTTATATTGCCTCCAGTTTCTCTTCATCTGTAAGGAAATTGTCCAGCATTCACTGCCATATTGATGTAACAACAGTTCAGCAATCTTTTTTTTGTTTCTAATGAAATTTTCTTTTTGTCTGAATTTCTGGGATGAGGAGTTATCATATTTATTTATGTTCAAACTATTGTCCTCATCTTTGTTGTAGTTGTTATCATGTTTCAGCTATTGTGCTTGCTGGCCTTCTTCAGGTATATATAAATTTGGGTAAGTTGTGAGTTCAATCATGGGCAGTGTATACTTGCACACAGTGGAAACAGCCAAGTAATAACTGAACAGTCAGCTATATCCCATGCATGATACTCACGTAGGCTATCATGTATTTTTCGATACATGACTGACAAGGCAGATTTTTTTCCCACAGTAGGTTTCTATTTCTTTCTGCAGTAGACCAGTTGCAATCCAAGGCTATAGAACCTGGTCTGTCTTGCTATTTAACCATAGTTGGATGGGGGAGAAGAAGAGGATTCATACCTTTCCCAAGTGTATCAGCACGTAAGTGAATGTAATGGATCTAACTGGAATTCGAACTCAGCTCTCCGATTCCCCAATCTGAGCTGCTATACATAACTCCACTGTACTATATAAAAATAAGAACTAGATGATATCCCTACATGAGAAGTGGAACAAGAACAGTCTACCCCCATAGAATAAATAAAGTGTTCACTTCAGAATTCTCAGTTGGTTACCCAGATCAATATAAACTGATGAAGGCCAGAGTGCACAATGACCGAAATGTTGCATTTCCCATCCTTTGTTAAAAGACTTCGCATACATTTAAGTGCTTGCTTGATTTTGACATCTTTGATTCATAGTTCATATTTTGGGCTTTTTCTCTTCCTGACGACCTTATATTCTGTCTCCTTACAGATATTTTTGACTTTACTACCTTGTCCAAGAGGTCCTTTATTTTCCATTTTGTGTCTGCCATCAACACAGTGACATCTGTGTATCTTATATTGTTAAGATTGTGTCCAGTGGTATCTTTCAGTAGACTGTGTATAATTTTGTATCATTTGCTTATAAATGTTTCTGAGGAGTGAATCACAATGAAAAATCTTGTACATCCATATCATGAGAATTTCAGTAACCTTCATGCCAAAAAATTTTACACAGATTATATGCAAATACTCATGTCCTGAGTCTTGTTTAGTGTTTAGAATATACTTAATTTCTGGACTAATCAAAGCCTTGTTTTTATGATAATAAAATAGTCTCAAGAACATGAATTACTGATTGAATAGAATTATTTTGCAGTTGCTGTTTTTGTGTCTTTATTAAATATAAACTATGTCCAGCATCGAAAGACATTCTCCAAAACAGATGTTCTAGAAATTACTTTGTGCACTTATTACTCTTCATCTTCTATATATGCCATGTCCCCCTCTGGGTGATCATGGTTCACCACAGTTTCCTGTCCTTTGTGGCTCTGAATAAATTTTGTCTTTTTCTTCTCTCCCCTAAACCTTGTTCCGTTATCCATTTATTCAAGCTCGCTAAGTATGTTAGGCATTGTTTTCGTCTGCCTCTCTTGCCTTTAATCTGCCCTGTGGGTATCAGATTCTCAAAGCCCTCTTATCTCATTATTTACCCTAGAAATTTCAACTATCTCTTTCTGATGTTAAATATAAGTTTCCTTTTTGTTTACATTTTCTCTAAAACTTAGTCATTGCTTACATACTCAGTCCATGGTATCCACAGATTCCTTCTGTAGAACCACATTTTCATTACTTCAAGTCTCTTCTTCATCTGTGAGGAGATTGTTCAGCATTCATTGCCATATAAGATACTGATTTTTTTCTTCAAGAATCTTCCATCTCTGCTTTAGGAGAAATCTGAAGTATTTTTTATGCAGAACCAATCAGCGGTTTTCTTCTCAAAATCATATATCTTATTTTTGTACGTTCCTCACTTTCCCTTTCATCCCTTACCAATTCATTGCCGAATTATACAGATGGTTGCATTCACAAAACCAATTATTACACCTGACTTGCTGTTAATGTGACCAAGGCAACTTATTCTTTGAAAATGCACATGTGCTTTTACATCGCCTGCTTATTATGAATTACCTTTCATTTTCCTACAGGGTGTCATTACAACGAATAGAAGTTTTGACCGTGAGGCTGGAGATCGGCGCTTTGTCCTGAGAGCTGAGGCCATAAGTGATTCCTCTGACACTTGCCATAATGTCGAGGTAGGTTATGTCTAATATAAAAGATCTGCTTTACATTTGTTTCATGTCAGCTTCCTTTTAGCACATATATAAATATATAATGATACAACTGAAAAAATACATTAAAATTACGAGAATTTAACATATTTTTTCCAGCTATCAGAACTTCTACCAAAAATCGCACAATAGATAACTAGTGCTACAATATTCAATAAATTAAAAAAATGTTCAAATGACTTATCTTGTTAGCAGACTCAAAAGATTGGTGTTGAAATGATGTTTGTTAAATTGATGATTTATCAAACATCTGGCCCTGATGTTTGTTTTGATACAAAACTCTTGATAACCAGATAAATCATATGAACTTGTCTTAATTTATTTAGTATAAATTCAAGCACTTTCTAAGATCAATGGTTAAAAATGTCTTTGAAAAGTGAAGCCTGATGGTCTTCGCAAAGTTCATTCTTCTTTAAAATGACAACTTACAAACAAAGAACTGTACAAAATAACAGAAACCACATCACTTGAGGACTAACAACAGCAGCAACAACTAAAATGGATAGCACATCTAACTCAAAGAGAAAATATTGACATAATCAAGATTTTCATATTCCATACTACTACATACAAAAGATTAGGAAGGAAACCCCATCAATACTGGGAAGAGTGACAACTGCTACTTGACATGATAAATCTATTTTCCTGAATAATTGTTTTAAGAGAAAGATTTTATAAATTTCAACTGAAAGCAGTACTGACAGCTAGGTCAATAAATGCCAAATGTTTCCTTGTAAGGAAATGGCTATTACCATATATATTTTGTCTTTTTCTTCTCTCCCCTAATATTTTGTTTCTTTCTCTTTTAAATTAATTTTTTTTTCCTTTTCTTTTTTCCTCTCCCTTTTGTCTGGATAAATTGACTCCATTTATTAAAAAAAACTTTGGTCTGAAGAAATTAATATTTGTATATTCATGAAATAAATTATAACTGAATGGATTTTTAAAGATCATCTGTACTCATTATTACATATATATATATATATATATAGGATATATAGGATGGATAGATATAGATATATATATGTGTGTGTGTGTATATTTAATTATTTTATTAATATTTTTATGTATATTTTTATGTATTTTTATATATATTTTTTTATTTTTATTTTACTTAACTTTATTTTATTGAGGTCAAATATTATTATTATTATTATTATCAATTTGAAATTGTGATGATTATAATGCAATGATGATTGCTTCACTGTTGAAAATGACATGAATATCAGACAGTTCAATGTCTCTATTTTAAATCTGATCACTCCTTTCCTTACCCTATTTTTTTAATTTGTTCAGTCCTTAAAGAAAAAATCATTTCTAGGTCATGCTATCGGCTCATGTTTAATTCTTCCTTCTTTCCTTTCTTTTCTTTCTCTCACTCTCTCTCCCTTCCCCTTCACTTTATATAGGATTAATCCAAATATAAAATTTGTCACTTAGCTGATTGATATTATATTAAGCACCACAACTCCAGAGTTTTGTAGACAAAACTGTGTGTATATGTGTGTGTTCATTTATTTTATTTCATTTTATTCTTTTTTATTTCTTTTTTTATTTCTTCCTTATCTATAGTCTTGTTTAACAAGAAGACCTTTACCTGGAATGTACACATATGCACCTTTGAAACCTATATATGTATTCCAACTTCCAAAATCAGTACTTTTCAGATTTAAATAATTTCCAAATCACTTGAAGACTTCCAATAGCTGCAAGAACAAAAAATGAATAGCATATGTAATTCAAAGGGAAAGTAATGATATACTGAAGATATAGACTTTCCATAGTACCTTAGACAAAAGGTTAGAAAGGAAACGCCCATCAGTACTAGAAAGAGCAATATGTTCCTGAAAAACTGTTCTAAGAAAAAGGATAATTTTAAATTTCAACAAACAGTAAGACAAACTGTTTGGTCAATGAATGCTGAATGTTTCCTGTGTGGAAGCAGTTAATTGTACCATAGACATTTGCTAAGTTTAACTGAGTCAAACATGGCCAAATGGAGAAGAATTGTTTCACTATTCTCCTTAATAGGCATACTGTGCCTACTTGACTTGATAATCAGCATTTGTAATCCTGGGGTTGGTGGGAAATACGCAACTAACCCAACCATCAAGAAGGCTCCATTTTGTTTATATACATGTAAATGGAACACAATAATGCAGTCAAATCTGGTCTAACCCATTTTTGTAGATTGATTTGTTTCACTGAAATTAGTCTTAAATCTTTCACTTCCTTCATAACATTTGTTTATATACTTGATGAATATGTAAATGTCTGTCATTAAAATGTATTTTAAGAAAACTGGTGCTACAGAATCACAAACTTTAGCAAATAACAAAAAACACATCACTTGAAGACTTCCAGTAACAGTAACAGCTAAAATGAGCATCAAAATAGCTAGAAGGAAAAATAATATGACGAAGATATAGACTTTCTGTACTGTCTTAAACAAACGGTTAAAAAGGACACCTCCTGTCAGTACTAGAAAGCATGATTACGGTTGATAGACTTGAGAAAGTCTATTTTCCTGAAAAGATTTTATAAATTTCAACCAACATTAACACTGTTTTGATCAATAAATACCAAATGCTTCCTGTATGGAAATGGCTATTCTTACTCTTAATATTGTTTGATTTATCATGTTTCAATCACTAAAACATTTCTTTATGACAAGACATTTATAAATAAGAAAGATATCTATTCAGATATTAACTTTCTTCTTATCATATGATCTCCGCTCTGGAGAGGTCACTCCAGTCTCACCACCAAAGAACTGAGTTTTGATCAAACAGGGTGCTACTTTTATCTTACGAGATAAACGGACACCTATGATATGACAGTGAATGCCAGACAATTTCCTCACAAATGAACGGATAACCAACTGAATATTAAATTCATCATATTAGCAAAAAACAAATTTTCTGGCACCTAACCTGATCTCTTTTCTGATTTGGTTCTAGCAACACAGTGGGGGCCAAAAACTGGCTGGTCATATTCAATGCCTCAAAAAACAAACTCGTGACCTTCTACCATCACCAATCAGACTCGGAACTTTCACCAATCATAATGAATGGATGTTCTTATATGGAGGCATTGTGCCTTGAGCACCTATTGAGATTTAAACTCACCCATACCTCAAGTGGAACTTTTATGACTAGAGATGCTAAGAAAATGGTTGGTTTCTTGTATCACTTCAGCAAGTACCCCACTTTTTCCACTATCTTCTACCTTTATAATAGTCAGATCAGGCTGAAAATGGAGTAATGGGTATCAAATTGTTTGTCTTTTTTTCACTGGTTTTCACTCTGTTCTATCCTGTTCATATCTATCTATCTATCTCACTCTGTTCATATCCATCTGTCTCTTGTATGGTTGCTTGGAAAGCAATGCCAGTCACCATCAATTTTCTAGCAATTATTATTATACATTATTCTGTCATATGTTGGCAGGAACTGCTCAGTCTTCACTTTCCACTCTCAATAGAGTTCAGAGTCTTGATAGATGAGTCTGTCTATATTTCTGAGATGAGGTATTATGTACATTATTTACATTATTCGGACTATTGTCCTCATCTTTGCCGCCATATTTATCACAACGTTTCGTCCGAAGAAGGCAGGAGCGTACAATGGCTGAAACATTGTGATAAATATGGCAACAAAGATGAGGACAATAGTCTGAATAATGTAAAAAATCTGCAACCCCTTTCTTACAAATGAGATGTCACAAGTCTCTCACTGTACTATTTCCATGAAGAAGAGTGTTCAGATGAACTACACTCCTTAGTTTCACCAGTTCTAACATTCATAGTTAAGACCTGCCATGTCACAAACATTGTAGTGAACCATTGTTGTTCCCTTCATATTCCCCTGGTGAGATGGAAGTTCCACTCAAGCAGCTTCTTCCCACATACCAATGCTTTATGGAACCAATTCCCAAGTGATTGTTTCCCTAATCCCTGCAATCTTACCCTGTTCAAGTCTAGGGTTAACCATTATCTTCCACATATATCCACATAAACTGCACCTCTTACTCTGTAACCTTCTACCTTGTGTGGCTCCCGTGTCTTGTACAGAGTGAAAACCAGTGAAAAAAACAACTTTAGGTTCCAGAACTGTGCCAGATCATCCATTTTGCAAGACCAGCAGAAGATATTTAATAACAGTTCAGTAATATAACACTGACCCACAAAATATGCACCTCTACAATGACTTTAAAGCATCGTTGACTGTTAGAAACTTATATTAAAGAATTAGTAGATACTATTGGCAGTCACAATCTGAACATAAGATATGCAGATGACACAGTATTAATAACAGACACAGAAAGGAAACTACAAGAATTTCTACAGAAGGTAGTGATGGAAAGACTAGACATCAATTGCAAGAAGATAAAATGCATGGTTATCAGCAAAATCAATAACTGAACATGCAAATTATAAATTGGAGATACCAAAATCAAACAAGTACATAAATTTAAATATCTGGGAGTTTTAATAGAGGACAGAAAGGCTGACACTGTAATCTGAGGGTGCATTGGGATAGTGAATAATGCCTTTTAAATCCTAAGAAATGGAAAAATTCCATTAGAAACAAAGAAAAGAGTACTGAACTGTTATACATAACAGTTGGTCTGTTCTAAATGGCAGTAAATGCTGGACAATCTCCTCACAGATGAAGAAAAGACTTGAAACAACAGAAATATGGTTCTACAGAAGGATGCCGAGAACATCATGGACCAGACATACAAGTAACAAAAAATTTTAGAGAAACAAAAAGACATTTACACTTAACATCAGAAAGAGATAGTTGAAATAAGGAAAAAGGGCTTGGAAAATTTGATACTCACAGGACAGATTAAAGGCAAGTGGGAGAGAGGAAAACAATGCATGACCTACCTAGTGATATTGTGTAAATAGATGGCAGAACAGGGCTTAAGAGAGATAAAAAAAAAAGACAAAATTTATTAAGAGCTACAAAAGACAGGTAGTGACATGATCGCCAACATCCTTAAGGGACATGATATAGTAAAGAAGAAGAAGCCACCTGTCATTGCTCAGTGATGGAAAATTTACTTCCTGTGTGATATTAATAGTGTGTCTGGCAATCAAATGAAATTCAAATTCTTGCTTGTAATTTTGTCTGAATAAAAAGAGATCCTGGACAATCAGTTGCTAGAAAATTGGTGGTGACCGGCATTGCTTTCTAAGCAACCTTACAATAGACAGATGGATATGAACAGAGTGAGATAGATAGATAGATAGATAGATAGATAGATAGATATGAATAGACTGAAATACAGAGGGAGAATAAAGATAATAAGATAGAATTGAAGATAGATAGATAGATAGATAACGAATGAGAGAGATAGATAGATAGATAGATATGAACAGACTGAAATAGAGAAAGAGAATACAGATAGATAGATAGAGTTGAAGATAGATATGAACAGACTGAAATAGAGAAAATACAGATAATAAGTGTATATGTATAGGAATCATTCAAAATTTAAATTACTTGACATTGATAAATCATTACCATCTTTTCACTCGTTTATAAATGACAAGAAATGAAGAAATGTTTCCTGATTTGAAAAAATTTTCTCATTACAGGTTTCGCTTTCTCATTTATGAAGCAGTTTTTAGCTCCAAAATCCTTCCTCTTCCTACTGACAAGTGACATGCCTTGATACAAATAAATTTCCTCCACTCTAAACGAAATAGCTTTCTTAATCGGTTCTTAATTACTTTATTGTTGGAGTAAGAAGAAATGAAAAAAATGAATACAAACACATATTTCTTCACTCTGCACCAATTATCTGCTTACTGTCAACCAAAAGAAAAAAAAAATGTCACTTTCTTTATAAACGAAATCTAATGAGTGGCTATTTCTATTTAATACTGCCATTGGAGTAGACATACTTAGACATCTTTACAAAAATCTCCTTGCCTGCTGTCAACATATATTTACAGTTTCAAGATATAAATCTTTATGAAACTTATATTGCCTGCTGTTGACATATATATTCAGTTTCAAGATATAAATCTTTATGAAACTTACATTGCCTGCTGTTGACATATGTATACAGTTTCAAGATATAAATCTTTATGAAACTTATATTGCCTGCTGTTGACATATATATTCAGTTTCAAGATATAAATCTTTATGAAACTTACATTGCCTGCTGTTGACATATATGTATATATATATATATTTTTCAAGACATACCTCCTTACAAAACTTACATCACCTGCTGTTGACATATATATACATTTTCAAAACATGCTTATATGTCTTTATGAAACTTACACTGCCTACTGTTGATATATATATATATATATGTGTGTGTGTGTGTGTGTGTGTGAAAATATATAGAAAAATAGGAAAGAACACATTACGTAAATAATCCAAAGTCCTTTTGTATTTTTGTTTTTATTTTTAAAATACAGTGCTCAATACAAAAGTAGAGCCTAACTTATAATTATTTTTTTAAAAATATGATTCCTTCACTACAGAGTTCTCATGTTTCAAAAACAAGAACCAAAAACTTCAATATAATTATGAAAATTAAATTGAATTAAAGTATCAAGCTCTGTTTCATCTTCAAGCAAATTTTTTTGAATAACTAATCTTGAATTTTACGCATCTTTATAAGCATATTCATTCAAAGGAATGTAGCAAAGGAATCATATTTTTTTAAAATACTTATAATATATATATATATATATATATATATATATATATATATATATATATATACACACACACATTTTCAAGGTATACATCTTTATGAAAGTTACATTGCCTACTGTTACGATCTATATACAGTTTGAAGAGGTTTCAAAAGTAAAGGTTTATATGTCTTTCATTGCCTGCTGCTGATGTATGTATACATTTTCAAGATATACATCTTTATGAAACTTACATTGCCTGCTGTCAACATATACATATTCAAGATACTGTGAAATGTCATCGCTTAGACATAGAGTAGCATACAATACAACCAGTTTTGTGATGTATTTTTATTAAATTGAGTATTGGGGATGTCATTTAGCTGTGATAGATATTGCAGAGTATTTGATCAATACCAAAATGACAGGATCCATGAGAATGATCATCACTGTTTTTATAGTTATTTATTTCCAGTAAGTAGCAATTTCTTATTTTTCCCAAAAATAGGCCAGCATCACCAGCATTCATGTCTGTCAGGTCTTTCTACAATTGATGCGGGAGTGTGATCTATCCAATCAGATTTAGGCAAGTGGAAATTTTAAGATGAGGTGCAACATGTACATAACAAACTCCACATTTTAAACCAAGTGTTTACATGTCATACTCCATCAAATTGGGACAATTATAGTTGTAGGGTTTCTGTTGTTTTTTCCTTCTCATAGGCAGGTAACCAATCTTTTTGTAGAGATCTACCATACCTGTTATTCCAACAGTATTACTGACATGGTTGGTTTGAAGTTCAGGTCCTGGAACCTCCACAATGATTTACATATAATATTCAAGTTTTAATGAAAGTTCCTGCAACCCGTGATTTAAAACACGGATTAATATCAAGGAGGTAGGTGTGAACAAAGAACATAGAACAAGAATAAAATCAACTGGCTACACTTGGTAAGAATCAATCATACACATTTAAAAGTCTACCATTCATCCATACATTGAATATTGTTGCCACGTCTGGTCTGGCCTGGTGCTTCTGCTAAGTATTTAGAGGTCCTTGATAAAATAAAAAAAAGAATTTGCAATACTATTGTTCCTGACCTGGCATTTCAGTTCCAGTAACTTTACCAGCACCATAACAGTGCTACCCTGTGTCATTTTTATAAATATTTTCATGGTAATTGTTCTGATAATCTTTCCTCTTTGGTACCTAGATTGGCAGCAAGGTCTCATTATTTTGCAGTTGAAATGGCTAGATGTAACTGTAAATTCTATGCTAACAGTTTCTTCTCTCACACTTCTCATTTATAGCTTCTTACTTTCCAGCCAAGTTTAATCTTCAAAAATTTAATTGAAATGTCTGTTGTTGTCTTTTACCTTTTTAATTCTTGTTCTTTTATTGTCTTCTCTCTTTAATAGTGTATTTTTCTCATATTCTCTAACACTCAGTAACACCTTGCATCTAAGTAACTTTATTGAAATGATTAGAAATAAATATGCATTAAAATAAATGAGCTGATGCCTTTGTCATGGTTTCATAGAATTATTCCCAGGATAGAAACCATTATCTTAAAAGATGTCTCTTGGTAGAATCACATAATGAATATTGGCGAGAATACAAACTGAGATAGATAGATAGATAGATAGATAGATAGATAGATATGAACAGACAGATCGATATGAATAGATAGATAGATAGATATGAACAGACAGATCGATATGAATAGATAGATAGATAGATATGAACAGACAGATTGATATGAATAGATAGATAGATATGAACAGACTGAAATAGATAGATAGATAGATAGATAGATAGATAGATAGATAATGAAGAGGCTGAGACAGATACATAGATAGATATGAACAGATAGATAGATATGAACAAACTGAAATAGATAGGTAGATAGATATGAACAGACTGAGATAGATAGATAGATAGATAGATAATGAACAGACTGGGATATAATATGACATCATGTTACTTTCAGAGGAGACAGATGATATAAATTACTTTAACCAGGAGAGGTTAGAAAGGACTGAAAATGGAACAATTAACAATCAGTTTTAAAGAGACATATTTTTTTTATGAAAGGCATGAATCTGCCTATCCCTTCTCTCCCTCTTTTACTGCTAGAACCATAACAAGCCTATTTCTAGTCTATCATTAACATGATAAATCTTCAGATCAGTTACATTCCTAAGTTCCACCAAACCTTTACAGCTAAAACCCACCATGCCATTTCCATTGAGTGAGCTCATCCTCCTTCCCTTCACATTCCATTGGTAAGAAGACAGCATCTTCCAAAGAACTGCTACTTTGTGGAAGAGACTCTTGAGAAGATGATTCCCCAATCACTGTAATTAAGTCTAAGGTCAACTGTTATCTATCCTACATAAAAATCTACTATTTGTCTGTGCATTGAATACTGCTGTCATATCTTGTCTGGTGCACCTGCTATTCATCTTGAGGTTCTTGACAAAATCCAAAGAAGGATCTGCAATGTAATCGATCCTGACCTGGCATCTCGACTTCAGTCACTTTCTCACAAATGTGACATGGCTTATCTCTGTCTTTTCTAAAAATATTTTCATGGCAACTGCTCTGACAAGCTTTTTTTACCTGATGCCCCTACTACATGAATTTAAGTGTATAAATTGTCATCTCTGTCCCACCTGTTTACTATTGAAATAGTTAAATGTAACCACCACTTCTACACCAACAGTTTCTTTCCTCACACTTCCCAGCTGTAGAACTTCCTTCCATTTACTTGCTTCCCTGATAATTACTGTTATATTTTGTGCTAATAGAAATATATACTTGAAAAACACTGTGGTTAAAACAAGTAAAGGTTTATTGTAAAAACCAGTACAATAAGAATAAAGGTAACAGTTATGTACAAGGTCATTGCAAGTCAATCCAGTAGTGAGTGCTACTATTAGAAGTTCTCGCATAAGTCTGAGTCGTACTGAACTAGACTAGACTCTGTAGTCCGTTGACTTACAGATACTTATAGGTGGTTACTATCTATAGTGTAGTCACACATGGGGGTGACAGGTTATTCCATTACATCAATTACAATCTTCAAAAATTTAAATGCAATGTTGATTGCTATCTTCTGTCTTCTTGAATCCCATTCATCTTTTGTCTCTTCCTCAATTCTCCCTATACTCACTTTTACTTTCACTCCCTGTAACCCCCCCACCTGCATACTAGTGGCATTTCAGTCTTGCTTGGGGCAAAATGATTTCAAATAAATATCCTATATTTCCCTATGTATATAGAAAAAAATTTTATTCAGTAAACTTCTATTTTGAGTGACTCTTAGACCTTGTATTTGGTGAACATATAGTAAAAAAGAAAATATTTTATCAAGGTTTTCCACTTTAAAATGCTTCATAAAAAAGAAATTGTTTTATAGCTAATAGCTCTCTTTGCCATAAAACTGTGCCTGCAAGTACAAATGTTATCTATTCTACATATCCTCATAATCTACAATTCTTACATCCATAAAACAACTCTATTCAGTAACCCTCTACCTTGAGTGGCCCTTGAACCTTATATAAAAATATGCAGAAAGAGTCAGTCTTTTGTTATTCTAACACAGCTGGCCTGGCTCAATTCCTGGTCCTTCCCATGCTGGTCAGTATTGCCACTGGTCAGCTGATGGTTATCTGCTTGATGCTTCATTCCTCGACCTGCTTCTGCCCCATGTTGTGTTCTTTGATCACAGAGCAGGGAAAAACAAATTTTCATCCATACTTAAATGCTGGGTCAAGTTACAGCAGAACCATGCTACAAAAGGACAAAGAATGCTTTCGCTGGCAAAAATATAAATAACATAACAAAATGTTATGTTGGTGCAAAAATAATGATGCAATAATGTCGTTTTTTGACGTATTTTTAACGTCAAAAACGACATTATTACGTCATTATTTTTGCCCCAACCTAATAACAAAGAATGTTGATGAGTTAATTTTCAATTGGTTTATACAGCTGTTGATACAAAAAAATTAACTCTTCCTGTTATACTCTCTCTCTCTCTCCCTCTTCCTCCCTCTCATGACACTTTGTCTTTTTCATGACACTTTTTCTTTTTTAACCTGCTCCAAGTTTCTAAAACTTGGAGCAGGTTAAAAAAAATAAAACAACAATGAAAGAGGTAGGTTGAGAATTCACGTGATGTTCACCAGCTCTTTCATCTTGCTGCCATCTCGTCTCATCTTGCCTGTGTCTCTTGCTGTTTCTCACTTGAACTGCTAGGTTACTTAAGCACTCTGTTTATGTATATTTCATCCGACTCCCACTGCACCTTTGGGACTCATCAATATTCATATCAAGTAATTATTTTCTACAATTGTGGAGAAACAACACTGACCTTTAAAAAAAGCGGTCAGTTATTCAAAATAATGCATTCTTCAACAACAAACTTTGTTCATCATTCCTTTCTATGTCCTGTTGACAATTAGCCATGCTTAGCCACTTATCTAAAACAATAATTTTTTCGATAACAAACTTTTGTGTTTAAAAATTAGTTCTATGTCTCTGACATCAAAGAATTTTCTTTGTTGTCAACTTTTCAATATGACCGATCTTTGCCCGCCTTGCATGTTTACATTATTGGCTTTGTGAACAACTCAATCTGTTTTTCAGCTAACAATTACATTTCACATTCTTCATCCCTGAAGATATATTTTAGATTGTTTACATTATCAGCTTTATGAATCATAACAATTCCATTTGCCCATATTTTGGAGCCAACATTCCATTTCACATTTTTCATATCAGAAAGGAAAAAAATCTCTTTTTTTTTTTTACTCCATATTTCAATTCATGTTTTCACCTTAAAGTTTTAATATTTTTAACCCTTCCAGTTCTGCAGTTCCTATAAAGGGTTTTCACATAAACCCTTTTAAACTTAATTTCATACTACAAGTGTCACAATAGTGTTACATTATCTTTTTGGCATGAATTAAGAAAGAAGAGACACAAGTGAATTCAAATACCACAATCCTATCAAAGAAAGTTTCTCAATATGAGAAATGCTGTTTTTAATTTACAGTGCTGAGCCACTGACTTAACTTCAGAAAGAGACAGTTGAAATTTCTAAGGCACATCATGAGGAGAGAGGGTTTAGAAAATTTAACACTCACAGGACATATTGAAAGCAAGAGGAACAGAAGAAAGCAGTGTTAACCTACCTAATGAACTTGTGCAAATGGTTGGCAGAACAGGATGAGGAGTGATAGCAAGAAAACAAAAAAGATAAATGTTAGTAAGAGCTACAAAGAACAGGAAATTGTAGAGAGCCATAATCACCTACCCACTGAAGGAACATGACACATAGAAGAACATTTCACATAAATATTTATTTTCTTTTTAACCTTATTTTGCCCTATATTTCAAAAACTACCCCCACCAAACCTTACATAACCAACTCACAAATATTCTCCATTTGTATTCATCTACTGTTCACCAATCATCTTTCTAATATTTGTTTAAACTTTGCCAGATTAGGACTTCAAGTTTTAGGCCAGCCTAAATCTATTTTGGCTAATGACTTTTTATCTTTGTGTTATCCACAAAAATGGCTTTTGTCCAGAGAAAGATACAAGAAAATTACAAATCTCCAAATCATTATTTCCCAGTAAACACTGACATTATTAATTTTATATGAGACTTGTATAGTACCCATTAAAAATAATAGGATTATTTATATTTACTTCTAGCTAGGATCAGACTATTTATACATGCTGCCTTAGCTCAATGAATCACTTCGCAATACTTTTACTTTGGATCACTGTAGCATTTGTGAAAACTGAAGTGCTACACACATTTTATATATATATATATATATATATATATGACAGAAATAAAAGTGTAAAACTTAATATTACTAGACATATTAAAAAATGGGTGAAGCAACCAGTTTTGCTCCCGCTCTTCAGGCTTCAACGGGAGATTTAATTTAAATTAAAACAACAGAAAATGTACATTAAAAAGAAAGATGTGGAAATGAGGAGAAAAAAATAAAAATGAAAAAATAAAATAATAATAATAATTTTTTTTTTTCCTCACTTCCACATCTTTATTTCTGTCATTAAATTTTGTACCTACAAAAATATATATATATATATTAGGTTAGTGCAAAAATAATGACGTAATAATGTCGTTTTTTGACGTTAAACGTCAAAAAACGACATTATTACGTCATTATTTTTGCACCAACCTAATATATATATATATATATATATATATATATATATATATATATATATAAATAAAATATAAATATCTATATATATATATATAGATAGATAGATAGATAGAGAGAGAGACAGACAGACAGACAGACTGCTTTGCTGTATCACAGCTCATCAGTGTGGCTAGGCATCCAGTTGCCTCTAGCTATGATCGAAACCCAGCTGAATTGGTGTCAGTCTGAGATTCTACCCCTAAGCTGTTGGTGCACAGCATGGATGAAGGTGAATTTAAGTGGATTAGTGACTGAGAGAACTTGATTTGCTTTACTGAAGTGTCTTGCATTATTACCCATAATAGTCACTGTTTACAAATTCACACTTCCTCCCCAGAGAGCTCAACTGAAATGAATTTTTCAGGAGCATATATATTGTCATCCACAAACGGAATGTTTTGCTGTATCACAGCTCATCAGACGTCCAGTTGCCTCTATCTAGGAACGAAACCCAGCTGAATTGGTGTCAGTCAGAGATTCTACCCCTAAGCCAATGGTGCTACATATATATATATATATATATATATATATATATCCAGAGTATAATTCCACTGTATGTAGCATTTCATTTTTAAATAAGGGATCAATACAGAGTAGAGCTTAATATTATTTATTATATTTGTTTCATAATTATGATACTTAATGAGAATTTTCTCAGAGCATACAAGGGTGGAGTAAGATAAGCATATTATGAAGATATATATGATAGATTAAGGTTGCCCCTAGACTTGAAGAGGTTAAGATTGTAAAGTTCAGAAGGCATACTTACAGGAATCTATCTCACAATGTAACAGTTCTAGAAGATGTGTGAGTGGAAATTCCTCCTTACTAATGGAATATGAAGGGAATGTGGATTAGCCAACTCTGTGAACATGGTTGGAAGGTCATTTCCTTTATATTACATTGGTAAGAAGCAAGTTCCACTTGGACTGCTTCTTCACAGGAACCACTGCTTTGTGAAACAGATGTTTCGCTTCCCACTATAATCTTAACCTCTTCAAGTCTAAGGTCAACAATCTATCCTACATATCCTCATAATACGCACTTACTTTCCCTTATGTCTATACAACAAACTTATTCAGTAATTCTCTACCTTTAGTGGCTCTTGGACCTTATAATGGATGAACATTTAATAAAAAAAAAAAGATATTTTGATAGAAGTCTCCCCATTGTAAAATGCTTCATGAAAAAGAATGCAATTTGTTTTAGTATTGAGAGCTCTTTTCTTTAGCATGAAACTCTACCTGCAAGTGCATCTGTTATCTATCCTACATATCCTCATAATTTGCAATTCTTACATCCATAAAACATCCCCATTAAGTAACCCTCTACTAGGGGCTCTTGAGTCTTGTATAGGGTGAACAAAATCATAGAGAAAACTGAAAATCATTGATTTTATTTCTTGCTATATGCACAGACTAATATCCTGTTTTTGTTGTTAGGATCACAAAGTTTTGGTCATTGTACTCTCTGACCTTCTTAAGGTATCTCTCTAAATTTATTCCTTACCTACAAAATTTGGTGGTTTACTTTTATTTTTGGCAGATTTCTGTTGTAAGCTGATTAAACATTTTTTAGACCAATTATTTTGTGGTCAGTAGCCAAAAAGTTTCAAAGGTAATTACACTGGCACACATTTTCAGATTCATTAATGTCCAGTAATTAGCTGATCTCACTTTGGCAATGGAAATCTGCCCTAGCATCTTGAAAGGAGCAATTAATATGACATTTTAACTCTTTATTTTAGATCGACAAAATCATACACATTATCTGTATTATCTGGGTTCACAAAAATAACATAAGTACATATAGATTTCAAAGGGTACCTAAGAGATGAGGTGGAATTTATAAATTGGATAATTGATGCTCACTTTGCTGTCATGACTTCTGGTAATTTAATGGTAATACACACTTGGCTTAAAAGTTGTTTCCTGATTAAAAAGGAAGACAGGGTTGATTTCTTAAATAAATTGATTCATTCATTTATTTTCTACAGCTTATCAACCCTTTTCAGATAATTTAAATGCAATACCAATCACCATCTTCTGCTTTACTGAATTCTCTTAATATGTTAAGATTTTTACTTTCTGAATATTGCCACCATATCTAGCCTGGTGCTCCTAATATATATTTTGAGATTCTTGACAAATTTCAAGGAAGCTTCTGTAATATAACTGATGCTGACCTGGCATCTCAACTTCAGTTCTAAATATTGCCACCATATCTGGTCTCGTGCTCTTACTATATATCTCAAGAGATTTACCAAAATTCGAAGAAGGGTTTGTAATGTAATTGATCCTAACCTGGCATCTTGACTTCAGTTACTTTCTCACCGATGTTATGTGGCTTCTCTTTTCCACAAATATCTTCATGGTAATTGTTTTGATGAGCTTTCCTGTTACTAGACTGGCAACTAGGTCCCACTGTTTTACTGTTGAACTAGCAAGATGTGCAACCTGATGTTTTATTCTAATAGTTTCTTTTCTCCCATTTTTCACCTTAGGGACACTTTTTTGGATTTTTTGCTTCCTTCCCACCTACAATCTTCAAAAATCTAAATGCATCACCAATTGCCATCTTCCTGAAACCTGTTATTTATTGTCCTTTCTTCTCACTAAAGTCTTCTCATTTTCTTTCACTCCCAGTAAACTCTCTTGCATCCTAGTGGCATATCACCTTTCTTAGGGTGAAATGATTAAAAAAAATATGACAAGGTAGCTAATGGCAGTCAAGACTTTAGATGTAGAAGAGATGCTGAGATAAGTTTGTTCCTGAAATTATCTGTATTATTTGGGGCACAAAAATAAAGTAAGAACATATAGATTTCAAGAGGTATCTATGAGATGAGGTGCAGTTCTTAAATTGGATAATTGATGCTCACTTTGCTGTCATGACTTCTGGTAAGTTAATGGTAATACACACTTGGCTTAAAAGTTGTTTCCTGATTAAAAAGAAAGACAGTCTTTGATTTCTTAAATAAATTGATTCATTCATTCATTTTCTACAGCTTATCAACCCTTTGTAGATTATTTAAAGCCAGAAAATATTTTTAAATTGTAAGAATTTTTTAGATAATAATGGTTTAGTGATACAAATCTTACTAATTAACCCATAGCTGGGGAGAAGAGGAGGATATTTTCATGGCAATTATTCTTTGGTGCCTTGATGGTATGAAGTTAAGCATACTTCTAAATTGGTAACAAGGTCTCACTGTTTTACTGTTCATTTAGCTAGATGAAACCATATATTCTATTCTAATAGTTTCTTTTCTTGCACTTCTTACCTGTGAAACTCTCTTCCAGTTTCTTGCTTCTCTGCCAACTATAATCTTCAATAAATTTAAATGTAATGCCAATCAAGTCATTCTTGCAAACTTCCAGCATTTTTCGGTCGGGTTCAGTCTTTTCTTCTTCTTTCTCTTTTAAATTAGTTGAGATAAATGACCTATTAACTACTTCTTCATGTGTCATGCATAGCTGGTTTCTCCACGGTAGCATTTTCTGTTGTCACTTTTGCCATCCTTTCTATTGTCACTCTTGATATCCCTTCTGTTTTTAGCTTTTAACCGGGCTCCAAAATTCAGGCAAGAGCTTTGGTTTCAGCGAACATCAAAAGTCTCTTTGCGTTAATCTTTTTAATTGGCCAAAATTATTTAGTTTTACAGTGTTCCTTTCTTTTCAGAAGTTATGAATGTAGCCTCCCTGATTTTTGGTAGTTTTCAGTCATAAATTAGTAGGTGCTGTTCTTGCAAACTTCCAGCATTTTTCAGCCGGGTTCAGTCTTTTCTTCTTCTTTCTCTTTTTATTTGAGTGTTGCCTTCTCATTAATTGAGAGAACTAGAGAAAGAAACATTAAGACAGAAAGAAGGAAAGAGAGAAGGGTTTTAAAGGAAAGTGCAAATGCCTTATTTTAATTTGAATTCTTTTCATTTTTGCTTATATATTTTAATCTTATATTTATTTTTATTGGGACTCACTACAATAGCTTGCATAATACTATGTGGACTCTAAGCATCAGATAGTCTTGATCCAATAATTAGTTGAGATAAATAATATATATTTATATTATTAAAGGCATGTATTATATATCGTACCTATGAACACTAATTGGTATGTTCCAATACTCGTAATACATTGGACAGTATTGTAGGTGGTGGTAATATGCTAAGTAGTCCACCACTAGCAGTGGTTTACCTACTTCATGCCGCTGGCGAGTATTGTATTTTGTTGATGTTATAAAGATTGCCATTTCATTTCCAACCACCATTTTGGTTATTTCTCATTCAGTAAATTGAGAGAGTCCTTACATTTGCATACTTGTTGCTGTTGCTCCTCTTCTATGTGCCATGTCACTTCAAAATGGAAACTGTCCCTTGTAGCTCTTAGTAGCATTTGTCTTCTTGCCATTCCTCAGGTAGATGCCACCATCTGTCTCGCTTACCTTCAATATTTGTGTGTATCAAATTCTCCAAGCCCTCCTTCCTCATTATGTGTCCAAGAAATTTCAACCATCTCTTTCGGATTTTGAGAATAAGTGTCTTTTTGGTTCTACATTTCTTAAGACTTCTTCCTTGCTTACATGCTCTATCCATGATATTCTTAGCATCCTTCTGTGGAACCACATTTCTCTAGTTTTCTCTTCATCTGTGAGGAAATTGTCAAGTATTTACTGCCATTTAGGATTACTGATACTACATAGCAGTTCAACATCCTATTTGTTGCCTTTCTCAATTAAATTCTTTCTTATATTGCTGCCAGGAGGCAAAACAAACTTATTTGGAGTTTTTATGATTTGCTTTGATGGAATGTATTTCTTACAAATGTGCAGAGTGGAGTCCTGGTCATAATTTCATCTCTCAGCAAAGAGAAACCCTTCTCTTCCCCCACAATGACCCCCACTTCCTAACACCAACACTTAACTCTTGCTTTTGTCGCTTCAACTTCGACCTCTTCCTAACTAACTTGTGAATTTGGCTAAACTAGCTTCAGGCAAACTATTAAATTCTATCCCATTTCTTGTTCACAAATTGTAAGCGGAATGAACTTAAGGTCACTCAAGCCTTAAATAATCTTGGGAATTGGCTTGGCTGAGTTTTAGCATCAACTGAATTCCTTCATTGAAAATCTCACACCCATTTCTATTTCTGAGAATTGAAGAGATCTTGAACAGCTTTGCTATCTTCTAACTTGACAAATTATGCACAAACACTTTATAATGATTGATCTCTTGAAAGGTTCAACTCAGATTTTATAAGTCAACATCAGAAGACACTTTAAGAGAATATTGATCTCTGTCTTTTCATCAAATGGTTAAGAATTAACTTAGAATGTCTCACTGTTCTATCGCTTCTACCACTGAAAGTGCTCAGATAAACTACATCCCTTGGTTCCACCAGTTCAAACCTTCATGGCAAGGACATGCCATGTCACGTACATAATAACAAACAATCGACATTCCCTCCATATTCCATCATTGAGAAATAAGTTCCACTCAAACAGCTTCTTCCCGCAAACCACTACTCTGTAAAACCGACTCCCAAGATGATGTTTCCCCCAATCACTACAATCTTAACCTGTTCAAGCCTAGAATTAACTGTTATCTTTCCATTCTATCTGCACAAATTGCCTCTACCTCTAGTGGCCCCTGGGCTTTGTACCAGGTAAAATGTGGAGTGAGTAGCCATGGTTAAATGCAAAATAAGTACAGAAGTGTTCAACAAACAAAAATTGACAAAGTTTGTAATAAACAATAACAAGAAAAGAAAAGAACAGGGCAAAAAATAATATAACACAAGCAAACAATATATGCAAGGCAAATCAACAGTAATAAAGCAAAGCAACAGTAATATGGCAAAATTTCACAAACTAAGAATTGGTTTGGACTAGTGAATGTAGTGTTCTGATTTCAAGACAAGACAGATCAGGACTGAGTCAGATGAAACCATGACCGGCCTATTTTTATTAGCTAGGAAAAATCCCAGCATGCATTTGTGGACTTCTGCCTATAAAAGGGGAGGGAAGGTTTTTGCAATCATTCCTAGGGATTGAAACTTTACTGTAAAATCATTTTCTTTTTTGCATTGCTCAACAAATGTGAAATGTCAGATGACAACAATGGTTACTATGAATGTTGCTGTATTCAGAATGACAGAATTCTATAAAACCATTTTGAAAATATTTACTTTATGTCTGCTTCTAAAAGAACATATTTTTAGAAGCCAAGATTACATTTATTTTATGCTTTCTTTAAATATAAACACACATATACTTTTCTGCTAATTTATGACTGCACTATGGCAAAGCAGATAAGTATAAAAGAAACTTTAGAATATATATTTCTGAAAATGTTCATTTTATAGACGTAAGAGTTCTTCTAGTACAACTTAACTTTTCTCTCTGTATAGGAAAGATATTGTATCTGGAAAAATCATTGATATACTGAAAAAACTTGTTAATCCAAAATATGTTTCAGTTTTAAATAACCTACAAAGGGTTGATAAGCCATAAAGAACAAATCAGTCAATATCTAATCGTTTCTCCATACATCTGTCTATATCTATCCATTCTTTTGTATTTCATATTTACCCATCCATTTGTCTGTTCATACCAATCCATCCATTCGTCTGTCTGTTAATATCTACTCATCTGCCTGTTCATATCCGCCAGTCTATTTTTCTGTTCCTATCTCTCCATACATTCATTCATCTATTTTTATATAACTATGTAACCATCCATTCATCTGTTCATATCTATATATCCCTCCATCTGTCTGTTAATATGTACCTATCCAGCCATCCATTAATACCTACTTCTACACATCTAGCCATCTGCTAATATTTACTCATCTATCTCTATCAACGTGTATTATTGTTTATATCTACCCATTTAATTGTCCCAATCTATTCACATCTATATATAACAATCAATTTTTAAATTAGATTTAACACCTAATAGTACACCTGAATTAAATGAAGAGTAAATTTTGTACTGCAGTCAGACCAAGTGCCACACAATCCAAGTGATGAAATTTTCCAAAAATGAAGATGTAATTATCAAAATTCAAACATTCAGCTAAAAATGATAAAAGCTCTAAGTAGGTAAATTTTCCTACCTACATTTTTACTTTGTGATTGAAAATTTGATATACATATTTTCAATTCTTCCATTAAAATATTTAAAATATTTTTCCTTAACTCTTCTGATAATTATAGCCCAACTACAGAGATACATCAAAAGTAAATAGACATTTACCAAATTTAAAAACATGAATAATCATCAAACTAGAGTTTGAGAAAACATTTAAAGAATGCATCCATTAAAACATTGGTTAACTGTGACAGAAATGGCTTATAAATTTTAATGCCTCCAAAACAAAACTGCTTTCATTTAATCACCATAGAGATTCTTTTCTGCCTGCCATCAGGATAGCTACACTAGACTCCTGGAGAGAAAGACACTGTACCTTCTTGACCTTGTGTTTTCAACTGATTTGAAGTGAAGCAAATACATCAAATCAATAGCTGCATCTACTACAAGAAAAGTAGGGTCACTGTATCGTACCAGAAAATTTTTCTCATCAGAATCCATCTTGCACATTTACAAATCTACCATTCACCAGTGCATTGAATACTGCTGCCATATCTGGTCTGATGCCCCTGCTATTCATCTCAAAGTTCTTGACAAAATCCAAAGAAGGATCTACAATGTAATCGATCCTGACCTGGCATCTCAACTTCTGTCACATTCTCACAGACATGGCATGCTTCCCTCTATCTTTTCTACAAATATTTTTCAACTGTTCTGACAAATTTTTCCCCTGATACCCCAACTACATGATTTAAGCATACTACTAGATTGACATATAGATCCCACCCATCTATGCTAAAATAGTTAAATGCAGCCACCCCTTTTAATCCAACAGTTTATTTTCTCTCACTTCCTACCTGTGGAACTCCCTTCGATTTAATTGCTTCCCTGATAACTTCAATTCTACAAAAAAAGTCAGTCACCATTTTCTGTCATCTTTTGTCCGTTCCTCAAACCTGCCAATATTCAGTCTTTTCTTTCACTTTCACTTTCACTCCCTGTAACCCCTGCATACTATCAGCATTTCTGCTTTGCTTAGGGTGAAATTATTAAAAAAAATACTTAGTTGGTATTCCTTTAGCATCTGTCCTTCAGTACCTTCACTCTGTCAGGCATAGAAGTAACAAGGTTTGTAATCCTCAACTGGGGAATTTTTGTCAACAGAGTTAAAGCAGTTCATTTATGAGATCAGGTTTCAGTCATTTTTTTGCATTGATCTGTCTAATGAGGCCCACATATGTTCAATAGGGTTCATATCCAGTGACTGATTTTCCCATGGTAGAAGGTTTGGCTCCAGCCATGCTCAGGTAACTTTTGCAGCAAGGCATGGAGGGTCATCTTGCATGAAATATGTGGTGCCCTTGGCTATCTGATGATTGGAAAAGATAGGGAGAAGTCTTAACTGAAGGATCAAAGTAATATTTTGCCATATTAATGTTGCCAGAACATTCTCCCAAGGCTCAGCAACCATTATTGCAAATCACCAAAATCTTGCCATTTTTGACAGTTGGTGGCAGGTGGTTCTTGGAAAAATGCTGGCTGAGCTTTCTCCCAACACAGATGCCTCCACTGGCAGAGAATTGGGTAAACAGGGATTTGTCCAAGAATGTTACACCTTCACAAAAGTCTGTACACTTCCCAGACATGCTATTAGCCTAGTCTAATCTTTTCTTAATGTTGTCTGAGATGAGCAAGGTCTTGCATGGAGTTGGTTTTTTTTTAAAATTACACAAAAAATACATCTCAAAGAGTGAAAACATAAAAAGAAACTAACAAGATCAAAATAAAGCTCTCTTGAAAATGGCTAAGGAAGTAGCTGAAAGTGCTTGGGACAATGAACAGTATGGTCAGTTACTCCCACCAAATGGAGAAATATAAGAACACTGGAAAAACTAAATAAAAAATTAATAAAATATATATTTTGTATATATATTATAAATTTACTAATTTAAAAATATGGTTCCATTGTTACACAGGAATTACCATGTTTCAAAAACAGAAGCTAAAATCTTCAAATTCAATTATAGAATTAAGTTAAAGCCCCAAGTCCTGTTTCATTTTCAAGCAAATTTTGGAATAACTTATTTTGAAATTTATTGAGTTTTATAAGCACATACATTCATAATATTAGTTTCTAAGGATACAGGGAAATCCAATCATTTTAACAATGGGCGGTAGGGTATTCATTTTCACTGACAATTATTGTATCAAAATATGAGTTACTTCTGAAAAGAGGTTAAGTCAAGGTAGGGTAGGGGTGCCTTTTCCAACAAATGATGACATCTCTTCAATGCATGTTGTCTGGTCTTTATCAATGACAAAAATTTTCTTGGCACTTTTTTCCACCATTAAATTTGTTCTTGTGTACATAAAGATTTTTTCTAAAAGGGTTGTTTGTATATGAATATGTCATATTGAATTACAATTTTAAATTATTATTCTTAATTTTAATTACGGATAGACTATACTTCTTTTAAAATATATAAATGTAATAGAATTACTTAAATTATTTAAAAATTATTATTAAATATCAAATTTATCACCATTTTTTTAAACATTATTTAAGGAAAATTTTTGACAATGTCAGCAAAGAATAGCTATTTCATTTCTTTGATTAAGTAAATTTTTATTTTTTATAAACCTAGTAATATATAGTTTCTCATGTATGCAGAAAGGGCATGGGTCATTTAATGACCTACAAATTCTAGCTTTTCTTATTAATTTCCATTTCATAGTAGGTGTTTTATTGATTTCTTTTAAGTGCCAGAAATATTTTGATAGGGATGTCTGATTTCAGTATTTATTTATCCTAAAAGAACTTTGATGTTGGTTGAACCACTTTTTGAACTCATGTCTTGTGCATCCAATGTAGACTTTTACATTGTCTGGATCCTCAATAGATGAGATATTGCATTAGTACACTAATGATTCAGTGCAACATTTATTATTAAGAGGACAGTTATGAGGATTTCTGCAGTTACATAATTTTTGTTTATCTTCATCTCTTTTTATTATCATACTGTCTAAATTTCTTTAGTCTTGGTTTAATGTTTATTCAAGATATTAGCATTATATTTCTTAATAATTTTTTTCTAAGTTTTCAGTAGAGCTGTAACTTAATTTTAGGGTATTTTTATTGAAAATAGTACTGCGTTTACTATCTTTAGGAAAATGTTTAATGATTAATGCAAGGAATTTTTGTCATAACGTGTTCTTTACTATTTGGTTGTATGGGGGTGTATACCAAATTATTTCTCTACTTCTGGGCTTTTTTTTGTACTTTCCATTTTCATTTTTTATGTAAGTTAGCTTTGGGCTTTTGTAGCCATTATCTTTTAGAACTTTATTATAGAAATTAATATGTTCTATCATGAAATTAATATAACTGACATGGGATTATACAGAGACGATGGACTTATGGTTATAAAGAACTCTACAAACTTTAAAATCAATAAAATTAGATATTATATAGAGAATTTAAATGCATAAACTTAAAAATTACAATAAGCACTAAATTGAAAAAGGTAAACTTCCTTGATATAACATTAGATTTAATGAAAAATGTATACATACCTTATAAAAACCCAATACTAATCCTTTGTATATACACCCTAAATCCAATCATCCTCCATCTATAATTAAACATCTTTATCTATCAAAAAGAGAATAAGTACAAATTCAGCAAATGAGAAGATTTTCTATGAACCTATTAATTTCTATAATAAAACTCTAAAAGATAGAAATTAATATGTAATATGGTAATTCCTGTGTAGCGATGGGACCATATTTTTAAATTAGTAAATTTATAATATTTATGCTCTGTAGTTTTGCATTAAGGAACTGTTTTGTAAAAATAAAAATATTAATAAGAACACCGGATTATATATCTTACTGTTCTTTCTCGTTATTATAATATATATTATATACATATATATATATTTATATATATGTATATTGTTAATTTGAAAGATGGTTTTTAAAGCCAAAATTGCTGTTTTTTCAGTGCTTTGATGATAAGGTGGCATTTAAGGTAAGCAGACTTTGTACTAGAGTGCTCAATATCAAAGGTAGAGATAGAGCGTTAATAGAATTAATATAAAAAGTTAAGTGAAAAAACATTTTTCAATTAATTATGTGTGTGTGAATTTGTGTGTTTCTTACACTGTCTCAATCTCTCAACCACACATATATATGAAAAAGGATTTCTATTTGCCTATACCCATATTACCTGACCCTCAAGAACATATATAAATTTACTGTCTAATATATATATATATATATATATATATATATATATATATATATATACATATTGTCTAATTTTTACATTAAAAAATACCTTTAAAAAAATATCTAACACATATGCGCAGTCTGCACTTGCTGCATCAGCCCCTTGCCACCCTGTTTCCACCAAAGTGTCAGTTTAATGACAGCAATCAAAACCTGTCTTGTGTTCAGCTGTGACAACAGACAAACAAATCAGAAGCTGATTATTTCCAGTCTGTCACAGAAGAAGAAGAACCTTTTCCAGCAGCAACAGGTTTTTCCTGCCTGCCTTCTCCAAACCCACATCCACATCACATCTTGTGAGAAGTAGTGATTGGCAGCAGTGAGCCTAACAAAGAATTAAGCAGCAGAATTATTGAATAGGCAAGGATTTAGAAATTCTTTTGGAGTACGACTGAAAAAGAAGAAGAGGAATTGTCATTGAAAATTTTTTTTTTTATATATTATTATTATTTCCTTTCAAGTATACTGTTTTACTTAATTCGATGTTATAAAAACACACAGGCAAAAAAAAAAAGATATGGTTTTATCTTAGCATGAAAAAATCAAGAAATATTTGTCACTTACAATAGATAAACAAACTCTAAAAATTGGCTTCAAGAAGGGCCTTATCTTCATGAAGGAGACAATGATTTTTTTCTTCTTAAAGAGTTCAAAATGCAAAAATGAATTCAGAAAACACTAAATGTAAAAGGAAAAATAAAAATTCCAAATATAGTTCAGGCATTTGATCACATTCTCTTTTTATTTTTACTTTTGATTTAAGAGAATATGAACCAATCCATTCTACAGCCTTCTGTAGGTGTACTGTCTATAGAAAGGAGTCATTACCATTCAAACAGTTGTTCAAGCTCTTTCTGTTGCTTTTGATATGATCATGCCATTTTGGCCAATGCATTTCATAGCCTTCTGCAGATATATTGTCTATAGAATAATCAGCTTGTTACCATTCCAAAAGCAGTTTGGACTTCTGACAACATTCTTTTTGTTACTTTTCATGCTACTAAAATATTTCAGCTGATCCATTCTAAAGCCTCCAAAATGAGAAAGAAACTTAAAATGACTAAAATATAATTCAATTTCTGATCAAATTGTCTATACTGAAATATTTCTGAAGAACAATATTTCTTGAATTTATAATGGAATATCCAAAGTTGTTGAAAATATCAAAGGTTAAATATTATCCAAAAATATAGTTTTCACATTTAATAGACAAGTGATTTTTTTCAGCTATTCTGTAAAATGTGTTCTTGATCTAAAAAAGGAGTTTCTTCAAAATCTACTCATATTTATATTATTTTTATTTCTAGCTTCAATAAAAAAAATATGTAATTGTTTGTTATATGTGTGTGTATAAAAAGTTCTCAGTTCAACCAAGAAGACCTAAAAAACACTCTGATGTTTGGTCATTTGATCAGATTTTGGAGCCAAGAACTTTTCAGCACCAGCTTGAGTTCATTTGTTACATTACAATAAACAACAGTTTATTGTAATGTAACAAATAGGAACAGGAGTAGGGAGGTTCCAGAAAGCTTTCCAGGACTTATGGAACCCTGTCAATATATATATATATATATATATATATATATTATTTCAGGATCATTTTCCAAATTATTTAAGATGATCTTGACCGTTTTAATTTTCTGTCTTGGAGTAGTAAGGTGCCTCAAACGTTTCACATACAATTTCATTTTCAAGTCTTTTTTCACTGCTCTTTGGGCTGTCAAAGCTGAAAAAAATTAAGATGAAGATTATTGATAGCATAAGGCTATTATATATGTAAAAATGCATTGAAAAGTAGGAAGAAAGAAATTAATGCAAAAATTACTGATAGAATATTGCTATTAAATATATATGCATAACATAAAGGCATTGCTAATGATTTTGCTTTAAGAATGCATTGAAAAGTAGGAACAAAGGAATTGGTATGCTGGGTCAGGAATTCACACAAGCATTACTAATAGAAAATATTATTATATGTATGACAAATGTTAAATAAATAAAAGCATAAAAATATGAGATATATGCAAAAGATTTTCAGGATCCTCTTTTGAAAACAAAATCATGCTGGACTCTCCCATCGTATCTGATGTATGAGGGTCAAGCAACTCAGTTCCTAGGGACTGACAGCCAGACAACCACACAGATGAATTCATTATAGTGGTGAAGGCTTTGTGCAGAACCAGCCACACTTTTTGAAGGGCCAAAAACTTAATGCATGTTGTAAGCATGAAAAAGTCATAGCACCGTATGCCACAAAGGTCCCCAACCGACCCTCCCCAGGTTTTGAATTCAGAGTTTTCTTTCTCCTAGACCAGTTGCCATCCAAGGCTATAGAACCTGGTCTTTCCTGCTATTTACCCATAGTTGGAGGGAGAAGATGACAATAAATAAGTAATAGCACATAAGTGAATGTAATAGATTCAACTGGAATTGAATTCCTCAATCTAAGCCACTATCCTTTACACCACCATACATCCTATATATATATATATATATATATATATATATATATATATATATTGAACACTAAAAAACATATTAAAAAATTAAAATCTTCAGACACACTGGGTTGTAGATTAATATACTTTCGTCTTTTTTATTATTATTTCATTTAGATTCCTCGACTAGTTTCGGCCAAAATGGACATCATCGGGAGGAGAAATATTTCTGCTTGCTGTTAGCAGTAAACTATAGAAAAAAAAATATATATATAGAGAGAGAGAGAGAGATAGATATAGTAATTTTTAATTCCTATATATAATTGGAAATGACATTGTTTTTCATGTTCCAAATTCAACAAAGGCCAAGGACAGAAAGAGCTAAATAAAGGATTTTCCTTTCCAATAAAGGATGGTTGGATGGCCTCATGAGAATGTTCATCCAATGTAATCATTAAATAGTAACATTAACTTGTGCCTCTGAAATTCAGATAGAAACTGCATGATAAATATACCATAAAGCTGTATACAGTTAAATATAATTCACTGTTGTCCCTTGGCTAGTTCTGGTTGCATTCTCAGTGAAATATTCATCTGTTAAAACTGACAGGTCACCTTAGTCTAAAATCCATTCCTATTGACCAAAAAGAGTACATTGTTGAAATGGAAATTAATAATAAAAGATTCAAAGACTCAATGAAGCAATTATGTATTATGAAAATAGCCCATTTGGATGATTCAGGAATGTTTGTAAACCATTCTTTCTCTGCAGAGGCAAGAAAATAAGATTTAGGCCATGTGTGTGTGTGCTTTAATGTTTATTACCAAAGTTACTGGCATATTAAACCACTTTTCTTTCCAAATATTAGAATTTCATTTCTGCAAAGTCTATCACTTTGGAATGTCATAGATAACAATATTGTATTTTTCAGCTTGTAGGTACTAAAAGTCATAGCTAATAAAATCATATCTTTCAGCTGATAAGTATTAAAATATCATAGCTAAGTAAGGTTATAACTTTCAGTTTGTAGGTATGAAGAAATCAGAGCTAATAAGGTCATATTTTTCTGCTTGTAGGTAGTAAAGTGTCATAGCTAATAGGGGTATGTCTTTCAGCTTGAATTTATGAAAAGATCATAGCTTAGTAAGGTCTTATCTTTTAGCTTGTAAGTATGAAAAGTCATAGCTAATATGATTTTATTGTTAAGCTTGTAGCTAGGGAAAGGTAATAGCTACTAAAGTTATATTTTTTAGCTTGTTGGCATAAAAGATTCATGGCTAATAAGGTCATATCTTTCAGCTTGTGGACATGAAAATAAGGTCATATCTTTTAGCTTCTAGGCATTGAAAGATCATGGCTAATAAAGATCATGGCTAATAAGGTCCTAACATTTAGCTTGTAGGCATAAAAAGGTCATAGCAAATAAGGTTATATCTTTCAGCTTGTAGGCAT
Organism: Acanthosepion lycidas; assembly: GCA_963932145.1. Taxonomy (NCBI): domain Eukaryota; kingdom Metazoa; phylum Mollusca; class Cephalopoda; order Sepiida; family Sepiidae; genus Acanthosepion; species Acanthosepion lycidas. The sequence continues at coordinate 67,712,140 of OZ010598.1, forward strand.
GAAAAGGTCATAGCTAATCAACTTGTATCATTCAACTTGTAGGTATTGAAAGTACATAACTAATAAGGTCATAACTTTCTGCTTGTAGATATGAAGAGGTCATAGCTAATAGGGTCATATCTTTCAGTTTGTGGGTAGAAAAAAATCATAGCTAGTGAAATCATATTCTCCAACCTGTGAGTATTAAAAAAACAGTTATTAAGGTAATAACTTTCAGTTTGTGAATATGAAAAGTCACTGATCTTTTACATTTGAAATCTCTGCATGTAATTCATTTCCATAAAAAGATGAAAATCCTGGTTTCACATATGAAATCTTTGCATTTAAATTGAATTAAATTCAATTAATTAATTTAATGTTTTATTCAGCTAAAATATGAAAATCCAGGTATCACATTTGTGTGTCATATATTTCCTCTTAAATAAATATCAAGTTTATTTCTTCTTTTTGTTAAAACATGAATCACTCAATTCAAACCCATTTCATATGCATGTTCGAAGTTACTGGGTGCCCCATATGAAAATTCAAAATTAAATAACTCAGCAAATGTGGATATGGTGTAAATTCAACCAGCCTAAATTAACCAAGCTAAGAAGAAAAAAAAGACATACAAGCAGAGAATACTTAGAGAAAGTTTCATTGTCAATGAGTCATTTCATCTTTAGCTACTTCCTTTATCTATTTGGAGAAATGCAGTTGCTTGATGTAGATCTGTGTAAATGAGTTAGCATTTTGAGCTGACTGACTGAACCTGTTGCAATGTATGGTATTTATATGCTTTTTAGGCAGATACAAACTTACAGGATTTTGAATTTGTTAACACCAAAATGATTGGTTGAAAATTCTCTTTTTATAATTTATGCTCTGTTTTCTACAACATTTACAAATTTGTATTTCTTTTTTAGGTTTTATTTTTGCCAGAATATTCTAGAACTTGCTGTATATATATTGAAAATAGTAATAATAGTCATTTCCCTACAAGGAAAAATTTGCTATTTATTGAGTTTTGTTGTTGGTTGAAACTTATAAAATCTGTCTCTTAAAAACATTTTCAGGAAAATATGTTTCTTAAGTCCAGAAGCTATTATTGCTCTTTTCAATATTTAAGGGTGTTTCTTTCCTAACCTTTTATTTGAAGTAGTGTACAATGTTGATATCTTGATTATGTCATTATTTTCTCTTCAAGTTACATGTGCTATCCATTTATTTGTTGCTACTGTTGGAAGTGTTCAAGTGAGGTGCTTTTTGTTATTTGGTAGTCCTTTGTGAATCTGTAGCACCACTCCACAATGTTCAAAGAAAGATGGTCTTTTCCAAGACACTCAGGCTTCACTCAGTCAAAGCCATTTTTAACTATTGATCTTAGAAAATGGTTGTATACAGCTGACAGTTTAGATATTTCTGAATGGGTCTGGCAACATGTATGACATCCATATAAAACTATTGGTCTGATGAGGCTATTTAAGAATATGACTTGAGTTTTCAGGTTGATGTTTTGCTTTTGTTAATTCTGATATTATGAGGCCTTTTGGGCCACTGAAATTTTTCCATGCCAGCCATTGTAAATCAATATACAATATGCTTATCAATACACTTCATGTCAAATTTCTTTTTTATTTTTCAGGATCGAATGATGGTTGTTGTAAATATAATGGATGAGAATGACAACAACCCAGATTTTAATTTTGTCAGTGGACGTACATTAAATGGTACTGTTCCTGAAAATTCTTTGTCAGGAACTGAGGTCATTTTGGAAACACCAGTAAGTTACCTCTCTTTTACATATTTATTTTTCTTTTTTTCAAGACCAGGATTTCAAGCCCCTTTATTATGGATATAATTAAAATATTTAAAACTAGCAGCATGGCCCGGTGTTGCCCGTGCTTGATTCAAAAATTGTACAACTCATACAGCAGTCGCTATCACTTGACTTAAAATATTTTGGCCCTTCCTTACCTTTAAAGGAGTGCCCTTTGCGGCGCTGATGTTGCTAAATGCCTTACTTCTTGCCTATCTCACACTGCAATTTTTTTCTAAGCTCTATACTAAACATTAAATCAGTTACGAAAAAAGAACTAAACAAAATGAACACAAACCGATCAGCTTTAAAAAAAGACTCATAACTGGAAAAAAAACGAATGAAAAAAGAATGTTAACAACAAATACTTTTTCACACCCAACCCAGTTCTGCAGAATCAGAATCAACGTTGAGTTTAAGCAAGAGAATGAGCCAATTGGAGTAAAGTGCCATCCAGATTTAAATTTTTCCCACTTGTGACGAATGCAGCTATCGATTCTTTTTGCATGCTAGCATGCTAGTTAACATTCGTGTCAGTCAGCTGTTGGCTCTCACGCTGACCAATAGAATCTTCCTGCCTATTCGTGGCAGCCAGCTATAGGCTTTCACTCTGGCCTGTAGAAAATGGCTGCAAACTACCGTACATGAAAACTACCGTAGAAGCATGAAAAATCGATTATTTCCACTATCAATGGGAGTTGGGAATTGCAAAGTTGGTCCTGGCCTTCCTGCTAACTTGGAGCATGTGCATGTAAATTTTGGTGCAAATCCGTCAAAAATTGTGGCCATGCATTTGCTACACACACACATACATCCTGCCTTTTATAGATAGAGATATTAAAATTATCCCTGTAGCTTATATAAAATTTTAAAAAATTGATTGAGCTTTTTTATGGCTTATCAACCTTTTTGAGGTTATTTAAAGCTGAAACATATTTTTGAACTGTTTTGGAGATAATAATGATTTTCTGATACTTGCCTTACTATTTAACCCATAGCTGGAGGAGAAAAGATGGATTCATACCTTCCTCAAGGGTACTTGTATGTATGTGAATATAACAAACTTTACTGGAATTTGAACTCAGCTCTACAATTTGTCATTATGAGCCTTTATCATACCACCTGAACATCCAAGCTTACAGTACTTTGTATTTCTCAGTGGTTACACATCCAGGCATTGACATGGTGTAAAAATTTTTAAAAGATGTCTGTCATTAAAAACATCATCCCATAAGAAATTATATTAAAAAGAACCAAACTAAAATAGTAAAGGAAATCAAGAAGAAAGAAACTATTTTCTGTAAGAAAATGGAATCCATGTTTCAAAGGAGCCAGCCCAAGGTGTGAGCTATGTGTTAGGAGGATGTCAAATTCAAACAGATGCAGAAATTTATCTGGATAGTGTAGAAAACAGGCAATAAAAAGTATGGCACAAACAATCTGAAGGCCTATAGGAATAGAAAAAGATGCTTTACAAAAACTAAGCAAAGTATTAATTGATAGGAGAATGTTTTTAGAAACAAAGAAAATAATTTTAAACTATTATGCAATATTTATACTCCTTTATTAGAGTGAATGCTGAATAATCTCTGTGCCAATCTTGAAGTGACAGAGTCATGGTTCTACCATTGAATCCTGTTAATGACATGAACAGAACATGTAATGAATGAGGAAGTTTTACAACTACAAGGAAACTGCTACTAACAATCAAAAGTGACAGCTGAAATTTCTGGGTTTCATAATGAGGAAAGAAGGCTTAGAGAATTCAATACTTGCAGGACACACTGAATGCAAGAGAAGCAGCAAGTAACCTACTTAATGAGTTTCAGTGAATGGATGGCAAAACTAAGGTTAAGAGGGATGGTAAAGGGGAAAAAGTTACTTAGAACAACAAAAGATAGGAAGTTGTGGTGAGTCAATATCGCCTATGTCCTTAAAGGACATGGCACATAAAAAAAGATTTATTTCATGACAGCTGTCTGTCATCTTTGCCAGTGACCAGTTCACCACACAGAAAGGTCATTGATAAATGACAATCAATTAGAGCAGAGTTTAACATTTTTAAGCCTAGGAACAAATGAAAATATCATGGCACACTTTTATGAGAATGGATCAATAAATCCATAGCTTGATACAATTATTAGTCAAATTTTGATCTGAAATTTTCACTTTATATTATTCAATCTATATGGTTAGTGGAGAGGCATTGGGTTAAATATACTGACAAAAAAGTTGATTATGTTTAAAAATAAATATTTGTGGTATAAAGTAAATACTTGTTTCATCATTAGATTATACCAGTGTTTCTCAATCTTTTTAAGCAATAGCACACCTTAGAGCAAATTAAAATATCACAGCACACTTTGTGAAATTTTTAAAGGGTATACATTTAAATGTTATGAAATAAAACTAAGTAAAATAGTAAAGGAAATGTTGGAAGTGTTCAAGCGAGGTGCTTTCTGTTATTTGGTAGTCCTTTAGTCAGCCATACCAAGTCTTCCTTGATGATAGGAGACAATTCAGCAACTGTAACTATAATTTTGCAAGGCTATACCAACTTCAACAAATTTAACACAACATTCATTTGATGCTCCTTTTGCTACTATGTTGAACTGTCAACTCCAAAAGGTCAGAAAATAACACCTCATGAACACTGAGTCACACTCTAACAAGAACTTTTTTTACTTTAGCAACTAATGTAAGTCCCCACTTTCTTAAAAACATTTTTCTTGGCCTAACTTAATATTTTAGAAACTCAAAAGAATATTTTATGCAAGCCCTTCTTCTTTTCCCATAAATTATTGTAAAAACAAAAGCAAATTCTTTCTGTTTCAATTTCCCTTTGAGTAAGTCCTTTTTTATTGTGGGCCTAAAGAGATGACCAATCCATATTTCTTTGTATGTGAGTAAAATCCCCATAATATTAAGATTAAGGTCATTTTGAATAAAATAAGTAGTATTTTTATTTATTTATGTACATATGATAAATATATTTAATTTATATTAATAAAATTAGTATTTTAATGAACAAAACATCAACACTAGAATCTGTATTTAATTTATAGTAAATAAGTAATAATTCTATAAACTGTTCTATAGAAGTTACATTATTGTAGTTAAATAAGCAATATTTCAATAGTTATTTTTTCTTTTATAAAAATGCTGGAAATTTTTGCACATACTTTTTATATATACTCCTACATGAAATGAAGTATTACCAAATGCCAGAGATATCCAAAGAAAGTCATTATATTAAAACTTAAGATGAAGACCAGGGTGGCCATATCTGTCAGTGACATAAAAAATATATAAAAATAGTAAATTTTTAATTTAATATCCTATAGATGCACAATATAATTGGAAATGACATTGTTTTTCATGTTCCAAATTCAACAAAGGCCAAGGACAGAAAGAGCTAAATAAAGGATTTTCCTTTCCAATAAAGGATGGTTGGATGGCCTCATGAGAATGTTCATCCAATGTAATCATTAAATAGTAACATTAACTTGTGCCTCTGAAATTCAGATAGAAACTGCATGATAAATATACCATAAAGCTGTATACAGTTAAATATAGTTCACTGTTGTCCCTTGGCTAGTTCTGGTTGCATTCTCAGTGAAATATTCATCTGTTAAAACTGACAGGTCACCTTAGTCTAAAATCCATTCCTATTGACCAAAAAGAGAACATTGTTGGAGTGGAAATTAGTAATAATAATGGAAAGACTCAAAGTAAAGCAACTATATTTTTATTCATTATAATATAATTTATTTACTAAAAAATTAAGTTAGTCTGTTTTTTCCACAATTGAAATTATTAAAACATGACTTAAATACAATTCTCCCATCAACATTTAAAATATTATTTTATTTCTATTAATTTTTTTTTAATCATTTCATGCAAAGCAAGATGATAATGCCACTAAGATACCAAGGGTTACTGAGAATGAAAGAGAATGAGATTTTAGTGAAGAGAAGGGACAATAAAAGAACAGAATTCAGGAAGACAAAAGATAACAATTTATTTTAGATTTAAATTTTTGAAGATGGCAGGAAAGTGAGAAACATGAAGTGTGTTCCACAGGTGGAAATTGCAAGAAAAAAAACTATTAGAATAGAACTTATGGTTATATCTAGCTAGCTATTTTGACAGTAAAACAATGATACCTTGTTGCCAATCTAGTAGTACACATAAATTTATACAGTTGAGGTACCAAGGTGGAAAGTTCATTAGAACAATTAACAATTGACATGAAAATATTTATACAAAAAACGAAAGGAAGCCACCTGACAACAGTGGAAAAGTAAATGATGTCAAGAGGCCAGTCAGGATATATATATATATATATATATATATATATACATATATATATAAATACATATACATATATATATATATACATATACATATATATACACATATACATATATATATATACATATATACATATATATATATACATATATACATATATATATATATATATATACATATATATACATATATATATATATATATATATATGTACATATACATATATATACATATATATATATATATATATATGTACATATACATATATATATATATATATATATATATATATATATGTACATATACATATATATATATATATATATACATATACATATACATATGTCACACCCATCCTGGAGTGAGTCAATGGGATATGCATCAGTTGTTGATTCAGGCTTCGACCAATCCAGGATGGTGTTCCTTCAGTGGGCTTTCAGAAAGCTTGGTGGTGCCCATCTTCTCTCCATAAAGAAAATATAACCAATGCAATTATAAAATTAATTTAAAACATCACTATTTTTCAACAACACAGATAAAATATATATCTGTAATGGTCATCATGAAGCAATTTTTTAATTTTTTAGTATTTTTTTTATTTTCTTATCTTTTTTTTTCTTTTTTTTTTTTTCAGGCTCACCAATTAGAAGTACAAGACGTAGATGCTGGTGAAAATGGAACTGTGATTCTAAGTTTAAATGGCGCCACCCAGTTCCGATTACGCAAAGTTGAAAATTCCAGCTACGTAGTTTATGTCAAGGCCAACTGGTCCCTTGATCGTGAATGGAGAAGCAACTATAATGTCAGCATTACAGCTCGTGATGGTGGTGACCCCCCAAGGTCATCTGTTATCTATCTATTTATCAAAGTGCTGGATGTGAATGACCACAGTCCACAATTCCAGTACGCATCCTATAACATGACAGTCACTGAAAACTCACCAATCGGTAAAGTCATTGGTACAGTGCATGCCGATGATGAAGATTCCGAGGTTAATGGTGAAATTGAATACTCTATTGTCAGTGGATCTATGGAGATGTTTGAAATTGGAGAGAAGAACGGAAGTATTTATATCAGTCAGCCTAAGCTGGACCGAGAGAAGAAAGATATTTACCACATCACTGTCCGTGCCCAAGACAAAGGCTTCCCAAGAAAGCAGGCACACACTGTTGTGAATGTTTATGTTGAAGATGTTAATGATAATGCCCCTGAGTTTTCACAACAAGCTTACACGGTATCTGTACCTGAGAATACACCAGTTGGAGACATAATTTTCCAGGTGGATGCTCGTGACCGGGATCTCGGACCAGGGGGAGTGGTCTCTTTCTTCCTTGAGCCTCGCTCAGAGTTTTTTTACATTGATAAAAGGAATGGCAGTCTCTATCTAAATAAGTCCCTTGACTATGAAAAACAGAGAAAGCACTTCACATTCAACATCCTCGCTCATGATCATGGAAATCCAAGCATTAGTTCTGTTGCACCAATTGAAATAAAAGTTACCGATGTCAATGACGAATCACCAGTTTTCTCCCGTCAAATTTACACGGGGCAGATAACAAAAGATTCACCAATTGGCAAAGCAATCACTGTTGTCCAAGCCAAAGATACAGACTCAGAAGTCCTCTACTTCCTTTCCCCATCATCTCCCGAGTTTACAATCGACAAATCAGGACTTATCATTCAAACAGATAAAATTGACGAAACACTGTTCAGCCCTGGAATGCTGTACAAAGAATTTACTGTTGTTGCCACAGATACAATGCATACAACTAATACAACTGTTCAGGTATGTCCAACATGTTGTTATTAAAGTTTTTCCAAGTGTACATTGTGCACTGTCCAATATACAGCTATTAATGTCTTTCCAAGCATCTACTGTACAGGTATGTCCAGTATGCTGTTCTTAATATTTTTTCAAATGTATGCTGAACAGGTAAGTACAACATGATACTATTAAGGTTTTCCCAAGAGTTCAGAGTACAGGTATTTCTGATATCCTGCTGTTAAGGTTTTTTCAAGTATACTGTACAGATATGTCCGAACTACTGCTATCAAGGTTTGTCTAAATACAGATATTTTGAACATGCAGCTATTAAGGTTTTTTCTGAGTATACACTGTACAGGTACTTCTGACATGCTACTGTTAAGGTTCTTCCAAGTATACTGTACAGATATGTCAGGCCTTCTATTATTAAGGTTTGTCCAAATACAGGCATTTCCAACATACTGCTATTACTGTTTTTCTGAGTATGCTGTACAAGTATTTCTGACATGCTGCTATTAAGGCTTTTCCCTGAATACTGTACAGATATATCAGACCTGTTGCTATTTGGGTTTGCCCAAGTATATACTGTGCAGATATGTCTGACATACTGCTATTAAAACTTTTCCAAGTATACTGTACAGGTATGTTGGACCTGCTGTTATTAAGGTTTGTCCCAATACAGGTATTTCCAACATGCTGCTATTATGTTATTTCTTTCACAATCTCCTGAGTGTAAGACAATTGATATATAACATTAGTCTTTTGCAAAGACCAATTCTCTTGTTGGACAATCTGTATATTTGGTATGCAGCTTTTTTCTGCTCACAGTTTACTGTAGAAATCTACCACTTTTAAGTTTGTTTTTATATCAATTTGAAATCTTATTCAGTTAAATTTTTTAATAATTTCTTTTCTGTTTTCATTTATTGAAATTTCTTAAGAATGTAAATCCATTGTCTCTGTATGTTTTTAGTATGAATATTCAAACCATTTCACTGGTTTTTGTTCCATCATAGCTTTCCACCATTGCATTAAATGATATTTTTTGCCTTTCTTTGACTATGTTGTTTTAAAGTGATTATATGTAGTGTTTTATTATTTTTTGCTGATCTGTTGTGATTTTTTGTGTATTCCTTGGCTAGGGAGATGGCCTTTACTTATATAGATTCAATGATAGACCAATAGAAATCTTTAAGATCTAGTTGGGAGAATGCACAGTCTTTTATGTTATGGAGCCAGTGTATTACTAATCTTGTGTTTTTTTCCTTTGGTTTAGTTCTGAAGTTGTTTTTAGTTCAGTTATTTCCTTCTAGAATAAGTTTTGCTTACTTTTCCTTGTTTACTTTTTATTGCTTTGATTAGTCTGCATATTGGATTAGCTATGAAGTTTTCTTTGTTGTCTTTTAGTGTGACAAATGCTTGTGAATTTGCAAGGCAATTTATGAGATCATCTATGTTGAGTCTGTGATATCTTCAGGTTTTAAGGTTAATTTTGTGTTCTGTTGTTTTTGTTATATTTTTCCTGAGTAATTTATTGTGTTCTTAGAGTTTTAGTCTCTGTATTTTTCTGACTTTATCAGCAAGAATGAAGATGTTAAGAGTAATTTTTTAACTTGTTTATGTACACTTATAGCATTCTTTGGCATATATCTCAGTTGTAATGGGATTTTATGTGTCTGATGATCTTTGTTAAAGTTCTTCTCTGTTGTCTAGTTCATTGTGCTGAGTGGTAATTTTTTATTATCTGTAGTTTTCTTTTTACACTGTGTGTGCATTAAATTCCTGGCTTAAGAACAATGTTCACATATCATTCTTTTTAGAAGACTTATTTTTTCTGTTAATTTTAATTTGTACAGTGATTTTTGTGAAGCGGGAACAACGTTTAGAGATTATACAATGTTAATTGTTTTCTTATGCAATATCGACAATACATTTTATTCATGATATAAAGCACACTTCACATTATATATATATATATACATATATATATATATATATATATGGATATAAACATATACATATATTTATATATAGATATACATATACATATATATATATTTATATATATACATATATATATACATATATATATACATATAAGCACATACATATATATACTTATATATATATATATATATACACACATATATATATATATACACATATATATACATATATATATATATATATATATATACATATATACATAGATATATATATATATACATTGTGCATTTAAGCAGCAATCCTTCATTTATGCCTGTTTCATTAAAAACTCCAGACAATGTACTATAATTAAGCTTTTTATTTCATTTTTCTTGTGTTTGAACAAGTGATTTCTTTTTTAGACACAGTGCTATTTTGTGCTATTTTAATTTTGAACTATGAATCAGCATCCATCCCATATGCATCTGTATACTTTTTTAAAATTAACAATAAGCTATATCTTGTGCCTGATGAGTTTCGGGCAACCAACAAAACTCGAGTCGCACATCAAACATAGGTATATGTGTATTTGTTAATATATATATACATACATATATATATATATATATATATATATATATACATAAATACATGTACATATATATACATGAATATAAACATACATATATACATGCACATATATATACATATATACACATGCATATATATATACATATATATATATATATACATGCATATATACTGCGTGCCAAATTATTATCAAGATAACTTTTTTCTAATATTTCAAAAACAGTCTAATCAAGTCACACAAAATTTTCACACAATGTTGCAACACTGACCTACGCAATCACCGAAATTTTTGCACTGATCTGCACAATGTAAACAAACTGGCGCCATATTTGTTATCAGCATGGTGATATATACAGATATATATATATATATATATATATATATATATATACACACACACACACACACATATATATACATATACAGATATATATATATATATATATATATATACATGTACATATATGTGTGTGTGTGTGTATATATATATATATATATATATATACACGTGTACATACATATATATATATATATATATATATATATATATATATATATATACACACATGCATATATATACACATATATTACACAGACACACACACATATATATATGCATATATAGTTATATATAGGCATGTATATATATATATATATATATATATATATATATATATATATTTTCCCCCAAAAAAATCTGGTTGTTAGTAATATGATTAAATATTAGGAAGTGAGTTATGTTGACAATTTTTCAACAGCTCCTCGTTTCTCTCTCTCATGTATTTGGGCAATAATTTCTCATTTAGGCGAAATATTTTTATCAAGTCTTCACACGTCAGTCTTGTTAATTTGGGGATATTTTTAATTATTACTTTTGCTTTGTAATATATTCTGTATGTTTGTTCCAAAAATGAATGAAATTTTATTTGATTATTTGCTTTTATAATTAATGTTTTTAATATTTGTAGTTATTTTTGTGCATGTGATGGTGTGGGTGATATAAAATCATAATGCTTAGTATCTTGCAAAACAGAAGTTATGTGCCATGCGTGATACACACTTAGGCAATCATGTATCTTTCGATACATGACTGACAAGGCAATTTTTTCCTGCAGTAAGTTGCCATTTCTTTCTGCAATAGACCAGTTGCCATCCAAGGCTATAGAACCCAGTCTGTTCTGCTATTTACCCATAGCTGGGGGAGAAGAGGATTCATACCTTTACCAAGGGTATTAACATGTAAGTGAATGTAATGGATTTGACTGGAATTTAAACTCGGCTCTCCGATTCCTCAATCCGAACCACTATAGTGAACTAAATTTGAATGCTACTTAATATTATTTTGATCTAAGAAATTTGTGAATTCTCTTTACCCTGCACTCTATTCTATTACAAAAATTGACAAAAGTTTCTTGTCATTTGTAGACCTCAATGGCTGACAGTTTGGTAAATAATAGCAATTAAAATCCATTACGACACCATTATCAAACTTGACAGAGATGAATCAATATGTGAAAGGGTGATGAAAATTTCTTAGTTTAATTCACCTTTTCTTTTGAAAATGCTTTTTACACAAACTGTCAACTTTTCAACACACTATCATTTATATATATATATACAAAAACACACACCAGTCCACCGGTTTCGTCCCCTCTCATCAGAACTGTTAACGGAGAACTAAAATTATGAGGAAAAGAAAAAGAAAAAGTCTGTTATGGATGACATGAATGAGTGGAACAGAGAGAAAAAAATAATTTTTTATTTTTTTTTTCTCCCTGTTCTTTTCCTCAGTCGACTGGTGTGTGTTTTTGTTTTAAATCTATCATGGCCTACAATAAAAAATTTCTTGTTTTTAATGCCTTAATATATATATATATATATATATATATATATATATATATATATATATATATATATATTTCTTTTTATACATTATTTTTATAGATACAATGTATTCAAGTAAATGCTCTATTTTTAATAAGCAGTATTAATTAAACTGTATTTAATTAAACATACATTTACTGTCCTGAATATCAGACTTCATTCATTTCATTATATATAACAAATATTGTATTTTGTCTAAAAATGGCCAACCTGGTTATTTTTGGCAGATAACATTTTTCAGAGACATTTACACTCTCCTGGCTTCTTTCATTCCAATCAAGTTTAATCGCCAAAAATTTAAATGCAATGTCAATTGTTATCTTCAATTTTCTTGATTCCTCTTCTTTTATTGTTCTCACTCCTTAATAACATTTTCTTTTTATTATTCTTTCACACTATGTAACCCACTGCAACTTAGTAGCTTTTTGGCCTTACTTGGAGTGAAACGATTACTATATAAGTAAACATCACTAAAAAAGGGCTGTTTTAAAGCATATGTAATAAAAAAGTGTTCAATATATATATATATATATATATATAAATACATACATATATATAATATATATATATATATATATATATATATATATATATATATAATTAAAAAATGTTTAATAAATATCTTAGCAGTAAAAATCATTTTTAATTTTTCAATCTTCTAAAAGAAATTTCTTGGATATTTTTCTGTCAAAGACTGTAAGTATTCTGTCTTTTTCTATTTTACAGATTTTTGCATCAGACACTGAGCCCTTAGAATTTCGGCATCCCATATACCAATTAAAGGTTCCAGAAGACATCCGTCCCGGAGGACGCGTATTCCGATTGAAGATGGCCCGTGCACGTCAGTCAGATGTTGATGTAGCCAACCTCACTTATCACATGATGTTTCCTGTTGATTGGTTTGCCGTTAATTCATCTACGGTCAGTAGATCATGGTTTGCTTTAGCAGCTAATTTTATTTGCAGCATAATTTTTTTCAATATGTCTCAAAGAATGATGCAATACCATTTGGTCTCAAAGAATGATGCAACACCATTTGGTCCTTGTGCTGGTCACTTTTGAAAATGAGAAAGCTCTCTCAATTTGGAAGAATAGGGTAACCCAATCTTCCTATTCCTGTTTTGTAGGGTGATGCTAAAAGGCTGTAAGCACATTTTTTTGTGAAATGAAAAAAATAAATTTTGAAAAAGTGCCTAATTTAACATATGTCCATTTTGCATATGATTTCTTTTTTTGAATTTCTGGCTTAACTTCTCAAAATGTCTTTGTCTCTGTTCTTCTTACTGAGATCAGTTTCCTCATTTCAAAAATGAGAAAATATTCAAAACGGGCATATGTCAATTTTTAGAAATACACCAATGATTCGATCCTTGTTTCATAAATATAAAAAGCCAAGAGTTCAAATGCTGATTTTCAAAACAGCAACACCCTCCCCATTAGGAAGAATGAAGCAACTAACTTCATTTGATCCTTGTGCTGAACAAAACTAAATTTTGTAAACATCAGGAAAGCAGGAATTTAAATGCTGATTCTCAAAACAAAGTGGCCTTCCCCACTTGGAAGAATAGAGCAAAATTATCTTTCTATCACCATTTGACCTAAGAACTGACCAATCTTATGTTTCTTAAATATCAGTGATATTGTTTTTATTACCTCTATTTATTTTGTTTGGTTCTTCACACAGTGATACTTAGTTAAACATGATAGCAATAATAATAAATAAAGCATCTCTATTTTCTGAAACCCTAAGCCTTACTGATCAATTGAGAAATCAACAAAGTAAATAATTAATTAATGAACTTCACTCAAAGACAATGAAATAATAACAAAAAAATACTGTTTTCAATTAGTGCAAAACAGATGGCTACAAACAACTTAAGTCTTTTTTTGACAAAAGCAAGAAGTAGAACCAAATTTTTAAATGAATATTTCCAAGTATGTGAGTTAAAATGGAAAATTCTATAGTACGACTTCTATTTTTTTAATCACTTGTGACTGGGATATCTTTTTGCTCTTACAATCTTAGTAAAAAATGTCATTTTTGTCCACTGTGATTCCAATATATATAAATTTGTGCAATTCTGTTGCTTATTCTTAAAAATGTTAAACCAATTGGCAACAATCCATAAGCATTTGATTTATTAATTGATTAATTTTCTTTGGCTTTGTTATTTAAAGCTAGAAAATATTTTTAGACTGCAATAATTTTTTTTTAGATAATAATGGTTTAGTGATAAAATTCTTACTAATTAACCCATAGCTGGGGAGAAGAGATAGATTCACACCTTTCCCAAGGGTATTTACGCATAAATGAATATAACAATCCCAACTTGAATTGGAACTCAGTTCTCTGATTAACAATTTCAAGCCATTATCAATTACACCAGCTGCACATCTAAGCTTACAGTACCTAGTATTTCTTAAGCAAATAAGATTTTCAGCAACATAAAACCTGCATACATTTACTATCTGATGATCTTCCTAAAAGTATACCTACAATAGTAATGAAAGAAATCATTCTGTTACTCTATTGCTATTTCCATGGAAAATGTTTTGACCAACTACATTCATTATATCTTTACAGCTAAGACTCATCATACTACATACATAGTGTCAAATCATCTTCATTCTCTTTGTATTCCATTAGTAAGAAGAAAGTTCCAATCAGACAGCTCCTTCCCCAGAACTGCTACTTGGTGTAACTCCCATGAGGATGCTTCCCCAGTCGCTACAATCTTAACCTCTTCATATCTTTGGACAACCGTTATCTATCCTATATATCCTCATAATCTGCATTTTTTACTTCCTTTTCATATACATACAGCAACCTCAGAAACTGATATACAGTATACAATAATCAAAAGCAAAATATAGCAAAATTGATTCTGTATAAAAGTGGCATATTACCATAGAAGCTTATCTATGATACATATTCATATCAGTTTATTCTTGTTTGAAACTAACAAAAGCATCTGCAGTTATTGATTTAGCTGATTTTGCTTAGCGGCACATCAACCTCTAAGAGTTATTTAATGCTGAAATGTAAATATTTTGTACACAACTTTTTGGGGGATAATAATCATTTTAGCGATATAAGTTTTACTAATTAACCCATAGCTGAGGGAGAAGCGGTGTATTCATATCTTTCCCAAAGGCATTTGTGCATAAGTGAATATAACAAACTCAACAGGAATTGGAACTCGGCTCTCCAATTAACAATTTAACAGCTATTATCCATTACATCACCAACATATCCAAGCTTACCGCACATGGTATTCCCAAGTGGGCGCCCATCTAGGTACTGACCAGTCTCAACACTGCTTAACTAAAGGAACTGGTGCTTTGATATGATGTGGCCATAAGCTTTGTAATTATTTTTCATTCTTTTAAGACAAACCCCATCTTAGCTATTCTTTACATTATTTTCAATCAAGCAAAAACTGCCACCTTTATTGCTGTTATCACAACAATTTGACCTTTGTGCTCGCTGTCCTTGGTAATCTTCAGAAAATTTTAAACTGAACACTTTATTTAATCTACAGTGTAGATTGTTCTTATTCTGTTTTCCATGTTTAGGGATATCACATCTTGTTTTGTTTTTTTAATTTTGCTCAGTTATTGCGAGTCCTGTTTCCATTGAGTCAGAATTTGTACAACCTGGCCCAGGGATTGAACTCACTTCTTTCTTTTTTCATGAGCTGTGTAACTTTCAGGCATAGTAGATCATGATTCTTCACAACTTCCTATCCTTTGTAGCTGTAAATAATATTTGTCTCCTTAGAATACCTCCTAGTCCCTATTCTGCCATCCATTTACACACACTCATTAGGTAGGTTGCTTGTTACTACTTTCTGCCTCTTTTACTAATTATTAATTATATTATTAATACTATGCTGCCAAAATTATAAACTAACACTTTAATCTTCTAGGCATTGATTGCAGAGCATTAGCCACGGGCTGCAAGAATAAATTCTCAGATTAAATTAGTGAGTATAAAATAGAAACAGATATAGAAAGAGGAACAGCAAGAACATTTTTTTCTTTTTCTAAAGAGAGTTAAAAGGATTAATTAGATCCAAAGACAAGGAAATATTGGTTGAATTGCTTTCAAAAAATTACATTTTTTGTATGTGATCAGTCACCTAATTTTATTCTGATGGACACAAAAAAATTCACTATTTTGAAACCCCTCACAGGTAAACTAGATAGTCTTGCTGGCTGTACAAGGCCTGTAGGCCATATTTTGTATAGCCCTACTCTAGGCTATTGTCAAAACCCCATCTAACAGCTAAAATACAATTCTAATCAATGCATTGCTATAAAACAAAATAGTTCATTATTCATTTGAATAAATTATTGATTTTAACAAATTTATTCTTATTATATTTATTCCATTTTTTTTAAATTATCCTTTATTCAGTTTTTAAAATTATCAGTAAGAAATCAGAGTAAAGAAACTACTTTTCAGCAATACTTGAACACACCCCATATTTAGGAACTCAGTTTAAATGGAAGTCATTTGAACCAGTTCAACCACTGATGCTTTTATGGGTAAGCCAAGGTTCCAATGCTTCTGATGCTCTTTATACCAATATTTTACACCTCATTTTCTGTGATATAACAATCATTTAAAATAATGAGACAATGTTTCATATCCTATGATACAACACTCTTTAAAAATGATCCTAGATTCAATGTCAGCATTAGAGACTTGATGGAATTTTTAGTCTGCTGAGAAAGATAGAATTATAACAGGAAGCAAAATAGTCTGTGGTACAAATGGTTTGGTACTGAGTCAGAAATTATTTTGGAGATCATTGATCAAAGATGAGATATTGATTCACAAAAACATAAAAAAATGTAGGGAGAGGGTTATAAAATGCAGCTATTATCATTGAAAGAAAAAGAACAAAAAAGATATGTGTTGACTTGAGACTCATACTTGAAAAAGCAGTCATGGTAACAGATGCCAGGAGTATAAAATATATGTTCAGTTCAAACTCCAGGAAGTTGATTTGTTTATGGAATTCAACCAATATGTGGCATCCCTGAACACAATGGTTGTTAAAAAATAGTAGGAGTCAATATTTCATATCCTGTGACACAATGATTATTAAAAATAATATGAGACAATGTTTTATATCCTTTGACACAATGATCTTGAAGAATAATGAGATAATGTTTTATGCCTTGTGATATAACAATCATTAAAAATACTATGAGACAATGTTTCATATCCTGTGACTCAACAATCTTTAAAAAGAATATGAAACAGTTTTTCATATTCTGTGAAACAATGAGTGTTAAAAATAATAGGAGACAATGTTTCATATACTGTGACACAAGGATTGTTAAAAATAATATGAAACAATGTTCCATATGCTTTGATACAATGATCTTTAAGAATAATGAAATGTTTCATTTCCTGTGATACAACAATTATTAAAAATAATATGACACAATGTTTCATATCCTGTGACACAGTGAGCATTAAAAATAATAAGAGAGAATGTTTCATATCCTGTGATGCACCAATCATTAGAAATGCTATGATACAATGTTTCATAACCTGTGACTCAACGATCTTTAATAATTATATGAAACAGTTTTTCATATCCTGTGACACAATAATTATTAAAATATAATATGAGCTAATGTTTCATATCCTGTGCTGCAACACATTTTAAAAATGATCCTAGATTCAACATCAGCATTACAGACTTGATAGAATATTTAGTCTGCAGGAGAAGAAATATCTCTTCTGAGAAAGATAGAATTATAACAGGAGGCAAAATACTTTGTGGTACAAATGGTTTGGTACTGAGTCAGAAATTATTTTGGAGATCATTGATCAAAGATGAGTTATTGATTCACAAAAACATAAAGAAAGTTTTTTCTTACTTTTCTTCTATGTTATTTTAACATTTTTTTTTTTTTTACT
Organism: Acanthosepion lycidas; assembly: GCA_963932145.1. Classification (NCBI taxonomy): domain Eukaryota; kingdom Metazoa; phylum Mollusca; class Cephalopoda; order Sepiida; family Sepiidae; genus Acanthosepion; species Acanthosepion lycidas. Next base: position 67,730,359 of record OZ010598.1, read on the forward strand.
TTTGATCATTTTTCTTTTAGTTTGTGGAACAGGTAATTGCTTTGTGGTTCTGAAATACAACATACACAAAGTGGCAATATAGAATCTCCTAAGAGATCCAAAGAAAGCAAAGTTAGATATTACTTCTCTTCAAACATTTGTCCAATGAATGAAAAACATATGAAAACTTAGAAAAGCAACAAACAATTATGCACTTTGAAATCTGTTTTTTTAGATTGGTTCATTATTTATTTAATATTTTCTCAACAGTTTGAAACTTTAAATACTTTTATAACACAAACAGTGGAATAAATAACTCAGCTACAAATGAAGAAATATTATTTTTTGGCAAGACAGAAAAGCAACCATTTTTCTTTATGCTTTTCTTTTTAAATGAGGACATCAAATACAACTAAATATAAGTTTGGAGAAAAAAAAATCATGTCTAAAAATGAATGGCATTACCTTACTGAACAAAAAAATTATATTTCAAAGTTCTGACTTTAAAGTAATTCCCTGTTGATATTCCAAATAGAATCTTTAAAAAAAGAAAAAAACTATATCTTCTTGTATAAATTGTGTAAATTTTAAAATATTAACACTTTTACGTTTCAGAAAACACATGAAACTGTGTAAAAATTAAATGAAGAAATTTAATAATCTAGACCAGTGTTTCTCAACCAGTGTTTCCCGGAACCTTAAGATTTTACAAAAGATCCTCAAGGGTTTCACAAGAACAGATGTTACTTGATTTACCTAATGTCATTTCAATATTGCTAGTAAAGGATAGAAAAATAAAAAACTGATGCAGTAATTATGTTTTCATTCTGTTTATATTTATATTATATGTATACGACATTGGTTACTTATGTTTATTTTTTGTTTGAGTTAAGAATTTTTTGTGTGAATGAAAACCCCATGATGAAGTATTATAAAGAAACAATATAAATTTTATTTAGCATTACCAAAAATTTGACAATGATGTATTAATTTTTCCTTAAACCAGTTATTCAAAAATATATACTATGATATTTACCATATGGTCTACAATGAAAATAAAATGTGAAAGATATGATATATAATTTTGTTTTGGTACAGGGGGTTCCTTGAGACATGTAATTTATTTTAAGGGTTACACAAGGGTAAAAAGGTTGAAAAATGCTGATCAAGACATAAATTGCAAAATGTATATATATATATATATATATATATATATATATATGAACTTGAAGCATATAGATGAACCACGGGTTTAAAAAAAAAGGAAAACATGGGATCCTTTCTCGGTCTTCACTCAGAAATGGAAGCAACACAAGGGAGTCAACGAAGAACAGACACAAGACGATGGATTTCAAAATAAAACATTTATTTATAAATATATAAACAGATAAAGAAAGAAAAAAAAGAAAATTTATTTAACAAAGGGGAAGGGGACCATGAAAGATCAGAGGACGCAAGCGAATAGTTATATATATATATATATATATATATATATATATATATATATATATATAAAAAAGATCAAGCCAAGAGAATCAACTTATCTGTCAGTCAAGTTGATATTTCCACACAAAATTCTGATTTGCTGAAGCAAGAGTTCTTATGCTACAACAATATTTTGGTCGTCTGGCAATTTTCCTGGGTTCCTTTTCTTTCAGAAGTGTTTGGGATCGACAACATCTCGTACAGGCATTTCAATCCAGTTTCATAGCAGTCCTTCATTTCTAGTCAACAGACTTTGCTGTCTTCTTAATCTCAGCGGGCAGTCTATTTGGAATCTGGACGATTTTGCCAAGCGATGTTCATCTGCCACTGGTCAGACAGAAAATGAAAATCCTTTTTTAGATTTTTGCTGTCCCCAAAGACAGTCACATGGGTTCTTTTCGTCCTTGACTGGGTACACAGGAAGATGGGGCACAAATCACGCAGTGTTTGTGTGATGGCCAAAATTTCAATCCACACTTAATAGGGTCTGATCACATGAATCGCAGCAGGAGATCCTGATGGTGCCTGGAATTCACTTATGGTCTGATAGCTGCAAAATTGTTGGAACCAAAGCTTCAAAGTTCATGGGCCCTTGGTTTGTGGGTGAAAGAGTAGGTAGAGAGGGAAAGAATTTGTGAAGAGAAGAGGTGGGTATAGCTGATCATGGAACATATTTGCTCGCAAGTTGAAAGCATGGATTTTATCTATTTTTATTTAATTATTTATTTTTCTTTTCTAACTAATTTTCAACTAGAATTGGAAATTTTATTTTGGGGTGCTTTTTAGCCTTACGCCTATGTGGTTAATGAAATCGTGCCTACGTCACAATATATATATAGTTTAACACCTTCCCCTCCTCTTCACTTTCTACCACACCTCATGCCATGTGCTTATTTATGTATTTAATTTTAAAAAAATAAAAAATCAGGAAATCAATTGACAGAAATTGCCTGAAGATACCGAAAGGTTGAAACCAAGGTAGCTGATTTCCTAATTTTATATATATATATATATATATATATATATATATATATATATATATAAAGTGGACATTGAGGTCAACACAGAGTGTCAACAGTCTCATTTTTTTCATTTTGATTATTATAGACACATTTCAACCAAGTACTCTCTGGCTATCTTCAGGTGTTCATTGTTTTTGACTGATATGGGATTTCTGTTGATTATTGTGTTATATTGTCTTTATCATATTACTTGTTTGTTCTTGCTGAACTAACTATAATATTTCAAAACATGATCCAAAGATTGAACTCACAACCACTAGATGACAGCAACCCAAGTTTAACCAATGCCTATATCCACTATGCTGCCATCTTGAAAGATGTCAGTTGTGTGTTTTTGGAGTTTTAAAAAATATATATAAAATATGTATAAAATATATATAAAATATGTACTTATTCATTGTACAAAGTACATTATCAATAAATCCTTAATTTGTTTATTTTTGCAATATCAAGTTGAAACATCAAAATGTTATAATAGACACACTATTTTGACCAAGTATATAGATCTACAGAAGGATGATGAGAATACCATGAACTAAACATATAAGCAACAACAAAGTTTTGGGAAAACAGAAACAAAAAGGATACTTATACATCAAAAAGAGACTTAAGGAAAGAGGGCTTACAAACTTTGATACTGATAAGACAAACCCAAGGCAAGATGGACAGAGGAAAACAATACATAATCTACTTTTAATGGGCTTGTACAATTGGTTAGCAAAACAGGGATTAGGTGAGATAACAAAAAGAGGAAACTTTTTAATAGATAGAAAGGACAGGAAATTGTGGAGAGCTATGATTGACTACATCTGAAAAGACATGGAACATAGAAGAAGATCCTCTGGCCATATTTGGGTGCCCATTTTCTTTGGCTGATATGTTGATTATTGCATTACTTTGTCCCCTTGCAATGTCAGTTATTATTAATTCCAGCTGAACCAGTGTTTTACTAACTGTTGTAGCATACCTGCAGGCAATAATGGGTATGTCCTCATTCACATAAATACAGTAGTAAATCCTGAATGTTGGTCTGCAGTTGGAGATTCATTGTGGAATTCACTTGACTCACTTCTAGCGGTTGACTACTTCTAAGCACCATTGGCAAATCTTATATGTGTTGTTCTTGTCCTAAGTATTATCTTTCATTACCAACCTTTGTGTGATTATTCTATTCAGTATCCTTCCCTACTTTACAACACTAACTGATCCAGGGATTGAACTCACAACCATTAGTTGGCAACAATACATGTTTAACCAATATGTATATCTACTACTCCACCACCCTGAAGGCATTAGTGGTGTGTTTTTGAAGACTTTAAAAAATGTATAAAGTATATATACTTATTACTTGAACACTATCAATAAATCCTTAATTGGATTTTTTTACATTGTTAAGTTGAAACACCAAATAGTTTCATCCTTGATAAGGAAGATTATATATTTATATAAGTCATTATTATAGAAATACTTTGATAAAAATATAGTTTTAAGGTGTGCTATGTTTATGGGCAAAAGTGCTCAATATCAGGGATAAAGCATATGTAGATGAGATGTAAAAACAAATATCTTGTAAAATACAACCATAAAAGTGCACTATATACAATGCCAATAATTCAACAGGGTTTAGACAAAGCCAAATAGTTTAAACTAAACAAATAAGATAACAGACCCTGCAAAATAAAATTAAAAAAATCTAAATAAACAAATTAAATAATAAACAAATTAACAAACTATGAATACACACATAAACACAAGTAGACGTAATAATAATTAACAACAAATAATTAAGTAATCAATAAGAAATAATGAATAAAAAGTTAGCAAACACTATAAAAATAGCTACAAATGACCCCCTTCAGATCGAAGATTATTATAAGGAAAACATTTAGCATCCATTGACTGAGCAGCCAGTACTGCTTTCTGTTGAAATTTATAAAATCTTTCTCTTAAAACAATTTTTCATTAAAATAAGTTTCTCAAGTCCAGTAGCTGTTATTACTCTTTTCATTACAAATCGGGATTTCCTTCCTAAGCTCTAGAATATTTTGAAGCATGACTGTTACTACTCACCCAATAACTGTTAAGAGAATACAATAGACCTTACTACCCATAATGTACCATTGACCAGAATATATAGTCAAGCCAAAACATAACATAGATGGCCTGAAGACTGTGTTTGAGCATGAAACAGATTTGTAAAAAAAAAATAATATTATGCTTATCTTCTAGATTATTGTCTTTTCATTTGCAGGGTGTTATCACAACAAATGCAGATCTTGACCGGGAATTGCTGTCTAGTTCAACAAAACAATTTGCAGTAGAAGCTGTTGATGCCAATGGCCAGACGGTTGCATCAGCTGCAGTAAGTTAACCATTTCATTAATCACATTTGTTGTCCTGGTTTTTCCTGTAAGCCATATAGAACCAGAAATCATAATCAAACAATAATAGTATTTAGTACTTGTCTTCCTATGTACAGGCTTTTTGTTCAGGCTTCTTGCAATTATTTTCATAATGTCTTAGATGCAATATATTTTGTTATTAATGGTAATTAGCCATTTCCTTATAAGGAAACATTTGGCATTCATTAACTGAGCAGCTAGTACTGCTTTCCATTGAAGTTTATAAAATCTTTGTCTTAAAATAATTTTTCATTAAAATAGGTTTCTTAAGTTCAGTAGCTGTTATTACTCTTTCCATTAAAGATGGGAGTTTTCTTCCTAACCTTTTATTTGAAGTAATGTAGAATGTCAACCTCTTGATTATGTCATTATATTCTCTTTTAGTTACATGTGCTATCCATTTTAGTTGTTGCTGCTGTTGGTTGTTCAGAAGTAATGTGGTTTCTATTATTTGATACAGTTCTGTGTTTGAGAATCTGTTGTGCTAGACCACAATTTTCAAAGAAGGATGATCTTTGCCAAGACTCTCATGCTTCATTCAGTCAAAGCCATTTTTAATTGATCTTAGAAAGTGGTTGTATGCAGCTGATAGTTTAGATATTTCTGAATGGGTTTAGCACCATACATGACATCCATATGAAAGTCTCGATCAGATGAAGTTATTTAAGAACATGCCTCAAGGTTTCAGGTTGATGTCTTAGTAAGGTAATTTTTAAATGGAATCACTTGCCCTAATTTGGAATCATCCACTTGATATTAATATACATTGGCTTTTTTTTTTTTTTGTTGATAGTCTCTGGAGCACAAACTTTGTTTTTATTCATACTTTGTCAACCACACGTATGATAAAATATGCAATAATGGGTGATAATAATATCATATATTGAGTAAATAATATCACATCAGGTCACCAATATAATTGGAGAGCTATTGGAAGAATGGCCTATTCTTCCAATTGTATTTCCCCCATTATGAGCATTATTATATCCATAATATAATAACATCAATATTTCACATACAGCTGAAAGGAAAAGGAATAACAAATATGCTTTGTTCTCAGAGAGACTTTTATACTACTAAAACATACAAAAAACAATATATATATATATATATATATATATATTTACACATGTTGCATACAGAGAAAAATATAAAATATCTCCAACAACAAACAGTGTGTAAAAAAGGAGGACCTTACTTGCAATATTTCCCAAAGGGAAAACTGGAGTTACAGCAGTTTGTCTATGAACCTAGTGAGACCATGTAGTTTTTCCTGTAAGACCTACCACTATGGGATAGGGATGTCCTTCTTCACCAGGCTATGCAATACAACTGCCCTTCATTACTCTATCCCTGACATCACTCACCAGCTGTCTGATTTTTTATTATTTAATTTTAGATGAGTCAAATTTTTAATCATTTTTTTAATATTAGCACATTTAAATAATCCCCTTATCAGATGACCTTTGTGACTATCTCAATGAAAGGGAGACAATCATCTTTTGTATCCCTACACCAATATTAAGGAATTTCTAAGATATCATATAAACCATTCCAGGATAATCAATCAACATCCTACTATTATCTAAATCACATTTACCACCATCCTATAAAAATATGTAGAATTATATGGATCTGTAGGCAAAGCCTCAGCTGCTGATCATCTGTTATGGCTGTACAGGCCCACATGGGAGTGACAATCTTGATTGCAATGAATGCATGTGAAGATATTCTCCCCCAATGTCACTGTGTTGTTTTCTTTCCTTCAAGCATGCTTCTCCCTGGCGGCATGCCTCTGTTTCTTCTCTCCAGCCCTATAAATTGCATCTCCAATGTAAGTGATCATTGACAATGTCTTCCCACCTCTCCATGTCCATTGCCCTCATGTCCTTTTTGCAGATGTCATTGAAGCAAAAATAATGTTGCCTTTGTGTTATCTTGCTGATGGCTACTTCCCTGTACAGAATGACCTTCAGAATCTTCTCATCATTAAACTGTTGCTTCCCAATGTAAAATTATAGTGTGTTAACAAAACCAAAATAATGTAAATAGTGTAAATACCACTACTCCTGTTCAAAAAGCCAGGGAGGAGTATTAACCAAATGATAGGCAAACCTTTATACTCCTATTGATGAGGAACAAAAAACAGATAAAAGTTCAGACAAAAACATTAGAAATATAGAGTTGAAGTAGACTTTAAAAGGCACTGGAAACCGGATCCTAAACTTGGAAGAAGGTATAAATCTCTACTCCTCTTCAAAAGACTGGAGAGCAATGTCAACCAGGCAATATATAGTTTGGATGATTGAGCTCAATCTTTTTGTTGCTACAAGTAACATGTCACAAGTAATTGCAGAAGCTTACAATGTGTAAAATCATATCTGTGAAATATTTCATTAGCTGGTTCTAAGTGGTTAACATTTGTCAATGATGCCAATGATAACAACCATATTAAATATTCAATAAGCTGACTTTTAGCAGCCACAGCAAAACAGAATAAGTTTGATTTTGTGACATTGAGAGGTGTCATTTGAAGTATTTTTTTAATCACTTCACCCCAAGCAAGGTGATAATGTCACTAAGATGCAAGGGGCTACTGGGAGTGAAAGAGATTGAAAAGACTTTAGAAAGAATCAAAAACCTGATTCTAATCAGGTGATAAACCTCTACTCTTCCTACTATTTCTGAGATGAGGTATTGTAACTATTTACACTATTTACATTGTTCAGACTATTGTCCTCATCTTTATTGTCATATTCATGAGGTTTCAGCAGAACATTGCAGTCTTCTTCAGGATCTATATATATTTCTGAGATGAGGTATTGTAACTATTTACACTATTTACATTGTTCAGACTATTGTCCTCATCTTTATTGTCATATTCATGAGGTTTCAGCAGAACATTGCAGTCTTCTTCAGGATCTATATATATTTCTGAGATGTGGTATTGTAACTATTTACACTGTTTACATTGTTCAGACTATTGTCCTCATCTTTGTTGTCATATTCATGAGGTTTCAGCAGAACATTGCAGTCTTCTTCAGGATCTATCTATATTTCTGAGATGAAGTATTGTAACTATTTACACTATTTACATTGTTCAGACTATTGTCCTCATCTTTATTGTCATATTCATGAGGTTTCAGCAGAATATTGCAGTCTTCTTCAGGATCTATCTATATTTCTGAGATGAGGTATTGTAACTATTTACACTATTTACATTGTTCAGACTGTTGATCTCATCTGAGGAGGCTGGACTGTACAAAAGCCGAAACATCATGAATATGGCAATAGAGATGAGGATAACAGTCCGAATAATGTAAATAGTGTAAATACCACTACTCCTGTTCAAAAAGCCAGGGAGGAGTATTAACCAAATGATAGGCAAACCTTTATACTCCTATTGATGAGGAACAAAAAACAGATAAAAGTTCAGATGAAAACATTAGAAATATAGAGTTGAAGTAGACTTTAAAAGGCACTGGAAACCGGATCCTAAACTTGGAAGAAGGTATAAATCTCTACTCCTCTTCAAAAGACTGGAGAGCAATGTCAACCAGGCAATATATAGTTTGGATGATTGAGCTCAATCTTTTTGTTGCTACAAGTAACATGTCACAAGTAATTGCAGAAGCTTACAATGTGTAAAATCATATCTGTGAAATATTTCATTAGCTGGTTCTAAGTGGTTAACATTTGTCAATGATGCCAATGATAACAACCATATTAAATATTCAATAAGCTGACTTTTAGCAGCCACAGCAAAACAGAATAAGTTTGATTTTGTGACATTGAGAGGTGTCATTTGAAGTATTTTTTTAATCACTTCACCCCAAGCAAGGTGATAATGTCACTAAGATGCAAGGGGCTACTGGGAGTGAAAGAGATTGAAAAGACTTTAGAAAGAATCAAAAACCTGATTCTAATCAGGTGATAAACCTCTACTCTTCCTACTATTTCTGAGATGAGGTATTGTAACTATTTACACTATTTACATTGTTCAGACTATTGTCCTCATCTTTATTGTCATATTCATGAGGTTTCAGCAGAACATTGCAGTCTTCTTCAGGATCTATATATATTTCTGAGATGAGGTATTGTAACTATTTACACTATTTACATTGTTCAGACTATTGTCCTCATCTTTATTGTCATATTCATGAGGTTTCAGCAGAACATTGCAGTCTTCTTCAGGATCTATATATATTTCTGAGATGTGGTATTGTAACTATTTACACTGTTTACATTGTTCAGACTATTGTCCTCATCTTTGTTGTCATATTCATGAGGTTTCAGCAGAACATTGCAGTCTTCTTCAGGATCTATCTATATTTCTGAGATGAAGTATTGTAACTATTTACACTATTTACATTGTTCAGACTATTGTCCTCATCTTTATTGTCATATTCATGAGGTTTCAGCAGAATATTGCAGTCTTCTTCAGGATCTATCTATATTTCTGAGATGAGGTATTGTAACTATTTACACTATTTACATTGTTCAGACTGTTGATCTCATCTGAGGAGGCTGGACTGTACAAAAGCCGAAACATCATGAATATGGCAATAGAGATGAGGATAACAGTCCGAATAATGTAAATAGTGTAAATACCACTACTCCTATTCAAAAAGCCAGGGAGGAGTATTAACCAAATGATAGGCAAACCTTTATACTCCTATTGATGAGGAACAAAAAACAGATAAAAGTTCAGATGAAAACATTAGAAATATAGAGTTGAAGTAGACTTTAAAAGGCACTGGAAACCGGATCCTAAACTTGGAAGAAGGTATAAATCTCTACTCCTCTTCAAAAGACTGGAGAGCAATGTCAACCAGGCAATATATAGTTTGGATGATTGAGCTCAATCTTTTTGTTGCTACAAGTAACATGTCACAAGTAATTGCAGAAGCTTACACTGTGTAAAATCATATCTGTGAAATATTTCATTAGCTGGTTCTAAGTGGTTAACATTTGTCAATGATGCCAATGATAACAACCATATTAAATATTCAATAAGCTGACTTTTAGCAGCCACAGCAAAACAGAATAAGTTTGATTTTGTGACATTGAGAGGTGTCATTTGAAGTATTTTTTTAATCACTTCACCCCAAGCAAGGTGATAATGTCACTAAGATGCAAGGGGCTACTGGGAGTGAAAGAGATTGAAAAGACTTTAGAAAGAATCAAAAACCTGATTCTAATCAGGTGATAAACCTCTACTCTTCCTACTATTTCTGAGATGAGGTATTGTAACTATTTACACTATTTACATTGTTCAGACTATTGTCCTCATCTTTATTGTCATATTCATGAGGTTTCAGCAGAACATTGCAGTCTTCTTCAGGATCTATATATATTTCTGAGATGAGGTATTGTAACTATTTACACTATTTACATTGTTCAGACTATTGTCCTCATCTTTATTGTCATATTCATGAGGTTTCAGCAGAACATTGCAGTCTTCTTCAGGATCTATATATATTTCTGAGATGTGGTATTGTAACTATTTACACTGTTTACATTGTTCAGACTATTGTCCTCATCTTTGTTGTCATATTCATGAGGTTTCAGCAGAACATTGCAGTCTTCTTCAGGATCTATCTATATTTCTGAGATGAAGTATTGTAACTATTTACACTATTTACATTGTTCAGACTATTGTCCTCATCTTTATTGTCATATTCATGAGGTTTCAGCAGAATATTGCAGTCTTCTTCAGGATCTATCTATATTTCTGAGATGAGGTATTGTAACTATTTACACTATTTACATTGTTCAGACTGTTGATCTCATCTGAGGAGGCTGGACTGTACAAAAGCCGAAACATCATGAATATGGCAATAGAGATGAGGATAACAGTCCGAATAATGTAAATAGTGTAAATACCACTACTCCTGTTCAAAAAGCCAGGGAGGAGTATTAACCAAATGATAGGCAAACCTTTATACTCCTATTGATGAGGAACAAAAAACAGATAAAAGTTCAGATGAAAACATTAGAAATATAGAGTTGAAGTAGACTTTAAAAGGCACTGGAAACCCAATCCTAAACTTGGAAGAAGGTATAAATCTCTACTCCTCTTCAAAAGACTGGAGAGCAATGTCAACCAGGCAATATATAGTTTGGATGATTGAGCTCAATCTTTTTGTTGCTACAAATACATTTTGGCTGATCTATTCTACAGCCTTCTTCAAGCAAAAGATTTTTTTAATCATTTCACCCTAACTAAGGTGATAATGCCACTAAAATGCAAGTGGCTACTGGGAGTAAAAGAAATAGGGAATATTTTAGGAGAAGGAATGAGAAACCCAATCCTAAACAGGAAACAAGAGATAAAACTCGACTCCTGTTCAAAAGACTGCGGGGGGCACTATGAACCAGCCATAGATGAACCTATCTACTTCAATTGGTGGAGGAGAGAAAAACTGAAGCAGACTTTAGAAGGAACTGGAAACCCAATCCAAAACAGGAAACAAGGGATAAAATTCTACTCCTGTTCAAAAGACTCGGGAGGAGTGTGAACCAGGTGATAGGCAAATCTATCTACTCCTATTGAAGGCAAAATGAATAAATATAAATAAAAATACAAAAAATAAATAGTGAATTAAATTTAGTTTAGGCAGAGACATCAGAAATTTAATGTTGAAGTAGACTTTAGAAGGAACCAGAAATCCAATCCTAAACAGGAAACAAGGGATAAACTTCTACTCCTGTTCAAAAGACCAGAGAGGAGATGAACCAGGCAATAGGTGAACCTAACTACTCCCATTAGAAGATAGGTTGTTCTCTTTTTGTCAGGTAATGTCCACCAACATTTTTGGAACAAAAGATATTGTGGCAGAAATTCTGACATAACAAATTTTGCAACAGTATGTAACACAATCCTACATTGGTCTCCAAACTTTTTCTGACAAAGTTAACAAATTGACATCAGTTTTATTTTTTATTTATTATTTTGTTATTTGTGAGATGAATCAGACTTTACTTTTTATCTATTTATGCATTTATGGGGGAGGGAAGATGTATCAGACTGTTGATATCATTATTTTTTCATTTTTGAGATGAATCCTACTACTGATCTGATTTGTTTAATTTTATTATAATTTTTTAAATAATCAGACTTTTCATTTTATGTTTGGCTTTTTCATTTTATTATTATATTTAACCTTTAGAACTCTGTATGTTGGTGACTTCATTTGTCAAACAAAATGTTTGTACATGCAACTCTGATCATCAGACAATAGTGTGGTTGAATTTTGAGCTAGTGTTGTCATATCCTACTATGGCAACAGGACTAACTGAAAATCAAAGATGGTGCTACTGCAGTTGTCTGGCTACTTATACCAAATGGATGAAATACTTATGAATATTTCAGAATGCTAAAGCTTAAATAATTCAGACTTATTGTTTTGTTTTTTTATTATTTAATTTTAGATAAGTCAAATTTTTTATCATTTTTTTAATATTAGCACATTTTTAATAATCCCCTTATCAGATTTCCTTAGGTGTACAATTCATATGGAAGCAAGGGTACCTTTTCTTACAGATAGATACAAACTGAAGAAAAGAAAACCTTTATCTTCCATTCAAATTGCTAAAGAATTGATCAGTTGAAATATTGTGATAACAACAAAAACTACTAGCCCAATAGAATGAATAACAAAGCAGAAAAATAATGAAGTTTATCAAATTCTTCAGGAATCATGTTTCAAAATATTTCTTTACATTTCAGATTATTGTGAACATCACTGATGCCAATGACAATGCCCCAAGATGTACTTTCCCTTTGTACAAATTCACACATGTTGAAGATTCCTTTGTTGGTTCATTAGTTGGACGAATTCATGCCATAGATGAAGATGCAGGAAAAAATTCCAAACTTAAATTCAGTATTATTGGCGGTAACATTGGTAAGAATAATGAGATTTTTACCTTATAAAATGGTTAAAACACTTATTTCCATAACTTTTATTCCAGTTTATTATAATTGTTTGATTTTATTATTAGTTATTGTAGATAATCTCTTAATGTGCCTAATAAGATCTATGGTAAAAATGAATTTTCTATGCATCACATAACTTTCATTGTTCAATTTTATCATTATTTAATCATATATTGTTTGCATACATTATTTAATCATATATTGTGCCTAATAATATCTATAGTAAGAATGAATCTATCATTGATCATACAACTTTTCTTGCAATATATTGTTATAAATATTCTATTTTATTATTAGTTATTGTTGTTAAATTCTTATTGGCCCTAATAAGATTATCTAATAATATCTATAGTAAGAATGAATCTATCATTGATCATACAACTTTTCTTGCAATATATTGTTATAAATATTCTATTTTATTATTAGTTATTGTTGTTAAATTCTTATTGGCCCTAATAAGATTATCTAATAATATCTATAGTAAGAATGAATCTATCATTGATCATACAACTTTTCTTGCAATATATTGTTATAAATATTCTATTTTATTATTAGTTATTGTTGTTAAATTCTTATTGGCCCTAATAAGATTATCATATAAATTTCATTACAGGATATTTTTATAATTTCTCTATTTTATTACCAGATATCATTTTCCATCTCTTATTGTGGTTAATTTATGCTGAGGCTGCAAAGATCTATAGTTAGAATAAATTTTCTCTCTATCACATAACTTTTATTACAATATATTGTTATAATTGTTTGATTTTATTATTAATTATTATTGTTAATCTCTTAATGTGTCTATCAAGTAAAAAGAAATCTTCTATCATCACAGGTCTAGTATATTGTTATAATTGTTTTGTTATTAGTTATTGTTGTTAATCTCTTATTGTGTTGAATCTATAAATTAAACTTTATCCCAGTTATGGATATACTGAAGATAATTTGGCAACAAAAAAAAACAAAGATAACTTAGTGATGAAAAAAAAAAATGGTGTTTCAAAAGTTCATTTTTTCTTTGACACTGTTATCATTTTAACTACCTTCATTCATCAGCAATGTTTATTGTTTTAAGAAGTTATGATTAGAATTTTAATAAAACCTAAACATACAGGGTGTCATGAATAAATTAACAGTTAAAATAACACTGACATCTCATTTTAACAGATATATTTACCAAAATTACGCAAAAATATCTTGAAATACTAAAGAGTATACTTATTTAATAAAATTGCCACTGGCTTCAACTATGGCCACCAGACAACTTTAGAATCTCCTGCAACACTTCTGGACGGTCACCTTAAGTTGGTGAATAGTGCCATAAGTTCAGTTCATCTTTGGTGTTACAAGGAATTTTGTTGGCCTCTTGCTCAACTATGCCACACACATAATAATCAGTCTGGGGAGTTAGGTGGCCAGATGTAAGGGGTGATGGGGTTGCAGAAATTGTCTGACATCCATGACTGGATTCTCCTGCTTGTGTGGTATGGTGCGGAGTTCTGTTATCAGACGTAGGATCTCCCAGCAGCCACTCTCTTGACCTAGCGCAGCACTACGTCCTCAAAGCACTTGGAGTAAGCTTCTGCATTAAGTATGAGGCCCTCACTGACAAATCTGGGAGTTATCAGAAAGATCAGAGTGAGTTTTCCAAGCTGCGATACCTTTGTAATCACCAAATCCAACTCTTTCCGAATCTTCTGCACTGTCCTCAAATTGATATCCAAACACTTCGAAATGTTTGTATTGGAGCTTCTGGTTTGAATGCCAAGCAGTATAGCATGCCGTTTCCAAATTTTTGGCAGAGTGAACTGTGTCATGGTGCTCTTTTTCTTACAGACAGTTCCCAACTGACCCTACTTTACTGTGAAGCTGAACAACACACATGTGTGAAATTAAAAATATAAAATGGCAACAATTTACCACTCGCACCCTGTATGAAAGTGAATTTATACATTTTCTTTGTTCTTGAGAATTGACAACAAAAATAATAATCACTATTTAATTATTAGATTGTTTACTTACACTATTTATTCATTATATTATTTATTGTCATGGTTGGCAAAACATAAGTTGATTACCAATCAATTCAAATTCTATAAAATAATAAATCATAAGGATTTCCTTATAGCCTGTCACATATTTTAATAATTTGGTAAATGTTTGTAAATTTATGAATTATTTTTAATTTGTTTTCATATTTATTATGAATTGATAAATAATAAATATTGTATTGCATTAGTTTATCAGAATTCTATTAGTTTTTAGAATGTAAATATAAAATTATTCTTGTAAATAAACAATCTGATAAATAAATATTTTTGTTTTAAATTCTCAAGAACAAAAGAAAATTCACTTTCATCTGTTTAGGTTTTATTGAAATTCTAATTGTATCCTGTATATGATAATAAACTACATCTGACAGGAAAGCCCCTGATCAGGAGAGTGTGGAAGTATTTCTTAACTGTTGTTATTCCTACTTACCTGGGGTGGTAGCACCTGTTAGGGTCCCAGCTATGGGCAAATATTGAGCCCCAAACAAAATGTTATCTTTGGTTTCAGACATCTGCCAGAAGTCTAGAATATCTCATTTGCGGAAAATGTGAGGAGGTCTACAGCAATTGTTCCCAACTTGTAATTTAAGTTACAATATTTTTCTAAAATAAAATCTGTTTCCGTTTTATAGGAAACACTTTTAAAGTCAACAACAAGGGCGATCTGTTGCTAAATGAAATACTGGACCGGGAAACTGTAAATATTTACAACCTAACAATCTTGGTAAGTCTTCTAAATACAATTCACTTAAATTACGATTTACAATAAGCAAATGAATTCTCTCTTTCTCTCCATATAAATTGCTTTACAACAGATTTTTCCCATGTGAATTGTACTTAGAAATAGATTTTCCCTCTAAAAAGACTACAGTACATAAAACATTATTTTTCAATGTTGATTCACTAAATTAACTCAAAATAGAAATCTGAAAAAGATGCATTATTAAAGGTCCAGCATAACTGATCATATACGCTGACATACTAAAAGTCATGGGATTGTAGTTTGTAAAGATAATGGTAGGTAGTACCACTGTACCTTGATGTTATGGACACTTTGCCTACAGGACATTATGCTTATAGACAGTTTGCCTAAAGACAATGTGCCTACCAGACATTATGGCTAATGGTCATGATGCCTGACACAGCTTATAGGGAAAATGTTTTTATTTTATTTAATTTTTATTTCTATATATTTAATTTCATTTTATTTTATAAATATCTTTGAAGAATATCTGTGATCCTATTTACCCACCACTCAAATGGTTAGTATTCTCTTGCATTCGACAACAATTCTCCTAGAACTATTAATAATGCAGTCATCCAACAATAGCATACATGCACATACACACACATTATATATATATATATATATATATATATATATATACCGGGTGTAACAGCAAAATTGTCTAAATCGTGTAAAAGCATGGGATAATTGTCCATCCCACAAAATGTTTAATATCTAAAAAACTACTAAACTAATTGAGTTTCTTTTTTCCAGATCTTCAGGTAAGATATTTATCCAGCTTGACATCATTTGTCATAAAAATTACTGAAAAACCCTTTGAGTTATTCAGCTAGAAAGAGAACAGGTTAAAATCACTGTGTCAGCTTCACAATGTTTTTCCAACTGAGCAATGGTGGAGGCAAAAGATCATGCTACCAACATTCATACTCTGGCTTCCATCTTCAAATTCCATTCAAGAACCATCAAGAGAATGATGAAATTTAAAAAAGTGGGATCAGTAGAGACCTGGCCCAGGAGGTTACAATAGTAAGAGGGATCAACATTTTAACTTAGAGCTAAATACTTTCTTATTGTTCAAAGTAGAGTCCAATAGTATTATAAAAACCTTGGAGAATTCCAGTAAGATATATTTAATCATTTCTAATATACAATGGTTCAAAACTTAATCTAACAACTGGAAAATTTTGCTGTTACACGTGGTATATATAAGATTTATTTACACTATTTACATTGCCATATTCAGGTTTCGGTCATTGTACACTCCGGCCTTCTTCAGGTGTTATACTTTGGAATTTCAAAACAAACCCTTTATTTAATCCACAGAGTTATTTGTTCCAATTCTACATGCCAAGCCTTTGGATATCTCAGTTTCAGTTAATTCCCCTTAGTAACTCAATTCTCTATGTTTTTGTTCCCTCTGCCTTGCCCAGAGATTGAAATCACAACTCTTTGAGTCAAGTCACTTTTTTTATATAATTTAACATATAATAATGACATTAAAAATATAGTGGAGTCATAGTCTTTAGATATGTATATAAAATAAGCTTTAGAATAAAGGTCTAAGAAATGAAGATACTTTTGATATAGCCTAACATATAATAATAACATTAATAATATAGTCATATGAAATAACCTTTGGAGTGAAGATTTAAAAAAAAAATGAAATAGTAATGATAAATCCAAGATAGAAAACTCAAAAGAAATTCATTTTCTGTAATAAAAAGTTGAAGGGATTTTGCTTGAGATGTATTCAAATGAAGAATAAATATATTAGGCTATTTTCTGACATGATCTATTCTCAAAATTGTTTTTAACTTAATCTAACATGAATTCATTAACATTACAGGATATTAGTTTTGTATCATGCAAAAATAGACAGAAGTTACAAATGGATAATTTTCAATTTAAGATAAAGTGGGGTGCAGCTTAGCTGAGAACTGAAAATGGGATGAGATGAAAAAGATGAGTTGTTTGAACTTTGATAAGATTTTCATTATGAATTCCTGATTAGTTTGCCTCCTCCTTTTTCTTGCCTTTTATTCCAATGATCTTCATCAACCTTCAATAATTAAGCAACATCAAAGGTGCTTGTTGAATCATAAAGCTTTCCCTTAGCTGAACTGATTAAAGCAGAGCAGCCTTTTAAATGAGCTTCTATGACATGGGGCCCAAGTTTAACTCTTTTCAGAAGCATGGCTGGTGCAAGGATCTCATGACTCAAATGATGCCCCTCCCCCTGAATCTATAATACAGGGCCCCATCACTCTACTACATCTCATTTTTCCTAAGGTAGTATTCATATAGAATACAAATTTTATTCTAACCCTAATTATGTGCAATAATGGTTCATTTGTAATATAGATGAACAATTCAACTAAAAAAATTAAAAATAAATACTGTTAGTGTTATATAGGAATAAAGCATCACTGACAATATTTGTGTTTGAACATAAATAGCATGTAAGCATACATAGGCAATCCCATTATTAAATTAAGTAGACCATATAAACATAGAGGAAATGTATATATGTAGAAAGTAGCTGATGACTAAACAATCGTTATTTCTATTCTATCCTCTATACTATTTGGATCTGCATTTCTATTCTATCTTCTATTACTATACAGACCGCTATTCTCTACACTATTTACTATACTATTTCTCTATATGGATTACTATTCGAGCAAATACTATTAGTGCAAGATTATTCAAAGGTATCTGACACCAGCATTGTTCATTGGCATACTATAGTTTATATCTGTGATTACAAAGTCTCTACTACAATGAGCATTTACGAAAAGGATGAGTATTCGTTGACATTACAAAAGTGGCAACGAGTGTTTATTGACATCACAAAAAATACAATGTATCTAAATACAAACCAGAAACATGTCATAATAGATCATTCCATCTTAAATAAATCAACTTGAGCTATTTCTTGTTAAAAAGTTGAATCATTTTAACACATTCATATATATGTGGCATCCATTGTTCTTGAGAGACCATGGATCTGCGGCCAAAAAGTTATGCCTGATGGCGGCACAGAATTTTCTTTCCTTCCAGCATGCTTCTTCCTGGCAGCAAGCCTCTGTTTCTTGTCTTCTTACTTCAGCCCTCGGTGTAAATCGCATGTCCAGTATGAGCAGTTGTCAGCAACATCTTCCCACCTCTCAATATCTATATCCATCACCCTCATGTCCCTTTTGCAGACATCCTTGAAACAAAGACGAGGTCACCTTTGTGCCCTCTTGCCAGTGACCAGTTCCCTATAGAGGACCTTTGGAATCTTCCTGTCAGTAGACTGTTACTTCCTGTGTTTTACCATCACAGTGTGTCCTCTCCAGAGTTCAGACTAGGCAGGTTTCCTATGAGATCAGCAGTTGCCTATGTAGCACATCTTCCCCCTCTATGCCACTGATGTTGTCCAAGGGAAAGGTAGAGTCCAATGATGCTTGGCATCGGCGTCATTGCAGGATTCACCAGAACAAAGTTGAACTTAACATCGGACTGTCTTAGGTACTCCGGCTCCAGATTTGTCCTCCTGAACCCTTTCCCACTAACACATTCAACATTATGGATGAAAAAATAGCATATTTTATATCATGTTTTTTTGAGATTTATCATGAGCAAAACAAATTAACAAATTTGGTTAAAAAAAATAGATCCCATAATGACATCAAAATCCGCAAAACTTGTTATCCTTTAATCATCAGTAGTGCTTCTTTTTTTCTTTTTCTTTTTAATTGGTTTCACTCCAAGCAAGACACTAAAGCCACTAAGACACAAGTGTGTGGAAGCATTAGGAACAGAAACATTAATAATGAGAAAAGAGTAATCAGGAGGAAAGGAGATAGCAATTGAGACTGCATTTAAATTTTTGCGAATTAAAATTGGTTGGAAAGCATGGAGCTGGAAGGAACTTCCACAAGTGAGAAGTATGAGAAAAGAAACTGTCAGTATAGAATTTATGGTTACATCTAGCCAACTCAACCATAGATTGATAAGATCTCAATGCCAGTCTAGTATTGCACTTAAATTCAATACATCTAAGTTCCATAGCGAAGAATTAATCTGAACAATTACCATGAAAGTATTTATAGAAAGGACACAGGGAGACAATCTTACAGTGGTGGGAAAGTGACTGCAGCTTAGTTACCTGATCAGGACTGATAATATTGCTGATTTTGTAACATAGAAAAAATCAAATTTTGATAAGATAGTGAGGATCACAAAGTACTTCCCAGGGCTTTCAATCAGGCTTTCCCACCCTGGTCAGCGGGAGGGTGTAGTATGCACCAGCCCTGGTCAGAAGTTCCTTCTTTGTTATTTGCACTGCTTTCTTTAACAGTTACAGAGCAGGTGAACCTCAGATGTCATGATAAAAAGCTGCAATAGAATTATAAAAGAAATTATTGAAATGTTCATAATGAAATGAATAAATTTTACATAGAGTAAAGATCGGTTGTCAGATTCAACTTTTCTATCTGATTGTATCTATGTAATGCCTCAAATCACAAGAGCAAATAGAATTTTCATTTCAAATAAAGCAAGAACAATTTGTTCAGCTTGTTACTATTTATACCGGGACTCTCAGTAAAAAAAAAGTGAGTTTTGTTGATAATACTAAAATCTGTCTGTGGAGAATTTTATCCATTTGTGTTACAAATAGTGCTGTCTGTAATGTTTCTAGATGTCTAGATGTTTTTATTCAAGACAAAATCAAAAAAACTGAGATTGCATCTTTTTTTTTCCTGATGCACCATTGTAAACAAAAACAAACAATAAAATGGTATATGCAAATGCATATATACAAATAAAAACATATATATATATATATATATATATATATATATATATATATATATATATAATAGCACACAGTGAGTGCTGGGGATAATAAAACAGTACATGATTTTAAATAACAGAGCTAAAAGTTTATACTAATACTAAAACTACATTTTGTTCCTGACCATTTGGTTCAACTCTGAGTTTCATGTACATGGTAATCATCAGACAAAAAATTGAAAACTTGTGGCAAATGTGTTCACATCAGAAGATCACCAGTGTGAATAGGTGGTAGAATAATTATTTTATCAGAAAACTTTGAAATAAAATGAACTGGCCCAAAAGTTTAAAATAAATGATATATTTTTATTTATTTTCTTTAGAGTATGGAGTGAGTCCTTTGGTATTTGGTGTAGCAAATGTTTGTTAATAAAGTGGATATTGGTAGCAGTTTGGAAAAATGTCCATTTTGGTAGTTGGAAGTGAAACTATGATAGGGATAGTAGTGATCTCAGAAATTAGGTCAATGTCAATCTACTGTGTTTTTTCTGCTTTGAACAGGGTGGAAACGTCAGTAGCATATGACCTTTTAACTACTTCTTCACACATCACGCATGGCCACATTCTACACAGTAGTGTTCTTTTGTTCAGTCCTCTCCATGGGCCTTCTCTCTTTTAGCCCAGAGTTGTCAGGTCTCATCTTTTTTACCAGGCTTGAGAATTTGACATGCACATGGTTTTCATTAACTCAAATGTTTCTGTGAGTCAATTTTTTTGATTGGCCAAATTATTTTATTTTCCGGTGTTCCTTTCTTTTTCATTTTTTTAATAATGGACGTTATGCTTGGAAAATCCTTAATTTTTGGTATTTTTTAGTCACAAATAAGTAGGCTCTGTTCTTACAAACTTCTGATGTTTTTGACTGAGTTCAATCTTTTTTTTCTTCTTCCTCTTTTGTCTTCTCATAGGTTGAGAGAAGTATAGAAAGAGAATGTGTTGCATGACAAATATCAAAATGGTATTCCACTTCTTGCCACACATAAATCAATTGATCTCTAGCTATTGAGTTCACAGCTTCAACAATTCAATGTCTCAAATCTTCAAGAGTAGCAGGCATAGGTGGAAACAAACACTCTTTTATATATCCCCACAGATAAAAATCACATGGGATAAAATCTGGTGACCTGGAAGGCCATAGACAATGAACAAGATCTTCATTTCCACAAATTATATCAATTTAAATGTATACAAAATCTAAAAAAAAAAAACAACAAAAATAGCATTTAAACAACATTGGAAAAAATTTTCATTTATTTTAATAACTTTGAACCTTTTTCCTATCCAGAAATGTGTTGAATGTGTTTCTGTCTCTTAGCATTTGTTTTCATTAAATTTATGAAATCTGCTCTTTCTTTTGGAATAAACCTGTATAATTCTAAAGAATTAATAGACTTATCTTCAATCTGATATTTTTACTCAAATGTTATTATAGTGGATATTCGTATTTGAAATAGACACCCCATTTTTATTTCAAATGGCATGTATTATGGCTATCAGCCTGTGCATTCAATAAATATTAATAAAGAAAATGTGCTCTCCAACAGGGATCAAACCTATGTCCCTCTTTGTAGGAGAAACCAACATTTAATCCAGTGCGCTTTACAACTCAGCTACAGAATACATCAGAGTTCAGCAAAAGTCTATTCCTCATTCAGATATTTTTTCTCAAAAAGCCTATATCTAATCAGTTTCATATTCAAAATGTAAACAAAATGAATGGAATTATTTTTAATCCATTATTTTTGTTACTTCAAACATTATTTTTAGTAGATATCGTGTTTAAGTAGATGCCCTGTTTTTTAAACAGTACATACTATGTCTATCAGCTTGCCCACTCAAGAAAACTTAGAAAAATTTGCTCTCCAGCAGGGCTTGAACCTAAATCCCCCCCTCTGTAAGGGAAACCAGCCTGCAAATTAGAGAAAACTTACTTCTGTCTCTCTCTCTCTCTCTCTCTCTATATATATATATATATATACATACACATACACACACACACACACACACAGAGGTGGCAATAAAGTCACTATACACTTACTTATAATAAAAAAGCAGGTGGCTTGCAGTTTGAACAGTATCGGTCTATATATATAGACAACACTTGTCTATATATATATATATATATATATATATATATATATAAAGAAAGAAAGAACAAACAGATTTAGAATCCATAGTTCTCAGACATTTACTTTTTTACAGTTCAAAAGTTTAAAGCAACCCCCAGAAACAGCATGGGATGAACTTGACACACACACACATATATATATATATATATATATATATATATATATCACAACCCATTACATCGCATCTAGCTCTGTGTTAATATTTCAGTCTTTATTGTTTACCATAGCATTTTATTGTTATTAATCAAAATTAAGCAGAACCATTTTAATAATAAAATTCTGGACTGCTGATTGCTTTGTTGTAATTTTTATTGTAAGTAACTGTATAGTGACATTATTTCCACCCTGTATGTGTGTATATATATATATATATATATATGTATGAATGAATGAAGAACTAAAGATTTAAGGTGTGCTATATTTATGGGATAAAGTGCTCAATATCAGAGACAGAGCATGTGTAAATATAAAAATGAACATTGAAGTCAACACTCAGAAGCAACAGGCTGTTTCATGCTAGACTCAATCATTAGGCCACCATATATATATATATATATATATATATATATATATATATATATATACACTTTAAAAATTAGGTTAGTTAAATACACAACATTGGTTTCAACCTCACGGCCTCATCAGGCAATTTCTATCAACTGACCACCTAATGCTTTAATTAAAAAAAGAAAAACACCCTCTGAATATAATTAAACATATCCCCAGAGTCTAGGTTATCCAGAAACTCTTCCTGTAGAACAATTTTTGAGGAAAAAAGAAAGATTATGAGAAAAATTTAAAGGTAGAGGGTCACAAAACCAAACTAGAATTTAAAACTCAACAAATTAAACATCGTACGAAGAACAATTCGAGGTAAAGAAAAAATATTATTTGGTTTAACCCCCGTTTTAACCCCCGTTTTAACTTAGAGTTAAAATGTAAAATAGGTAAATTATATTTCAAGTTGACTACTAAACACTTCCTAAAAAATTCAGTTACATAAGATATTCAATAAAAATACAGTTAAATTAAGCTACAGTTGCACTGGTAATTTAAATACAATAATAAATAGACAAAATAAATCTCAAAACTAACATGCAGCAAAATAACACTAGTAATTTATACAACTGCAGAAATAAGTTTAGATACCCATTAAATAGAGCTTGTATAACAGAACCATAATTTATAAAGCAGAAGTAACTGATATTAATGGCCAAAATGAAATGTATATAGGTTGCACTGAAGGTTCTTTTAAGCGTAGATGATATAATCATAGATCTTCATTTAAGCTAGCAAATCTTAGATACCACACCAAACTTACTAGTCATATGTGGAATTTGAAGGGGAAAAAAACTGGGACCTGTTCATAAATGGGAAAAATTTTAAAAAGCTGAAACCATACAGCAATGATACCCACATTTGCAACCTATGTCAACATAAGAAATTAGTGATTATTACTTTTCCAGATCCAAAAAAAAAAACAGAAATCCGAAACCTTAAGTCCTTGCTTTTGTATCAAAAAATTTTTATTAAGTGAATATGAGGCTGAATAAATAATTTAAAACTCCACTGCTATTAGGTTGGTGCAAAAATAATGTCGTTTTCTCACATAGTAACTTATGTGAGAAAACGACATTTTTTTTTGCACCAACCTAATATGTTTACACTACATTTGCTTTCCCTCCACATCATTACTTACCTTTACATTGGCTTTTCTTTTCTACTTCTTTTCTTTATACATTTATGATACACTTGCTTTCCTCTTCTTTTCTCTTATTCTCTTCATCCTGCTTCTTCTTTTCCTTCTTTCTCTATAACCCCCCCTCCTTCCTATTACACTCAATGTTATGCATTTGACTGTTGTGCATTTGTTTCTTTATTTTTGAAAAAATAATAATGTACTGTTTTTTGTGATTTTTTTTTTTTTTTTAAATAAAGCGTTGGGTGATAAGTTAATAGAAATTGCCTGATGAGGCCGTGAGATCAAATCCAAGGTCACATATTCAACTAACCTCCTAATTTTTAAAATTAAAAGCTCTACATGTTATTTTTACCTTTATTTTATTTTCACGTGTGTATTGAGCACTTTTTATACTACTGTTTCTTGGTCTGATTCAATATATATATATATATATATATATATATATATATATATATAATATATAAATCTGTTTGTTCTTTCTCTTCATTTTTGTGTGTGTATATATATATATTTTACATAAAATAAATAGACAACACTTGTCTATAATATTTAATGAAACATGTATCAATGAAAAGATGCTGCCTAAATACACACAATTTAAATTACATGATCCAGCAGCCGACAATACTATCAATACTTGGAATGATAAATGTAGCCTTGTGAAAAGGCAAATTGAAATAGCAAAAGAAAAATTGAACAACCTTAACAGCAACAAACAGGACATTTACGATAAACTACAGGATATAACTACCCCGGACCAACTGGAGGAAATTACACATAGACTCATGGAAATTATACTTCTCAATTCACTCTCATGTGGTCAGGTGTGACGTCATGAGATGCGGTGCGATTTTCGCTTCTAGCGTCTTTATGCACGTGTTTATCGTTGCTTAGAAATCATCTATGTAAACAATGACAGACTATCATCACTGTCTTGTCCGTATATTGTTTAATATGTTGTAATTGACATCTTTGATAATGGATTATGTAAGTCAAAAGCTTAGATTGTATTAAAATAAAAAAATATGGATCAATATTGTGAATTTCTTCGTTCAGCGATAGTGTTATTAAACTTATCAGATGTTACGAAAAAATTTTACATAAAATAAATAGACAACACTTGTCTATATATATATATATATATATATATATATATATATATATATATATATATATATATAAAGAAAGAAAGAACAAACAGATTTAGAATCCATAGTTCTCAGACATTTACTTTTTTACAGTTCAAAAGTTTAAAGCAACCCCCAGAAATAGCATGGGATGAACTTGACACACACACACACACATATATATATATATATATATATATATATATCACAACCCATTACATCGCATCTAGCTCTGTGTTAATATTTCAGTCTTTCCATCCTAAAATTGAAAAAGAGCTCTTAGAGTCATTAAAAAAGAATGGAATCCATTATCAAACTTATACTTTGAGAAACTCATGCAATGAATACCAAAACTTTGTGGTGCAGTAATCAGGGCTAAAGAAGGATATTTTGACAAGAGCAAAATTTAATCATAAAATGCTTTTTTTCTTGTCATAGTAAAATTTCTAATAAAAAATCTTGTCAAACATTTTTTTAACCATGTATAATAATTTTCTCTTATTTAAAGTACAAAACAACTACTTTTTGGGCAATTTTTTTAAATTACCAGGGGTGGCCTCAAACTTTTGAACCATAGTGTGTATGTATATATATATATATACACACATATATATATATATATATATATATATATATATATATATATATATATTATTAAAATAAAAAAAACCTTACTCTGCTTGTTGCACACTGTGCATCAACATGAAGCATTATTCCAATGTTAATTTTAT
Organism: Acanthosepion lycidas; assembly: GCA_963932145.1. Lineage (NCBI taxonomy): Eukaryota > Metazoa > Mollusca > Cephalopoda > Sepiida > Sepiidae > Acanthosepion > Acanthosepion lycidas. The sequence goes on from OZ010598.1 coordinate 67,756,522, forward strand.
GAGCCTATTCTTCCAGGCTGGCTCAAGGTATGTTAGAAGAGAGTGTTTGAAGATTTTCCCACTGTAGATTGGCAATTCTTTCTGCAGTAGACCGGTTGACAAACAAGGCTATAGAACCTAGTCTGTCCTGCTATTGAACCCATAGCTGGAGGGGGAAGAGACGGATTCGTACTTTTCCCAAGGGTATTTGCATGTAAGCAAATGTAATAAACTCAACTGGAATTCAAACTCAGATCCCTGATTTCTTATTACAAGCTGATATCCATTGCACCACAACACACAAACATTATTATTATTAGTAGTAGTAGTACTTAAATGTTATTTGTAATGAATACTCATATTTGATTAGATTCTCAGTTTATTATGCAGTATATTTATTTATTTTTGTTTACTGGCCTGAATATTCAAGAAATCTTATCAAAGAAAAATATGCACTCTCTGGCAAGACACAAATCTGCATCCCGTTTGACAGGAGAATCCGTCATTAGATCCAACATGCTTAAGATCAACTGAACCACAAGGTGCATCATCGATCAAATAAAGTTGAATAGTGTCTTATAGATGCAAATCTTCCCCAGACTCATGAAACATTCATATCTGCTCAGTTTCATGTCCTAACATAATCAAAGCAATTTCTAAACAAGTAATGGATTTTTATTTATATATATAATAGACTCTCCCGTTTGACGGTTCAACAGTTCAATTCTTAGGACAGGCCAGTCAGACTATCTACACGTAGGATTTGCTTGTAATGTTGAAGGCTTGTGCAGCATCAACCACACTTTTCAAAAACACCAAGTACAGAGAATAGGTGCAAATAGTGTGACATAAGGTCGCTAAACAACTCTAATTAGGTTTTGAAGTTGATATTGTCCTTCATCTAGACTAGTTGCCAACCAAAGAAGGTTAAAAAGTTCAGTCTGCCCTATTATTTAAATCATAGCTAGGAAATGAAGAGATAAATTCACACCTTTCCTAAGGTCATTTGCACATAAGTGAATTTAAGAAACTCAACTGGAATTCAAACTCAGCTCTCCAATTTCTCCTTCAAAGCCACCACACACACATATATATATATATATATATATATATATATATCTCACAACACATTACATTGCATCTAGACATATGGCTCTGTGTTAATATTTCAGTCTTTCATGTGGTACGTCATAGAACCTCATCATGAATTTACAACCTGCATCTGCTATTCCATGACTGTTATCGTCACATAGCAATCTTCTATGTCAACATAACAGAAAATCATGTTTGATGGTGAATATCTTTGTTTAAATGTCCACATAACCACTCTGAAGATGGGTCATGTGAGCCAAAAGCTTAGACCAAGGAACAGCTTAATAAAAAAATATCCAAATGTTGGACAATTTTGTCTTTATTTTCACCCAAAATTAAAGCAAATATATGGAGTTTAGAATGGCTAATAAACGAACATAACAGACATTCATTGTCTGTTATGTTTAACAATATATTTTTAAATAATGATCTGCTGCCCCAATACACTAAACATATATATATATATTATTTATTTTAGGATATTAAAACAAAAACTTGTTAAAAATCACTACACAATTGTTTCAACACTATAAATGTGTCTCCTCAGGTGATGTTAAACAAGTGAATGATTAATTTCATTTCAAAAGCAGAATACTTCCTTTTTTAAAAAAAAAAAAAAAAAAAAAACAGAATAAAAATAGGCTTAATGAATCAAATGTGACCTACAGTAAATTCATACTCACCAAAAAAATCATTTTTAATATAGGTCATGGCACAAAGTTGTCTGCATATAAATCCTAGAAAATTTCCTTATGGACAGATACAAGTGGTTACATTATTTCATAAGATGTAAAGAAGTCTGGCATTCAACTTTCCTAATAAATAAAAGTGGAGGAGGTAAGGAGATAATTTAACACAATGCTAACCAGTTCAGCTTCTTACATAAAATTTATTGGAATTATACTCCATTTGTTCTCATTTTACCTGGATATATATATATATATATACATATGTAGAGAGAGACAGACAAACAGACATATATCTGTAATGGGGTGCTGAAAAGTTTTCATTCTATTTCACTTAACAAAATCTAACCAAACAACATAATTTATTTTAGACATTTTTTTTTGGTTGGGCTGAGAGCTTTTCAGTCCTCCCAAATCTGTTTATGTATGTATGCATGCACATATATGTATATGCTTACTTATTTTAGATTCAAGATGGAGGTGACCCATCTCTTAATGGCAGCTGCTCAGCAATTGTGTCCGTGGAAGATGTCAATGATAATGATCCAATCTTTGAGCAGAACCAGTACAACGCTGCTGTGCGAGAGGAAGCCCCACCATATCAGTCGGTAAGCAATGTGCACAATAGTTTTCTCTTTGTCCCTTTTATTTCTGTTTCAGGCAATAAGAGATCGCAGAATATAGATGCACTTCAGAGCATACAGAGCTATAGTAATACAAGCCACTGATACATCAATACTCAATTTCTTTTATCTTTCAAATCTCTCTTCAGTCTACTCTATGCTATGTCAAACCAGCTGCATGAAGACAATGTTCCTTCTTGTACTGAATTTTTATATTTTCTCATAATAATTGATTTTAAGTAATTCTGCATCAGTTTTAATAATCTTCTTTCTTTATTTCTATTCATTATTTACTCAATCATTGAACAAGACTGCTGTTCTTGTTACTCTGCACAACATTTAAATAGAAATATTTTAGAATATTTCTAATAACAAAATCATCTCTGATGCAAACAAATTAACATTGGGAATTCTGGAAAAAAAAGTATGACAGGGTGCTGAAAATCCTCAGCCAAACTGCTTCCAAAAATCTGACCAAATATCAGAATTTTGTAGGGGAATCCCTTCTGGGTTGGATAGAAAACTTTTCAGCACCTCCTCATACATATATATTACAGAGTGCACCAGGTAAAAAAAAAAAATCAGAAAGATTTTTTATGGCTTATCAACCTTTTTCTGGTTATTTAAAGTCAGAAAAATATTTTAGACTGTAAGAATTTTTAAGATAATAATGATTTACTGATACAAGTCCTACTAATTAACCCGTATCTGGGGGAGAAGAGGTGGATTCATGCCTTTTTCAAGGGTATTTGCATGTAATTGAATATAACAAATTCAAATGGAATTAGAATTTGGCTATACAAAATATTCTGAGGCATTATTGATTACACCAGTGGTACCCAAACAGTGTAGCATGCCTCATAGGTGTTGACAGAAGAGGACAGTAGGTGAGGCGGAATTATTGAAAGTCAATCAAATATTTAGAAACAGTTTCAATAAATTCATATGCCAAAAATAAATATGATTGCAAAATTTAAAATATTATTATGGATTACTTGTAATTGAATGCATGATTCCCAGTATAAATAGTTACAAATAATTATTGACTGATACTTTCATACTGTCATTATGATATTTTTGCCTTACATCAAGTATTAAGAATATAGTAACTAACTATAGTAATTAAAGGAGAGAGTTATCAATGCTAATGTTCTGAATTCAAATCCGCAGTTATCTCCCTTTAATCCCTCTCTTTATTTTTTTTATTTTTAAATGTACTTTTTACCACATAAAATTTGGTGAGGTGCAAGCAAATTTTCATTCCAAAAATGTGGCCCAGAGAAAAAAAGTTTGGGAACTACTGGATTACACCAACCTTACAGCACCTGGTATTCCCAAGCAGATAAGCATTTTCAGTAACATGAAACCTGCACAAATTTACAATCTGATGACCTTCTTAAAATATACCTACAATAGTAATGAGTGAAATCGGCATGCCACATGCATAGTGTCAAATCATCTTCATTCATTTTGTATTCCATTTGTAAGAAGGAGGTTCCATTCAGACAGCTTCTTCTCAAATACTGCTACTCGGTGCAACAGACTCCCAAGAGGATGCTTCCTCAATCACTACAATCTTAACTTCTTCAAATCTTGGGTCAACCGTTATCTACCCTATCTATCCTCATAATCTGCACTTTTTACCTCCTTTTCATATATCCCCTCCGATTTCCAATTCCAAGCCTTTATCCATTATTTCACCCTGCACATTCAAGCTTACAGCACTTGTAAACAGAGAACAAGTAATAAATCTCTGCTCAAAAGACTGGGGAGGAGTGTGAACCAGACAATATGTGAACCTATCTACTCCCATTGGTGGAGATGAGAAAAACTGAAGCAGATTTTAGAAGGAACTGGAAACCCAATTCTAAACAGGAAACAAGGGATAAACGTCTACTCCTGTTCAAAAGACCAGGGAGGAGTGTGAACCAGATGATAGGTAAACCTATCTACTTCTACTGAGGAGAAGAAAAAATAAATAATTAGTAAATAAAATTTCAGAGTTCAGGCAGAAATGTTAAAAGTATAGAGTTGAAGTAGACTTTAGAATGAACTTGAAACCCAATCCTAAACAGGAAAAGTGATAAACCAATTTTTCTATGTAGAATGTAATATTCGTAAAGAAAACAAGACGATTTTTTAACCCACAACAATTTTATTGTAAAGTGCAGCATGATTGTGTCAGAATCTCTTTTTATAAGTTCTGCTCAAACCTATTATCAGCATCAAATTTATATTTGTTAGATCTGCAAAAGATACTATGAAAGATATCAACATTGATTACTTTCCTTTATACACTGCTTACTTTACTTTCAAGCTATGATCTAAATGCTAAGGTGGTTATTACTATTGTGTCAGCAAAATGTTTTATTTGATTAACTACCCAATTCTGTTTTTGCATCTTCAGTGATGATCCTTTCAGTTCCAACAATTCTTTGTGGCGTGCTTTATCAAACATTTTTGCATAATCTATAAAATACAGGTATTTTTATTGCACTTCCTGATATCATTCTGAGTATATATATTGCATTACTTGTTCCAGTATCTTAAACGAACTCACACTGTTCTTGTCCTATTTCCAAGCTAATTCTGCTATGCAATCTATTCCTCAGAATTCTGATGATAAGTTTTGTTATGTGGCTCATTAGGCTGACTGTCCAATGAAGTTTACTTTTGTTTGCACATGACTTCTTAGGCAGTGCTATGAAAATAGATTTACTTAGGTCTTCCAGAAATGTACACCACTGTTGTACATTTCATTTATTATGTCTATAATCTTGTCAATGCTGAAATCATCTGAGGCTGCTAGCATTTATATTACAATTCCTTCTAGACCTGCTGTTTTGTTTTTGTTCAATTTGGCCAGTGCAGATTCCACTTCAGATTTTACCATTTCTGGTCCTTCAATATTTCTGTATATTGCCGGTTCTCATCTTTCATTGTGGAAGAGTTCTTCAATCTATTTATTTCATCTTTGAAATATTTTTTCTTTCTCCAATATCAGTGTCCTGTCCTTGGATTTTATGCATCCTGTTGATGAGCATATCTTTTGTCCTGTTCTCTTAATTTTCTTAATGCATATCTGCTTTAACTGTGATCATCATTCTTTCTATTTCTGCACATTTTTTAGTTGAATCATTCCTCTTCAGCCTGCCTACATTTATTCCTAATTTCTTTGTGCAGAGTCCTACATTCTGTGCCATATCTTGGCATTGTTTTTTGTATCCTTTTTACCATGTTGAGAATTTTATCTCTCATCCATTCTTTTTTTTTTCTTTGTCTGCTTTCCTTTAATATGGTCTCAAGTGCCAATGTTACTAAACCTCTTAATGTTTTGTTCCATGTCGACTTTCCCTTCCTCTTTTATCCATTGTATCTGCCTTTAATGCTATCCATATATTTCTCATTCATGTCATTCAAGAGGCTGTCATATAGCCCTTTTCAATTTTTGTAGTTTCACTTTAAATTTACATATCACTGAAAGGTGGTTGCTCCCACAGTTGGCACTTCGGTATGTTTTACAGTGTAAAACTGGATTCTTGAATCTCTTATCGATAGTTATTTTGGTTTTTCATTTCTCTTTCTGGGCTTCTCCAAGTCCATATATGTCTTGAGTGTTCTTGAAACCAGGCATGGCTACTACTTGATCATTCACCATTGAACCATTTTCTTCTCTGTGTTTGTTACAAGTTCCTAGTCTGAATTTTCCAACTATTTTACCATCTCTCTCCTTAGTTACTTTAGGTCTCCCATGACGATTATAATTTCTTGCAGTTTACATTAAGAATTGGCATACAGAAAAACTTTTCTATTTCTTCTTCTGTAGTTTGTGCTGTCAGTACATATACAACTATGATGGATATGTTGAAAGGCTTTCTTTTCAGTTTAATGACCAGAATTCTTTCAGATAGTTGACAGTATCCCAAAAAACACATTTCTTCATGTCTTTGCCCAATAATAAATGCATACCTGTTGCACTTGTGGATTTGACCATTACTTAATTCTACCTCCAGATAAATTGTTTTGCACTAACAAGAATATAGCCTTGTAATAATTGAATGGAAACAAAAGGTTAAAATTAAATTCAAGCAATACATGAGCAAAAGAACAAAAAGACAAAAGTTGAAATAGTAAACAATACCAAAATCTTTGTCTTTGAAGACAGTGTAAAGTGAAATGTATATTTCTTACTGGACAAGAAATGGCAGCCAGTCACCGGAGAAAGGAAAATATGTGTGTGGGGGTAGGTTGCAAAAATCTACAATTAACTGTCTTTGACTGGATGACGTGTGTGTGTGTGTGTGTGAGTGTGAGTATGGTGCTAAGAGACAACCAAATGAACTTGACTCTGCACAAATGGACAGTGTTCAATTCCTTATATAAAAGTTACTCAGATCAGATAAACTGTTTTTTTTTTTGAGAGTTGTTCTGATTGGTCCATAATTCTAAGACAGGCATTTGTTTTCAAACTATAGCAACTTATATAAATGTTGCCAGCTGATTCTTTTGAAGTCCTATTTTTTTTTTTTAAATTAATGTTTATCCTATACAAGGCCCAAGAACCACGCAAGTTAGAGGGTTACTGAAGAAATTTGTTGTATGAGTGTTAAGAGGAGCAGTTTATGAGGATATATGGTAAAGGTAACAGTTAACCCTAGACTTGAACAGGTTAAGATTGTAGGGATCAGGAAAGCATGTTCTTGGGAGTTGTTTCCACAAAGAAACAGTGGGAAGAAGCTGTTTGAACTGACTTCTCACTAATGGCATATGAAGGGAATGAAAGTGATTCACCTCAGTGTATGCAACATGGTAGGTCCTAGTTGTGAGGGCTAGAGTTGGTAGGGAGTTAGGAATGTAGTTTATCTGAACATTTTCCATGAATACCAAAACTTTGTACTGCAGTAATCAGGGCTAAAGAAGGATATTTTGACAAGAGCAAAATTTAATCATAAAATGCTTTTTTTCTTGTCATAATAAAATTTCTAATAAAAAATTTTGTCAAACATTTTTTTAACCATGTATAATAATTTTCTCTTATTTAAAGTACAAAACAACTACTTTTTGGGCAAATTTTTAAAATTACCAAGGGTGGTCTCAAACTTTTGAACCATAGTGTGTATGATATATATATATATATATATATATATATATATATATATATATATATATATATATATATATATATATATACAAATATAGCTAACTATACTCATTTCGAAAAACCCTCGAATTTTTGATTTGCCAATAATCAAATCAATCTCAAGGGAAAAAAACGTTTGAAAAAAAGAAAGAACTAGAAACATGAAAGTCTGTAGAAAAAAATCCCACAGATACAGGTTTGCAGCTCAAAGAAAAAAAAACAATACGAGTAAACAACTAACTAACAAAAGAGCTCAATAAACCTAGTGAGCCAGACAAACCTACCCAGGTTTCACCTAAGCAGATCATCAGGGAAAGCTGGCTAAAGAGGCAAAGGGAAACACATATTTATAGGCGATAGTCAAAATTATACCACATGACCAAAGGTAAAAATTTCTTCAACTAAAAGGGGAGGGGATATTAAAATACGAACATTAAGGTGGAATGACAAATAAACGGGGAAATTCGTCTTAATTTAGCAACCAAGATTTTTTATGCCTACATATGTTAAGAATTTCAGTTTTGGAGTTTAATAGCTGGTTAGGTTGATTATATAAAGCTATGGCTAATTTCTCCTCTGTACATAATTTACAAAATTTTTGGCCTGCTTTATATTTGGGGCATTTTTTTAATATTTCCCATTTAAGGATGGGGTTTTTATCATTTTCTTGTCTAGTTTTCCATACATAGGTGGATAGTGTGGTACTATGTTTAGTTTTCTCATTTTTAAAACTACTCATGTGGTTATAGTATCTTTTTTTTAAATTATCCTGAGTAGCATCTATGTGTATTTTAGAGTTAGTATCCTCCATATCCTTATAAATTTTCCCCTGGTAAACCACGCATTCTTGCTGACATTTTCCCTGTAATGGACAGATATTTTTGTTCCTACAATTACAACTAGGAGGGCTACTGCATGGATTATCCCTAGTTTTTTTCTTATTCAATCCACTAATTAAGGTCCCTACATTAGGCATGCAACAGTAACTAAGTTTTACATTATTTTTATTGAATATTTTATGTAACTCAGTTTTTTGGGGAAAATGTTGCTTTAATAAGTCAAAAGATATTTTGCCAATTTTTGTTTTTACCACCAAATTAAAAGGAGGGTTAAACCACAAAATATTTATCTGCCTATTTTTACGTTTATTCCGAGTTTTGTTATAACTATTTATGTCAGTATATTCTAATTTCTTTTTATAGCCACTCTTAGATAGGGCTTCCTCATAAATTGTTTTATTGGCCTCGAAAATATATATATTATTAAAATCAAAAAAACTTTACTCTGCTTGTTGCACACTGCGCATCAACATGAGGCATTATTCCAATGTTAATTTTATGAGCCTATTCTTCCAGGCTGGCTCAAGGTATGTTAGAAGAGAGTGTTTGAAGATTTTCCCACTGTAGATTGGCAATTCTTTCTGCAGTAGACCAGTTGACAACCAAGGCTATAGAACCTAGTCTGTCCTGCTATTGAACCCATAGCTAGAGGGAGAAGAGACGAATTCGTACTTTTCCCAAGGGTATTTGCATGTAAGCAAATGTAATAAACTCAACTGGAATTCAAACTCAGATCCCTGATTTCTTATTACAAGCTGATATCCATTACACCACAACACACAAACATTATTATTATTAGTAGTAGTAGTAGTAGTACTTAAATGTTATTTGTAATGAATACTCATATTTGATTAGATTCTCAGTTTATTATGCAGTATATTTATTTATTTTTGTTTACTGGCCTGAATATTCAAGAAATCTTATCAAAGAAAAATATGCACTCTCTGGCAAGACACAAATCTGCATACCGTTTGGCAGAAGAATCCGTCATTAGATCCAGCATGCTTAAGATCAACTGTACCACAGGGTGCATCATCGATCAAACAAAGCTGAATTGTGTCTTATACATGCAAATCTTCCCCAGACTCATGAAACATTCATATCTGCTCAGTTTCATGTCCTAACATAAACAAAGCAATTTCTAAACAAGTAATGGATTTTTATTTATATATATAATAGACTCTCCCATTTGATGGTTCAACGGTTCAATTCCTAGGACAGGCCAGTCAGACTATCAGTTTATGAGCATATATGGCAAAGGTAACAGTTAACCCTAGACTTGAACAGGTTAAGATTGTAGGGATCAGGAAAGCATCTTCTTGGGGGTTGTTTCCACAAAGAAGCAGTTAGTGGGAAGAAGCTGTTTGAACTGACTTCTCACTAATGGCATATGAAGGGAATGAAGGTGGTTCACCTCAGTGTATGCAACATGGTAGGACCTACCTAGTTGTAGTTGGTGGGGAGTTAGGAATGTAGTTTATCTGAACATTTTCCATGGATATAGTGATACAGTAGCAAGAGGCTTGCAATGTTTCAACTGTGGGGAAGGGGTTCTAGGGTGAGAAATTCATTACCCACAAGGCTGTGTAAATACTTTTAGACTCAATCATAACTGGAAAGTGAACAACTGCATAGCTCTAGCCTATAGATGACAGCAGTACACCATTTCCAGCCTGATCTGGATCTTGTAAAGGTAGCGCAGAGCAGGAGGAGTTTAGTACTTACTGAAATAGTACAGGGAACCAATCATTTGTCCAGAATCTTTAGCAATGTATTGTATATACATGTTCCAAGTTGGGGTGAACTTATGATGTAATGGAATAACCTGCCACCGGCATGAGTGGTGGCAATATAGGTGGTAACCACCTATAAGTATTCGTTAGGACAGCAGACAGCAGAGTCAAGCTGGGATCTGCAAGAGCTAGCAGCTTTCCGATAGACACGTGCACACAACTGTACTGATTTGTGATGACCATGTGCATAACTATTACTTCCTTGATTGTTGTACTGGTTTCTACAATAAACCTGTTACTATTTATCCACCATGTTTGTCCATTCCATATTCCTATTAGCACGGAATATAATAGTCTTTAAAGATACCTTGAAACTGTAGACAGGATGACAATCTGTGTCAAAGAATATGAAAGAAATAAACTTACACATAACTATTACTTCCTTGATTGTTGTACTGGTTTCTACAATAAACCTGTTACTATTTATCCACCATGTTTGTCCATTCCATATTCCTATTAGCATGGAATATAACAGTCTTTAAAGATACCTTGAAACTGTAGACAGGATGACAATCTGTGTCAAAGAATATGAAAGAAATAAACTTACACATAACTATTACTTCCTTGATTGTTGTACTGGTTTCTACAATAAACCTGTTACTATTTATCCACCATGTTTGTCCATTCCATATTTCTATTAGCATAGAATATAAAGGCTTAAATCCTATTAGATGTTCAAAGCAAGCGGCCTCATTGGTAGAACACTTGCTCATTGCGATTCAGTGTTTATCCAGTGTTGATGGAATAATACTAGTTTGATTTTTGATGTATTAAATATAACCAAATTTTCCCCACCCCCATCTTGTGAGAGCTAGGTCAGAAAAGGAATCAGCTGTCAGGCTTTGTATATAAAATATTTATTAGTTAATAATACAAAATAATTAAAAATAATCTTACTTATTATAAAACAGATTGTGTGTGTGTGTCTGTACGTTTATATATTGGATCGGATTTCCTACATTTTTCAACCGATCTCAACAAAACTTCACAGGACTGCGTAAAATTACCTTGCGGTGGTTCTGACAGCGTCAAAAATTGGAAAAACACAATTGTTTTTGCATGAAATCAATTTGAAAACATGATAAAACATGATTCTGTCACCAGAATGAAAGGGGGACAACTCATATCGAGTTATACTTATAAAAACCCAGGTTGTGTGTGTGTGTGTGTGTGTGTGTGTGTGTGTGTGTGTGTTCGTTTATATATGGGATCAGATTTCCTACATTTTTCAACCGATTTCAACAAAACTTCACTTTTTTTTTGCAGGTAGTGTTTCTTATTGTCTTGCACACTTTTTTCTTTATTTTTACATTCAGAATGCTTTAAAAATTCCATTTACAAGACAATTGTTTATAATAAAATTCTATTCAATCGATAGACTCATAATGATTGAAAACAATGTTTTTGTTTGAGTTTTGGTTTGACCAATTCGTAAAAAAAACAAAAAAACAAAAAAAAACTAATTAAGACATGCGTGCCCGTCAACCTTAAACAATAATCTTTGTCAATTTTATTTTTCAGTCTTTATGATGGTCGATACTTGATCTATCTCTTACTGTTGCATCCCCGGGCAACACCGGGCTCTACTGCTAGTCATTTATATATTTTTGATAAGTTATTCTGCCTTGTGTTCTTTTAATAAGGCTTGCCAAAGGTAATTTTTGTGCAAACCTATTCTTGTAAACTATTGTATTTTGTTATATTGCTTTAATGTTATGTAATAAATGTTTGTTCTTTTAAATTTCACACAGTAGTTTCAAGTTTTGTTTGTTGTGACTTTGTTAATGTTCAGAATAAGAGAGGGAAAACTCTCTCTTCTCTCATTCACTCCCAGGAAAAATAAATCTTTTATTTGATTATCTAGAACTTTGGAAGTGCATCCACAGAGGCTTTTAATTTGAAAGAAGCTTTCTTTATTGGCTCTAGTGACAGCCCTAGGGTTGCTGACACCCTGGGCAAGCTGAACTTCATTGCCATTACAAGTATAATTCTCTAAAAATTTTCCCAAGGAGAAAAACTGAAAATGTAGAATAATGAGTTTGTAGAGAACCATGTGGGTTTACATGTTGTTGAATTAGAAAACATGTGCATTTATTTCTTGCTAGAACAAGATCCAACTACAAGAACATGGCAGACTCAAGTTGAGTCCAACTGAAGATGTAAAGAAAACAAACAAGACCGATATATATATGTCAACAAATATATGTATTAAACAACAAATTTACAAGTGACAAAGACATCAACATTTGTGTTTGTGTGTGAACATAAAGAGTTTGTATTTTGGTGAATGTTCCTACGTACATGTATGCATGTTTAGTGGCGTTTTCCCACAAGTGGGCAAAATGCAGATCTCTGCACTGAAATGCAAAGTAAAAAGAGAATGAGGCAAGAAGTCACCCAGCATTTATAGTGTACGGAGAGCATGCCCTAGTGAACAATTAGGAAATTATGGAGGACAAATTTATTACAATAAACTTAATAAAAGCTAAAGAAAACATTAATTATCCTAACTAAAACATTTTTTCTAGCCTTTAGATTTGCAAGTCTTTTTATGGAACTTTCTACACCTGTCTTCTTTACAAGATTATTTTCTATTGACAAAATAGCCAAAGAATTTAATCTGTCTTGAGTCATGAACAACCGTATGTATGTTTTTATAAGCTTTAGTTTTGGAAGATCCCAAACACATGACATAGCGGCATGATGGCACCTCAGCCTTAATGGCTCCCTGGGCAACTGTCTGAGTTATCAGTACCTTGAGCCAGACCTGTTTAGCTCTAAAATAATTGCTTATTAGATTTAAGTAAGGATTTCCTTCAAGTTATTACAGTCTTTGTTGAGTTGTGGCTAAATGAAAGATAAAAAGCATCCTTTTTATAGATCACACACCTTTGAAAGCATATATAGAGGCATGAGGCTAAAATGAACAATTGATTAACCCACAAAGATTAATGAAGGATGATAATGACAAGGACACACACAGATAATTTTGTAACAAAATAAGGAATTTATTTGCAAATTTATATGTTTGAAGTTGTGTCAGTAGCTCATTTCAGGAAAATAAATCAGAAATTTTTTAAGTCCACAGTTTTAACGAATTGTCATGAAGAGGAAATGTTCATAAAAACAGAAATGATCTGATACAAAAAAAATAATATGCAAAAATGGTGAAAAAAACCAAAGGTAAGAGAGTTTGTTGCTCACTGAAGTGATATATGATTGCACGCGTTCAAAAGCAGATGAAGAGAGATTTCTTGGATTGTTGAAAGAAAATTCTTTGAAATACCGTGTGCTTGGTTAAAAAAGAACTTCAATCTTGTTAGTTCAAATTTTTTTTTTATTTTTATTGTTACGAAAAGCCATGCTCTGTTTCATTTGAAGTCAACTCAGACAATCTAATTTACTTGAAAAACTTTATCATCATACGCTATAATGTACATTTTTAAGCGTTAACAATTTAATTTTATGAAGAAAAATGCGTACAAACGCAAACAACAGAACGGCCTCCTCGGAAATATATGATTCAGTTGTAATATAACCTTTTTTTTTTAAACAAGGGAAATAACTCTAAACATGAGTAGCTTCCCCTGACCTATTTAATTGATTTATTTGATGTTTTTCAAATTTAATGTTATTTAATATCTAAAATTTATTTGCAGGTATTACGAGTTCGTTGTCTGGACGCTGATGAGAGAAGCAACATCCGTTATCAGCTATTGACCATTGATTCTTTATTTGCTCTAAATGGTAAATATCATTAAAACATTGTTAATATGTGGTCAGTTGCAAATATTGATCATACATACCAGTCACACACTCAAGATTAAAGAAAGAATAAAAATTAAGATTAGCTCCTCCAGCTATGGGTTAAATAACAGGCCAGACTGGACTCTCTAGTTATGTTTGGCAATCAGTCTAGAACAACAACTCTGAATTCACAACTATATGTATGTAGCACTGGTAGGACACCTACTTGAAATGTAAACTGAAGTCTGCTCAGATTAGTTGCAGTATAAACGACAGGTCGGCTGTGGGGGTGTTGAAAAAACACAAATATGCCTGAGCAGATGGATATGCTCAGAAACAAACATTCTACAGATGAGAAATCACACTGGTTCACAGTGTGCCTTCAAGTTAAAATAGTTTTGATGATGATGAAGATCAGATGGCTCAAGTTTCATAGCAGCAATAGATTAAAGTACAGTGTAACCCAGATATAAGATACCCTGATATAAGAGAAACCCTGATATAAGAGAGATTTTCTCTGGTTCCAAATTAGAGCCTGTGTTAATGTATATAAATTAGACCAAACCCAGATATAAGAGACTTCTTCTCTGGTCCTGACAACTCTTTTATATCCGGGTTACACTGTATTATAAGCAAGTGAAGCAGAAAGGATATATAAACAAACTAAATAAATTATGTTATAGTGCAAACATTATAAAACAAACATTCCCCTCTTGCCAAAAAATCAAAATGTAAATAAATACTATCTTATATCCAGTATGCTGCTATTACAGATAGGAGACCATCATAAGCCAGCAAACAGGCTAACTTTCAGTTAACCTGATAAATATTTACGAACATTCTTAGATTTAAAAACTCTGAAGGTTACAGTTTCTGTAATTATAGCCCATTCCCATTTTTAAACAATAAACATTGCTGAGGAGTGAAGGTAGGTAAAATAATAGTGGTGTTGTTGGAAAAACAGTCATTTTTTCTGGACACAAATGCCATCATGGGAGACTATCATAAGCCAGCAAACAGGCTAACTTTAATTATTTATAAATGTATTTTTCTAGGATTATTGACTTCATTTTATACAAATCATTAAGTCTTTCTGATTATTTACTTTAAAAAATACAGCCAATAGTTCTAAAAATTAAATTTTTTGGCTGGGGGAGTATTTTTATAATCAGTTTCAAAGAGATTAATATTTTGGTAGTGTTGTTTGCATAACATCATCTCCTTTTGATTTTGTTCTATTTCATATTGAAATTGTTTTTCTCTCACTTTATTTGTTGTTATCTTTGTCTTTTTTAGCTGAGACGGGAGTTTTGGAGACTATTGTCCGTCTAGACCATGAAACTCACCCAGGAAGCTACCAGTTATATGCCGAGTGCACTGATGGTGGAGATTTTCCACGATATTCCTCACCAGTTATCTTAAAGTAAATTTTGTTTATCCTTCCAAAAGCAGTATTTCCAAAAATCTCATTCTTCTAAATTTAAATGGTTAATTTGCTTGTGGCATTAAGCAAACCTCTTCATCCAGAAATATTATTTGTAGGGAGGTCAAACTTAAAAATTAATTTTAAGTATCTTAAATTTGATTTAAATTTGGATGAGAATCCAGCAAAAGGAAAAATATATGAGACAATTTCAAAATCTCTTACTTCAACAATCCACTGATTAAACAGCATCATCATAGGAGGATTGATATTACTTAATAGATTTTATTTCAACTAAGTTGATATTGGTGAGACAGAACATGATTTACGTTAGTCATATGAACATCAGATCTTATATTTACTTTAACTGTATCATTTTTCAAATTAGACTTTACTAATTTCTAATCAGTTTTTATTTATATATTCATTTTAAGATTTTTCCATACCCCACATTGTTTCAACACCAGTATAGTCAAAACAGTCTAATAAGAACAATACCTGAAGAAGCCTAGTCATAAAATCTAAATCCTTCTGAATATCTTATGTCAAACTGATAAATAAGTCTTTTATTGTTCAACATGAAGCCTATTTAATTCTGTTTGCCTGGAAGACGTAGTTACTGATATTCACATTTTAAATGTTGTCAGTTTTTTGCAGGGAACACACTGTATTAATTTCATTAATTGAATTTATTAATTTTGTTTATTTGCAAAACATTTCAAAATAAGAGGTTTGTTTTTTTTCAAATTGTTTTATATGTTTACCATATCTTAATATATACATTAATTCGATGATAGGATAAACTTTTAGAATTAATTGCTTTCTGGTTAGAACAATTAAAAAAAATTTTCTTTATCAATTGTAAGCAAATTGTAGAGTCATTCAGTATTACTGCAAATGTATAAAAATGTCTAATTGTGAAATGTCTTGAGATAAACATAATTCTTTTGTTTTCTAGTGTGACAGTAGAGGACATGAATGACAACCGTCCATCTTTTGTAAATAAAACTTACTATGCTCAGCTTTATACCAATGCTACGATTGGTCGACATATTGCTACTCTATCTGCCACAGACAAAGACAAAGGGCAAAATGGAGAAATCTCTTATTATATTATAGGTGAGTCATATATTAATTATACCTTTACAGTTTTTCATTTATGAGATTTCTAAATAAAGTCATTTCTATTGATGATTCAAATAAGTTTCATCATTGCTAAAAATAGATTTAAAAAATTCAGAATCACTATGCCATGAAGTCATATTTCCTTGAACCAATCAGAAACAAGATCTGCTTCTAGCAAGAGTATGATGTCACAACTTCGTGAACCAATCAGAAATCAAGCAGAATTTCTACATATATCTTCTTGTTTGGCAACATGCATAGACAAATAGATGATAGTCAGAATTCAGTTACAATGGATGGATAATTTTTATCAGTTCTTCTATGTTGGTGGTCATCATTATACTCACAGATATTCACAACACAGACACACACACACACACACACTCCTGCTTTAGACAAATATACATATATATACATCATTCAACTTAACTCACCTGCAACAATTTACACAGGTGACAACTACACATTTACACATTTATCTTTATATATTTGTATAAATAAATTCAGATATAACTACAATATGTCTGTAAAAGGACAATATGAATAACGACAAAAGGAAAACTTATCTTAGCTGACATTTTCATCCTCTGACAAACTTTATCAGGGCAATGTGAGGATTTTATTTTGCAACATGTACTTAGAAACAAAAGTAAACATGTTGTTAGTTTCACAAAAATTTTAAATTTAAGAGATGCTCATACCTGATAAATATTTATGAACATCTCTTAAATTTAAAAATTTTGAAAAACTAAAAACATGCCTTCAATCTGTTCTGTGAATATCAAATTTTACAAGTCTTCATTATGTTCCCTAGAAATTTCAACTATCTCTTCCTAATTTTAAGTATAAGCGTCATTTTTGTTTCCATTTTCTCTGAAACTTTACATGGCTTACATGTTCAGCCTGTGGTATTCCAAACATCCTTTTGTAGAACCACAACTCTAAGTCTCTTCTTCATCTATGCATTCACTGTCATATAGGAGGTTGATATTACTTAATACTCTTAGTACTCTTTTGTTTGTTTGTAATAAACTTTCTGTTTCTTAATACTTTGCTTAGCTTTTGGAAGGCATCTTTCACTATTCTACTGCACCTTCCGATTTCAGTGTCGTACATTCCATCCTCATTTACTGCCATACTATATTATATCTTAATTAGGTCCATTTTAAATTTAGTGAGTGATAACGGATCAGATGACATGTCTATTCACTTATCCCTAATGTTTATTATTAGATATATTGAATATGGTTCACTTGTCTCTTTTCTCTAAGATCTCCACATTGAATTATACACAGTTCTGGAGATATTAAAGTTGGAATCAAAATGAAAAGAAACTATCTGTGTTTCTTAATTTACACCACATCCATATATCAAACCCTACTAAGATGATCATCATAGTGTGATCTTTTCCTTGCTCAGATACAGAGGAAAAAGAAAAGAAATTGGCTCAGACATAATAATCTGACCATCAAAGACTCAAAAGAGGTTCACAAATATATGTTCTTCTGGTCTGGTGGGGGAGCCAGTTTAATTGCCGATCACTCAGGTTTTGAATTCAGTTGTCCTTCTTCTAGACCAGTTTGTCCTGCTATTTACCCATAGATGGAGAGGAAGATGGATTTATACCTTTCTCAATGTTATTTTCACATAAGTGAATATAACAAACTCAAGTGGAATTTGAACTCAGCTCTCCAATTCCTCAATCCAAGCTGCTATCCATTACTCTGTTGTGGATTTCAATCAACCCACAAAAAAAGCTAAAAAGGTTTTTAAATTTAAAAATATAAAATATTTTTATTTGTGTTTTTACAACGAAATATTTTTTAGCATGTATAAATGTTAAAGTTCTTATAGTCCTTGTTTTGTTAAGATGAAGAGAAATGTGATTTCTTTGTGTGAGAAAGAAGAGGCAAGTGAGAAAGTCAGGAGGAAAGTGTAAGTGTCACATAGCTTGGTCAGTAAAACTAGTGAATAATTAAGGGAATTTCTTTTAAGCTGAGCATTATGAAATGTTACCATTTGTCTCTCCTTACTGTTTGACAATCTAGAAACTTTGCTTAAATACTCTTCAAATGAATCACAAAGCAAGTTTTTTTTTTTATTATTGTTGGTGGGAACACAACGCATTAGTTGAAAAATGTTAAATATTTGTTTTCAAAGAATTCATTTATTAACTGAAAGAATGCCCAATTCTCCAACTCAGAAACCATTTTTTGTCATTTGGTACTTGACTGTCTTGGTGTTTATTTTCGTTTTCATTCCACAAATCCATTGAGCTAATATCATTAGTGTTATTATTAGTGCTTTAATGAAAGGAGGTGCCATTTTGTGCTATTGTTAAAACTGAGAAAATTTAATTAGTAAACTAAGTTCAAATCCTGATCACAGCTGTTGGTACCACTTCTACTTAAGTGACCTTAAAAAAAAAAACATAATACCAATTCTTCCTCATTGCCAATCTTCATCGTGTCACTGTCAGTAGTTGTTGAAATTGAGTGAATGCAATTCTAAGCAAATACTTGCATGATCCTAATTATGGCAGCCCAAGTCTCTCTGGGCTGCTCTCTTGCATTCACTTTCACAAAAATTCCCTTAGGAAAAGCATGAATTTATCTCTTCTCCCCCTAGCTATGGGTTAAATAACAGAGTAGACTGGGTTCTCTAGCATTGGCAATCAGTCTAAGAAAAGGAAAACTCTGAATTCCAAGCCATAGAGAAAACAACAGAAAACCACTCCACTATCCTCTCAAGAATGTGTGGCAATTCATAGATAATAAAGGGAAGGCAGGAACATGGTATAAAAATAAATGATCGTCAATCTCCAAAACAAGAACTGAGAGTGTATTCAATATAACAACCAATAAAAGTCAACAATTTACAATAAAACTATTTGTATCCTATTTATTTATATTGCTGAAGGTATAACTGTTAATTAAAATTTCTTGTCAAATCACCCACTAAAAACTGTGCTAATAGTTTTTAGGATTCTTTTTTAAGTCTAATTCATTGACTATTTTGATTTCATTTTTAGGAGGTGATCCTTTTGAGGAATTTTCATTGGATCCCAAAACTGGAGTTCTGACAACCAAAGTAGCATTTCAAGATCGTTTGTCTGGATCCCGGATGTTATTTGTAGAAGCCAAAGATGGTGGTTACCCTGATGCTTTGAGTGACATAGCAAAGGTGAGCAGAATTTTTCTTGTCAAGCCAAAGATCTAATAATGAAAATTAGAAAAAAGATTTGAGAAATTCTTCCCATTTGGCTTTATAATTTCTATGTGATCAACAGCATGTAGATTTTCACATGTTACTTTTCCCCAAAACTCATGTTACCGAGTGAACAGATTGTTACATGCTCTAGCCCTGAAAGCCCCATGATTGATTCTGTCCCCTGAAAGTCCATGTTCCAGAGTATGCAGCTTGCCATTACATTCCCTCTCTGCATATTCTATGATGGATTCCAATTTATGTTGACTGAGAGTGTGCAGACTGGGGCACATTTCCTTGCTTGGAAGCCCATTTTACATGTTCCACAATAGATTCCTTTTTAAACTTATACTATGTGTTTAATAATGTGCAGATTGCCACATGTTTTTACCTTTGAAAGCCAATACCACATGTTCCCCAATGGATTCCCTTCTCCTTAAGCCCATCTACTTTGTTACATGTTCACTCTCTTAAAAGCTTATGCTGCTTGTTTCATGATAAATTTCCTATGTACCATGACCATACAACTTTGGATGCATTTACTTCCTGGAAAGACCATGATGTATGTTCCAAAACGGATTCCCTTCTCTTTAAGTACATTTACAGTGTCCCAGAATGTGCACTGTGTTATGTATTCTCTCACTAGAAAGCTTATGCTGACTATTCCATTGATGGATTTCCATGTACATTGACCCAGAGTGTGCAGATTGAGAAACCTCTGTTGAAAACCTATTCTGTATGCTTCACAATGGGCTTACGGTCAACTCACACTGAAAACATTGATTTAGCAGAGTCAAACCTTGCCAGTACTTAGATGGGAGGCCACTTGGGAATATCAGGTACTGAAAGCAACCTCCTATAATCTGAAATAAGTTTTGGCTTTAAATAATAAACAAAGGGTTGATAAGCTGTAAAAAATTGTCAGTCAACCAATGCCCCATGATGGATTCCCTTTTCTTAAAGATTATACCAATTATAGATGCAACTGCCTCCTGGACAATTGCCCCCATAGGAAAACTGCCTTCCGACAATGGAAAGGGTAGATTTTTTTAAAGTTTTACAAAGATAAATTTTTAAAAGCCATCTTGAAGTTTATGGAATTATCCTGACCTGACCTGATCTGATCTGACCTGACCTGACTTGATCTGCCAACTTGGCAGGTTTTGGGGAGTAGCAACAAGCCAACTCCCAGTTCAAATTCAGTGTTTGAACTGATCACAGTGCATCTACAGCTCTCCAGGTACATAAAAAACTTTATATCACCCCATCATGGAGTTCATCCAATGTGAACTTGGTAAAAGGAGGCTTATTTATGATGACTATCAGGGGCAGTGAAGGGAGGCATGATGGAGTAGTGGGTAGTGGCTCAGATTGAGGAATCAGAGAGCCAGGTTCGAATTCCAGTCGAATCCATTACATTCACATGCTAATACCCTTGGGAAGGGTATGAATCCTCTTCTTCTCCCTCCCCACCAGCTATGGGTAAATAGCAGGAGAGACCAGGTTCTATAGCCCTGGATGGCAACTGGTCTATCACAGAGAAATAGCAACCTACTGCAGGAAAAAAATCTGCCTAATTAGTCATGTATTGAAAGATACATGATCACCTAAGCATGTATTAGTAATTATTGTATTTGTGTATAGACCACAATTCACAATTTTAGTGGTATAATTGGAAGTGATATTATTAGTATTTATCCCTACCACACCATAGTTGAGCTTATGGGATAATCCTGACCTGACCTATGACTTATCAGTCAGAATAGCAAATATTATACAAGATTTCAAGAACAGCCATGTGTTGAACTTTTTGGGATGTATAGCCAATAATTCGCAATTTTAGTTGTATAACTGGAAGTGATATTAAAATAAAAATCTTATTATTGGATAATTCTCCTCATTGGATAGCAAACATGAAAATAAAAACCTAATTAGTTTTATTAGTATTTATTTCTACAGCCACCACCCCCACCCCCACACCATGACCACCACCCCCACACCATGACCACCACCACCCACACCATGACCACGACCACCACAACCCACACCATGACCACCACCAAAGTTGTGCTTTTTCTTAATTTTTTCTTAATGGGGGCAATTGTGTGTGGGGGGGGTACTTTGTTCAGGGGCAGTTGTCCGAGGAGCAATTCTCCTGATACCAATTATACTATGTGTTCCAGAGTGTCCAATTTGTCATGCCTTTGAAAGCTGATACCAAATGTTCCACAATGCATTCCTTCTGTGAACCAAAGTCTTACAGATTGTCCAAACTGTCATATATTCTTGTAAATTATATACTATTAGTAAAGCTTTGTTCACTGCAGGTATTCATTGGTGTTCATTATTGCTTTCTGTTTTAGGTGCACATAGAAGTAATTCAACTCAACCAACATGCACCTAAATTTACATCTTCCATGTTCCGTGCCAATGTTACTGAAGAGAAAATTATTCACAAACTAATCCAGATCAAAGCCAGTGATGAAGATCCTGATGACAAAATTGCTTATCATTTGATCAGCTCGCCCTCGAGTGACAACTCCATCAACTGGACTGGTAAGAATCAGATTCTGTCTATATACATGACTTTTGTTCCACTCTGTGTGTGTGTGTTTGTGTGTGTATATATATATATATATATATATATATATATATATATATATATATATATATATATATATACTAGCAGTATAACCTGTCTTCGACCGGATGTTTCATTACTGAGAATTTTTGCTGTTCAGTTGAAGCAGTTTAAGTTAAAATTCATCCCACCTGAAAATCAATATTAGTAACAACAATTGGGTGCAACTGAGACATATCTCCAAATGGGAGTGGTTAACAATTTGAATGGAGGGGTGGCCCTGAAAAGGGCCGTTTCTGTCTTCTCAACCTTGCAAGGAAACAGCCTCTTCCATGGACCATCATAATAATAATATACAATAATTTTTATTTATAATAGAATTTCTTTTATAATTCTAATAATCTTTTGTGTTAGATTTCAACTCTCTAAATTGATTGTACACTGTTTTTACAGACAT